>OV050031.1:135437873-136060587 GCA_920105625.2 Clusia tigrina
TATATATATAAAAATATATATATATATATATATATATATATATAAAAATATATATATATATATATATATAAAAATATATATATATATATATATATAAAAATATATATATATATATATATATATATATAAATATATATATATATATATATATATATATATATAAAAATATATATATATATATATATATATATATATATATATATATATAAAAATATATATATATATATATATATATATATATATATATATAAAAATATATACGAGTATATATATATATATGCCTCATCATGTCCAAGAGATTATTTTGTGTAAAATAACGTCATACACTTATTTCTGAAACATATTTTTTAAATAAAAACTTTCTGCGAATACCAAATTACAATTTTTATCCGATGGCTCCACTCATTGTGGATCAGCGATAATAATAAAAACAAACTTTAAAATGTTCGGATTCTATGCATTTTCAAACAGATTCTATATCCAAGCCACAAATGTGATTACCTACTATGGAGGCAATGAACTACCAATATCAGCCATCAAAATATATTATAAAACGGGATGACCATACTTCCTTTTTTAAAACGCTAGACAATCGGTTTATGATGGGAGTGATTTTATGCTAGGAATCCATCGTGAGGCATAAGGCTTACAACAAACAAAAGGGGCAAGTTACTGAGCACCATACATTCTGTGGGATTTTCAATTATATCGGCCGGTCAGCTTAAATATTGTCTCACTGACATTAGTATGTCCGATGTAGCAAACACTCTGCACTACAGACTGCAATATAAGGTGTGATCAAAAGATAACCGTTATTTTCATCTTTTCGTGAGTTACGTATGTTCGATGTTCGCATTTTTTTAAGGAAGGCCGAGAAGATGTCAATGACGATGCTCGTCCTGGTCGCCCGAGCACGTCAACAACCGATGAAAACATTGACGCAGTGAAGAAAATGATTTTGGATAATCGTCGAATCACTATCAGAGAGGTTGCTGATGATGTTGGCATATCGTTCGGCTCATGCCAAGCAATTTTTACGGATGTTTTAGGCATGAAACGTGCGGCAGCGAAGATTGTTCCAAAATTGCTAAATTTTGAGCAAAAACAACGTCGCATGGACATCGCTCAGGAGCTGTTTTTGGCCAAAAACAAAACCGTTATCATGCCTCAACCACCGTATTCACAGGACTTGGCCCCCGCTGACTTTTTCCTCTTTCCAAAACTGAAGACACCGATGAAAGGAAAGCGTTTTGCTACGATTGAGGAGATAAAAGAAAAATCGAAACAGGAGCTGTTGGCGATACCAAAAAAAGCGTTTCAGAAGTGTTTCGAGGATTAGAAAAAACGCTAGCATAAGTGTATTATATCTGAGGGGAATTACTTTGAAGGGGACAAGATAGTTGTTGAATAAATAAATACTTTATTTTTTGATCACACAATAACGGTTATTTTTTGATCACACCTCGTATTGTTCGACCACTCGGTGGTAGTTGTGACTACAACCAACATTATTAAGTTCGTATTCCTGCAAAAGAAATACGTATCTGTAGAATGACAGCAGTACGTTCAGTTCTGTCAAGGTAGGAAGTGACATCTCCGAACCATTCAATACGGTGCCAGGTTTCAGACAAGACGATCCACTGTCGTGCGACCTCTTCAATTTCATCATGGAACGGAAACTGCGGAATGCCGATATACATCGGAATGTCACTATTTTCTACAAAAGTGTCCAGCTCCTCGCATATGCTTGTGACATCGACATCATTTGACATTGCAAGCGTGATGTTCATGCTGCACTTTCCACCATTGAAAAAGAATCAGTGAAAGTGGGTATGACGGTGAACGAGGCCAAGTCAAAGTATAAGCTGTCCACCAGCAGGGATACTGGGAGTTTAGGATCCCATGTTCAGCGGACAACTGTACTTTTGAAGCTGTCAAGGAGTTTATATACATTGGCTCCACCATCCACACCGAAGACGACGTTAGCCTGGAGATTAAACGAATAATCACGCTTGCTAATAGGTATTACTATGGGCTCAGTAACCAAATGTGTAGTATACCACTCTCTCGACCGACAAAACTGGCACTCTACAAGACGCTCATCCTACCCGTGCTGTTCTATGGTGCAGAAACATGGGTCATATTCGAGAGGAAAATTGTTTGTAAAATCTTCGGTCCTGTTCTACCATATTCGGATGAGCTACAAACTGTACGAGCTCTACGCTGATATTGACATAGTCAGACGCTTCGCTATAGAACGTTTGTGCTGGCTTGGACACATCGTGCATATGGACGAGGAAGGTCCAGCGAAAAAGTGTTCGAAGCGGAAGCCGCTGGACGACGACGCTTGGTATAACGGATTGCAGAAGAAGAGCTCAAATCAGAGGCGCCTGGCGAGCACTGTTAAGTTCGGCCGGAACCCAATAGCGGGTTGTGTTCACAGATTCTGTGATTAGGCCACAAAAGTAAGAAAGTATATAATTTTCATAATTTTTTGTACACATTGTTGTGAGTCAAAATGTAGTTGACTCACAACATATAATTATCTCATAATAGACACTACACATCTGGCGTAAGAAATAGTATAAGTATTATAGAATTACGCACATGCTTTTAGGGTGCGATAATTATAGCAAATTATGATTAGCAATAATACAGCATATAAGCTTTTAGGGTGTTACAGTTCACCAATTAATTACGGTCAATCCCAACAAAATGCACAATCGGTATTTTTGCAATTAGTAGGTCGGTTGATTAAGCAACTGACGTCAATAAGCATTTGCGTAACTGGAGCACCAGAGAAGTGTTTACCTACGAAGTAAGACAGAATTTTAATAATCAATAAAAGAATTCTATACTGTATCGAAAACGTGTAGTGTATTTTATTGGCAGCTCAACAGTACCTACAGCTTTAAGAGAAGTTGAGATAAGAGAACTATCGGCAGATTGTTAGCGCCTTGAGAACCACCACTGTCAAAGATTAAATGAGGGACTTCGATGCGGTTAACAAACACAACACCATTCCACTGGCACAAATTAAAATTTTGTTGCTAGGCACTGCTTTGATTAGGCAATCCGCTATCATTTCTTCTGTGGGAATGTACTGAACTGCGCTGATGTGGTAGCGTATTAAGTTTTGTCGATTGGTTGAAATCTTAAGTGTGACCGTGTTAATACATCGACAACCTTTAGTTGAATTGCTGTAACCAAAAAGATGAACTTCTGCGCCGTTGGATCTCACCTGTGTCTGTGAATTTAGGAACGTGAACATAACAGGAGATTTCATTCCAATTTATATCACGCCCTATCCAGAACTTTCTAGAACTAGTAAACGGTTTATCAAATACACAGCAGAACTCACAGTCTCGGGCCAATATGACTTGCACAGTTCAGCCCCAAACAGCATACACTTAGTGCGTTCCAAAATAGTACGGTTATACCTCTCCGCTAAGCCGTTCTGCTGCAGCATGTAGACTGCTGTGTTTGTTGTAAAACACCAAAAGTACGGCAAATCACTTCAAACTCTTCTCCAATATATTCAGTCTCGTTATCTGTACAACATATTGTTTTAACTCTATTATCGCATTGATTTTCGACGAAATTTTTAAATTAAAACAATCGGAAACTTCAGATCTATATTTAAAAAATATATAAATACCTTTCCGAGAGTAATCGTAATCATCCACAAACGTTTGAAAATATTGCACACCTCCGTTTGAAAATATTGCTGTCTCCATCGGCCCGCACAGGCGCAGATCGCAATCGATTAATTGCAGCTATTCTGTATCGCGAGTACCAATGTGTTTGAATGGAATTCGTGATTATTTGCTTTGTGACAATCTTCGCGGTTGGCTAAAATGTTCGCACAGCCACTGAATTCGACAGTATTGTTGTAGTTTTTTAATTTACAAAAATCACCATATTTCAGTGGCAAAAACGGCAATGCCACGTTATTACAATAATTTTTTCATTCGCTTGCATACACGAAACTAATTTGACTCGAAATTTGAACACGCCCGAAGACCGCTAGAGTTACAAACTATATCACCGAACTAGCAACTAGATATCGAATATTTGGCACCAGCCTTTGTTAAACATTATTACCGTTTACAACAATTTGTTAAACGGGAAATAAATTAACAATTCATTTATTTATTGAACTGAATTCACTCATTTCGAGCCCAATAATAAGTAATTAAATCTTAAGAGCTAAATTAACTATATTTATCTCACACCAGTGTTTGGGCTTAGTATTAAATTTCACTACATTTTTTCCTTTTGATTTTAATTCAATTTAAATTCAATTTAGTATCATATAGTAATTAATTAATATTTAACACATTTAATAAGTAAGTCCAATCTTTTTGCGGCGTGTTGCTGTTTTAATTCTAAGTAGATTTTTTGCTAATGGATTCTAGTGCTCTCGTAGTTCTTCTTTGTGTTTTAGCATAATTGCTGTGAGCTCACTTTTAACAAGAGGAATGTTGAGGTCCCTATGGATGTCAGCATTTCTAACGAACCAAGGCGCACCCGTGTTTGCACGCAAGATTTTCGATTGCACTCGTTGTATCAGCTCGGCGTTCGATGAACTACCATTTCCCCAAAGCTCAGCTTCGTATGCCCAAATTGGTTGGTCACTGCCTTGTACAATAGAAGTTTATGTTTTAATCGAAGCCTTGAGTAGCCAATTTATTTTATGGGCCTTTAACTTTATTAGCGTTCTTTTTGCCTCAATATGGTTCCGCCAAGTTAGTCGTCTGTCTAGATGGACTCCTAGGTATTTTACAGTATTCTATTGAGGAATAGCAACATTGTTTAGTGTGATCACAGGGCATGTTCCTTTCCTAAGCAGTAACATGAATACTCTGGTGTCATTTACCTTAATGCGCCAATTTTCTAACCACACTTCTATTTTCTTCAAATGCTCCTCAAGGCGTTTCGAAGCCACTATTGGATTGATATGTGTACTAAGAATAGCAGTGTCATCATCGAATGTTGAAGTAACTAGATGATAACCAGTAAGGAGGCCTGCAGTGAATAATACATATAGTACAGGGACTAGCACACTACCTTGCGAAACCCCAGCATTCATATCAAAGTCCTTTCTGGTGTATTCTCCATATTTTACTCTGAAGTTTCGGTTATCTAAATACGATTCCAATAGCATGTGCACATTAACTGGTAACAGTTTTTGAATTTCATATATTAATCCTGCAAGCCAAGCTCTGTCAAAAGCCTGTGCAATATCTAAAAATATAGCAGAGCAGTATCTATTGCCTTCAAAAGTATTTTGAATTGCACTAGTAATGCGGTTAATTTACTCTATGGCTCTGTGATTCTAGATCATCAGATTGATGGTGGGGAATAATATTGGATTTGTATATGTGTGCGGCTGCAGCTTTAGAAGAAGCAGTTTCTCAAATAATTTAGAATTTACTGGGAGCAAGCTTATGGGCCGATAAGATGACGGTTGTGTTGCGTCTTACCCGGGTTTTGGTATCATCCTAATTTGTGATATTTTCCAGCGTTGCGGAAAATACCCAATGCTTAATATTGCATTAAATAACTGAGCCACTATTTTGATGGCTATTTCAGGCAATTCCACAATCATTTTTGCGATAATTAATTCAAATTCTAGTGCTTTTTCGGGTTTAGCTGAGTTTTAATTGCAAGTTGCACTTCCTTCATTTTAACCTTCATCGGGATTATTGGTATTTTAGGGGCCAGAAATGGAATTTCAAAACTGTTGGTTGGTTGGTTAGGTTGAAATACGGATTTGAGATGATTAGCAAACGCTGAGGCTTTCTCTTCGTCATTTCTTGCCCAAGTTCCATTATTTTGCATGAGTGGTGGATGACAGTCTTTAGGAGTATTTATATTTGTATAGGCTTTCCATAAAGAGTAGTTAGTATTTTGTGTTGGAGTTAGCGCGGCAGTATACTTTTTCAAACTGTTCTCTAGCTCGCAGTTCAGTGCTTCTCGGAGGCATTTTTTTGTTAGTTCTAATTTCTGCTTGGCGTAAGGTGATCTATTATTTTGTTACCACTTTCTTCTTAAGCGCATTTTCTAATTAACGAGATTATCGATAACAACAGATGTTGTACGAGTTGTTGCAGAGTGGGATAATGCGGCTGTGGGAGATGAGTATGTGGCTGCAGATGTAAGAACTTTTGTTGATGGCCGCAAACGTGCCGAGTCTATATCACTTGCACTCTTTAGTCGAGGAGCAATGTTTATATGACTACTTACATATTGGCGATACCTGAGCCAGTTTGTTCTTTTATTAGTTAGGTGACTTGTTTAATACATATAAAACCTGTTTTACTTCCTTCCATTTTGTTTTGTCCTACTAATTCAAGAAGTGTTACCGATGCCTTCAACAGGCATTTTATCTACATATGTAATTATTTCACGAATTGAAGAAATATTTAAGTCACTGAAACAATTTTTGTAGCACGGAATTTATATATCTCGACATCTTATCGTCCCATCAGCTTGCTGGCAATGCTTTTCAAAGTGTTTGAAATCCTTATAATCAAGAAGCTAATGTCCATCGTTGAAGCGAAGAGAATCATACCGAAACATAAATTTGGAGTTTATAGCACTATTGAAGAAATCCATAGGCTAGTTGAAAAATCCACAATAGCTAAGAAAATAAAGAATTTTGTACAGAACCTTTTCTTGATATGTCTCAAGCTCCATGGGCTGTGGGTTTGCTGTATAAGTTAATAATATGGTTACTGTGAATCTTTATCTTCTGATTAAGATCCTGTCTGACTAATATTCCTTTTTATATCAACCGGGGTTTCTCAAAGGATGTGTCCTTGGTCAAATTTTTTACCTTTTATTCGCGTCAAACCTGCCTGCACTAATTAAAGTCGTTGGAGGCGCTTTCGCGGATGATACGGTTATTCTGTCCTCACACAAAAATACCCTTACTGCTGCTAAAAAATTGCAAGAAAGCCACGATGACGTCACGAAATGGATGAAGGACTGGCGAATTAAACGGAATGAAAATAAGTATGTAAATGGGACTTTTACGCTAAGACGCGACAGTTACCCTGCCCTTAAGATGAACAATTGCTCAATTCCCCAACCGACTGAGGCAAAGTATCTATGCAGGTATATGCTTTGACCGGCAGCTAACATGGAAGCCTCACATACTTGCAAAAGAAAAACTCTGGGATTTAAATTTCGTGCTTTATACTGGTTGCTCCAGAAAAACTCAGTCCCATTCATTGAAAACAAGTTGTTAATATATAAAAATATCCTGAAACCGATTTGGACGTACGGAATTCAATTGTGGAACAGTGCTTCATATTCCAATGTTGAAATACTACAAGTAAGACATAAGTTTAAATAATAGCATGTAAGGCAGGTCAAAATAATCAATAAAAGAATTCTATGTTGTGACGAAAACGTATGGTGTATTTTATTGTTAGCTCAACAGCACCTGCTCTCTTAAGTAGACGGTTTTCACGGCTGCAGACATTCCGTTTTATAGCTTTTATTCAGGAACCATGGGTCCATATAGGACGTCTATGTGGACTTGGGGTAGTTAAAGGGGATAAAGATACTATATGACAAGAGATCCAGTAGTCCAAGAACCAATCTTATAGTGTCTACTCAGCTAGAAGTAACCGAGTTAAATCAATTCCGTGGCCAAGACCTGGTAGCTACTAGAGTGAGCTACAAAAATATTCATGGAGGGTCGGACTTCGTGATTGCTTCTGCTTATTTTCCCTATGATGCCCTTCTGCCACCGCCCCCTAGGGCGTTGGCGGAATTAGTGGAGTTCTGTGAGGAAAGACAGCTGGGGCTTGTAGTCTGTTGTGATGTTAATGCCCAGCATACCATCTGGGGAAATAGTAAATGCAATAGGCGCGGTCTCCTGCTTTTCGACTATGTCGTTTCCTCCACCCTTAATATTCAAACAAGGGCTGTCAAACTACCTTCATCACAGCTTGGAAGCAGGAGGTAATATACATTACTCTATCCAATAATTGGGTGGGATGGTCGTTTGTAAACTAGATGGTCCTGAATGAAGACCTATCCGACCACAGGTAAATTGAGTGCAGGTGTGGTGAGAGGGCCTTACAGCCATTACCCACTAGGAAGATAATAAAGAATAAATTTAGGGAAGTATTGCGGGGTAAACTTGAAATACCTACAAAATTACGCAACGAGCGAGATGTCGAGGCTGCGGTTGAGAACTTCAACTCATCACTCGATGCCAGCTTTGTTGCTGCCTGTCCGTCTCGTTGTCCTCTCAACCGGACTCCGATACCCTAGTGGAGCCAAGATCTTCACGAGTTGAGGAAGGAAGCGAGAAAATTACTGAACAGGGCCATCAAGACAAATCTTGATGAAGACTTGGACTGATATCGAATAACGCAGAGGGAATTTAAGAAAATCATTCGGATATCGAAGAGGTTTTCTTTTCAAGATTTTTCCAGCAATATCGAATCACTGGGTGATGGTGATACGGCTAGATTAGTAAAGGTTCTTCAGAAGGATCATTCTCTAGATTTGGGGTCGCTTAGGAAACCTGATGGTACTTTTACCGATAATCGGAGTGAGACACTCGGTGGTGTCATGAAATCCGAATCCACAAAATTTTCCACTAATTTTGAAACGAATCCACTCTTTAGTGTCATGAAATCCGAATCCGCGAAATTCTGACTCCGAACAGTGGAAGTGGAAATATATGCGGATTTTGGTGTCATAAAATCCAAATTCCGCCATTTCTTTCGGTTTGAAAAGTTTAGAAAAATGTTGGCGGTTTTCTCAAATTGTCAGTGTGTGTTTAAGTTTTATAGTTGAAATATATGTGATAAGTAATAAAAAAATAAAATTTAAGGAAATGTAAGTATATATTTTCAATTTTTCTTATTTTTAATTAGAAACTTAATTGTATTTATTAGGGGAAAGCAAAAAATATTGCACAACACGAAGCTCTTTTAGAGTATATGGAATCCAACGAGGAGATGGGGAGAAACTATGCGAAGGGAGGTAGATCTCGTCTCGAAAGTCTTTGGGAGCAATTGAAGATTGAATTAAATAGCTTAGGGCCTTCTATTAAAGACGTAGCTGGGTGGAAAAAGGTGATTAAAATTAAAAAAGAGTTTCTTGCGTGCTTACACTTACATTTATTTTAAAGACTTGGTCCGATTGCAAATTGGAAGTTCGAAAAAAAACTCGCACGCAATCGGAAGGAGGATGTTGGGACTGGTGGGGGCTGCTATAATAAACAGCATTTAACTAGAACAGAAGAGGATGTAGCCAAGATTGCTGGCTTGCATAAAGCCGTAGGTGGTATAGCAGATGCAGAAGAATTTGGCGTAGGTGACACAGACACAACGCCACTGACTTCTGCAACTGTTCAATGGGGCACACCAAAGTGATTTTTAAATATTTTAATAAAACGATATTTTTCAAGATTCTAAACAAATTTTATTAAAACAATTTTGATTTGTTAACGTTTTATCACTATCAAATTTGACAATTCGGAATTACGTCATTCACAATAACGTATCCGAAAGTTAAAAAATATTGCGGATTTCATGACACAAAAACTTGTGGAAGAAGTGGAAATATTTCCGCAAAAAATATTTTGCTGATTTCATGATACCACTGACTTTGTTTATTATTGGAGTCCCACTTCCCTGTGAATCAGGTTACAGTCGAACTACATAGGGTGTCTGTTTCTCGGCGTGATTGGTTTATAGCAAGGACTGTGGCGAATGAAGATACAATTATATATGCGATTGCATCTTTTAACAACTTCAAGTCGCCCGGTCTGCATGGCATTTAACCAGTCGTGCTGAAGCCGAATATAGAGTTGATAAATACAATATTGAGTTTGGCGATAGCCTATATTCCCACACTCCTGGAGATTTGTCAGTTTCATTTATCTAAAAAATGGAAAAGGATGACTATGAGAGTCCAAGGAAATACAGACATATTAGTATGATGTCGTTTCTACTAAAATGACTGGAACGACTGCTTGAGCCTCGCGTATGAAAATTGTCGCATAAGGAGCCAGGGGGTCTCCATATCCATACCCACATCAAAGTGGAAACTCTTGCAAGTCGGCGTTGCATAGTCTTGTAACCAAGATTGAGCATGCCATCGAAAGGAGTGAATATGCTGTGGGTGTTATGTGGACATACAGGGAGCTTTTGATGATGCTACCTTTGACATTATGTGCAGCTCTGCTCGCCGACATGGTGTAGATAATGTGCTGGTTCAATGCTAGGAAACAGGGTTATTGTGTTGCGAGGGCAGCGGGATCTGTGAGTATCGTTGGGTGTGAAGAAGGGTTGCCCTCAGGGTAGCGTGCTCTCCACTAGTCTGGTGTATGGTCATTGACCCTTTACTTTACTAAATGGTTCTGATATCTACGCTCAAGCATATGCAGATTATGTAGCCTGGGTAATTGCAGGAAGCTCTCTTATGCACATCTGCAGGAAGGTACAGTTTACTTTGAATAAGATTGACACATGGTGTCACGCAATTGGACTTTCGGTTAACCCAGCTAAAATGAATTTAGTTATTTTGATCAGAAAGAGGAAAGTCGAAGGTTTTGTTCAGCCAATAGTAAACGGGGTCATTACTCAGTTATCGCAGGAGGTAAAATATCTTGGGGTTATTCTTGATGTTGGCTTCTCTAGAAATCACACGTTGAGCTAAAGGTAGCGAAAGAACTATCATCTTTGGTAAGACGTGGGGTCTGGCTTCTTGGAAAGTCTTTTGGATTTATAAGGCAATTATCAGGCTCATAATAGCCTACGCATCTGTGGTCTGGGGGAAAATATTGCCTCTGAAGGTTAAATCTGCTCTATTTAGACTACGGAGAACTGTGGGTATTTGTTGTGCTGTTAACTTTCCGACAACTTCTGGCCCTGCTCTTGAATCTTCCCGCCCTAGATGTTTTTATAAAAGGAGAGGCCCTAAAGGCCATCTGTAGGTTGGAGCACAATAGGCGGTGGGTGGATGCGCGTTTGAATCTTGGAGATACTGTTGGCACTGACATGGATATTGGTATACCTTATATGCCCATTGATTCGGTGCCCGCATATCCTATAAGTGAAAGGCTGCACTGTATAAATTCTAGAAGCTCATTTATGGTTTGATTAAGCACGATAGGCAGTGTTGTCGTATTTTCACTGATGGCTCCAAAACAGACATTGGATCGGGTTTTGGGGTTTTCGTGAAACTCAACGGTGTGCAGCTCCATTACGCCCTTGGTTGTCATGCTTCTGTCTTTCAGACGGAAGTTTATGCCATTCTAAGGACGATGGAATACGTGATAGAAAAGAGATGGCGTGCCAGAAGTATTTGTGTCTGCAATGACAGTCCGACTGCACTCATCCCGATTGCACAATCCGGATTGAATTATGTTGGAAATCATAAGTCTGTTGCTAACATGGGTTCCAGGACATATGCGTGTTATGGAGAATGAAGTTGCGGACAAACTTGCGAATAAGGAATTTGAGACCAGTTTTACTGACCTGGAACCTGTTCTTCCCATACCTTTTGCTCCCATTAAGACCACTATTGGTGATTGGGTTGCATGTGCACAAAATCGGGAATGAGGGGCTATGAGAGGCATCAGATGGGCAAAGGTTATGCTGCAGTTATTTCTGATAGAACGTCAAGCTTTCTTCTGTCACTTGGTAGGAGAGACTGCAGACTGCAGACTTCGGGTAGGACTGATGACAGGTCATTTTGCATGGGCTAAGCATATGCAAAAGATTGGATTTACAGATGCACTTTGCCAGGCCTATGAAGAGGAAGATGAGGCGGTTGGCCACTTTTTGTGCGTATGCCCCATTTTCGTTAGAATCTGGTTCGAGGTATTTCGCACTGACGTCCTAGGCAGTTCAAACTTTGCCTGCTTAGAGACACATGATCTACTAAGGTATGTTCACAAATCTGGTGGATTCAAAGAAAATAAAAATGGAACGTCAAATATTGTACAACGGATGTCTTGTGGTCTGAGTGCAATAAACGACTAGTAGTACCTTCAAAAAAAGGAACTTACACATTTTATCACATATTTATGTAACACACATTTGAATATCATGAGTATTATATATTAGGAAAAAACGAGATCTCTCATCACGTTATGCATACGTTACGGGCACAGGATCAAATGCGCGAGGCAATTAAGAAGTTAGTACATAACTTTCGCAAGGGCGGCAGGTCACGAAAGGACAGTGTTTACTACCGCTAGTGGATAGCGGAGCTACAGGCTCTGACAGGGGAGAGGGGAATTAGGAGAGGGGAATTCCGAGTTCGTCTGACGGAGAAATCAGGAATAAGTTGACATCACTACAGTCGGAGATAGAACTGCTTACTGGGAAATTCTTGGACCAGTTCGAAGCTAATACGAGCAGGGAACAAGCTGAAGAACTCTTGAAGGAAGGAAAAGCCGGAGGAGCTGCGTCACCATTGGAGGTGGCGGATAAGGCCTGGTCTGCGATTCAAAGTAAAACGAAAGAGAAGTTGATTAACTTACGTAAGGAGACGAAGAAATTGAGTTCAGAAATCAACTATTTCGCAAAAAAGGCTAAAGACATTTCTACACGATTGATAAAAGCTGAAGATCCTGTGTTCAAGTTAGAAGAGGAGTATAGTGAATTCAAGATAGACGGGCGGACCCTAAGCAAGTGACGACTAGGACAAGATCGATATCAGCCTCTGTGCCACAAACTCAAACGATATTGGCATTGCCCCGGAAGTTCGCTGGCCGTAATTTTTATCACCTGAAGAGATAAGTCGGGTGATAAAGCCAAGAATTGTGCATAGTGAAGATAAGCAGTCAGACTTTTTGTCAAAATAGTTAGTAAGCCGGTGTCAAGACTATTTTATATGGAAGCCCAGAGCCCGATAGTAATCTTGTATCTTAGGTTAGAAGAACCAGAAGCAAACAAAGAGCAGCAAGGCACCAGTTCAGTGGCCAGTAGTTATCCTGCACGAGCAGAACCTCGAAGACTAATCGGTTTGAGTCCGTCACTGGTCACGTACTTCCGAGAAGAAGTGGATCAGAAAACAGACCCAATAACAAGTGAAGTACACTCCACCTCAGAGTTTAATACCTCAAAGAAAATGAAAATGGGTATAGAGTAGATTTCGACAGTTGGCAGGCTAGTACCCGTGTTTACTGGTGCTACGTCAGAGAACTTACGGCCAAAGGTCAATAGATTCATACAGGGTTGGGAACTTGCAAGGAGGAGCATCAAGCCAGATGAGCTACAGGATTTCTTTGACTGTGTGGAGCAGAGGTTGTTCGGAGCTGCCTACAACTTTGTGGTGCAAAAGCAATTCGGCAGTGTAGACGAGTTTTACGGACTCCTAAGAAGAACTTACCTGAAGGTGAGGACTCTGGAAGATGTAACCCAAGCGATCAGAATAAGGAAACAACGGGCGAGTGAGGACAAACGAGCCTTTGCCAGGCGTCTAAGTTCACTTCAAATGTTAGTCATAGCAATAGTGAGAAGTAAATATAAAGGCGTTGGGGATACAGCGCTATTGTATGAAGTTGACAAATTAGTGTGAACGGCTTTAGTGGTGGGCCTCCCCGACCCCAACCTGAAGATGCATATGCTGAACACAAGAAATTTGTAGGAATTAGCAGAAGAGGCGATTAGGGCACAATGCTAGGTGGAGCGGAGTACTGCTCGTTGGGCGAGGTACATATGCTAGGAAACAGACAAGAGATTTTCATTGCTGCAAACAGAGAGGACATGTTCATTGCTGCTGTCGTGTATAGAGGAGTTTCAACAGACGACACCTACATGTTCGTTTTGTCACCAAACTGGTCATACAATAGACGAATGCTTTACTAGGAAAAACACACCGTATTACATGCAGTGTCAGATGTATGGCCACGAGGCGGGTTGTAGGTGCACTGGACGTGCAGGACCAGACCATGAGCCAACCAGGAACGAGGCGCCCAGAGATGTCTAGTGGAAACATCACCAACAGATGGAAAATCTCAGCAGCGTCCGGGAATAAGCCCTGGCAATGTTAGGGGAGGCAATGCCAGGCAAGGATTAGTGTTTTTCGTGTGGACAATTAGGACACTGGGCAGCAAATTACGGAAATAGACAAATCCAGAGAAACCCAGAAAACTTCCAGTGGCCCAGTCGAGGACAGTAACCCAAGAAAAAATAAGAGAGAATTAGGCAAAAGCCACGCGTGCCGAGTAATATAAGGACTATGGCCTAAGATGCAGGGGAGCAAGAGTCTGCCCAAAAAATTGTTTTAGATTGTGTTTTGACTTGGGCAACTGTTTTGATTCTAGTACTTAGGTTAAGTTTTAATAACGTTAAGAAATATAGGCCAATCGCCGCGAACGCAGTAAGGGATTGATGGTTATGGTAGTGTAGGGACGTAAAGGATGATAACTGCAGGACATGGGGAAAGGACTCTTAAGAGTTAGGGAGTGAATATGCGTTCATGTTGGGAAAAAAGGGCGGTGTTTCGTTGTAAGCACGATGGGTGATATGTTCATCGAGATACCCTGCAAGAAAATCTCAGCAGCGTCCGGGAATAAGCCCTGGCAATGTTAGGGGAGGCAATGCCAGGCAAGGATTAGTGTTTTTCGTGTGGACAATTAGGACACTGGGCAGCAAATTACGGAAATAGACAAATCCAGAGAAACCCAGAAAACTTCCAGTGGCCCAGTCGAGGACAGTAACCCAAGAAAAAATAAGAGAGAATTAGGCAAAAGCCACGCGTGCCGAGTAATATAAGGACTATGGCCTAAGATGCAGGGGAGCAAGAGTCTGCCCAAAAAATTGTTTTAGATTGTGTTTTGACTTGGGCAACTGTTTTGATTCTAGTACTTAGGTTAAGTTTTAATAACGTTAAGAAATATAGGCCAATCGCCGCGAACGCAGTAAGGGATTGATGGTTATGGTAGTGTAGGGACGTAAAGGATGATAACTGCAGGACATGGGGGAAAAGACTCTTAAGAGTTAGGGAGTGAATATGCGTTCATGTTGGGAAAAAAGGGCGGTGTTTCGTTGTAAGCACGATGGGTGATATGTTCATCGAGATACCCTGCAAGAAGGCACCTAGCTAGTGCTTTTGGTAGTTTCAGGGGCGGACACCAGTTCGTAAAATCTAGTGTTTTACGAAAACGGATTGAGGTTAATCTGACGGACATAAGAACGCTTAAGGGAGATTTTCCGGTGTAAGGGATACTGAAGACTATAAAAAGGGTGAGTCATATTGGCTGGCATTAGCTCTAGCCATTGGAACTTTGTTTTTATTGAATGTTTGTTTGTTAGTGACGCTAAGGCTCGAGAACGGCTGGACCAATCTTGATGGAATTTTCAGAGGTTGTTCGTTGTGGATCTGGGAAGGTTTAGAAATAAAAAAAACCTTATACTTTTCCTGAAGAAAAGTCGGAAAATTTAAAAAATTTCAAAAAGGAGTTTTTTCCATACAAAATTTTATTTTCTTTCAAATTTTTTTTTCCAATTGTTTCTTGCAAATCTATCGATCTCAAAACATTCGGAAAAGTCGGAAAATTCGGAAAATTAGAAAACCTAATCTCACTTTTTGTTCTCATTTTTTTTTTTTTGTATGTGCGTGGTGTTGCACGCGCACATTTAGTTTCATATTGGTGTTGTAAGCACTGACTGATACTCCAATAACCCAACAGATGGAGCTGTAGACGCTTATTTATTTTGACAGCTGCGTATATTGTTTGTTCTTTCTGATTTGTTTATTCGAACAGTGCGGACACGGTCAATTGACTTTCTGACATTTTTCCAAATTTTAATTGATTTCTCGAGTTAAATTCATTACATTAAATTGTTAAATTGTTTACATTCACGGAATATTTGATTTTAAATCTGTGGTTCATCAGTTTTTGAGTGAAATTATTGACATTTCAAACAAAAAAAGTGAGTTCATTATTTTCGTTTGTTGGTGAATACCCAACCTCATTTCCATTGGAATATATTTGTGTGATTTCTTCAGCTGATTTGTAAATTATTTGAATCGTTCAATTTCGGTCGTTTGGTTTCTTTATTTCGGCTATTCAAAAAGTAAATTATTGAAAATTATTCCGTGAAAACTTTATGTGTGTTTCATACAAAGTGATCAATTACAGATTGAAATTTGTTACGATGCCACAAAGAGGACGCGCTAATATCGGTCGGCGTTCCCGACGTAAAACGGACCAACGTAATTATACAGCAGGTCGTACGGAAGAGGAAAATGCTACTGCAAGGGAATCTGCACGAATCGGAATGATTGAACATCGTGCGCGACAGTCACAAGAGGCTCACTAAGCTTACAATGAGCAACAACGATTGAGAAGAAGACAAGTTCGTGCTCAGGAAATTCATGAAGCAAGAGAACAACGTTTACAATACGGTGCGCACGCATCAGTTCGATTTGGTTCGATGTCTGTCGTTCGCCCGCATTGCGAAGCACTGAAATTTCGAAAAAAAAACCAGCCGGATTGTGTTGCGCAAGCGGAAAAGTGAAATTACCAGAGGTACTTCCTCCACCAGAGCCATTGCGGTCGTTGCTTTACGGTGAATCACCAAATTCGAATCATTTTTTACAAAATTCCACGATGTATAACGATTGTTTTCAAATAACGTCGTTTGGTGGGGAAATTGTGAATGAACATAATTACAATCCCACATTCAAGATTAGTTCACCAACAATCTAACACTTATTATCTCGCCAATAAAATACAGAAATTAACATATTTGTTTGCAACTATACAGATTCACGGGCAAATTTATCATCTTGCGGGGTCGCTGTTGCCGCATCCTGATCAAGATCACAAATATCTCCAAATATATTTTCTTGGAGATTCAAATGAAGAAGTGAATCGACGTTGTGCAATTTTCAATGCGACGAAGAGAGATATTGTGCAGCAATTGCAAGAAATGTTGCATGAACACAACAAACTAATTCGATGATTCAAAACTTCGTTAGAAAGGATGCCATCTGATGATCACAGAATCGTCATAAAAGCGGACAAACGACCAGCAGGCACTCATGAACGGCAATATAATGCACCGACGGCCGATGAAATATCAATTGTTGTTTTTGGCGATAATTTAGAATCCCGTTATATTGTTATTAAACGTCGAGCTGGAGATGCATTAGAGCGAATCAATGAAACTCATCGATCGTATGACTCACTACAATATCCGCGTATGTTCTGCCGTGGTGAAGATGGATATCACTTGAGAATGGTTAGTAAAAGAAAAACAAACACTCTTGATTGTAACTTCATTTTTTGTTAACTTTTAGTTGTCAATACAAATAAGAAAGTCAGTGCAATGAACTTTTACACTTATCGATTGATAATTCGCGAAGGAATTGACAACCATCTCTTGAGATATCGCCGATTATTTCAACAGTATGCAGTTGATGTGTACGTGACGATGGAGACAGAACGACTCAATTTTATTCGCTTCAATCAGACCAAGCTTCGATCTGAAGATTATATTCACTTGCGAGATGCGGTCAATAGCGATGAAGATGTGACAAACCTTGGCCGACTCACGATTTTGCCATCAACATACATTGGCAGCCCAAGGCACATGCACGAGTACTCGCAGGATGCGATGACATACGCGCGGAATTATGGACGGCCGGATTTGTTTCTTACATTCACTTGCAATCCACAATGCCCACAGATAACGGAATTATTGAATCGCGGTCAATCAGCAAGCGATCGTCACGATGTCACAGCACGAGTGTTCAAACAACAGCTACGATATTTGATGGACTTTATCATGAAGCAATGTATATATGGTGCTGTCAGATGCTGGATGTACTCTGTTGAGTAGCTTTGGATGGTGGACAAGATTACACCAGATCAAATTGATGACATCATTTCTGCGGAAATTCCTGATCCAGAGATAGATCCAGAATTATACGAAGTGGAAGTGAAAACCAATATGGTTCATGGACCTTACGGACACTACAATCCCACTTCGGTTTGTATGTCTGACAATAAATGCACGAAACACTATCCACGTGCTTTTCTTTCGGAAACGCAATCTGGAAATGATGGATATCCACTCTATCGGCGTCGCTCATCAGACAACAATGGCAGAACATTCAGCATTTAATTTAGAGGAGTGAATATCGAAGTTGACAATACATGGATCGTACCATATTCGCCAATATTGTCTAAGACATTCAAAACTCATATCAATGTTGAGTATTGCAGTTCTGTGAAATCGATCAAATACGTTTGCAAGTACGTCACCAAAGGAAGCGACATGGCGGTTATTGGCCTTGAACGAGATGAGATCAGCAAGTATCAAATGGGTCGATACGTGAACTACAATGAAGCGCTTTGGAGAATATTTTCTTTTGTAATTCATGAGCGTTTTCCGACTGTTGTGCTTCTCGCAGTACATTTGGAGAATGGCCATAGAGTGTATTTCAACCCAGAGAATGCAGTACAGCGAGCGGAAACACCACCAGTAACAACATTGACGAGTTTTTTCTCAACTTGCGCCAGTGATCCATTTGCGAGAACGTTGCTTTATTCGGAAATACCTCGATATTATACATGGAATGCATCGTCGAAGAAATGGTTACGCAGAACGCAAGGCCAACCAGTAGATGGACATTCAGGTGTGTTCTCAACTAATGCATTAGGACGAATTTACACAATCCACCCGAAAAACGAAGATTGCTTCTAGCTTCGGTTGCTTTTGATTAATGTACGCGGTTCAATTTCATTTGAGTCATTGCGTACTGTGAATGGTACGGGGTGCGCAACTTTTCGAGAAACATGCCAGCAATTACAATTGCTGGAACATGATAATCACTGGAATCAAACGATGGATGATGCGAGAGCTACTTCGCATTCCACTGAAGTTCGCACACTTTTCGCGATGATCATTTCGACATGTCAGCCTTCAAATCCGCGTCAATTATGGGATACGTACAAAAATTACATTGCCGAAGACATTTTACATCGTATTTGAGTGGCAACATGGAATTCAGAATTTCAAATGAACGATGACATCTACAATGAAGCATTGGTGTTGATTGAAGATTTGTGTTTGCTTATGAGTGGCAAACTATTGACTCTGACTATTGAATTCATATGCAAGCGCCAAATCGTCAAATCAGAGATGTACTGAATCGTGAATTGGAACGTGAGCGTGCATACGACAGAATAACTTTGGAACAACAAGTACAAAGAAATGTTCCATTATTGAATGAGCAGCAAAAGAGTGCGTATGATGAATTGATGAAGGCTGTCAATGATGGAAACGGTGGACTATTTTTTCTTGATGCGCCCGGTGGAACTGGGAAAACGTTCCTGATATCATTGATTTTGGAAACAATACGGTCTCAAAATGGCATTGCGTTGGCTCTCGCATCTACTGGGATTGCTGCAACTCTACTAGAAGGTGGAAGAACGGCACATTCGGCACTGAAGCTTCCGTTAAACATGCAAATCAATGAAACACCTGTTTGCAACATTTCAAAGCAATCAGCTATGGCAAAAGTGTTGAAGAATTGTAAACTGATAGTATGGGATGAGTGCACAATGGCTCACAAACGGTCTCTAGAAGCACTTGACAGAACAATGAAAGATCTGCGGAATAATAATCGTCGCTTTAGTGGCGCAATGATACTGTTAGCAGGCGATTTTCGACAAACACTTCCTGTTATTCCGAAATCAACAGCGGCGGATGAATTGAACGCATGTCTCAAGTCATCGTATTTGTGGCGGTACGTGAAAACCATACGATTGACTATGAATATGCGAGTGTTCCTGCAACAGGATAGCACCGCAGAAGTTTTCTCTAAAGAACTGCTAAGAATTGGAAATGGGCAAATTCCGGTTGATACTTCCAGTGGTTTGATATCAATTCCACCTGCCATTTGTCAATTCACTTCAACGAAAGCTGAACTCATCACGAATGTTTATCCGAACATTGGCCAAAATTATCGTAACTACGATTGGCACGCGCAATTTTAGCTGCCAAAAATACCGATGTTAATGACTTAAACTGGACGATTCAAAGTCAAATTCCGGGAGATTTGCGCTCATACAAATCGATCTATCGTGTTGAAAATGAAGACGAAGCCGTGAATTATCCAATGGAATTTCTAAATTCTTTGGATTTGCCTGGCATGCCGCCGCATCATTTGCGTCTCAAAGTTGGATCTGTCATTATTATGCTTCGCAATCTTCATGCGCCGAAACTGTGTAATGGACCCGACTGATTGTGACGCAGCTATCGAATAATGTGATAGTTGCAAGAATTTTGAAAGGGACTTACAAGGGGGCAGAATGCTTGATTCCACGAATTCCTTTGAGTTCCAACGATTTGCCATTTCAGTTCTAATGTATTCAGTTTCCAGTGAAACTTGCATTTGCAATGACAATCAACAGGTCACAAGGACAGTCGCTGGAAGTGTGTGGCCTAAATTTGGAAATGCCATGTTTTTCGTGGCGTGTTCACGTGTTGGAAAACCATCTTCTCTGTACATTTACGCACCGGAACAGAAAACAAAAAAATTTTGTTTATCAAGCTGCGTTACATTGAAAAAAATGTAGAAAAATCGCAAATAAATGATTTTCAACACAATATAAATTCTACTTTCTTTTCAAAACACATAATTTCACGCAGGGCAACGCCTGCGGGGTCAGCTAGTTCCTCTATAAATATTTTGAAAAAAGCTGTACAAAAGGAATAGGAAGTATTGCCCGTGGTGATTTACACCCTACATCAAAATGTACGAAGACCAGAACTTACATTGCTACTAGAAAGTGCAGTCATTGTGGCGGTAGCCATACTGCCAACTACAGAAAATTAGGAATAAGGACTATCACCTAAAAAATAAGCGCAGTCAAGTTAGCTCAAATATTCCGGTCATTGCACAACCACAGAATCCAATTTCATATTGCGACACAGGAATAACGTACCCAGAGGTACTTAAGTCAGGGGCCGACCCGCAGTTGGATAACGATACAAGTCATCAGAACATTGAAGGAATGATAGCAGCGCTCGCCCAATGTATGGCTCAGTTCATGACTTCAATACAAACTATGATCAAAGAAATGGTGAGAAACCAAAATCAGCTCTGCACTGGAATTTTAATCCAAAAAAGAATAAAACATGCTATTGAAGAATACAGCAAAGAGTATATTCAAGCAACATAAATTTGTTTGGTATGATGGGACGATAACATAACTATTTCCGCTGAATACTGTCCTCCAAAATTCAGAATATCCACAAATTAGTTTTAAGATATATTTCTCTACATAAGTTTCCTAGCTGCTGGCGACTACAATGCTAAACACACCCACTGGGTCTTATCAATGCCACATGGAAAACAACTGTAGAAGTTCATGCTTACTGACACCACCAAGATATATATTATCTCTCAGGACATCTTAACCAACATACCCACGCAAGATGCCTGACCTTATAGATTTTGAAGTTACTAGAAACTTAAAACGGAGCAATTAACCTCTCTTCAGATCACTCCCCCCTTTAATAATGACCTCCAAAAAAAGTTGCGCCCTAAGTTCGATTTCACACCCCTTAGAACCAATTGGCTTAAATATAGAAAATACGTTAACTGTAATCTCATTCTAAATCCCCGTCTAAAAACTAATGAGGAATTAGAAATATTTCTTGAGCTATTTACACCGACCCAAAGACTAGCTGTGCTTGACGCCTCGAACGCCTTCAAACCCGATAACAACTGTGACAACGTGATACACCCAAAAACTTCAACTCAAATTGATATTCTAACTGAAAAAAGGACACGTCGAGAATGACAAAAATTCAGATCTCCTTGCGTAAAACGGAAATTATCTGTTGCCATCGAAAACTCATGATTCAGAGAGCAGTTAGGTCGGTATATTCCAAATCTCTCTACAACTGACGTTACCAACTACTCCTTATGGGAAGCTGTCAGGAAAATGAAATCACCAATGCCCGGAATTCCACCCATTCGAACAACAAACGGAAAATGGGCAAGAAGTGATGAAGTGAAGAAAAAGTCTGATGTTTTAAACATAAAGAAATAAGTAGGGCAATTACAAACCTTGCGTCCAACAAAGTCCCAGGACACGGCTTCATTACTGGGAAAATTATGGAGTTGCCACAAATAGCGATCATCGTGCTTACCTCATTATTTAATGGATTACTTCGCTTAGGATATTCTCCCAATGCCTGGAAAATGTCAATAGTATCAATGATTCCGAAACCAGGAAAAGATCTGTTCCAATCGCCATCTTATAGAAAGATTAGCCTACTGCCTATCATGTAAACTCTTCGAAAAACTTTTTCTTAGTAATTTAATGCCGAATCTAAATGAAAAACCTATTATTCCTCATCGCCAATTAGGCTTTCGCGAATATCATAGCACAGTAGAAGAAGCATTAAACAAAAAGCAATACTGTTCTGCCAAGTTTTTAGATGTGGCGCAGGGGTTTGATGAAGTATTGCACGAGGTTTAACTTATTGTTAGTATATTATTAGAAGATACAATAAATAAATACACGGAAATAATATTTTATTTCTATTTATTAACATCTATCTTTATTAATATTGGATACCAAAAATTTCGATTAGCACAGAAATACGAGTTTTGCAACTTCAAACGTGTAAAAATTTTAAGAAAAAAATTAGCTTTTCGCTATAAGTACGACTTCCTCATGTGTGTCATAATATACCCGAGCACAGATATAACCTTGGGTTTTTCAAAACAAAAAACACGATAGCATAATTTCAACCTAAACAGTTTCGGTGAATTCCAAATATATACACTTAGCAGGAAAAGTCTACGTACAACATATGACAATAACAAACTGAAGTTATTTATTCAATATCGGGATAATCTAGGTTTACTGTCTTCTTGAAAAAAAAAAAAAAAATTGGCGAAAACAACCACAAACAAAAAATAACTGAACTTAAATCCAAAAGGAGCTCAATTCAATTCAGAAAAAGTCTATGTACAAACAGCATAAAGGTACTTATTCAGACAATTAAACACAATTGTTCCAAAATATTAAAGCTGTTACTTCAGCAATGGTATTTTTATTTATAAATCCTACAAAATTTTAAGAAAAAAATCAATTTGAAATATATTTTTGTGATTGAAGCTAAACGAGAGGAAATCAATGTCAATGAACGAAAGATCATGGTGCATCTTTGGCAAGATGGGAAAACGAAGAGTGAAATTGGCGACCGGGTGCGTTTTTGTATACAAACAGTTATTAATAACTTCTAAAGTCCGGGTAAATTACCCTCAAAAACACGCTCTGGTCGTCCATCACTATTAGGTACCAGTGAACCCCAGGGTCTTATAGGGCAAGTAAAAGTGAATCCACGACTAACGGCAGCAAAGGATGTTGAGGAGAAGCACATAAAAAAATTATGTGCCGATATTGTACCAAAAATTAAAAAAAAAACACCACCAACATGGCCGTATCGCCCGCAAAAAACCGAACTTTCAATAGTTAATAGACTAAAACGACAAGAATTTGCCCAAAAATATATAAATGAAGGAGAAAACTTCTGGAAGCATTTAATGTTTTCTGGCGAAAGCAAATTTGCCATTTTTGGCTTTAAAGAACCTAAGATAGTCTTGCGGAGACCGGTGGTCATCCAAAAAAAAATAATTTAACAGCCACAGTTAAACACAGCGGTAGAGGAGGGATGATCTGGGGTGCATGGCACCTTCAGGAATTGGCAAATTGGAGTTTATGAGAATAAAATGGACTACCTAAATATCTTCCGACAGTAGATTAAGACCAGAGCAAACAATCTTTCCTTAGTTCCATCATTTTACTTCCTGCACAACAATGACCCAAAGCATACAGCAGAGATAGTGAAGCTTTGTCTCCTTTATAATGCACCCCATCAGTTGGCACGCCCCCAAAATCATCCGACTTAAATCTGATTGAACATTTATATGGTTTACTTGAACGGCGCATTCGAAACCACCATATTTCCACGAAAACTATGCTCAAAAACCTAGGTCGGGCGGAGTGGGCAAACATTAGTACCACAGAGACCGAAAAATTGGTCTAATCAATGCCGAAATGTGTAGCAGATGTGGTTAAGAGAAAAGGTTACCCAACCAATTATTAAATATTATTTTTTTATATTAATTTTTAAAATTATTGTTAATTTTTCCTTTCGTTTATATTTTGTACGTAGACTTTTTCTGCATTGAATTTCGCTCTTTTTGGATTTAAGTTCAGTTATTTTTTGTTTGTTGTTCTTGCCAATTTTTTTTTTTACAAAAATACAATAAACCTAAAAGACTATGATACTGCATCAACAAATTCTAAAAAATCATCCCGAAATTGAATAAATAACTTCAATTTGTAATTTTTATATGTGTATGTAGACTTTTTCTGCAAAGTGTATATTGAACTGGCTATTAGACAATTGGTACTACTTTTAGAACTACGAATATTTACGTTAGTAGGAAAAAATAGGAAACAAACTCCTTACAATTTTAACTATATTTAGTAAACATCTGCGAATCGTTTTTGCAATTAGAAAAAATTTTACCATGCATCAACGCATCATACTGGAATTACATACCGTTGTCATATTTAAATGCTTCCTGAAGTTGCAGTACATCTTCTTGTAAATTGGTTTGTAAAACTTTATTTGAGGACAAATTACTTTCAATTTGCGATTTTCTATTTTGATTTTTATTATAACGCAATTTTTGAGAAATTTTTAACAAATATTCTCGGCGAAGCCTTGCCTGCCTCCGCAACATTTTAAAAAAGAAAGAACTGAATATATTGTCAAAGAACAATAATCTTTAATATTGCGTGGCGAATTGATCTCAAATTCATTGGCGAAAAGTTCTCTAAACATTTTCAGATAGGGTTACCAGTTGAAAATAATAAAGGTCACCTTCGTATTATTTTCAGGAATACATTATTTTGTACTAATTTTTCCTAATGTGCTGTCAAAATTTAATGTGTAGAAAAATATGACAGAGAAAATATGCAAACAATTGCAATTGCTTTTTAATATTGTGAATTTCTGCGTTTCATTGAATATTTTATTTGTATCAGCTAAATTGTGCCCATTGCTCATGTTTCACTTATTATTAGAGAAGAATTTACACCTTTTCCCCAAATCAATATAGTGTAATTATCATTAAACGAAAATTTTAAATTCTAATTGTTTCAATATTTGTTTTAAGGCTCGATTAGTTTTGACGAAATCGACGTAGAGAAATAAGACAAGAATCGCATAATAAACAGCTCCTTTCAATGTGTATGCAAATGAAAAAGAATTTGCTTATCCGGTGAATGCAATGCGAATTTCGTACCTTCAAAACTGTCAAATAAAAACAATGTGCGATTAGGTATTGTTAGGGTTGCCAGAATTAAAATTTGGTAAAACAGTACATCAACAAAAAAAAAACAGTACAATTAAAAAAAAAACAGTACATTTTCTTTTAATAAAAACATAACATTTTTTTCCAGTAAACATATTTAAACATAAGAAATTACATACATGTATGTTATTATGTATGAAAGAACTGCTTCGGCTCGTCTTTTAAACAATGATATTTCCTGTGGATCATCACAATTTCTGCAGACGGTTTCAGCTAAGTAACCATAAAACTTCTCGCTCTTTTGTTGCTCAAATTTGTCGCGAAGCTGTATAACTATTTTGAACATATCTACGATAACAAGGGTATCCTCCTCCAATTTTTTTATAGACGATGATAATGCAACTCCAATATTGTGTATAAATCCTAAATAAGCTTCGGAACTTTCAGACTCAAAAAATTCCCTTAAAACGGCTGAACAATCATCTTTGGAAAGAAAATATGTTTTTATGGTTGCATAGTTTTTCAATCATCATTCCACTGCAGGGTTTAAACTAAGCCATCTCGTTGTGACACAAACATCCAACACCTATGATATCTGGGTTACATTTTTTAAGCTCAACAAAGACGCTTTTTTTGCAGCCGAAGTTGACATTAGTACAAAAAACAGTACAAAGAGTAAAAAACAGTACTTTTAGAGTACTCTTTGAGGCTAATGTGAACATTGTTCACATTAGCCTCAAAGAGTCAACTCATTTTGACATGGAAGCGCGTTTATTTTATTTAATAAAAACACAAAACATTAAAAACACGTTTTTATTGGTTCTCTAGCAATTTTGCTTATGTGTAAATATGGCTGGCACTTCGCTTATTGTATATTAGAATCCGAGACAGTGCAAAACGAGATGTCGTCCGAGACTCGGTTTCGCTCTCGCGCTATTGTTTTTGGGCCCTTACTGACAAAACGAACCTTTACCATAGGGCTGTAACCGTATGAAAAAAAAACATATACAGTATATGTGAGTTCACCTCGAAAAAACGGGTGCCATTGTACTAAAAATTTCATATTCCGAAATTGTAGTAGGAAAATAAAAAAGGTACAATCAGAATAAAAGAGTTTCTCACTTTGTAGTATTTTTTATTAGTAAAACGGAATAAATATATAATGCAGAATAATAAGAATAAGAAAAATTTGTATGCAATAATATTTTAATTATTCTTTTGTCCCGTTCCATATACTCGTATATATTAATGCAAAGTTAGCTTTTTTTATACATTACATATCTAAAAATAAATCCATTGATTTTAGTAAATATAATTCATTGTTGGTATACAATTTCGTGTTAAATTTAATGTTCTTATATCAGTATCGTGCAGTTTAAATATTTTATAAAATTGTGGTAAAAGTACACAAATTTCGAGTGAAAACTTTGTATGGGCAACCCCATCCCATAATAAGTTTATCTTCAATTACAAATTTATAAACAATTTATAATTATAATTCACTGCCATGAGCTGAAAGCCCTGGCAGCTAGTGCTCCTAAATTTTGTATGATAAGAATTGATTCTTATCCTTCTTTTGTAAATAAAATAAATAAATAAATAAATAAATAAATAATTCACTGCTTCTGAAATTACACTTTTTAATTTTGTATTTAATCACTCTCAATCACTACTTCACTCTACAAAATATTAAATGCTTTAGCTTCCGTTTAAGGCACTGGACGCCAGAATCGAAAATTTTCTCCGAGCTGTTAAGAATTTTTTTTATTTTTATTGTGATATTCAATTGTTAGATTTTTATATAGTTTTTTGATAAATTCTGAAGTAATATTTAACTAAACGAAGTCAACGTATTTAATTAAATGTTTCTTGCAAGACTATAGTTATAAAATTACATATTATAGTATTGCTTTCATAAACGGCACTGAGGGATTCATTAAATTACTCTCAATCACTACTTCACTCTACAAAATATTAAATGCTTTAGCTTCCGTTTAAGGCACTGGACGCCAGAATCGAAAATTTTCTCCGAGCTGTTAAGAATTTTTTTTATTTTTATTGTGATATTCAATTGTTTGATTTTTATATAGTTTTTTGATAAATTCTGAAGCAATATTTAACTAAACGAAGTCAACGTATTTAATTAAATGTTTCTGGCAAGACTATAGTTATAAAATTACATTATATTATAGTATTGCTTTCATAAACGGCACTGAGGGATTCATTAAATTGTAAGAATTTTGACAACGTGTTGAGTAATTCCATGTAGATAAGATTTTGTACGCTACATGGTATTTATTTTTGTTTTTTATAATTTAGCTAATTGGGTGTTTGTGAAATGAATTCTCAATAATAATAAATAAAATAACGTAATTATATAAACTCTCAAATCTATTTATATGAAAATTAGTAATTGAAATAATACTGAATACATTGTTAAATGTAGACATGCTTTCGTAGAAACATTATATATATATATTTTCATTTACAAAATTCCGCGGAATTCATATATTTAAATACTGCTTTTGCATTGGAATTTTATAATTTGACTAATACATTGCAATTAGCCTGGAATATATATTGTTTTCATTAGAATTTTAGCTATGAATTGAAATTAAAATGAAATTAAAATGTCCTCAAAAATAGTTGTTTCAAAACAAAAACAGAGTATATAGCATTTATTTAATTAAATATACGTACAGAATTGTGTTGCTCTTTTCTCTTATATTTATTACTAAACATTTAAAGTAAGTTTAACAACATATTTTAATGATAATAGATAAATATTTGTTACCGCACCACTAGAATGATGCAGTGTGCTGGCCGCGGCTAGCTCACAGCAATGGTCGTGGTCCTTAACCCGCCACACTGCATCGGGTGGGACAACACTACAAAAACAAAACTTCAACTCACCATTTTGCCGGGCATGCTCCTCTACGACGACAAGCGAGCCCGCCCTATATTTGCCGCCTTAGCCTAACATTTTCAACATAAATTTACACATAACTAAACATGCTACTTTACACTTAAATAAATAACATACATATACTCGTATACTTAATAACTTAAATAAATACCATATATACTTATCTTTATCCTTATCGCTAGGGGGCGGGCGGCAGCCTCCTTTCTCCTTCGATTCTCGAATGGGATGGGCCGGAAACAAGCAGTTATCACTCTATTCAGCACAATCACTGCACCAACGAATATCCGCACTAGACATTTTTCTATACCCGTTTCTAAACAGCAAAATCCGGACTTTGTGGTAATTTGAATATTTTCAGTACCCGAATGTAACTAAAGTTATTTTTCTCTCTCAAATGAGCATCCACAGTAAAACATAAATTTTGAACGCGCGCGGCAACAAAATTAATTCGAAACAACTTCCTTCCCAAACACTTAAAACTGCATAGAGACCGTCTTTTCCCTATTACTGCCTTAAATGTTTTTTTTTCTTTCCTCTTGAAACCGTATTTTTCCATTTCCTCGGCCTCTTCCGCTATTCCATCATTGGCCGCTCCAGCGGTCGAGTCGGTCAGTTACCTTTCTTTGGAATTTTTACTATTCTGAGGCAGCGCCATATCTACCTCAGAATCGTCTGGTAGGTTTTAGCCTGGCCGCATTCACTAGTAAAGCGCACAAGTGGAAGGAAGAAAAGAAGGAGAGAAGCAAAACAAACGTACAGACGGTAGACGCCAAAAACAACGATCGCAACATATTTTATTATAATAGATAAATATTTTCTCTAATTTTTTGTACTTTTGTTGGCATTAAGTTCATTAAAAAGAATAAACAAGCCATAAAAATTATAAATTAAAATAAGAATTAAATAATTGTTTTAATAAATTTATTTTAGCATATAGAGTAGTGTACCTTATACATATTAGTAATGATCAAAATGTTTAATCAGAAATAGTATTCACTAAATTGAATTTGGTACTTTTTGGAATGAGAATAATATTAAAATATTAACGAACGACAACCCCAATTAGTGCTTTTTCCGAAACAGGTACAGATTTCCTTCAATGAAAGAAACTATTTTATTTATTCATATTTTTATTCTTTAATACAAAAAAACTTTCAAAGCCAGTAAAAATTGGACTACCAAAATATTCTTCCATTTTTACAAAAATAGATTATGTATGTATGCTTATTCCGATTTGCATTGTGTGAAATATATGTCAAAGAGTACACACACTTATTTTAAATGCGAATCCATATCTCCATATGGTATAATTACTATTCAGGGTGTTATACCAAGGAAATAATAAAATATTATTTCTTATATTCGTCATCAAATTTTTTGGAGAACAAATTTAAAAAAAAAGTTCCACGGCAATAAAAGGAGCTGTTTCGCGATTTGAACCCAGGTCGTAATGCATCAAGATCGACGCCCTTACCACCACGACCAAAGAAGGTACACACAAATGCTTTTGCTAATTTATAAACAGATAACTAAAGGAACTACCAACAGATTTTTTGACTTCTCAACTGAAATCTTGAAAATTGAATAGTTTGATTTTATAAATTTTTATTGTTTTGAAGATTGACAATTTTTGCGAAATTGCCATATTTTGTTTCAGAAACACATACTATATTATGAAATCGAATAATCTCACAATTTCATATGCACATACATGATTGAATCAGTGTCGATCATGAAATTTAGAATTTCTTTGATTTCATAAAATTTCCCTATTTTTGTAAAATTGGAATTATTGGTACTCCAGTTTTTATTGGCTTTGAAAGTTTTGTTGTATTATAATAAAAAAAATATAAAATAATAAATAAAATAGTTTCTTTCATTGAGTATGTTGGTCGATCATACCAAGCGAACAGAAATCGCAAACAGCATCACACTTCATTATCAACTGAAAATTGAAATTATTCTTTAACTTCAAATTGATATGTAAATTTGAAAAAAGTCTTCTTTGCTCTTATTTCACCCTTCAGAATTCTGTACCTGCAGATTTATATATGTATAAATGTATGTACATACAAACGTGCATCTTTTTCTTTATTTTTATTTTGCAGTGCAAACATACATACAAATGTATGTAAGCCGTGTGTGTACAATTATTGACAACAAAATTAAAAATTCTGTAGTTTTCATGATTCTGTAGTCGCCCTCTTAACTCGTAACTTGAAGAGAAAATCAAATATTTTGCTCTTCTTCTTTATAGGACTTCTTATTTCGGTGATGTTCTTTGGTGTTACTTAGTTCGTTTAGAAAAAAAGGAAGGTATTTTATTGTATGTACATATATAAAATTTTCCCAGTAAACTATTGATTTACAGTCAGAATAATATTGATTTATATAGGCAGATTAATACAAATTAAGATATTTCCTTATTTTAAAATAGGAGGGCCAAATGGATGGAGATTTTAGGAGCGGGTTTTCCGGGAAAAATAATTTTTCTTATTATTATTATTCTGTATTATATTTTTATTCCGTTTTACTAATAAAAAAATACTATAAAGTGATAAACTCTTTTATTCCGATTGATCCTTTTTTTCTTTTCCTACTACAATTTCGAAATATAAATTTTTAGTACAATGGCACCCGTTTTTGCGAGGTGAACTCACATATAGTGTATATGTTTTTTTTTCATACGGTAAAAAATCTGACGTTTAAGTTACGGCCCTATGATATGTAGGTTGCAGAATTATCTCTCAGCAGTCGTAAATGATCTGAAGACATTGGACAATTTTGAATTGTTTTTATAACTTCGTTGTGACATATAATGAACAGTCGAGTAGAAAATAGTGAACCCAACGGACATGTTTTTGATATTTAAAAAATTTTTTGTAAAAAAATTCATGACGGTATTTCTATATTGAAACATAAATTAGAGCCTACAAGTATGCAATAATTTATGGGTATACTCCATTCATTCTTACTCACCACCGAACTCTCTACGCGTTAAAAAGTACTCTAGATCAGGTATACCCAAAAGTTTCTTATGGAAATGCAAACCCTTTTTTTTATTTTTTTAATGTATATATTTTATTGAATCTTCTAAAATATCTTAGAACTAACAATAAATCTTCATAGTATGTATATTTAACATTTCACTTTTAAATTCATTTCAATCATTACCAACCTCCCAGTGCCAATGCTTTAAGGAGTTATGGTATATGACAAGAAGTAGCGCAATACTTAAATAATAGCGTAATGAATAAGCTTAAAATCTAATTTGTTGCTAAGCGCAGCACGTCCATCCTTTTCAGGCGGGTGTGTCCTTGATGCTGTAGTAGGCGCCTCGCTAATGCATTGGGATGCTTGTCTAGCTTTGCTAAGTAAGATTCAGCAAGTCGGGAAACTTCTTTAGTTACATACGGGATATGTAAATCTCTGTGGATGTTAACGTTTTTGATGTACCAAGGAGCATTGGTAATCATTCGAAGAATTTTCGATTGGGCTTTTTGCAGCTTTTCGACATTTGAGGGTGAAGCAGTACCCCAGAGTTGGATACCGTAGGTCCATATGGGCTTGATAATTACTTTATAGAGTAGAACTTTAAAGTCCAGTTTGAGCTTGGACTGCCTGTTCAAAAGCCAGTTTAGCTCATTTATTTTGAGTTTAATTTGAGTAATTTTTGCACTTATATGCTTTGCCCAAGTAAGTCTACGATCTAAATACATTCCTAGATATTTAGTTTCTGTCGCCTGAGGGATCGGCTTGGTGTTAATTTGCACAGGGGGGCAAGTACTCCTGCATAGAGTGAATGTGACATGAACGCATTTCGACTCATTGACTTTGATTCTCCAGTGGTCAAGCCATTCCTGAAGCATGTTGACGTGTACTTGGAGAAGTTTTGACGCCTCTTTCGGATTTGTGTGAGTACACAATATGGCTGTGTCATCGGCAAAAGTATAGGTGATAGTCTTGCCGTATGTTGGCATATCTGCAGTGAACAACGTATAGAGCAGGGGGCCTAATACGCTGCCTTGCGGTACTCCAGCTTGTATAGGGTATTCAACTGAGATGAAGCTTTTTTGTTTCACCACAAAGCGTCTACCTGAGAGATAGCTTTCGAGCAATGTGTAGATGTTAAGAGGTAACATACATTTCAGTTTGTGCAAGATTCTTTCGTGCCAGACCCTATCAAATGCCTGAGTGATGTCGAGAAAAACTGCGGAACAGTATTGCTTCTTTTCGAACGTTTCTTGTATAGTGTTTACAATGCGATGAACTTGTTCGATAGTACTGTGTTTTTCTCTAAACCCAAACTGGTGGTTTGGTATAACATTAGACTGTTTGACAACGTCTTTAATACGCTTTATTAACAAACTTTCAAAGAGTTTTGAAAAAATTGATAGCAGACTAATTGGTCTGTAGGAAGAGACGCTTGTTGCGTCCTTTCCAGCTTTGGGAATCATGATAATTTGAGAAATTTTCCATGAGTAAGGAAAGAATCCAGTGCGTATTATAGCATTTAATATATGCAAGAGATGCATTGTGGCTATTGCTGGGAGCTCTTTTATCATTTGGCCCGTAATCAGATCACGCCCTGGAGATTTTTTGGCATTGAGTTGTTTGATAGCGTTTGTCAGCTCCTTTTTGGCAATCGAGATACCATTGACGCTAGGGATAGCATCAACCGCCTTTAGAGAACGGACGGAACTAGCAAGATTAGGGGTGAAAACTTGCTCCAAATGATTTGCGAATGCTATTCCCTTTTCTGCATCACTTCTTGCCCAGTTGCCGTTGGGAAGGCGTATTGGTGACTCCATTTGAATGGGTTTTTTCGAGTTTTTGGCCGTTCGCCATAGATAATAGCTTGAGGCTTCTGTAGGACAGAGGGTCTCTACAAACTCGTGAAACTCGGAGGTTTCCTTTTCTTTTAGAAGGTGATGCAGTTTTTTAGTACATTCATTCAGTTTCTTCTTCAGAGAAGGTGATCTCTGCAATTGCCATTCTCTCCTAAGAGATCTTTTTTCGGAGAGGAGCTTCAGGATGTCTTGGGGAGTACACTCTTGTCGGGTTTGAGCTTTAGAACGTGGTGTAGCAATTTTTACTGATTGGGATAGCAATTGAGTGAAATTGAAAATAGCGGAGTTTATTTCCTGCTCAGACTTTAGGGAAGTCTTTATTTCAAGATGTGAACTTATGAACATCTTATATTTAAGCCAGTCTGTATTCTTGTAGTCGAAACTACCACTCACGTTTTTCTGATAGGAGTTTTCAGAAAAGATAGTTATTATTATATTATAACGACATATACACTGGGAAGTGTACAGTATTTTCTAGTGTGCCCAAATTCTTGGCAGTTCAGGCATTGAACTGGTCCAATTCGCTTGTGGGGTTCTTCTACAGAGATTTTTCTATGTAGAAGATAGCGAAGGTTGTAGATCGGGTGTGATTCGCCTTTTCTGAGGTTCGAGTCGACTGGCTGTAGCTCAACGCGAAAGAGCGGCAGTGGAATCTTATCTTTATTGCGTATGTTAAACACAGAGTTTGCTGTATAACCCTCTTGGGATAGGGCTTCTCTTATTTCGTTGACATCTACGTCAGCTTCGATTCCTCTAAGGACAACAACAATGCCTTTGCTACTTTTAAGTTGGTAGGTGTAATAGTTTTTTTTCTCTGTGTCAAAGAGATTGACGACTTTGCGATAGCTTGATTCGATATATACTTGAATTTTGGTTTCATGTATTTTGCCTTTTAGTATTGGGACAACATGAAAGTTTTTAGCACCAATTAGAGTAGTTAGAGTATTTACGAGAGCGTTAGAATTGCGCTCCCTTAAATAAATTGGTGGGGGCTTTACCTCTTTTAGCACTTTCTGGGTAGAATTGTCTTCGGCATTTGCAAGAGGTGCAAACCTGTTAGAAGCGAGTGGATTCTTTTCAGTAGCAGAATCATTAGATTTAATCTGCTTTGCCGATTTTTGAGACAATTTTTGAGGACTCAACTTGCGCTTAACCACAATATAGCGGTCCATACCAGTCTGTATTGCCGAACCTTTTCCTTGGTTTGACTGTAGCATGCATGTTGAGAGGTTCTAATGGTGAGAGAGAGTTGCTTTGCATACTCCACGGCAAAGTGTTTACCGACCCAGAGCCAACAATAAGCGTACTTACGTTTTTGCAGCAGTCGTTACTTACTGTAATGTGCTCAAGCTGAGAGCCAGCGTTAGCAGAGCCAGAGAGGGAGAGCTGTTTATGGGAGCAGTCAGACACTGAAAAACTGCGCTGCCTACCGCTGCTGTCGAATTGCGCTATAAGTGTATTAATTTCACTTGGCGAGAGATCGCAACTGTTTTTATTTATTTTCACGCTGTTGTAATTGTTTTGTTGTGTTTGCACATCGGTTGTCTTCGTTGCCGTTGCTGCACTAGCTGAACGCGCGGGTGGCGACCGCAACATGTAATGTTTACAGGTCAGATTTTCGCGATTTTTTTTTATTTTGTTCCTTGTTGTATGTAGTTATATTTATTAGTACTTTTTTGTTAGCCGGGTAGAGAGTTTTTGATTTTTTTTTGTTTCTGATGATGTTATTTTTTTGTTTTTAATTTTTGTTTTCGTTTTTTTAGTTCTTTTTCGTGGTTAAAGCTTAGAGCCGCGGAGAACACGTCTGCTCGCGACACGTGAAGACCTAATGACGACACGCAAACCCTAATACATATAAAATTTATTATTAAAAATAGAAAAAAAGTATGTACACTGTAAAAAAAACAAATTACATTTTCTGTAAAGCTATGTATAATGAAGAAACCAATTTATCACAAAAATCCTTTAAATCTTCAACGATCCTAACAATAAATCATCCAAATATATTGAAATATAAAGTGAAACGTGATTGCATACTTTTAGGATCCCATATGGAGTTTGAGAATGAGTGCACCACCATGTGTGTATATGTCAAGACACAATCCATGCAAATAAAAATTTCTTTCGTGGAAATGATAATGGTGCCTAGAATGTTCTCCTTCAAGGTGTATATGAGATTCGTGGCGTATATAAGATTCTAGAATGATTTTTGGATCATTCAGTTCCGTTCCACTTCCGCCGCAAACTGTTGTAGAGACTCACCACTCTTCTGTACCCGTGTTCGTAGCTCTACTTGGTACATCTGCTTCAGGGATTCACTACCATACTTGCGCTAAACGGCATTCATCAAGCTTTCATAACAGTCCCGCTACCTTTCTGAGAGAGTTTGAGAGAAATGAAAGTCGTACATTTGGAGAGGCTATCTCCTTATTAAAGTTGCAGTACTATCCTTGTTCGGGACGAACAAGATTAAACGGAGGGCAGTGAAAAGCGATTGCACACTGAAACGTAATTGCATACTTTTAGGATCCCATCTGGAGATTGAGAATGAGTGCACCCTGTGTATATAAGTCAAGAACACCCTGTCGATGGTGTAAAGAATGTTCTCGAAAATAAAAACTTCCTTCGAAGTGAATATAAGATTCTAGAATGATCTTGAATAGCGTAGAATTTTCTACTTCAATCATTCGAAAGCTATAAAAGCCACCACACTATTCAAAGTCGAACACAGTTGAACAGAGATCGTAACAGTGTGTACATCGTGCATTTTTAATCGAAGCAGCAGTATTTGTAATTGTTATTTTTTTAAGTGATGAAATTAATTATTCAATAACGTGCAAATTGTAATAAAGTAAACTTGAAGCCTAACATTAAGTGTGTAAATTGCAATAATTAAATAAAGTTAGTTATTTTAATTTAACCACCGATTGACTGACCGTTTGACTACTACACAATCTAGTGGCACGAATCCGAATACAGAGAGTTAGAGTAAATTGTCAGGAGGGCAATTTCGTAACAGAATAAATTGACAAGAGGGCAATATATTATTTTATATTGGAAACCTTAAACAAACACCGATTTTTCTAAGTGCTTCTGAATCCAAAGCTGCAAATTAAAAAAAAAAAAATGAAATCATGCGTTGGACAACAACAAAATTACGGAGAATTTCAATGTAGTCAATGTGTACCAGCAAAGCATTCCAAAGTGTTGTGGCTTCACACTTTGGTATAGGCAAGGAGGAACCATAGTAAGGTAAAAAGATAAAATTATTTCTGTATTTCGTAGTGCTTAGTGCTGTGGCTGTGCATCAGAACACAGCCTATGCCAAAGTGCATTTGCAAAAACAAATGTGCACCAATTTTATAGGGCTTGGGCACCATTGCTCTAGATTATTTTCGAAGTGTAGGGAATATTCTAGAATGTTATAGTTCAACACAAAAGAAGTATATAAATTAATTAAAATCGACATACAGTTGGACAGTGATCGTTGCAGTGCGCACATCGATAATTTAATAGTAACAGTACAGAATTCAAAGTAATAAATAAATAGATTGCAAAATTGTATTAAAAGTAAACTAAAAGCATAAGTTTAAGAATAAATAAAGTTAATTATTTTAATTTAAAAAAGCCATTGATTGATTATGGCAGAATCCGGGGGTAAGAATTCGAGTAAAAGTGTTGATATATATTGTCAGGAGGGCAATTCCGTAATAACCGACAACATCAAACGCTTTTGAAACGTATTTTATTTGTGTCAACTCTGACTTACAAGAGCTCCCTATAATCAGGTCTTCCATGTATACAGTAAATATGCTAAATATATTGTCTTGATTGTAGGTATATAGACGCATGGTTCGCTGGGAAACGATGACGAACCAAGATTTCTGATAACTGCATCTAAGTATTGCATTCCACTCTCCACCGGCCTCTTTCACCCCGTACATTCAAATTCAATACTAGATGTAGTGTATCAGCTGTGCGAAAAGCAAGTTAACCAATCCGTTTCGAGTTCGGAATATGACTGACTTTTTATCACAAGAGAATAAGAATATAAAGACTAGCTTAGTACTAAATGAATGTGAATGTATACATGTGTGTGTGCTATTGTAATATCACTCGAGAGATCAAGAGATAAGATGAGAGTGAGTGTTTAGCAAACAGAAGATTAGGGTGTGATGTATATGCCAAGTTTAAATACTCTATATGCTCCTCCTAAAGCTGTTATATCATTCAAGAAGAAAATTTAATTACAAATTGAATAGCAATAATTAAAATTTAAAATTGAATATAAAATAACAAAAATTTAAAACATATCAATTTAATTCACTAACAACTTTAGGGGTTTTTATTACTCTACCTCCCTCTCGTGGTCTGAGCTTCCTTCCAATGTGTGAATCATCTTCCGTCGTCTGTATCTGCTGCAGTGCAGGTAAAAAATTTCATTCCTTGAAGATGACTGCGCTCTTGGATTTGTGATGTATTTTGTCCTCTAATTTGATCAAGATGACGTTTGATCACATGGTTGTTGTGTGGTAAGATACACGAATACGATTGAGGTCCCTGTTTTTCTTTTATTATTGCCTGAGTCCAACCCGGCTTATTAGGATTGCGGTAATCGCGTATCATTACCTTTTGACCATTACAAAATTTTGTGTTTCGATTTCCTTTATGATGTTTATGTTGTTGTTTTGCGAATCTATTATCTTTTCTATTGTTGTAGGCGGTTTAAGAAGACTAAATCTAGTTTTAAGTTTTCTGCCGAAAAAAATCTTCGCTGGAGACTCGCCTGTGCTACAATGCGTCATGCTACGATAATCCATCATGAAACGGCATAGTATTTGGTCCAAATTAGCATCTTTGTTTTGATCTAAGTTTGCCAAAATCGATTTTTTGAATGTTTTCACTAAATTTTCTGCCTGACCATTCGTAGACGGATGTCCCGGAGCTGTCAGGATATGCTTTATACCATTTAAGGATAAGAATTGTCTGAAATCATTGGCCAGACCTTTAGTTTTCACTATTCCAAGATGTGAACGATGCAGTTCATTTAAAACTTTTGATCTTAATTTTTGTGGAATAATTATTCTGTATCCCCACAAAATACAACCATATTCAACAGTAAGTTGAGTATACTTCTCACGATATGGTGTAAAATTTTCATCTCTAATATTACTTAGAGTTCCATTTAAAACAAACTCTGCCACTTTAGATAAAATGGGATCTCGTCTCGTCTCGCGAGATAAATCTATAAAATTCATGCTAACATTTGACTCATTTTCTATTAAATTGATGCATGAGTTTTCAAATTTTTGTTGGTTCCCAAGACTACTTTGTAGCATCCTTGAAATGCTATCAGGTTCATTTCGAATTCCTTTAACGTGTTCTATAGTATAATTGAAACCAGAAAGGATTAATGCCCAGCGCTGCATTCGAGCTGACGCCTGGTATTGCTGGTAAACCTTTGTCGCTTCCAAATATGGCTAAAAGTGATCAGTGCGCAAAAAAAAGTGGTTTCCCAATAAATACTGCTTTAGTTTTGTAACACAAAACACAATCGATAAAGCTTCCTTTTCTAATGTGCTGTAATTTTTCTCACTTTTGGAAAGTGCCCTGGAAACAAAAGCAATCGGCTTAGTCGAATCCGAAAATTTATGTGCTAAAATTCCAGCTACAGCATTATTTGAAGCATCAGTGGTTAATACAAGTGGCAAATCAGGATTGAAATGGACCAAAACTTGGTCTGACGCTATGAGCTTTTTTATGCCATCATAAGAGCTTTGGCACTTTTCCGTCCAAGCAAATTGTACATCTTTAGTCAATAGACTATATAACGGGGACATGATTTGTGCAAAATTATCAATAAATTTTGAATAATAATTTGCCATTCCGACAAAAGCTCTAAGTTCCGAAACGTTGCTAGGAATAGGAGCAGATATTACGCTTGAAATGCGTTCATTGTTTTTGCGTAATCCATTTTTGTCAATGTTAAACCCCAAATATGAAATTTCGGATTGAAAAAAATACAGATTTCGAAATATTAAGTTTCAATCCAGACGATTGTAGTTTTCGTAAAACCAATTTTAATGTTTTTAAATGCTCTTGCATATTTCTGCCCGTAACAGTAATGTCATCTTGGTAACCAACTACATATGGAATATCTCTTAGTAAATTTTCCATAGTTTTTTGAAAAATGGCTGCTGCCGTTTTGACGCCAAAGGGTAGACGTTTTACTTTTAAAGTACCAATATGGGTACTCCACGCACATAACAATTGCGAACTTTCATCTAGAACAAGCTGATTGTAAGCATTTGACAAATCAAGTTTGGTAAAAATTTTACCGCCCTCCAATGATGGAAAAATCTCATCAATTCTGGGTAGAGGGTACTTGAAGTCCATGAAGAACTTAATCAGAGTGACTTTGTAGTCGCCACAGATTCGCAAATCACCGTTGGGTTTTAAAATGGGTACCAATGGTGTTCCCCAATCGGAATTATCTACAGGCTCTAATACCCCGGATTTAATTAAATCGCGTAATTTTTCTTCTATCTTGCCTTTCCACGCTAATGGCACAGGTCTTGGTTTACAAAATATGGGTGTTGCATTATTTTCGATTTTTAACGAAACTTTGTTTATTTTAAACTCACCCAAACTTTCACGGAAAACTTCGGAAAATTCATTTTTCAATTGACTTACTAAGGCCTCATTTGATTCTTGCCTATTTATGTTGTTTATTTGTAACAACTCAAAGTTAAACGAACGTAAAAACGAACGACCAAGCAGGGGTGGATTCATTGTATCTACAACCACAACAACAACTGATTTGGTATTACCTTTAAATGTGATCAACGCATCATATTCGCCTACTAGCTTCAATCTGTCACCACTATAATCGACATACGGTATTTGACATGGGCGAAAATCCTTCTTGATGTTGTTGTTCTCGAGAAACGAAGCAGGAACCAATGTGCAAGGGGCACCTGTATCACAAACAGCTTTCATCTTAATACCATCAATGACAACAGGAAGAGTATACACATCATTAGAGTTGTTTTCAGCCACACTAAAAATAGAATAATTGAAAGTATCATTATCATTTTGTTCATCATTATCATTAGCTACGTAATTAACACTTCTCTTTTTATTGAAGCAAACGGTCGCCAAATGACCGATTTTTCCACAGGAATGACATTTGCTCTCTTTGTATTTGCAAGATTGCGAGCTATGATTTCGCCAACCACAGTGAGAACATGCAGGCTTTCTTTCACCCTCTCCTCTGTTGTCTCTGCCAACATTGCCAATGTTACTGCTGCCGCTACCACCACCACCTCTGCTATCGCTGCCTCTGCCAACATTGCCTCTACCATTGCCGTTAGATTTCTTTGCAAACCTTTGCCGGTTGACAAAATTAACTGCACTTCCATTCTTCTCCTCTGCCTTTGTTACATTTTTCGTCTCCATGATCATCGCCTTTTTTAACGCACTTTGAACTGTTAGGCGTTCATCTTCTTCACATAACCTTTCGAATATGTAATTTGGTAAGCCCATAACAAATTGATTTAGCACAAACGCTTCTAAGTTGACGCTAAATTTACAATTTAATGCCAATGTTTTAACTCGGGCATACCATTCCGCAACTGACTCTCCATCATTTTTTGTTGCCACATGAAAATTTTTTCTCTCACTGAACACAATTGTTGGTGGTGTGTATTGCGTGTCCAATATCTCACATATCTCATCAAACTTCTTTGACATAGGGGAATCAGGGCTGCACAAACTATGCAACAATTTGTACGCCACAGCACCTATTGATTTTAACAAAATCGACTTTTTAACATTTTCCTCCGTGTAATAGATTTCACAGAAATGGATGTCTAGGCGCTCTTTCCACACATTCCATGGCTCTACGTTGGGGTTGAATTCAGCCAGGGTGTGATGTATATGCCAAGTTTAAATACTCTATACTAGATTTGGATAGCTGCAGTCGAGGAAACATTCCGGTTGCTGCATGTACACTTGATCGTGGCGGTCACTATTAAGATATGCTGTCAAGACATCCAGCTAATGAAGGTAGAGGCGATGTTTCACAGATAATGCACCACCATACGTATCGTTGCATGCCTTACCACCGGTGAGAACGTCTTGTAGTAGTTTATGCCATAACGTAGGATGCAGCCTTAAGCAGCTACCCGTGACTTAAAACGCTGTATGCCACCATTTTTGTCGCGCTTGATAGTAAACACCCACTTGCAGCCAAAACCTTAATGTCTCTGCGGCAAGTCAACTAAGCTCCTGGTATTACCTGCTGCATACTTCTTCTCAGCATTACCCGCCAAACCACTTTCTGCACCAACAACAGCACATTTGTCTGCCTCAGTTGAACTTGTGGGCTAAAATATACCTTCCAAGTCATTGAACAACAAATTCGATTCACGCTCCTGAACAACATGAGCTTTTTCTAAAAAAATTGCTTCGCGACTAACAATGATTTTCCGATTTTGTGGATCGAAGAGACGACTTTTGCTACCTTGGAACGAAATCTTTTTGAACGAAATCTCTTTAAATGCGTCTTTTGTTAAGTACAATGGTAGATGAACCAAAAAATTTACAATGAGCTGTTGGGGCGTATCTACACATGTATCTTTACATGTTAGCCGGATTCTGCCGGCTGCGCCATTTATGTTGGTATATATCTGTGTTTGCCGAATATATATGGATAAAACTTTATCCTTGTACCTATACACTGAGGGAAGTTTACTGAGCGCTTGTTAGCAGCCCGAGTTCACTGATTTCGGTTTTAACCGCGCGAGTTAAAACGTGGTAGAGTTTGTTTGTTAGAATCCGTTCTTTATTATAAAAGCACCTGCTTATATACTATTATAATCGTTGTTGTTTCTTAATTTTCAATTGCCCTACTCTTTGGTTAGCACATTCTGAAATTGTTTACCAATGAAACTATGCAACACTTTCCAAAACTGCTGTCCAGTCATGATAGCTAAAGTTAATTGCAGTTCAATTGTCAAATCAGCGCACCTAGAAGCATGCAATCGACTTTTACTTAATAATAACAATTTTATTAGATTAAACGTGCGCCTTCGGGCTATGCACGTTTATTACTTTATTTATAATAATATCTAATAGCTACTTGGGTTTTAGTGGACATTGTGAGTTTGACACTAATGGCCTTGAACCAAACCAGACTTCATGCGTTGTTTTATAGACGAGAATTTTTGTTGTTGTTTTTTTCGCAAATATTCAGCGAGCTCTGCTAAACAAGCATGGCTTTTGGCAACTCTACCAGCGTTTTGTTGGATCTTTTCGCTATGCCATTCTGCTTTGGCGTTTATGGCACTGTCAGTTGTCGTTTGATTCCATTTTGCGTTAACCAATTTTCAAACGCCTCCAACTCGTTCACGATCTTTGTCGATAAAATTTTAATTTTATGACCGGTTTGCTTTTTAGCCTTCGTGAAGAGCAGTCACCTTGTCGGGGTACGAAGGCTTAAATGATTGCAATAACGCAATGGGATAGGATGGCGGAGTTTCGGCTCTTATGGGATTACCCTAGCCGGACTGACTACTGCGGAGAAATCCAACTAAGAACTGTCTCCCTCCTAATCGTGGGTGTTCTAGAGATCGTGCCCATTGGATGTTGTTTTGCAGCCAGGAGGTTAATTAGGCTGTATCCTAACGGAGTTCCCCTTCCTGACACCAGGCCGCCTTAGGTAGTAACGGTGGCCTTGCTGTGGTACGGGGCGCTATCACAGTTGACCAATCCCTTCCCCTTTGAAATTTTTGGCTGCCTTAGCTTGATCAATCGAGCGGGTGGCCGTAAGAACCAGAAGCTTGTTGTGGATGCAAAGGCTCAACTGGTGGCTGTTATTATTGGATGCGATGCCAATGCGCACCACGACATCTGGCGAAGCACGGATGTCAATGAACGAGGTGTCAATGAACGATATGAATATATAGTAACGACTAACCTTTCTGTATGCAGTAAGGGGCTAGAACCCACTTTCATTACTGCTAATAGGCAAGAAGTCCTTGACTTAACCCTTGCTTCCGAATCAATTTTTGATCGGATCTCAAATTGGAGAGTTCTAGAGGAACATTCCTTTTCGGATCATAGGTTAATTCAGTTTGATCTTCTAGATAGCCTACCTAGCCCTAAAGCTTTTAGAAATGTCAGGAAAGCAAACTGGAACCTCTACAAGGTGACGGTTAGTGTGATTACTATTTTTATTATTTTACATTACAAAAATAAAGCCCCTCAAATTCGAGGAATAATTGCATTCAGATGGCATTAGTAACATCAAATTTAAAATAAATTTAAAAAAGTTCCCCCTTTTTCATTTTTAATTTTTTTTTTATCTTTTCAGTGGAAGTCTTACTAAGAAGAAGTCTGTTCAGCCGTTGCTTCACAATGCATACTTTTGTCGTTTGGATTCGCTGCATCAGTAGCGCATACATATACATATAATTAAAAATGAAAATTGTCACAAAAAAAACTATAAACCAAAGTTTTGTTTTTTCTTGTAGAAAAAAGGGACTGGAAAAGGCTTCAGTCTTCAACAAAGTCATTTAATCTCTTTTAAACCACGATAAAATGTCTTCTAGAAATTCCAGCAATAGTGTAAAGGCAAACAGGTCTTTTTGGACGAAGAATCTACCTTCCTCTTCTAAACAGAAAAGGGATCCACGCATTCCATCTGTTGAAAAGCTTTTTAATCTCACATGGATGCCGACAAACCGACACATTCTTGGAAACTTCACTTTTCTGTTCAACAGCGAGAAACTGCGACTGGATCGAATCAAAAATATGATTACGGATATAGAATTGCTCTGGAGGGAAACTCTAGACTTTCCACTTTTATCCAGCGCACTCATCAGAAAGAAACTCAATCGGCTGATTGATCTAAATGACAAAAACAAAAAGAAACCGTTTGACAAATTCACTGCAACACTTTCTCAGTTATTTGATGTCACCAACGGGAATGGAGAATGGAAAAGCTCGGAAGATAAAGAGTTCTACCAGAGTCAAGTTGAGAGTGAAGGTAAGGTTGGTTATTCAACGGTCAAACAAGCCACTTTGGAATCAATCCACCCAAGAAAACGAATCCGACTATCAATATCTCAAGCTCAAACCAGTACTTCTCAAACGCAACCCACACATGATATTGTCTCTGAATCTGCCTCCGATTCTTCACCCAAGTCTCCAAGCTCTTCTTCCACGTCATCTTCTTCTGAATGCAAACCGAAATACAAAAGAACAAGCACTACAACAGCGAGTTTACTGGTACTGGAAAACAACATTTCTACACATAAAGCACATAACGTTCTTGCAACCATTGCTAAACAGAGTCATGATGTGCCGGTTCCAAGTCAGTCGGGTGTCTGGAAACGAGTAATCTCAGAAGGACAGCAAATGAAAGTCAAAATTTTTGAAAAACTTTAAAGCAAAGATCCCTATTGTCTTCAGTTTGATGGTAAAAGAGTCCAAGGGGAAGAGTATCAAGTAGTTCTGCTGAAAAATACCACCACCGAAATCAAACTCGGTATTCTGAAATGTGAGAGTGGTTCTGCCGCGGCCATTCACAAGGAACTACATCAGCTAATTGATGAATACGATGCTTGGGAAAATATTCGCATGATAATCTGCGACACAACAGAAGTAAATACTGGTCGTTTGCACGGGATTGTAAAGCTGATACAGGATGATGTCTTGAGCAAGGGCTTTCAGAAGCCACAATACAATGACTGTCAGCACCATGTACTCGACCTCCTTCTGAAGCACGTCATGAATTTTCTTATTCAAGAGCCAACGAGCAAACCAGAACTGAACTTTTCCTTCATTGACAAATTAAGAGAAAACTATGTCTCCTCGGTACAGCATGCGACTTCATCTGCTATGAATGGGCAAATGCTTGGTTCAAGTCGCAACACTACAACGAAGCGTCCTTCAATGAACTGTTAGCCTCACTCACCAAGACAAAATGCAAGAAGGCAATTAAGTGATTGAAGACGAGCTGGTCGGTCGAGGAGTCATTAATTGACATTCCCAGATCTAACCAAAATGCTGAACGTGCTGTAAAACTGATGGAGGGACTACATGCGAACACGAAAAATTTGAATTTCTGAATCTAAAGTTCATAGGAAAAAATAAATTTTAAACATTTTTTTGTACATTCTGTACTTAATACTAGCTGTTTTATATTATTAATTTTTTTACTATTAATCTTTTGAATAAACCAAAAACAGCACGTAATTTTTTTGAAAAAAATTAATTTTTCACTTTTTTCATCCGAATGAAAGGGGGAATTTGTTTTAAAAAACACAAAAATGCAGTTAATATTCTTACATTACACAAAAAACTTCCTCGATTGCAAGTGGTTTCATAAATTTTTTTTTTTTGTAATTACACTAGTGACGGTAGCTAGACTACTATCTCAGAACTCCACAAGTACAAACACGTGTGACGAAATTGATAGGTCTGTGGAGGTCCTAAAGGTTGCTCTTAATAAGGCTCTATTGGTCTCTTTCCCCCTCAGTAGACCCAAGGGGAAACAAAAACCCACATGGTGGGGGGAGGAAATTAGGGGACTCAGACAAAACGGTAGGAGACTTTTCAACAGCGCAAAGAATTCTAGAGATAGTGCAGACTGGGCTTTATATAAGGCAGCACTCAGAGCCTTCAAAAGTAAGCTTAGGAAGGCACAGACAGAATCGTGGAGAAACTTTTGCGGTGACGTAGAAGATATCTCTGAAACGTCCAGGTTGAGGAAGATCCTATCAACTGCCCCAATGGTACCTGGTTACCTGAGGAGGGAGGATGGATCCTGGACTTCAAATAGTAATGAGACTCGAGAGCTTCTTCTGGAGACTCACTTCCCTGGTTGCTCGAGCACCATTCCGCGGAGAACGAAGCCCAGCGGGAATGTTGTTGAAGTCAACTCAGACACAGTCACGAAACCAAAATTGCAATGGGCTATCCATAGCTTTAAACCATTTCAAGCATCTGGCCCAGATGGTGTAGCTCCAATTGAAATTCAGCAGTGAGAGAATCTTATAATAGAGTGGCTGTTAAAGATCTACAATAGTTGTCTTGAACTAGCGTATATTCCAGACTCATGGAAGGATGTGGGGCAATTTTTATACCCAAGGCCGGCAAAAGCTCGCACACAGCTCCAGGGGACTTAAGACCCAATAGTCTGTCCTCCTTCTGTCTAAAAATCCTGGAAAGGTTGTTAGATATTCATCTGAGGTTCACTTTAGACAGACAGAAGCTGTCAGTCTCTCAGCATGCCTACTTTAAGGGTAAATCGGTGGACACCGCTTTACACTCCTTAGTCTCTAGTCTTGAATGCTCCCTGCACAACAAGGAGTTCTCCCTAGTAGCTTTCCTGGACATTGAGGGAGCTTTTAACAACATCAAATCAGACGCAATAATCAGTGCGATGCGAGTCTTGGAGGTGGAACCCGCCAATTGCACGTGGATTGAAATCATGCTTAATAGCAGGATAATCAATTCACAGCTGGGGGCCGCGTCGGCCAAGAAGTCCGTGTGCCGAGGCACACCTCAAGGTGGAATTCTTTTAACCCTACTCTGGAATCTTGCGGTAAATCAGCAGCTTGTTCGACTGCAGAGGGAAGGGTGCAAGGTGGTTGCGTATGCAGATAATGTTGCTATTAGTATCTCGGGTAAATACATATCTCCTTTCAGGGACTTGATGCAAAAAATGCTGAACTTTCTCTCTAAATGGACTACTGAACATTATGCTCAATCTGCTGCCTGTTAGGCTTTTTGGCGAAAAAATGGCTGCAAACTCAGCTATCAGGCTAAAAGCTACGCATCAATGGGATGCAAGGTATGTAGGTCATGCGTCCATTTTAAGACATTTTGGGGGTATTCCTGACTCTTTCGATTACATCACACCAATTCATGCCTTCAATGGTATATGCAGGATCTCCATTCCCTCCAGGGATGAATGCAAGGATGGAATCCACCCTCATGTAGAAGGGGTTCACATCTACATAAATGGATCCAGTTACAGAGTAGGGTGGGAATTGGTGTATTCTCAGAAGATTTTGACATTAACATGTCATTTAGGTTGTTCGACCATTGCAGTTTTTTTCAGGCGGAGGTCGCGGCTATAAAGGCAGCACTGTCTTCGCTAAAGAAGAAGAAAGTATCTGGACATTATATTTGCATTCTGTCCGACAGCAAAGCAGCTTTGCGCTCCCTGGATCACCTCAAAAGCCGGCCCTATTATCACCTCAAAAGCCGTCAAGAGCTGCCGCAAATCTTTAGACAAGATAGTTAAGCAGACCCGTCAGCATCTGTGCTGGGTTCGCGGTCACGGAGATTCCCGGGAACTGCAAGGCGGATGAACTGTGAGGGTACTACCATACCGATTGAATCAGATAGGTCGAACTTCGGTATTCCTATTGCCAAATACAATATCCTTCCAACAGCGGGCAGACGCTGGTCTGAACTTTCAGGATGTAAAATAGCTAGAGAAACCTGGCCAGAGATAAATGTCAAGAACCGAAGGACCTACTGGATCTAAAGAGACAAAGCATAGGCCCCTTGATTAGCGTCCTAACGGGACACTGGAGTCTAGGCACACACGAGTGTAGGCTAGCAAATTCAATAGTGTTGCAAATATTTTTGACAGAGGCTAGAGATAGCGCTTTGACATCGGACAGAGCAGCCAAATCAAAACAATATGCAATGACTTGCTACTTAGCCAGAATGCGCAAGTTCATTGTCGTAATTTAATGCAATGTAGGAATTTTTAGGTACATTGCAATTATAGCGTAAAGTCTATTCTGCTGGACATGCAGTTTTGTGGGCATTGCCTTTGAATGTATTTCCCTTTGCTTATTGTATATATGTACATTTATATTCATCATCATCATCATCATAATTGGCGTACAACCATTTCTGATCATTGCCGAGTTATTAGCCTTCGCCAGTCGTCCCTGCTTCGCGCTCGCTGGCGCCAATTGGAAACACCAAGTGCAGCCAGGTCCTCTTGTACATGGTCCTTCCGACGTAGTGGTGGTCTCCCCCTCCTGCGTCCGCCACCCGGCGGCATCGATTCAAACACTTTCTCCGCCGGAACACTTTCATCCATTCGCACAACATGTCCCAGCCAGCGCAGCCGTTTAAGTTTTAATGCGCTGAACTATATCAATGTCGGAGTACAGCTCATACAGCTTGTTGTTCCATCTGATTCGATACTCTCCGTTGACGCATATAGGACCATAGATCCTTCGAAGAATTTTTCTCTTGAACGCTCGCTCATAGTTGTTTGTTATCGTCCAGGTTTCGGCACCATACAGCAGGACGGGAAGGATGAGGGCTTTCTAGAGCGTAATTTTTGTTCGTCGAGAGAGCTCTGCTTCTCAATTGCCTACTGAGCCCAAAGTAGCACCTGTTGGCAAGAGTGATTCTTCGATTGATCTCCTTGCTGACATCGTTCGTGGTGTTGATGCTGGTTCCCAGATAATCGAAGTTCTTCACAACTTCAAAGTTGTAGTCGCCAACAGTGACGTGGTGTCCAAGACGCTGAGACTCTTTGTGTGCTGACACCAAGTACTTAGTTTTGTTCTTGGTCACCACTAAACCCACTCGCCTCGCTTCTCTCTCCAAGCCGGAAAATGCAACACTCACGGCGCGGCTGTTATGGCCAATGATGTCAATATCATCAGCGTTCGCCAGTAACATGACACTCTTGTGGAAGATAGTGCCTGTGCGATTTTTTCCAACATTAGATTGAAGAAAACACACAATAAGCAAACACCTTGTCTGAATCTTCGCTCAGTAACAAACGGCTCGGACAAGTCATTACCGATTTTAACTGAGCCAGTGGTGGTGCTTAACGTCATTTTGCACAGCCGAATTAGCTTAGCAGGGACGCCAAATACAGACATAGCGGCGTACAGCTGACTCCTTTCGGTGCTGTCGAATACGGCATTGAAATCGACGAAAAGGTGGTGTATGTCGATCTGCTTCTCTAGGGTTTTCTCCAGGACTTGGCGTAGTGTGAACATTTGGTCAATGGTGCCTTTACCAGGTCTGAAGCCACACTGATAAGGCCCAATCAGTTCATTGGCGATGGGCTTCAGCCTTTCACAGAGTACGCTCGACAGGACCTTATATGCGATGTTCAGAAGGCTGATCCCGCGGTAGTTGGCACAGATTGAAAGGGTCACCCTTCTTGTGGATTGGGCAGAGCACACTTAAGTTCCAGTTGCTGGGCATGCATTCCTCCGACCATATTTTGCAGATGAGCTGGTGCATGCGTTTTGTGAGCTCATCGCCGCCAGCCTTGAATAGCTCCGCTGGTGTACCATCAGCTCCGGCGACTTTGTTGATTTTGAGCCACCTAATAGCTAGCAAGACCTCGTCATAGTCGGGGGCGCTACTTCATGTTCGTCGTCAGCAACCGTGGGGTCGGGTTCATCTTCATTGTTATCATTAGCGCTGTCGCCATTCAGCAGCTGCGAGAAGTGTACCCTCCATAACGTGAGTATGCTCTGGACATCCGTCACTAAATTCCCGTTTTCGTCTTTGAAGGAATTGGCTCCGGTCTTAAAACCTTCCGTTTGGCGCCTTACACGTTCGTAGAATTTTCGAGCATTCTCTCTTTTCGGCTTCTCGTTTCTTGCGCCTAAAAAAACGCTTCTCTTCCCTTCTCTTCTCTCGATATCGCTCCTTAGCAGCTCGCGTTGCAGCCGATCGCAGGGTGAGTTGGTATGCTGCGTCTTTCTCTGCAGCGGCGTTGCGACACTCTTCGTCATACCAGCTGTTTTTCTTCGGGCGGTGATAGCCAATCACCTCTTCAGAGACTGTGCGCATGGAGTGGGAAATTAGCGACCACTGCGCGCAAATATCGAAATCAGGGGGAGAATCCGTCAGCATATTCGAGAGCCGAGATGAAAATGCGATAGCTGTCTGTTGCGATTGTAGCTATCCGACGTCAAGCTTCCTCTATGAATTAGAGCGTACGTTTTTTGCCGAACTGAGGCGAGTGCTACTTAGCTACTACGAGGTAGTGGTCCGAGTCAATGTTGGCAACTCTGATTGCAGTTACCTCTAACACGCTGGATGCATGCCTGCCGTCGATCACAACGTGATCAATTTGGTTCCTGATTTTATGATCAGGGGACAGCCAGGTGGCTTTATGATGTTGGAATCTAGTACTACTTACTACCATGTTCCGAGCTGCGGCGAAGTCGATCAGCCTCAAACCGTTTTCTGATGACTGCTCGTGGAGGCTGAACTTACCGACGGTTGGTTCAAAAAAGTTTTTTTTGCCCACTTTGGCGTTGAAGTCACCTAGCACAATTTTACATCGTGGCGGGGGCATCGATCGAAGGTTTTTTCTAGTTGATCGTAGAAGGCATCCTTGATGTTTTCGTCTTTCTCATCCGTCGGAGCATGTGCGCAGATTAGGCTGATGTTAAAGTATTTCGCCTTAATGCGGCCTGTTGTCGACTGGGGTAAATCCCAAGACTTCATCTCGCAGTCGTTGCTTACCACAAAACCTACACCGAGTGTACGCTTCGTCGCATGGCAGCTGTAGTAGATGTCACATGTAGCTTTTTTTGAGCGTCCATGTCCCGTCCATCGCATCTCCCTGAGTGCGGTGACGTCAGCTTTATATTTTTCGAGGACGTCAACCAGCTGGATAGAGGCACTTTCCCTATTAAGGGTCCGGAGATTCCAGCTGCATATCCTTAAATCGTGTTGCTTATAACGTTTGCGGAGTTTGTCGTCAACAGTTGTGGGGTATTTCATCCGAGGCTTCAATTTTGTATTCACTGGAGTAGTTTCTTTTTTATGTGGGGGGTTCCAAGCCCAGCGCACAACCCTTAGGATTTTTTTTGTTTGGTGGTGGTAACCCACTACGGGGGTATGGGCGCTGCCGCTGGTACTTATAGTACTCCTCCGCCACCGTTCCTACATGCGAAACCCCACCTGGCCTCGCACACTTTGATGAATCCTTAAACCGAATATGTCAGAGTGGCCTCACCAGAGCTACCTCTTTCATTGGCCCTGACCAAGGATCCCACATAGGTTGTTTACCATATCTTCACCTAGGTTGCTCAGGGGGCTAGGATGCACCACGTGGAGGTGAGAGTAGGAAGATTTAAGAGACATGAGCCGTTAGTATCAGGAATCCATAACGTGAACCTGTCCCTCTTGGCACCTACATTTATATTATTGTATTATAAATATGAAAATATATATTAATATCAAAGTATGTAAATATATACATATGTTGAAACAAGTTATCCCTTACCTTGCATCGATGAGACATGGGACATACTTTCTGGTTCAAATCGGTTCTGTTGTGAGTCAAAACCAAGCTTCTTGCGTGTAGTTGACTCATAGCACAAACCCTAGTAATTACCTCCTAAGAGACATTGCACACAGTGTAGTTTTTGTTTAACATCTATATGTAAAATATAATTAAGTACGACCATATTTTTAGGGTGCAAAGATTATAAATAATAAATAAAAATACAGTATGTAAACTTTTAAAATGTTACAGTTCCGCATTTGAGTTGACAATAGGCAAAATACAATTTTGGCATTTTGTAGTCAGTAGGTCGGTTGATGAAGCAACTGACATCAATAATCAATTGCTTAACTAAATCACCTGTTGTAGGGGTTGAGAGTATTGTGCTCAAAAAAGTGATATGCGAAATACATTTCTATATTGGAATCATAGCCATCCTGCTCGAGGTGACCCTGTCACTTACTGAACACTACGGATCTAGACTAAAGAGTCAATTAATACCTTTACCTCTCCTTATCCAGGGTAGTTGCACGAAACAGATGACTACAAGAACAAAGCAAAAAAAAACACAAAGATCACCCCTGTGCGTTGCACCACCTACTCAGAGGTTGTTGGTCTCCAGCTACGAGACCATTGACGCCGACAATAGACAGACTACTTCGGCAAACAAGCAAACTACTGCTGGATCCAGCAGTGCTAAACAGCAACAACAATCATGTCGGTGGCGGCGAAAATGGACTGTAAGCCACAGTCTATGAAGCAAAAGTCTGAGACAGCGGTCTGCAAAACTCGCTACCATAAAGCAGTCTCCATTTTAAGCAAAATTACCCAGAATGGGGCAGAAGGGTCGGTACATGATCTTTGACCAGACAGACAAGTAATAATAAACAGTGGTCGACGAGTACGAACAGTTCCAGAACACAATCTCTCTCCCAGAAAAGGCGAAGAAGCGGAATAGATCACAGGATGTGACATTTTCGGATCCAAGAGACACAAAGTCGCAAAGAAAACAACAACATCCGACGACCCATCGACGAGCACCAGAAAATTATACAGTGAAGAGGTTAATAACGAGCTACATAAATCGCTTATCGATGATATATCGAAGGGAGGGAAGAAAGTTCTGGAGAAATGGGGGAGATCAGGTCCAAATTGCCTGAACTGGTGATGGGACACCTCTTCTCCGATGTGGATGCTTCGAAGGTGCCCAGAAAATAAGCAAGTCTCTACTCCTGTCGATATCGCGTTCGGTGGTGTCTGGAAGCAGCCGACTGCAAAATGCGTTTGGCGTGAGGTAAGCCAAACTAAAAATCTTCCATCCGACAGAGGGCGACGCAGTTGAGTTGGAGGAGGCCAACAAGTTAAAAGAGCACAAAGACCTTCAGAAAGAAGATCAACCAATCCAGCACAACAGGTTAGTGATGCTGAAGGTCGTACAGATCAATCTGCAACACTTTAAGAAGCATAGGATATCTTTGCCGTTTTTATGGGTGAGGAAGAAATGGACATCAGCATTGTGCAGGAGTCATGGGCCAGAGGATATGGCGTCTTGGGGCTCAAGCTAACACTCTATACCAGGAACGGTGATTGTCGCACTAAAAGCTCTGTCTTCGCCGTAAAATGTCTCGCCGAAGTACAAACTCGTCCGGTAATTTTTGAACGAACGAGTGAGTAGCAGAAGAGCAGCCGAGAAGGAAGCAGCAAATTCTAAACAACCAAGAAGCTGGCACTGAAATTTAAACCAACCACACCACAAATATAATTGAAATGTGAATTAATAATTTTTAATCTTGTTAACAAATAATTACAAATATAATTACAAAGTTTTAGAATAATTACAAATATAATTACAAAGTTTTAGAATTTGCTTTCTTCCGCTGCCACCACAGCATTTTCACCGCCATTGTGATAATTATTAGGAATTATATACTCCGTGCAGTCACCGCCGTACTGCTTCAGGTAATTATACTTACAGGATCAAAGAAGAAATCACCTAGATCGCTAGACTTAAATAGCCACCGCCGAGCTGTCTCAAGATTTGTTTGCATCGTCAAAGCCATCGCAAAACAAATACTGCCGTACTTCGCCTTCGGAGCGCTAGTGCTTCCGAGAGCATTTTGTGACGTCATCAACAAGGGTTGATAATTTGCAACAGCCATTTCTTCAAAAATACGAACAACATTACCGACATCTGTTAATTTCAAAATTAATCGATTCTACCAGAACAAACTGCTGCAAATAATTTTCGATCGGTATTGCAGTGCCGAACCAAGCAGCTGTTGAAATTGAACAGACCTTATATAAAAGAAAAATAAATGTTGACTCGAACGAAATCAAAATAATTAGAATCAGCAAAAGTAGACGACAGAGAGGAAAGCTGGGATTCATTGGACAGCAGAGTAATAGAAATGGCCAACGAGGGAACACAGGGCCAAGCGCAGCCGCAAGCAGTTGTAACTAGTGAACAACTGGCGCAGCTTCTCAGCAGTGTAAATATACTGCGGGAATCTGTTGACGAACTACGTAAAGAGACGCATCGTGGCCAAATAGAGATTCAACAACTTCGCACTCGAGTGGATAGGGGTGCATCCGTTGTTGGGGGTAATGAATCCTCCTTTCATGAAAGTGTGCAATCACCGCTGCCACAAACGTCGACGCAGCAACCACAGCAGATGCCGCAATCGCAGCCACCAAGTACATCGACGCCGTATAATGGTGTCATGACTTTTATCGATAGCCCCGGCGGTAAGTTATATCCACTGCCATCTTTCGATGGAAACCCTGAAGATTGGCCCCTGTTTTTAGCCAACTTCAGAGACACGACCAATGAATTTGGTTATAATAATCGCCAGAACCTTATGCGTTTGCATAAGGCACTTCAAGGGAATGCGAAGCGCGCTGTGACGTCACTACTCATATATCCTGACGACGTGACCAAAGTCATGCAGGAGTTAGAGTTCAATTTTGGACGCTCTGACTTATTGATCCGCTCGCAGCTGCAAAAGGTGCAGCAGTTCCCACCGATTTATGAGAATCGACTTGAGCAAGTGTTGGAATTCTCAAACCGCGTCCGAAATATTGTCGCCTTTTTTAAGTCAGCAAAATGCGATCACCATTTGGCCAACCCTACTCTTCTTGAGCAGCTTATTGGAAAGCTTCCGCCCACCAAGCAATATGAATGGAGTCGACACGCCTCCAATATAACGCCTTATGCCACCGTTGAAGCCTTTGCCGACTGGGTTAGTGAACTCGCAAAGGTAGTGAGCTTGATGCCAGCCATAGCTAGTACAGCTTTGCGCCAACATCAACCCCCGCAGCCGCACCAAGGGGTGCAACAAGGTAACCTTCAGAACCGTCAGACCATATCACGAGGTGCTATTCCACGTCGCGTTTTGCATAGCACCGAACCTCAAGTGGAACAGCAACAACTCAGTTGTGTGCAATGCAATTTGAACCACAAACTGAGCGCATGTCGCCAATTTAAGGCGCTTAATACAAATGACAAATGGACTTTGGTAAAGCGTCACCGCTTTTGTTTTGCCTGCTTGCATAGAGGGCATAACGTGCTGAGTTGCCAGGCAAGGCATGCATGTGGTATAAATGGATGCACCCGTATGCATCACAACTTACTGCACCAGACAACTAAGCCGCTAGCAGAGCTGAAACCAGAGGATGTCGAGCATGTGCTTAACTGCCGTCAACACCAGCAGTCAAGCTTATTTAAGATACTACCCGTGGTGCTGTTTGGTCCACGTGGTAGCATACCTGTATTTGCGATGTTTGATGAAGGTTCTTCGGTCTCACTTCTTGAAGAGACCATCGCAAATCAACTTGGTCTCAAAGGCCCTACTGCACAGCTGACGCTTCAGTGGTATGGAGAGAAGCAAACCACGGAGCCATCGAAAAAAGTAAGCTTGAACGTACGTGCAGAGTGTGGTGGCCAGGAGTACCCACTCAGAAACGTACGCACCGTGAAGTAGCTTAACTTACCAATGCAGACATTCATCAAGCAACAGCATGGGCACTTCACAGATGTGCCAATCACCAGCTACCAAGCCGCCAAGCCGGTCCTGCTGCTGGGATTGGATAATAGTTTTTTAGGCATATCAGAGAAAACTGTCGCCGCCGGTCCAGATCAACCTATCGCTGCGGCAACTATGTTGCGTTGGGTGGCATATGGGCCACTTCACTCAAGCACCACCTCAATGTCAAGGGTGTTGCACGTCAAAGAAGCATCTACTTTAACACAACTGAACAGATTAGTCGAAGAGTACTTTTCTGTAGAAAGTTTTGGAGTCCGCAGCACCAGCACAGTCCTGGAGTCAGATGAGAACGCCAGAGCAAGAAAAATATTGATTGAGACCACACAAAACATCGGCCAACACTATGAAGTTGGTCTATTATGGCGCAACGATGCCACTAAGCTGCCGCAGAGCTATGTTATGGCCAAGCAGCGCCTGTTAAATATTGAGGGGAAGATGTCCCGGGATGCCGCATTTGCAGCCAGATATAAAACGGAAGTCGCCAAATACATTGACAAGGGGTACGCCAAATTGTTGTCACCAGAGGCTGCTGAGAGACATAGTCCTACAACCTGGTACCTTCCTCACTTTGGTGTAGTGAACCCGCATAAGCCGGATAAGCTTCGTATCGTCTTTGATGCTGCAGCTGCTATTTCTAACGTATCGCTCAACTCAGTATTATTAAAGGGTCCTGAGCATGCGCAGCCACTTTTGGCCATCATGCACAAATTTCGACAAGGAGGTATTGCTGTTGCAGGAGATATTCAAGAAATGTTCTCACAAGTCCGCATACGAGCTGAAGACCAGGACTCACAGCGCTTTCTTTGGAGAGACGCAAATTCAGCCGAGCCAATCCGTGTCTACTCAATGATGTCGATGATCTTCGGAGCGATTTGTTCGCCGTGTTGTGCAGAATACATAAAAAACGTGAACGCAGCACAGTTTTTGCCTCACATGCCAGGTGGCGCAAAAGCTATCATTGACAACACCTATGTGGATGACCTGGTCATAAGTTTTGATGACGTACAGGAGGCCGAGAAGGTAATGTTTGAGGCCCGGAAGATAAACGGTGCCGCAGGATTCACGCTCAGGAATTTCGTATCAAACTGCAAGAAGCTGCAGGTCAAACTGAATGGTAGCCAAGTCAAGCACCAAGAAGTTGTCAACACTGAACTGCAGCCAACAACAGAGAAGGTGCTGGGTATGTTTTGGAACTCTGGAGTCGACAGGTTTGAATTCCACTTTAAGTTCCATAGAATTCCACGCCAGGTGCTGGAGTACAGGAGAACACCGACTAAGAGAGAGTTGCTGGGAATCGTTATGGCTATTTACGACCCATTTGGCCTCCTAGCCAACATCACTATTTTCGCCAAGCTACTTCTGCAGTCGCTGTGGAAGCGGAAAATCCAGTGGGATGAGCAGCTGCCATCAGATTTGGAGAAACAGTGGTTTGCATGGTGGAACGTTTTTCAGGGCGTGAAAAACTTTTCAGTCCCGCGTTGCTTGTCGTATTTGTTGCCGAATGCCGATGATATACAGCTGCACATATTCGTTGATGCTAGTGAAAGTGCATTTACAGCAGTCGCCTTTTTGCGTGTTTGCAAAGCAAACGAGGTAGAAGTTGCATTCGTTGCTGCCAAAACGAGATGTGCACCTGCAAAGGGTATGACCGTACCACGCCTGGAATTGCAAGCGGCCGTACTAGGAAGCCGACTGAAGACTTCGATTGAAGACTGTCATGATTTCAAGATCAACGCTACGACATTTTGGAGCGATTCCAAGACAATTCTGCTTTGGCTTCGTTCCACAACCCGTAAGTATAAGCAATTCGTTGCCTACCGTATTGCTGAGATACTTGCCACTTCCACGCCGATGCAATGGCGCTGGATACCAACATCGATGAACGTCGCCGACGATGCAACTAGAGCCAAGTTGCCACAGTATGTAGAGCAAGACAGCCGTTGGATATTGGGTCCAGATTTCTTGTGCCAAGAAGAAATACACTGGCCTCGAGAAGCTGGGATGCTTCTCTCAGAGCACTGTGTATCTGAAGAAGCTGTTAATCAGGTGTTACACATAATAAACACAGACAATATTCTTGATAGTTTGATCAAGTTTTCATCCTACATGAAGACGTTGAGGGTGACAGCATGGATATTTCGGTTCATTCGCAACGCCAAATCTAGATCCCGTCAGTTTGGAGAGCTCACAGCAGCTGAAGTTTCTGATGCTGAAAAATTTGTATGCTGTCGCGTACAATACGAGTCATTTGCAGATGAAATGTCAGCCCTACGCGCAAGTACAGGAATTTCAAAGACCAGTGCCATATTTAAGCTCACGCCGATGCTGTATCCTGATGGTCTGCTAAGAGTCAACGGAAGAATCGACGCCGCTAATTACATTCCTGAATCAGCCCGACGCCCGATAATATTACCGCAGAAACATCGCGTGTCGCAGCTGATAATGAAGCGTTACCACCAAAAGAGACATCACCAGAACGACTGCCTAACAATAAATGAAATGCGGCAAAAGTTCTGGGTGCCTCATGCTCGCACATTATTAAAAAGGATCAAGAGGGATTGTGTCATTTGTATTACCGCTCGAGCCAAGCCATCTGTGCCACTTATGGGACAGTTACCCACAGACCGCCTAACACCGTACGTCCGACCTTTTACCTACTCAGGGGTGGACTACTGTGGACCATTCTGCGTTGCTATCGGCCGCAGACGAGAGAAACGTTGGGTGGCTTTATTCACTTGCCTCACCAATCGAGCCCTACATTTGGAGGTGGCAGAAGATCTGTCCACCGATGCATTTTTAATTTGTTTCAGGAATTTTGTGAACCGTCGCGGTGTGCCGATTAGAATTCGTAGCGACAATGGCACCAACTTTATAGGTGCGCAAAAGGAGTTTCGCCAGGAGAACCGCTTATTTGACGTAGATCGGGTTCGACGGGCAATGTCAAAGGAAAACATAGAGTGGATTTTTAATTGCCCAGCCAATCCTAGCGCTGGAGGTTGTTGGGAGCGGCTTGTCCAATGCGTGAAACGCCTGCTACAGAGAACCCTGAAGGATGAGGCACCACGCTTGGAGACCTTCCGCAGCGCACTGATTGAGGCGGAAAATATAATAAACAGCCGTCCACTTACAGAACTTCCTATAACCCATGAAGAAGAGGAACCACTTACTCCGAACCACTTCTTGAGTGGCTGCCTCAATTCCACTCAAACACCTGCACCGGAAGATGAGAAAATCTGTCTGCGCAAACAATGGAGAATTGCGCAGAACCTGAAGGATCGTCTGTGGAAAAGGTGGATTGTGGAGTACTTGCCACAACTTTTGCATCGACAAAAATGGAGGAGTACAGCCTCACCACTAAGAGTAGACCAACTGGTTGTTGTATGCGATCCTGTCTTACCTAGAAGCCAATGGGTCAAAGGGCGAATAATTGAAGTCTTCACTGCCAAGGACGGCCAAGTCCGGAGTGCCGCGGTACGCACCAGCCGCGGTATTATCCGTCGACCTGCATCTAAGCTAGCCGCTTTAAGTTTCGTGGATCCCAGTATGAATCCACCGGGAGGTGGGATGTCGCACTAAAAGCTCTGTCTTCGCCGTAAAATGTCTCGCCGAAGTACAAACTCGTCCGGTAATTTTTGAACGAACGAGTGAGTAGCAGAAGAGCAGCCGAGAAGGAAGCAGCAAATTCTAAACAACCAAGAAGCTGGCACTGAAATTTAAACCAACCACACCACAAATATAATTGAAATGTGAATTAATAATTTTTAATCTTGTTAACAAATAATTACAAATATAATTACAAAGTTTTAGAATAATTACAAATATAATTACAGTGATAAAATTCGATCATGTGTGAAGATGAAATTTGTCCACTGAAATTTCACTCACACATACCTTTTACTTGTTCCAAATTTGAAAAGAAAAGAAGTAGGCGACAAAAAGATATAAAGTCGAGGAAAATGCGCAGAAAAAGAGAGAGAGCTGGAATATATTAAAACAGAATACTAATAAAACGTGTACCCCAAGACTCACTACAAATATATCCAGGATTTTGACATTCACAAGGACTCGCTTCAAATATCTACAGAAGTTAGATGCTCACAAGGACTCGTTTCAAATATCCCCAAGAGTTGGACGTTTCACAAGACTCGCGTCAAATATCACCAGGAGTTAGACGTTCGCAAGGACTAGTTTCAAATATCTCCAAGAGTTAGACATTTCACAGGACTCGCTTCAAATATCTACAGAAGTTAGACGTTCAAAAGGACCCGCTTCAAATATCTCCAGGAGTTAGACGTTTTGCAAGGACTCGTTTCGAATATCTTCGGAAGCTAGACGTGTGAAAGTATATGCTTTGAGGATATTCAAAATCCGGACGTGTGTTAGCCAAGGATTGACTAATAAAAGAAATTGTAATAACCGAAGAGTTAAAATAAATTTAAACTAGAAAAACACAGGACGTGTGTTAGCCAAGGATTGACTAATAAAAGAAATTGTAATAACCGAAGAGTTAAAATAAATTTAAACTAGAAAACGAAACGCAAATAAGCTGTCAAATTTCAATCTCTTTGTAAGAATTTCGAGTGAAACGTGTCGCGAGCAGACACATTCTCCGCGGCTCTAAGCTTTAACCACGAAAAAAAAGAACTAAAAAAACGACAACAAAAAATTAAAAACATCATCAGAAACAAAAAAATCAAAAACTATAAAATCTACCTGGCTAACAAAAAAGTACTGATAAATATAACTACATACAACAAGGAACAAAATAAAAAAATCGCGAAAATCTGACCTGTAAACATTACATGTTGCGGTCGCCACAAACGCGTTCAGCTAGTGCAGCAACGGTAACGAAGACAACCGATGCGCGAAAACAACAAAACAATAACAACAGCTTGAAAATAAATAAAAACAGTTGCGATGTCTCGCCAAGTGAAATTAATACACTTATAGCGCAATTCGACAGCAGCGGTAGGCAGCGCAGCTTTTCAGTGTCTGACTGTTCCCATAAACAGCTCTCCCTTTCTGGCTCTGCTAACGCTGGCTCTCAGCTTGAGCACGTTACAGTAAGTAACGACTGCTGCAAAAACGTAAGTACGCTTATTGTTGGATCTGGGCCGGTAAGCACTTTGCCGTGGGGTATGCAAAGCAACTCTCTCTCACCATTTGGACCTCTCAACAATACACATAGCGCTACAGGCAAAGAAAAAAACATGCATGCTACAGCCAACCAACGAAAAGGTTCGGCAATACAGACTGGTATGGACCGCTATATTGTGGTTAAGCGGAAGTTGTCTCAAAAATCGGCAAAGCAGATTAAATCTAATGATTCTGCTCCTGAAAAGAATCCACTCGCTTCTAACAGGTTTGCACCTCTTGCAAATGCCGAAGACAATTCTACCCAGAAACTGCTAAAAGAGGTAAAGCCCCCACCAATTTATTTAAGGGAGCGCAACTCTAACGCTCTCGTAAAAACTGTAACTACTCTAATTGGTGCTAAAAACTTTCATGTTGTCCCAATACTAAAAGGCAAAATACATGAAACCAAAATTCAATTATATATCGAATCAAGCTATCGCAAAGTCGTCAATCTCTTTGACACAGAGAAAAAAAAACTATTACACCTACCAGCTTAAAAGTAGCAAAGGCATTGTTGTTGTCCTTAGAGGAATCGAAGCTGACGTAGATGTCAGTGAAATAAGAGAAGCCCTATCCCAAGAGGGTTTTACCGCAAACTCTGTGTTTAACATACGCAATAAAGATAAGATTCCACTGCCGCTCTTTCGCGTTGAGCTACACCCAGTCGACTCGAACCTCAGAAAAGGCGAATCACACCCGATTTGCAACCTCCGCTATCTTCTACATAGAAAAATCTCTGTAGAAGAACCCCACAAGCGAATTGGACCAGTTCAATGCCTGAACTGCCAAGAATTTGGGCACACTAGAAAATACTGTACACTTCCCAGTGTATGTGTCCTTTGTGGTGATCTCCACATGTCACAAAACTGCACAAAGCCCAAAGACGACTCCAGTGTCAAAAAATGCAGCAACTGTGGTGAAAATCACACTGCAAACTACAGAGGCTGCACTGTATACGCTCATATAAAAAAGAAATTTGCACCTCAGCCAAAACAAGTTAAAACTGTCCCTCCCGTAACAGTTTTGCGTGAAATCTCTGCCCGTGAAGCACAGCCTTCAAGTATTTCTTACTCATATATTCTCAAAGGTATCCCATCAGTAAACCCTAAAACTGATGAGAGTACTCTTGAAAAGACTTTACAAGAGCTCATCGCAAATACGACGCAATTTATGTGCTCAATGCAAAGTATGATGCAAGACATGATACGTAATCAGAACATGCTTTTGCAATCCCTATTAACAAAACAATGAACGCACTGAAAATCTGTCATTGGAATGCAAATGGCATAAGTCAGCACAAAAATGAGCTCAAACTATTTCTCAACGATAACTCAATAGATTTGATGCTAATTTCTGAAACTCACCTTACTCAGAAAAACTGTTTCCAGATAGCGGGATACAAAGTTTATGACACCAAACACCCTGGTGGCAAATCACGTGGTGGTACAGCCATTCTGATCAAGAATAGAATAAAGCATTTCCCAATGCAAGGATACTGTACCGATTATCTACAAGCGACGATTATTCAGCTCGAAGAATACGTCAAAGGCTTGACAGTATCATCCATCTATTGCCCACCCAGGTTTAATATAGATGAGCAGCAATAAAAACAATTCTTTAGTACTCTCGATGCTAAGTTCATTGCTTCTGGAGACTTTAATGCAAAGCATACTCATTGGGGCTCACGTTTAGTAACTCCCAAAAGCAGAAAACTCTTCTCTGCGATAAATGCTCTTGGTCTTAATGTCTTGTCCAATGGCCATCCGACGAACAGAATATTCCAGATCTTATTGACTTCGCCATCACTAGAGTTATAAATAATGTACACTCTCTTGTGCATTCCTCTCTGGAGCTGTCCTCTGATCACACTCCCACAATAATAACTATCTTTTCTGAAAACTCCTATCAGAAAACCGTGAGTGGTAGCTTCGACTACAAGAATACAGACTGGCTTAAATATAAGATGTTCATAAGTTCACATCTTGAAATAAAGACCTCCCTAAAGTCTGAGCAGGAAATAAACTCCGCTATTTTCAATTTCACTCAATTGCTATTCCAAACAGTAAAAATTGCTACAACACGTTCTAAAGCTCAAACCCGACAAGAGTGTACTCCCCAAGACATTCTGAAGCTCCTCTCCAAAAAAGATCTCTTAGGAGAAAATGGCAATTGCAGAGATCACCTTCTCTGAAGAAGAAACTGAATGAATGTACTAAAAAACTGCATCACCTTCTAAAAGAAAAGGAAACCTCCGAGTTTCACGAGTTTGTAGAGACCCTCTGTCCTACAGAAGCCTGAAACTATTCTCTATGGCGAACGGCCAAAAACTCGAAAAAACCCACTCAAATGGAGTCACCAATACGCCTTCCCAACGGCAACTGGGCAAGAAGTGATGCAGAAAAGGGAATAGCATTCGCAAATCATTTGGAGCAAGTTTTCACCCCTAATCTTGCTAGTTCAGACCGTTCTCTAACGGTGGTTGATGCTATCCCTAGCGTCAATGGTATCTCGATTGCCAAAAAGGAGCTGACAAACGCTATCAACGAACTCAATGCCAAAAAATCTCCAGGGCGTGATCTGATTACGGGCCAAATGATAAAAGAGCTCCCAGCAAAAGCCACAATGCATCTCTTGCATATATTAAATGATATAATACGCACTGGATTCTTTCCTTACTCATGGAAAATTTCTCAAATTATCATGATTCCCAAAGCTGGAAAGGACCCAACAAGCGTCTCTTCCTACAGACTAATTAGTCTGCTATCAATTTTTTCGAAACTCTTTGAAAGTTTGTTAATAAAGCGTATTAAAGACGTTGTCAAACAGTCTAATGTTATACCAAACCACCAGTTTGGGCTTAGAGAAAAACACAGTACTATCGAACAAGTTCATCGCATTGTAAACACTATACAAGAAACATTCGAAAAGAAGCAATACTGTTCCGCAGTTTTTCTCGACATCACTCAGGCATTTGATAAGGTCTGGCACGAAGGAATCTTGCACAAACTGAAATGTATGTTACCTCTTAACATCTACACATTGCTCGAAAGCTATCTCTCAGGTAGACGCTTTGTGGTGAAACAAAAAAGCTTCATCTCAGATGAATACCCTATACAAGCTGGAGTACCGCAAGGCAGCGTATTAGGCCACCTGGTCTATACGTTGTTCACTGCAGATATGCCAACAAACGACAAGACTATCACCTATACTTTTGCCGATGACACAGCCATATTGTGTACTCACAAAAATCCGAAAGAGGCGTCAAAACTTCTCCAAGTACACGTCAACATGCTTCAGGAATGGCTTGACCACTGGAGAATCAAAGTCAATGAGTCGAAATGCGTTCATGTCACATTCACTCTATGCAGGAGTACTTGCCCCCCTGTGCAAATTAACACCAAGCCGATCCCTCAGGCGACAGAAACTAAATATCTAGGAATGCATTTAGATCGCAGACTTACTTGGGCAAAGCATATAAGTGCAAAAATTACTCATACTAAACTCAAAATAAACGAGCTAAACTGGCTTTTGAACAGGCAGTCCAAGCTTAAACTGGACTTTAAAGTTCTACTCTACAAAGCCATTATCAACCCCATATGGACCTACGGTATCCAACTCTGGGGTACTGCTTCACCCTCAAATGTTGAAAAGCTGCAAAAAGCCCAATCGAAAATCTTTTGAATGATTACCAATGCTCCTTGGTACATCAAAAACGTTAACATACACAGAGATTTACATATCCCGTATGTAACTAAAGAAGTTTCCCGACTTGCTGAATCTTACTTAGCAAAGCTAGACAAGCATCCCAATGCATTAGCGAGGCGCCTACTACAGCATCAAGGACACACCCGCCTGAAAAGGCTGGACGTGCTGCGCTTAGCAACAAACTAGATTTTAAGCTTATTCATTACGCTATTATTTAAGTATTGCGCTACTACTTTTCATATACCATAAATCCTCAGAGCACTTGCACTGGGAAGTTGGCAATGATTGATATGAATTTAAAAGTGAAATGTTAAATATACTATGAAGATTTATTGTTAGTTCTAAGATATTTTTTAGAAGATTCAATAAAATATATATATAAAAAAATATATATATATATTCTGTCGACGAACCCGGACAACGCTGAGTGTACCCCGGCACAGAAAAGTTCGTGACAGTGGCGCCCGAGCAGGGACCTCAAGTTAAAAAGGAGCCTGGAAGAAGGAAGGATCGTAGAAGAAATTCGTTCGACGAACACCGAGGACTATCGAGTGATCCTTCAACCATGGTACACACAACGTGGGTGTACAGCTTACGGAAGGAGGGCCTAGTAGCTATTACTGATGAATTCGACCTCGATAGCACAGTTTCGGTAAAGGACCTATGACGTAGGCTCGTATCGTTCATCCAAGGACCTCAAGTTAAAGCTGAGACGGAACAAAGGCTACGAGAAATAGAAGCAGAATGTGCATGGACCTCTTGCCCTATCATGGTTCCCAGTACATCTGAACAGACACGACTAGGCCTAGCGACACCATCGACTCCAACATCTGTCCCGCCAATGGACACGGCAGCGGACACAAGACGTTCACAAATGTGGGAACCTGCTACTTCATCGTATTCAGCCGTCAGAGACCAGGTTCGGAAATGGTCTGTCCGCTTCAACGGTGGAAAGGAACCACCGGCATTCATCGAACGGCTGGAGAGCTGGCAGAGGCATATACACTACCATTAGATTTCCTGCCCCGAACAATGCCTGAGTTGTTGCATGAGAAGGCATTGATGTGGTTCCGCAACAACAACAAACACTGGGAAACATGGGCGGCGTTTAAGCGGGATTTCATCCGCTTCTTCGTGCCATCTCGCTATCTAGAAAGACTCGACGCCGAAATACGACAACGACGGCAGAAACTAACCGAAACCTTCAAACAGTATGAAGTAGAAATGCAAAACCTGAAGCGCATGTGAATTATTCTCAGGAACAGAAGTTGCAGCGCATCTTTCGGAATAGCCTGGAAGAATATCAGTGGTATGTACGCCGAAAGAATTTACCGACATTAGAAGAACTGATGGGAATGGCAGAAGACCTTGAAGACTTACGGAGTGGTCAGGGCACAGCACTTGCTCCACCAGCCCGAACCAGATCTGATTATACACCATCACGATCGTACATCTCCACCAGAGGCTCGAAATAGACAGGTAGCACCATCAACGACGATAAGGACTGAAGCACCAATTGACACACGTACTGCGTGCAGGCGGTGCGGTCAATCAGGACATATAGCGCGACGCTGCCGTAACGTACAAATCCTATTTTGCTGGGAGTGCGGTAAGAGAGGATTACGCACAGTGGAGTGTTGCAAGATTCAGATGGGAAACGGACAAGACTGACTGACACAGTCCTCCACCAACATGCCTCAACAACAGTAAGTGCATTATGTTGTGACGGACAACGCATTTGTGCCACTGTTACCATAGGCATACACAGTACCATAGCCACCATAGACCCAGGAGCGTCCCGAAGCTTCATCAGTGAACGACTCGCCCGTCAGATGCATACAACCACAGGTAGGATAAATTCCACACACATTCGAGCATGTATGGCGGACGGGCACTCAAGAGATGTTATGGAAGCAATCTTGGTGGATATAAAACTTAAGAATAACACAAGCAATGCAGAACTTCTCAAGATGCCTGGCTCTGCAGATGATCTACTCCTTGGACTGGAATTTTTGATGAAACAAGGAACCACGATTCTATGCGGAGATCAAGAAGTCACGGAATCACAGGATCAAAGACTGGCGGCGTACAAACCTGGGATCTCACATTGTAAGAAGCCCCCACGGAGGAGGCAAGGATTGACACGTTTCTAACTGCCGAGCTGAGTAAATTCAGCGAAGAACCAGGTGTCTCCAATATAACTAGTCACAAAATCGTGATGCGAGACGATAGGCCCATTAAAAAAAGGTACTACCTAAGAAACCCGGCATAGCAGGAAATCATCAACAAGAAAGTTAACGACCTACTGACGAAAGGTTCCATAGAGCCTTCTCACAGCCCTCATAGTGCCCCAATTGTACTGGTTCGCAAGAAGGACGCAACGTGGAGGTTATGTATCGACTATCGGCATCTGAATGCAAAATCCATTCCCGATGCATACGCGCTGCCCGGGATACAACACATACTGGACCGCTTACGGGAAGCAAAGTATATCAGCAGCCTGGAACTGAAGAGCTGGTACTGGCAAAAACCCATGGACGAAGGCAGTAAGGAGTACACAGCGTTTACAGTACCGGGCCGAGGATTTTTCCAATGGAAAGTGATGCCGTTCGGACTACATTCAGCACCAGCGACTTTCCAACGACCACTGGATCGAGTGATAGGCCCCGATATGGAGCCTTACGCCTTCGCCTACTTAGACGACATAATAGTCATAGGGAGGACACTGGAGGAACACCACAAGAATCTGGCTGAGGTTTTCAGACGGTTGCGAGAAGCTAATCTAAAGCTTAGCCGAGAAAAGTGTGCCTTCTTTCTCAAAGAACTCAGATATCTAGGGCACATGGTCAGCGAAAACGGGATTCATACGGGCCCTGATAAGGTGGCGGCGCTCCGCGAAATAGAAGCCCCACGGAATATACGAGAGCTGAGACGATGTTTAGGTATTGCATCCTGGTACCGACGTTTCGTCCCGGACTTCGCGAAGACCGTACATCCGATGACTACGTTATTGAAGAAGGGCAAACATTTCAAGTGGACCAAGACCCAGTAAGAGGCATTTGAGTTACTAATACAACAGCTAACGGAAGCACAGGTCCTTGCCTGTCCGGACTTCAACCAGAAATTTGTACTCCAGACGGATGCTAGTGACTATGGTTTACCCAAGAGTTCGACGGGGTGGAACGTGCGATAGCTTATGCGAGTCGCCATCTCAACAGTGCGGAGCGTAATCACTCATCGGCTGAAAAGGAGTGTTTAGCCATCTTCTGCGGAATACGGAAAATGAGGCCGTACTTTGAAGGATACCACATCACGGTTATCACAGACCACTTATCGCTGAAATGGCTCAATTCCATCGAGAACCAGTCAGGACGTATCGCAAGGTGGGTCCTTGAGTTACAACAACACTCTTTTGAAGTTCAATACAGGAAAGGAAAATTTAATGTTTTGGCCGACGCTCTGTCCAGACAACCAATCGAGACTGCGTACACCCAAACTATCCAGGGCCATCCAGAACCGGATTGTCAATGGTGGAGGAAGCGAAAGGCAGACATTATTGCTGATCCAATAAAATACGCCATCTGGAAAATGGACAGCTGTATAGACACATTCCGAGTCATAGTGGGAACGAGGATTATACCCCGTGGAAACTATGCGTACCACAACCATTCCGAGACGTATACTAAGAGAAAATCCCGACGAACCAACAGCAGGACATCTGGGTATCCGCAAAACTATAGTTAGAGCTACGAACCGCTATTATTGGCCCGGCTGATAAGTGCAGTCAACAGCAGCCAGCTGGGAAAATGCTAAGCCAGATACCTGACGAACCATGGGCCATCTTGTGTGCAGACTTTGTGGGACCCTTACCCCGCTCTACGCACGGAAATACGATGTTAGCAGTATTACATGAAAAATTTACGAAGTGGACCGAGATGGCACCTCTACGTAAAGCCACCACTGAGACTTTACAACGGGCTTTCCGAGAACATATCTTAGCTCGGTTCGGCGTCCCAAAAATCCTGATAACAGACAACGGATCTCAATTTTGCAGTAGAGCATTCCGACGCTTTACTAAGGGTTACGGAATTAGACACCAGTATACTGCGCCATACACTCCACAAGAAAACGCGGTCGAGAGTACAAACCGTACCATGAAGACTATGGTGGCACAGTTCACGGACCAATACCAACGCAAGTGGGACGACTTACTCCCGGAATTGACACTAGCTCTCAACACCAGCGTCTCCGAGACAACGGGATACAGACCCGCATACTTAGTACAAGGGCGCGAACCGTAACTTCCCAAGACCGTATACGACGAAGCCACAATAGAAACGGGTCAACTACGACAAAGCCCCAAGGAATGGTCGGAACAGTTGAAAGAAATATATCAAATAGTGCAACGAAATCTGGAGCGTGTAGTGTAGGACCAGCAAAGGTATTATAACCTCAGACGGAGAGCATGGAAACCAACCATTGGGCAAATGGTACTCGTAAAACAACATCACCTCTCCAAACCTGCAGACCATTTCACTGCAAAGCTGGCCCCACGATACGATGGACCCTACAGGGTGGAGAGCTTTGCTTCGCCCGTTATAGTCGAAGTTACACGGCAAGGGGATAAACAGAGGAGAACTGCTCACGTCAGCGAACTCAAAGTGTATTGCACGCCTCATAACGAGTAAGGCCAGACCAGGACGGAGGATACAACACCGATCGAGACCACCAATCAAGACCGCACCACAATCATCGCTAGGTCTTTTTCCACCGCGAAGTAAAGGGGGAGTGTGAAGATGAGATTTGTCCACTGACAAATTTCACTCACACAAACCTTTTATTTGTTCCAAATTTGAAAAGAAAAGAAGTAGGCGACAAAAAGATATAAAGTCGAGGAAAATGCGCAGAAAAAGAGAGAGAGCTGGAATATATTAAAACAGAATACTAATAAAACGTGTACCCCAAGACTCACTACAAATATATCCAGGATTTAGACATTCACAAGGACTCGCTTCAAATATCTACAGAAGTTAGATGCTCACAAGGATTCGTTTCAAATATCTCCAAGAGTTAGACGTTTCACGGGACTCGCTTCAAATATCTCCTGGAGTTAGAAGTTCACAAGGACTCGTTTCAAATATCTCCAAGAGTTAGACGTTTCACAGAACTCGCTTCAAATATCTCCACGAGATAGACGTTCACAAGGACTAGTTTCAAATATCTCCAAGAGTTAGACGTTTCACAGGACTCGCTTCAAATATCTACAGAAGTTAGACGTTCAAAAGGACCCGCTTCAAATATCTCCAGGAGTTAGACGTTTTGCAAGGACTCGTTTCGAATATCTTCGGAAGTTAGACGTATGGAAGTATATGCTTTGAGGATATTCAAAATCCGGACGTGTGTTAGCCAAGGATTGACTAATAAAAGAAACTGTAATAAAAGGAATTGTAATAAATTTAAACTAGAAAACGAAACCCAGATATTCTGTCGACGAACCCGGACAACGCTGAGTTTACCCCGGCACAGAAAAGTTCGTGACACATGTATCCTAGTTAAGAAAACAATCACTACTGGGATGAGTCATTTTTTAATATTATAAGGAAGAGGTCCTACATTTAACCCTTATTTCAGGAAACGCAATATACCAGGTAGGAGGGTATCCATAGAAAGTCCTTCTCGGGCCACAGTTGGATAGTCTTCAGGCTATGTTTGGAATCCAGAGGTGCCAGTCCGTTCAGAAACCCCACGCAAATAAAATGGGATATTTTTATAAGGGAAGCTGGAACCAAATTAAAGAATTCTGAGATAGTAAAATAGAATCTGCTCGATAAAAAAACGAGGAATCTTGAGGAAGCCTTTAATATAGCTTACAAGTGCACTTGTTCCGTCAGTAGTAGTCCACCATAGTGGACAAAGAATTTATCGGATCTCAGGATGAGAACCAGGAAACTGTTCAACCAATGTTATAGCGATTCGAACTGGGTACCATGCAAAGGATTCTCAAAAAATACACCAGGGAAGCCAAGAACAATGGCTGGAGGGAATTTTGTGAATTTATCGAGCTAATCTCAACTTCCGCCAGAATACTGTCCCCTCTTTTATTAAAAAGGCGGATGGTGCATGGATTGAAACATATTCCGAGGCACTTTACCTCCTACTACAAAGTCACTACCGAGACTGCAAAGATACCGCGGATGGATCTCAATTGTCAGTAAGGAAATGCCACCAGTTTGCGACTCGATTTTTACGGACGAAAAGATAAAATACTCAATTAATTGTTTTTTGCCTTATAAATATCCAGGCCTGGATGGAATCTACCCTATCATGTTGCAGAAGCCACAGGTTGTGGCGGTCTCGTAGCTTAAAGGAATATATATATAAAGCATGCATATGCTGTAAAGTACATCCCCATTAGTTGGAGAAAAGTAAAGGTGGTTTTCATCCCAAAAGCAGGAAAGTTGCCATGAGTCAGCAACGGACTTTAGACCAATTAGTCTTACATAGTTAATCCTCAAAATGATGGAGAGGATTTTAGAAATCTAATTTAGGCATACAGTGGATCAGTTTTCCCTTTCGAAATTGCAATATGTGTACCTCAAGTGTCAATCTACTGAAACAGCTTTACATGGGGTAATTCGATCAATGGAAAAAAAGTATCCACCAAAAACAGTACACTTTAGCAGCCTTCTTAGACGTAGAAGGGGCTTTTAACAATGTTAGTAATAACGCAATCCTGAACTCTCTTAACTGGGTAGGTGTAGAGGAATTTCTTAGGGACTGGATAGTTTCAATACTTAAGACTAGGATCATTCAGTCAGAGCTTGGCAACACAGTTCTCACTAAACATGTCAGTAGAGTAATACCACAAGGCGGGGTAATTGCACCACTATTGAGGCTGCTGGTCATTGACAATATAGTTAACATACTAGACTGCATGCGGATTAAGACGGTAACATATGCGACGATGTGGTGATAGCTGTAACAGGCATGCTTCCCAGCGTAATAAGTGATATTATGCAAAAAGGACTTGACAAACTGAATTTCTGGGCCATATTATGTGCACTAGATGTGAATCCAGAAAAGACAAAATTTATACTCTCCACTAACAAGACCAAAATTCCGATCTTTAAGTTTCCGACTCTGTTATATTGGATGCCAAGCTAAATTGGAGAACCAAAGTATAGCTCAATAGGCACCCTCTCATGCTCTTGGACATAACGTATTTGAAGCAGAAATGGTATGATTCACTAAGAAGAAATCGATGAGGATACTCAAACCCTTGGGGAAGATCTGCGATCCTGGGGGCATTTACTCAGATCTTTAGAAAATGCTGCTGGAGCAGTCTAGAGTGCAAATAGGAAGGGCGATGATTGCAGTATTCAAGGTAGGACTGGTGAATACACGTTAAATCTCACACAAAGATCCATGATAAAGTTAGTTGAGACCGTCTCCTCGGCGGAAGCAGCTATTCAGCAGCGGGCTACGACAGGAGGAATCTGTTGGACTAGCACACTTGCGGGTACAGTAACTACTCGTTACATGGATAAGGATGGAAGAGTTGCAAGAGAGTTGCCGGAGCAAAGTGACCGGAGAGGCCAGGAGAGAAATTCCAACAGACGGTACCCATATGTCATACTAGGGATAAGTGTCACACAAGAAGTACACATTCTACTGTGTGAAAAGTATTGTCAAGCGACTATTCGCCGGTGTATGGGGAATTAAGGCCGGATCATTATGCGAAGCAGCCATCTAATTAACGCCAAGAAAAACCTAGGGATAACAACAAGAATCGAAAAATTTAAATGGAGATAGTTTCAGTGGGCTTGGCAATTATATTCCAGGTAGGCAAAATCCGTTTGACACTGGAGGTAGCTAACAGTGCCCCAGATTGGATGCGCGATATAGCACCCAGATGAAAATCCCCAGTAGACCAAAAAAAAAGAAGAAAGAATTTGGGCATGGTACTGATGAGTCCTTAGACTTCATTCCATGAGAAATAGGAGCAAACTACACCCCAATACCGCGTGCCGATTAATATAAGGCCTATGGTATAAGATACCGAGGAGTAAGAGGCTCTTAAAAAAAAAGTTTTAGATCTCGTTTTATTTTGGGCAACTGTTGTGATTTTAGTGCTTAGATTACGTGTATATAGAATTAAGAAATATAGGCTAATCGCTGCGAATGCGGTGTGGGAGTTTCTGGTTTTTTATATTTAACGAGGAGGAAAACATCTAAAGACACAACCCCGTCAGTGCGGGACTCTAACTCTGCTAAAACCTCCTCTCTTCATTACGGTGTTTCCCCCCGGAGAAACTGATTAGGTTTTACGTCGGGAGGCCGTAAGAGCATTTACTGCTCACACGTCAGTATTGTCAATATTAGGTCTGTCATTGTGTCAGTCCTTTGTGTCTCATTATCGGAGAGACGCTGGTGGCTGCGTTCAGCGTTACGCGCTAGTTCTGCGATCCACAGCGCCTTCATAATGGTGGCCGCTGCCGAGCAAACATCTGCCCACTTGACGAGCGTATCACACATGGTGCTCACAGAGGTTCTCCATTGTTGGTGGTTCATCGAGGACAGCACTCAGTTCATCCTGGGTGCCTTTGAAGTGTGGGCAATCGAAAAACACGTGCTGTGCGTTCTCGTGTATCCCAGGGCAGTACGGACAGTACGCCCTTCCTCACACTTTCTCTCATGGAGAAAGTGTGAGGAGTCTAGACCGGTAGCTTTGTTGTCAGCGATTCTTCTCAGGAGTATGATTACATCGCTACTGGTAACAGCTGGGATGTCGGTAATTGGACCCTTGCTATGATTGGGCATTCTATCCGTCTGCTGTCGGAAGAGTGTAACTACAGTAGTTCTCATCAGGGCGACGTCAGTTGGTTGCGGTGACCTCGCGCTTTTTTTTAGCTTACTCATGACCACTTTGTAGGCTTTTCCCCATGGATCCACATCAACGTTCACACAAAGCGACTTAAAGCACTCACACTTACTGCAGCGGATGGCCACCTTCAATGCTGTTTGACATTCCTGGTGGGTACGATCTCCTCATTCCACCAATAAACTGGTTTTCTAACGTACCGATTTAGCACCCTTGGCATCGCCGCGTCGCAGGCTTTACTAAGTTGGTGATGCTATCTGTTATGGTCGTGGCAGTACCCATGCTGATTTGTTCTTCTTTCCAAACCACATCAAAGACCGCTGCATCAAAAGTCCGCTCTTTCAAGCCTTTTGGCTGCTCATTACGTTTCTGTTTTCTACGCCTTTGTGCCCCGTTATCCATCTCAATAACTATGGCCACGTGGTCGCTATATGAATAAATAAAATAACTTATTTAATTCAACTGGTTGCTCGAGCACCATTCCGCGGAGAACGAATCCCAGCGGGAATGTAGTTGAAGTCAACTCAGACATAGTCACGAAGCCAAAATTGCAAAGGGCTATCCATAGCTTCAAACCATTTCAAGCATCTGGCCCAGATGGTGTAGCTCCAATTGAAATTCAGCAGTGAGAGAATCTTATAATAGAGTGGCTGTTAAAGATCTACAATAGTTGTCTTGAACTAGCGTATATTCCAGACTCATGGAAGGATGTGGGGCAATTTTTATACCCAAGGCCGGCAAAAGCTCGCACACAGCTCCAGGGGACGTAAGACCCATTAGTCTGTCCTGCTTCTATCTAAAAATCCTGGAAAGGTTGTTAGACATTCATCTGAGGCTCACTATAGACAGACAGAAGCTGTAAGTCTCTCAGCATGCCTATTTCAAGGGTAAATCGGTGGACACCGCTTCACACTCCTTAGTCTCTAGTATTGAGTGCTCCCTGCACAACAAGGAGTTCACCCTAGTAGCTTTCCTGGACATTGAGGGATCTTTTAACAACATCAAATCAGACGCAATAATCAGTGCGATGCGAGACTTGGAGGTTGAACCCGCCATTAGCACGTGGATTGAAAACATGCTTAGTAGCAGGATAATCAATTCACAGCTGGGGGCGGAGTCGGACAATAAGTAAGTGTGCCGAGGCACACCTCAAGGTGGAAATTTTTCAACCCTACTCTGGAATCTTGCGGTAAATCTGCTGCTTGTTCGACTGCAGAGGGAAGGGTGCAAGGTGGTTGCGTATGCGGATAATGTTGCTGTTAGTATCTCGGGTAAATACATATCTACTTTCAGGGACTTGATGCAAAAAATGCTGAACATTCTCTCTAAATGGACTACTGAATGTGGGTTGGGGTTTAACCCGACCAAGACTAAGCTGGTGCTGTTCACTAGGAAGTATAAAATTCCTCAATTTATTGCTCCAAAACTAATGGGTGTAGATATTGACCTTGTCGAGGAGGCTAAATATCTGGGCCTGATCCTAAATAGGAAGCTGAACTGGAAGGCTAATATAAGCGAGCGGATTAGGAAGGCTCAGGCAGCTCTGTACTCTTGCAAAAGAGTTATAGGCAAAAAATGGGGGTTACAGCCTAAGGTAGCCTATTGGATATACACAGCTGTGGTACGACCAGTCTTTTATTATGGGGTGCATGCTTGGTGGACAGACCTAAGTAAGTCCACATACAATAGGCTGATAACAAAGGTACAAAGAACGGCAGAGGTATTCATAACTAGTGCCATTAGAACGACTCCAACGGCAGCGTTGCCGTTGGAGTCTGCTCAAACTGCTGCCTGTTAGGCTTTTTGGCAAAAAAATGGCTGCAAACTCAGCTATCAGGCTAAAAGCTACGCATCAATGGGATGCAAGGATTGTAGGTCATGCGTCCGTTTTAAGACATTTTGGGGGTATTCCTGACTCTTTCGATTACATCACACCAATTTATGCCTTCAATGGTATATGCAGGATCTCCATTCCCTCCAGGGACGAATCCAAGGATGGAATCCCCCCTCATGTAGAAGGGGTTCACATCTACATAAATGGATCCAGTTACAGAGTAGGGTGGGAATTGGTGTATTCTCAGAAGATTTTGACATTAACATGTCCTTTAGGTTGTTCGACCATTGCAGTGTTTTTCAGGCGGAGGTCGCGGCTATAAAGGCAGCACTGTCTTCGCTAAAGAAGAAGAAAGTATCTGGACATTATATTTGCATTCTGTCCGACAGCCAAGCAGCTTTGCGCTCCCTGGATCACCTCAAAAGCCGGCCCTATTATCACCTCAAAAGCCGTCAAGAGCTGCCGCAAATCTTTAGACAAGATAGTTAAGCAGACCCGTCAGCATCTGTGCTGGGTTCGCGGTCACGGAGATTCCCGGGAAATGCACGGCGGATGAACTTGCCCGTGAGGGTACTACCATACCGATTGAATCAGATAGGTCGAAATTCGGTATTCCTATTGCCAAATACAATATCCTTCCAACAGCGGGCAGACGCTGGTCCGAACTTTCAGGATGTAAAATAGCTAGAGAAACCTGGCCAGAGATAAATGTCAAGCGCCGTAAGGACCTACTGGCTCTAAAGAGACAAAGCATAGGCCCCTTGATTAGCATCCTAACGGGACACTGGACTCTAGGCACACACGTGTGTAGGCTGGGGATCGCTTCTAACGACTTCTGGGGGAGTTGCATGGACGAGGAGGAGGAAGAGTCCATTGCTCACCTGTTGTGCACGTGTCCAGCTTTGTGCAGAAGGAGGCGCACCTTCCTAGGCGACTACTTTTTGGACTCCTTGGGAGATATCTCAAAAAAAAGATTAGCTCCATCAACTGCTTCATTAAAAGCTCCAAATGGCTGGACCTTTGAAAGGGATGGGACCTGTTGTCCCATGCGGTATCACAAATAGTCAATGTTGGTCTAAGTGCGCCCTTTTGGGTGGCCACCTTACCTACCTACCTTTGCTTTTTAGCCATGGCCTTGTAGTCATTGAATGCCTCAAATGCAGCATATTTTGTTTCGAAAAGTACATATTCATATATCTTGATTTATCGTCTGTAAATTTAGCAAAATAACGCAAAAAACTAACTGAATTCTTACTAATTGGACCGCACACGTCGCGATAAACTACGTCAAGAATGTTTTTTTTTCTCTAGTTGCGGATGAAAGTGAATACGGTTTGTGCACTTATTTTTGCTTTTTGGGAAAGTTTTACTCATTATTTCATTTAGTTTTTTATCCAGATTCTCTGCTCCGTTTTAATGTACCGGCCACAAATTTCTCACAGATCATAGTGTATTAACACGCTCCTCATCTGCACTGACCACGACACTTTGTTGGAGTTATCCAACTTTTCAATGTTAAAAAACGCACTCATTTTAATTTGCTTATTTATGGAATTTGTTTATCAGTTTATTATGCTTGTCAGTTAATTTCGTCACACGAAGAACGCCACGCTGGCACATTAACAAAACCGAACTTTTTTCTTAAATTTTGGAAAATAACAGGAACTAAAGAAATTTAACAGACCAAGGGACGACTTGGGCCCATAACTTATTTGATTCTTTATTTAAATACGAATGAAGTATGAAATTATTCAATACAAGTTACAACGATTAACACAAAAGAGAATGATAAAGAAATAGCAAATAGAAAAATAGCGATTAGAGAAGAGTTGCCACATAGCAAATTCAATAGTGTTGAAAATATTTGTGACAGAGGCTAGAGATAGCGCTTTGACATCGGACAGAGCAGCCAAATCAAAACAATATGCAATGACTTGCTACTTAGCCAGAATGCGCAAGTTCATTGTCGTAATTTAATGCAATGTAGGAATTTTTAGGTACATTGCAATTATAGCGTAAAGTCTATTCTGCTGGACATGCAGTTTTGTGGGCATTGCCTTTGAATGTATTTCCCTTTGCTTATTGTATATATGTACATTTATATTCATCATCATCATCATAATTGGCGTACAACCATTTCTGATCATTGCCGAGTTATTAGCCTTCGCCAGTCGTCCCTGCTTCACGCTCGCTGGCGCCAATTGGAAACACCAAGTGCAGCCAGGTCCTCTTGTACATGGTCCTTCCGACGTAGTGGTGGTCTCCCCCTCCTGCGTCCGCCATCCGGCGCCATCGATTCAAACACTTTCTTCGCCGGAGCACTTTCATCCATTCGCACAACATGTCCCAGCCAGCGCAGCCGTTTAAGTTTTAATGCGCTGAACTATATCAATGTCGGAGTACAGCTCATACAGCTTGTTGTTCCATCTGATTCGATACTCTCCGTTGACGCATATAGGACCATAGATCCTTCGAAGAATTTTTCTCTCGAACGCCCCCAAAGCTCGCTCATCGTTGTTAGTCATCGTCCAGGTTTCGGCACCATACAGCAGGACGGGAAGGATGAGGGCTTTGTAGAGCGTAATTTTTGTTCGTCGAGAGAGGGCTCTGCTTCTCAATTGCCTACTGAGCCCAAAGTAGCACCTGTTGGCAAGAGTAATTCTTCGATTGATCTCTTTGCTGACCTTGAATAGCTCCGCTGGTATACCATCAGCTCCGGCGGCTATGTTGATTTTGAGCCACCTAATAGCTAGCAAGACCTCGTCATAGTCGGGGGGCGCTACTTCATGTTCGGCGTCAGCAACCGTGGGGTCGGGTTCATCTTCATTGTTATCACTAGCGCTGTCGCCATTCAGCAGCTTCGAGAAGTGTTCCCTCCATAACGTGAGTATGCTCTGGACATCCGTCACTAAATTCCCGTTTTCGTCTTTGAAGGAATTGGCTCCGGTCTTAAAACCTTCCGTTTGGCGCCTTACACGTTCGTAGAATTTTCGAGCCATATTCCTGCTGCCAAACATCTCGATTTCCTCGCAATCTCTCTTTTCGGCTTCTCGTTTCTTGCGCCTAAAAAAACGCTTCTCTTCCCTTCTCTTCTCTCGATATCGCTCCTTAGCAGCTCGCGTTGCAGCCGATCGCAGGGTGAGTTGGTATGCTGCGTCTTTCTCTGCAGCGGCGTTGCGACACTCTTCGTCATACCAGCTGTTTTTCTTCGGGCGGTGATAGCCAATCACCTCTTCAGCGGCTGTGCGCATGGAGTGGGAAATAAGCGACCACTGCGCGCAAATATCGAAATCAGGGGGAGAATCCGTCAGCATATTCGAGAGCCGAGATGAAAATGCGATAGCTGTCTGTTGCGATTGTAGCTATCCGACGTCAAGCTTCCTCTATGAATTAGAGCGTACGTTTTTTGCCGCACTGAGGCGAGTGCTACTTAGCTACTACGAGGTAGTGGTCCGAGTCAATGTTGGCAACTCTGATTGCAGTTACCTCTAACACGCTGGATGCATGCCTGCCGTCGATCACAACGTGATCAATTTGGTTCCTGATTTTATGATCAGGGGACAGCCAGGTGGCTTTATGATGTTGGAATCTAGTACTACTTACTACCATGTTCCGTGCTGCGGCGAAGTCTATCAGCCTCAAACCGTTTTCTGATGACTGCTCGTGGAGGCTGAACTTACCGACGGTTGGTTCAAGAATGCTTTTTTTGCCCACCTTGGCGTTGAAGTCACCTAGCACAATTTTACATCGTGGCGGGGGCATCGATCGAAGGTTTTTTCTAGTTGATCGTAGAAGGCATCCTTGGTGTTTTCGTCTTTCTCATCCGTTGGAGCATGTGCGCAGATTAGGCTGATGTTAAAGTATTTCGCTTAATGCGGCCTGTTGTCGACTGGGGTAAATCCCAAGACTTCATCTCGCAGTCGTTTGCTTACCACAAAACCTACACCCAGTGTACGCTTCGTCGCATGGCAGCTGTAGTAGATGTCACATGTAGCTTTTTTTGAGCGTCCATGTCCCGTCCATCGCATCTCCTGGAGTGCGGTGACGTCAGCTTTATATTTTTCGAGGACGTCAACCAGCTGGATAGAGGCACTTTCCCTATTAAGGGTCCGGAGATTCCAGCTGCATATCCTTAAATCGTGTTGCTTATAACGTTTGCGGGGTTTGTCGTCAACAGTTGTGGGGTATTTCATCCGAGGCTTCAATTTTGTATTCACTGGAGTAGTTTCTTTTTTATGTGGGGGGTTCCAAGCCCAGCGCACAACCCTTAGGATTTTTTTTGTTTGGTGGTGGTAACCCACTTCGGGGGTAAGGACGCTGCCGCTGGTACTTATAGTACTCCTGCGCAACCGTTCCTACATGCGAAACCCCACCTGGCCTCGCACACTTTGATGAATCCTTAAACCGAATATGTCAGAGTGGCCTCACCAGAGCTACCTCTCTCATTGGCCCTGACCAAGGATCCCACATAGGTTGTTTACCATATCTTCACCTAGGTTGCTCAGGGGGCTAGGGTGCACCACGTGATGGTTGAGAGTAAGAAGATTTAAGAGACATGAGCCGTTAGTAGCAGGAATCCCTAACGTGAACCTGTTGTGATGCACGTGTAGTGTGTGCGAGAAATATATGATAAATACCATAATATATATTATATATTATTATATTATATATTAGAGCGTTGCTCGGCAAGACGCCATTGAGCAAATTCTAAACAGCGAGCCGAAGAAAGGCTGAATGCAATAAAAATGCAAATGTTTGAGTTGCCAGTTGGTAACTGATTAGTTTGATTCCCGAGCAGGGTTTTTATATGGTTTATTTGAGTTACAAACTCGATAACAAATCTCGATTAATTTAATTGTTTATTTCTAATCCCTTTCGCTTAAGTCTAACTCAAATTCCACTCAATTGTAAAACAAACCAATTCACCAATGACCGCACGCCAGGATTATAATTACACTGCACATGTAAAGTGTCATAGTGTTGCAGTGCAGCGGATGGGCGTGTCTTGTGTATTGGTATGGTTTGGATGTGTAGTTTGCGTAGGTAGTCTTTGTGCTACACTACGTTTGTGCGCAATAGTGCACATGCACTACACTGTCATTCTTGGCACCTACATTTATATTATTGTATTATAAATATGAAAATATATATTAATATCAAAGTATGTAAATATATACATATGTTGAAAAAAGTTATCCCTTACCTTGCATCGATGAGACATGGGACATACTTTCTGGTTCAAATCGGTTCTGTTGTGAGTCAAAACCAAGCTTCTTGCGTGTAGTTGACTCATAGCACAAACCCTAGTAATTACCTCCTAAGAGACATTGCACACAGTGTAGTTTTTGTTTAACATCTATATGTAAAATATAATTAAGTACGACCATATTTTTAGGGTGCAAAGATTATAAATAATAAATAAAAATACAGTATGTAAACTTTTAAAATGTTACAGTTCCGCATTTGAGTTGACAATAGGCAAAATACAATTTTGGCATTTTGTAGTCAGTAGGTCGGTTGATGAAGCAACTGACATCAATAATCAATTGCTTAACTAAATCACCTGTTGTAGGGGTTGAGAGTATTGTGCTCAAAAAAGTGATATGCGAAATACATTTCTATATTGGAATCATAGCCATCCTGCTCGAGGTGACCCTGTCACTTACTGAACACAACGGATCTAGACTAAAGAGTAAATTAAATATACCTAATACCTTTACCTCTCCTTATCCAGGGTAGTTGTACGAAACAGATGACTACAAGAACAAAGCAAAAAAAAACACAAAGATCACCCCTGTGCATTGCACCACCTACTCAGAGGTTGCTGGTCTCCAGCTACGAGACCATTGACGCCGACAATAGACAGACTACTTCGGCAAACAAGCAAACTACTGCTGGATCCAGCAGTGCTAAACAGCAACAACAATCATGTCGGTGGCGGCGAAAATGGACTGTAAGCCACAGTCTATGAAGCAAAAGTCTGAGACAGCGGTCTGCAAAACTCGCTACCATAAAGCAGTCTCCATTTTAAGCAAAATTACCCAGAATGGGGCAGAAGGGTCGGTAGATGATGTTGGACCAGACAGACAAGGAATAATAAACAATGGTCGACGAGAACGAACAGTTCCAGATCACAATCTCTCTCCCAGAAAAGGTGAAGAAGCGGAATAGATCACAGGATGTGACATTTTCGGATCCAAGAGACACAAAGTCGCAAAGAAAACAACAACAGCCGACGACCCATCGACGAGCACCAGAAAATCATACAGTGAAGGGGTTAAGAACGAGCTACATAAATCGCTTATCGATGATATATCGAAGGGAGGGAAGAAAGTTCTGGAGAAATGGGGGAGATCAGGTCCAAATTGGCTGAACTGGTGATGGGACACCTCTTCACCGATGTGGATGCTTCGAAGGTGCCCAGAAAATAAGCAAGTCTCTACTCCTGTCGATATCGCGTTCGGTGGTGTCTGGAAGCAGCCGCCTGCAAAATGCGTTTGGCGTGAGGTAAGCCAAACTAAAAATCTTCCATCCGACAAAGGGCGACGCAGTTGAGTTGGAGGAGGCCAACAAGTTAAAAGAGCACAAAGACCTTCAGAAAGAAAATCAAAATTCCAGCACAACAGGTTAGTGATGCTGAAGGTCGTACAGATCAATCTGCAACACTTTAAGAAGCATAGGATATCTTTGCCGTTTTTATGGGTGTGGAAGAAATGGACATCAGCATTGTGCAGGAGTCATGGGCCAGAGGATATGGCGTCTTGGGGCTCAAGCTAACACTCTATACCAGGAACGGTGATAAAATTCGATCATGTGTGAAGATGAAATTTGTCCACTGACAAATTTCACTCACACATACCTTTTACTTGTTCCAAATTTGAAAAGAAAATAAGTAGGCGACAAAAAGATATAAAGTCGAGGAAAATGCGCAGAAAAAGAGAGAGAGCTGGAATATATTAAAACAGAATACTAATAAAACGTGTACCCCAAGACTCACTACAAATATATCCAGGATTTTTACATTCACAAGGACTCGCTTCAAATATCTACAGAAGTTAGATGCTCACAAGGACTCGTTTCAAATATCTCCAAGAGTTGACGTTTCACAAGACTCGCTTCAAATATCTCCAGGAGTTAGACGTTCGCAAGGACTAGTTTCAAATATCTCCAAGAGTTAGACATTTCACAGGACTCGCTTCAAATATCTACATAACTTAGACGTTCACAAGGACCCGCTTCAAATATCTCCAGGAGTTAGACGTTTTGCAAGGACTCGTTTCGAATATCTTCGGAAGCTAGACGTGTGAAAGTATATGCTTTGAGGATATTCAATATCCGGACGTGTGTTAGCCAAGGATTGACTAATAAAAGAAATTGTAATAACCGAAGAGTTAAAATAAATTTAAACTAGAAAACGAAACGCAAATATTCTGTCGACGAACCCGGACAACGCTGAGTTTACCCCGGCACAGAAAAGTTCGTGACAGTGGCGCCCGAGCAGGGACCTCAAGTTAAAAAGGAGACTGGAAGATGGAAGGATCGCCGAAGAAATTCGTTCGACGAACAGCGAGGACTATCGAGTGATCCTTCAACCATGGTACACAAAACGTGGGTGTACAGCTTACGGAAGGAGGGCCTAGTAGCTATCACTGATGAATTCGGCCTCGATAGCACAGGTTTGGTAGAGGACCTACGACGTAGGCTCGTATCGTTCATCCAAGGACCTCAAGTTAAAGCTGAGACGGAACAAAGGCTACGAGAAATAGAAGAAGAATGTGCATGGACCTCTTGCCCCATCATGGTTCCCAGTACATCTGAACAGACACGACTAGGCCTAGCGACACCATCGACTCCAACATCTGTCCCGCCAATGGACACGGCAGCGGACACAAGACGTTCACAAATGTGGGAACCTGCTACTTCATCGTATTCAGCCGTCAGAGACCAGGTTCGGAAATGGTCTGTCCGCTTCAACGGTGGAAAGGAACCACCGGCATTCATCGAACGGCTGGAAGAGCTGGCAGAGGCATATACACTACCATTAGATTTCCTGCCCCGAACAATGCCTGAGTTGTTGCATGATGTTGTGAGTTAGAACCAAGCTACCTACGTGTAGTTGACTCACAGCATCGACTCCTAATAGATGCCACACTCTGTTGGATTAGCATGTGCTAAAATTGTTTAACAATAAGACATACTTTTAGGGTCTAAGTATTTTAAGCTAAAATGGTTTGTGAAATATTACTATGTAAACTTTTAGGGTATTACAGTTCCGCACCGTCGCCACTTTTGAAGTAGGCCAGTTGGCTTGACCAACTGACACCAATTAGCAGGTGCGGAACTGGAACACCAGAAAGGTCAGTTCACAGACTGAGATAGGTGTAAAGAAATAGTATATAAGATTTAGTTTTCGTAAGAATAAATCTTCTTGTGATTTTGATCTTAAAGTGAAAAGTGTCTTTGGTTTCATTTAAACACAATAGGGCTTTAAAGTTTTCAGCTACGCGCCCAGCGAACCGCGACAGCACGTCCCCCGCCAAACAAGCAAGGACACCAACCCCAACAATGAGAAGGCATTGATGTGGTTCGGAAACAACAACAAACACTGGGAAACATGGGCGGCATTTAAGCGGGATTTCATCCGCTTCTTCGTACCATCTCGCTATCTAGAAAGACTCGACGCCGAAATACGACAACGATGGCAGAAACTACCCGAAACCTTCAAACAGTATGCCGTAGAAATGCAAAACCTGAAGCGCATGTGAATTATTCTCAGGAACAGAAGTTGCAGCGCATCTTTCGGAATAGCCTGGAAGAATATCAGTGGTATGTACGCCGAAAGAATTTACCGACATTAGAAGAACTGATGGGAATGGCAGAAGACCTTGAAGACTTACGGAGTGGTCAGGGCACAGCACTTGCTCCACCAGCCCGAACCAGATCTGATTATACACCATCACGACTAAGGCATGATCGTACATCTCCACCAGAGGCTCGAAATAGACAGGTAGCACCATCAACGACGATAAGGACTGAAGCACCAATTGACACACGTACTGCGTACAGGCGGTGCGGTCAACCAGGACATATAGCGCGACACTGCCGTAACGCACAAATCCTATTTTGCTGGGAGTGCGGTAAGAGAGGATTACGCACAGTGGAGTGCTGCAAGGTTCAGATGGGAAACGGACAAGACTCACTGACACAGTGTAGTGTACCACACAAGTGTACACTGACGACCACACATCGTCATAAGCACAGCAACAAGTCGCATATGCAAACAAACTGACAATAGCGCAACGTACGCAATTGCACTCAATACCCAAATACGCTAGACTAGCATTTTGGTGGTGCAATAACACACGCTGCCTATATTGCAGCGTATGCATATTAGACAGTGCAGTGACTTTAGCCCTGAACTTGCACTCAAAATTATTAATATAAACAAAGACGATGATTCGTCAATGAATAATATCGGTAATCCGATACTTGAGACAAATTTCGGGAATATGATTTGTAACTAGTGGAAATAAGATAGATACATTTTATGTTAGTTAGAATAAGAAAACAATAAGAATTCAATAATATAAAAAGGCCAGCGAGCCACCAAATAAACTAGAGTTAATCTGAAGACAACTGAAACTGCTACTCGCATTAGTTTATTCTTTTATCTCTCGTGCTCTAAGTCAGGAAAGACTTAGAACAGCACAAACAATAGCTTGGCCAACGGCACACTCTGCCGGTCAAAACCTTTACTGAGGGCGTCTTTCCGCTTCGTGTTAGGCATTTCTTCTTTATAGTGCTCTTTTGCATCTATGCATTGCATAGAATCAACATATCCTACATGGCAATCCTGCCAGCCTACCTTCTCAACATATCCTACATGGCGATCCTGCCCAATGAATTGAAAGCCGATCCAGCGTAACTTTTAAAAATATCCTACATGGCGATCGTGCCAGCCTAACTTCTCAACATATCCTACATGGCGATCCTACCAGCCTAACTTCTCAACATACCCTACAACAGTCCTCCACCAACATGCCTCAACAACAGTAAGTGCGTTACGTTGTGACGGACAACGCATTTGTGCCACTGTTACCATAAGCATACACAGTACCATAGCCACCATAGACCCAGGAGCGCCCCGAAGCTTCATCAGTGAACGACTCGCCCGTCAGATGCATACAACCACAGGTAGGATAAATTCCACACACATTCGAGCATGTATGGCGGACGGGCACTCAAGAGATGTTATGGAAGCAATCTTGGTGGATATAAAACTTAAGAATAATACAAGCAATGCAGAACTTGTCAAGATGCCTGACTCTGCAGATGATCTACTCCTTGGACTGGACTTTTTGATGAAACAAGGAACTACGATTCTATGCGGAGATCAAGAAGTCACGTTAGGATCAAAGACTGGCGGCGTACAAACCAGGGATCTCACATTGTAAGAAGCCCCCACGGAGGAGGCAAGGATTGACACGTTTCTAACTGCCGAGCTGAGTAAATTCAGCGAAGTACCTGGTGTCTCCAATATAACTAGTCACAAAATCGTGATGCGAGACGATAGGCCCATTAAAAAAAGGTACTACCTAAGAAACCCGGCATAGCAGGAAATCATCAACAAGAAAGTTAACGACCTACTGACGAAAGGTTCCATAGAGCCTTCTCACAGCCCTCATAGTGCCACAATTGTACTAGTTCGCAAGAAGGACGCAAGGTGGAGGTTGTGTATCGACTATCGGTATCTGAATGCAAAATCCATTCCCGATGCATACGCGCTGCCCGGGATACAACACATACTGGACCGCTTACGGGAAAAGTATATCAGCAGCCTGGAACTGAAGAGCGGGTACTGGCAAATACCCATGGGCGAAGGCAGTAAGGAGTACACAGCGTTTACAGTACCGGGCCGAGGATTTTTCCAATGGAAAGTGATGCCGTTCGGACTACATTCAGCACCAGCGACTTTCCAACGACCACTGGATCGAGTGATAGGCCCCGATATGGCGCCTTACGCCTTCGCCTACTTAGACGACATAATAGTCATAGGGAGGACACTGGAGGAACACCACAAGAATCTGGCTGAGGTTTTCAGACGGTTGCGAGAAGATAATCTAAAGCTTAACCGAGAAAAGTGTGCCTTCTTTCTCAAAGAACTCAGATATCTAGGGCACATGGTTAGCGAAAACGGGATTCATACGGGCCCTGATAAGGTGGCGGCGCTCCGCGAAATAGAAGCCCCACGGAATATACGAGAGCTGAGACGATGTTTAGGTATTGCATCCTGGTACCGACGTTTCGTCCCGGACTTCGCGAAGATCGTACATCCGATGACTACGTTATTGAAGAAGGGCAAACATTTCAAGTGGACCAAGACCCAGTAAGAGGCATTTGAGTTACTAATACAACAGCTAACGGAAGCACAGGTCCTTGCCTGTCCGGACTTCAACCAGAAATTTGTACTCCAGACGGATGCTAGTGACTATGGTTTACCCAAGAGTTCGACGGGGTGGAACGTGCGATAGCTTATGCGAGTCGCCATCTCAACAGTGCGGAGCGTAATCACTCATCGGCTGAAAAGGAGTGTTTAGCCATCTTCTGCGGAATACGGAAAATGAGGCCGTACTTTGAAGGATACCACATCACGGTTATCACAGACCACTTATCGCTGAAATGGCTCAATTCCATCGAGAACCAGTCAGGACGTATCGCAAGGTGGGTCCTTGAGTTACAACAACACTCTTTTGAAGTTCAATACAGGAAAGGAAAATTTAATGTTTTGGCCGACGCTCTGTCCAGACAACCAATCGAGACTGCGTACACCCTAACTATCCAGGGCCATCCAGAACCGGATTGTCAATGGTGGAGGAAGCGAAAGGCAGACATTATTGCTGATCCAATAAAATACGCCATCTGGAAAATGGACAGCTGTATAGACACATTCCGAGTCATAGTGGGAACGAGGATTATACCCCGTGGAAACTATGCGTACCACAACCATTCCGAGACGTATACTAAGAGAAAATCCCGACGAACCAACAGCAGGACATCTGGGTATCCGCAAAACTATAGTTAGAGCTGCGAACCGCTATTATTGGCCCGGCTTATAAGTGCAGTCAACAGCAGCCAGCTGGGAAAATGCTAAGCCAGATACCTGACGAACCATGGGCCATCTTGTGTGCCGACTTTGTGGGACCCTTACCCCGCTCTACGCACGGAAATATGATGTTAGCAGTATTCCATGAAAAATTTACGAAGTGGACCGAGATGGCACCTCTACGTAAAGCCACCACTGAGACTTTACAACGGGCTTTCCGAGAACATATCTTAGCTCGGTTCGGCGTCCCAAAAATCCTGATAACAGACAACGGATCTCAATTTTGCAGTAGAGCATTCCGACGCTTTACTAAGGGTTACGGAATTAGACACCAGTATACTGCGCCATACACTCCACAAGAAAACGCGGTCGAGAGTACAAACCGTACCATGAAGACTATGGTGGCACAGTTCACGGACCAATACCAACGCAAGTGGGACGACTTACTCCCGGAATTGACACTAGCTCTCAACACCAGCGTCTCCGAGACAACGGGATACAGTCCCGCATACTTAGTACAAGGGCGCGAACCGTAACTTCCCAAGACCGTATACGACGAAGCCACAATAGGAACGGGTTAACTACGACAAAGCCCCAAGGAATGGTCGGAACAGTTGAAAGAAATATATCAAATAGCGCTACGAAATCTGGAGCGTGCAGTGCAGGACCAGCAAAGGTATTAGAACCTCAGACGGAGAGCATGGAAACCAACCATTGGGCAAATGGTACTCATAAAACAACATCACCTCTCCAAAGCTGCAGACCATTTCACTGCAAAGCTGGCCCCACGATACGATGGACCATACAGGGTAGAGAGCTTTGCTTCGCCCAATATAGTCGAAGTTACACGGCAAGGGGATAAACAGAGGAGAACTGCTCACGTCAGCGAACTCAAAGTGTATTGCACGCCTGATAACGAGTAAGGCCAGACCAGGACGGAGGATACGACACCGATCGAGACCACCAATCAAGACCGCACCACAAGCATCGCTAGGTCTTTTTCCACCGCGAAGTAAAGGGGGAGTGTGAAGATGAGATTTGTCCACAAATTTCACTCACACCAACCTTTTACTTGTTCCAAATTTGAAAAGAAAAGAAGTAGGCGACAAAAAGATATAAAGTCGAGGAAAATGCGCAGAAAAAGAGAGAGAGCTGGAATATATTAAAACAGAATACTAATAAAACGTGTACCCCAAGACTCACTACAAATATATCCAGGATTTAGACATTCACAAGGACTCGTTTCAAATATCTACAGAAGTTAGATGCTCACAAGGACTCGTTTCAAATATCTCCAAGAGTTAGACGTTTCACGGGACTCGCTTCAAATATCTCCTGGAGTTAGAAGTTCACAAGGACTCGTTTCAAATATCTCCAAGAGTTAGACGTTTCACAGAACTCGCTTCAAATATCTCCACGAGATAGACGTTCACAAGGACTAGTCTCAAATATCTCCAAGAGTTAGACGTTTCACAGGACTCGCTTCAAATATCTACAGAAGTTAGACGTTCACAAGGACCCGCTTCAAATATCTCCAGGAGTTAGACGTTTTGCAAGGACTCGTTTCGAATATCTTCGGAAGTTAGACGTATGGAAGTATATGCTTTGAGGATATTCAAAATCCGGACGTGTGTTAGCCAAGGATTGACTAATAAAAGAAACTGTAATAAAAGGAATTGTAATAAATTTAAACTAGAAAACGAAACGCAGATATTCTGTCGACGAACCCGGACAACGCTGAGTTTACCCCGGCACAGAAAAGTTCGTGACACATGTATTCTAGTTAAGAAAACAATCACTACTGGGATGAGTCATTTTTAATATTATAAGGAAGAGGTCCTACATTTAACCCTTATTTCAGGAAACGCAATATACCAGGTAGGAGGGTATCCATAGAAAGTCCTTCTCGGGCCACAGTTGGATAGTCTTCAGGCTATGTTTGGAATCCAGAGGTGCCAGTCCGTTCAGAAACCCCACGCAAATAAAATGGGATATTTTTATAAGGGAAGCTGGAACCAAATTAAAGAATTCTGAGATAGTAAAATAGAATCTGCTCGATAAAAAAACGAGGAATCTTGAGGAAGCCTTTAATATAGCTTAAAAGTGCACTTGTTCCGTCAGTAGGAGTCCACCATAGTGGACAAAGAATTTATCGGATCTCAGGATGAGAACCAGGAAACTGTTCAACCAATGTTATAGCGATTCGAACTGGGTACCATGCAAAGGATTCTCAAAAAATACACCAGGGAAGCCAAGAACAATGGCTGGAGGGAATTTTGTGAATTTATCGAGCTAATCTCAACTTCCGCCAGAATACTGTCCCCTCTTTTATTAAAAAGGCGGATGGTGCATGGATTGAAACATATTCCGAGGCACTTTACCTCCTACTACAAAGTCACTACCGAGACTGCAAAGATACCGCGGATGGATCCCAATTGTCCGGAAGGAAATGCCACCAGTTTGCGAATCGATTTTTACGGACGAAAAAATAAAATACTCAATTAATTGTTTTTTGCCTTATAAATATCCAGGCCTGGATGGAATCTACCCTATCATGTTGCAGAAGCCACAGGTTGTGGCGGTCTCGTAGCTTAAAGGAATATATATAAAGCATGCATACGCTGTAAAGTACATCCCCATTAGTTGGAGAAAAGTAAAGGTGGTTTTCATCCCAAAAGCAGGAAAGTCGCCATGAGTCAGCAACGGACTTTAGACCAATTAGTCTTACATAGTTTATCCTCAAAATGATGGAGAGGATTTTAGAAATCTACTTTAGGCATACAGTGGATCAGTTTTCCCTTTCGAAATTGCAATATGTGTACCTCAAGTGTCAATCTACTGAAACAGCTTTACATGGGGTAATTCGATCAATGGAAAAAAAGTATCCACCAAAAACAGTACACTTTAGCAGCCTTCTTAGACGTAGAAGAGGCTTTTAACAATGTTAGTAATAACGCAATCCTGAACTCTCTTAACTGGGTAGGTGTAGAGGAATTTCTTAGGGACTGGATAGTTTCAATACTTAAGACTAGGATCATTCAGTCAGAGCTTGGCAACACAGTTCTCACTAAACATGTCAGTAGAGTAATACCACAAGGCGGGGTAATTGCACCACTATTGAGGCTGCTGGTCATTGACAATATACTTAACATACTAGACTGCATGGGGATTAAGACGGTAACATATGCGACGATGTGGTGATAGCTGTAACAGGCATGCTTCCCAGCGTAATAAGTGATATTATGCAAAAAGGACTTGACAAACTGAATTTCTGGGCCATATTATGTGCACTAGATGTGAATCCAGAAAAGACAAAATATATACTCTCCACTAACAAGACCAAAATTCCGATCTTTAAGTTTCCGACTCTTCAACGACAGCTAAATATCGCAGAGAAGTCCAAATACTTAGGTGTTATATTGGATGCCAAGCTAAATTGGAGAACCAAAGTATAGCTCAATAGGCACCCTCTCATGCTCTTGGACAGAACGTATTTGAAGCAGAAATGGTATGATTCACTAAGAAGAAATCGATGAGGATACTCAAACCCTTGGGGAAGATCTGCGATCCTGGGGGCATCTACTCAGATATTTAGAAAATGCTGCTGGAGCAGTCTAGAGTGCAAATAGGAAGGGCGATGATTGCAGTATTCAAGGTAGGACTGGTGAATACACGTTAAATCTCACACAAAGATCCATGATAAAGTTAGTTAAGACCGTCTCCTCGGCGGAAGCAGCTATTCAGCAGCGGGCTACGACAGGAGGAATCTGTTGGACTAGCACACTTGCGGGTACAGTAACTACTCGTTACATGGATAAGGATGGAAGAGTTGCAAGAGAGTTGCCGGAGCAAAGTGACCGGAGAGGCCAGGAGAGAAATTCCAACAGAGGGTACCCACATGTCATACTAGGGATAAGTGTCACACAAGAAGTACACATTCTACTGTGTGAAAAGTATTGTCAAGCGACTATTCGCCGGTGTATGGGGAATTAAGGCCGGATCATTATGCGAAGCAGCCATCTAATTAACGCCAAGAAAAACCTAGGGATAACAACAAGAATCGAAAAATTTTAATGGAGATAGTTTCAGTGGGCTTGGCAATTATATTCCAGGGAGGCAAAATCCGTTTGACACTGGAGGTAGCCAACAGTGCCCCAGGTTGGATGCGCGATATAGCATCCAGATGAAAATCCCCAGTAGACCAAAAAAAAGAAGAAAGAATTTGGGCATGGTACTGATGAGTCCTTAGACTTCATTCCATGAGAAATAGGAGCAAACTACACCCCAATACCGCGTGCCGATTAATATAAGGCCTATGGTATAAGATACCGAGGAGTAAGAGGCTCTTAAAAAAAAATTTGAGATCTCGTTTTATTTTGGGCAACTGTTGTGATTTTAGTGCTTAGATTACGTGTATATAGAATTAAGAAATATAGGCTAATCGCCGCGAATGCGGTGTGGGAGTTTCTGGTTTTTTATATTTAACGAGGAGGAAAACATTTAAAGACACAACCCCGTCAGTGCGGGACTCTAACTCTGCTAAAACCTCCTCTCGTCATTACGGTGTTTCCCCCCGGAGAAACTGATTAGGTTTTACGTCGGGAGGCCGTAAGAGCATTTACTGCTCACACCTCAGTATTGTCAGTATTAGGTCTGTCATTGTGTCAGTCCTGTGTGTCTCATTATCGGAGAGGCGCTGGTGGCTGCGTTCAGCGTTACGCGCTAGTTCTGCGATTCGCAGCGCCTTCATAATGGTGGCCGCTGCCGAGCAAACATCTGCCCACTTAACGAGCGTATCACACATGGTGCTCACAGAGGTTCTCCATTGTTGGTGGTTCATCGAGGACAGCACTCAGTTCATCCTGGGTGCCTTTGAAGTGTGGGCAATCGAAAAACACGTGCTGTGCGTTCTCGTGCACCCCAGGGCAGTACGGACAGTACGCCCTTCCTCACACTTTCTCTCATGGAGGTACTACCTAAAGTAGCCGTGACCAGTTAACAACTGTGTGACGTAGTAATTAAATTTTCCGGGTGTCTTTGTTACCCATGGTGTAATGTGAGGGATCGGCATGAAAGTCCATCGACCCTTTTCGGATTCTTCGCACCTCTGTTGCCATTCCGCAATAGTGTGTGTTCTTTCCGCTGCTTTGACGATGTTTGTGGGTCTCGCCCTCTACTTGTAGAGTCGGTGTACCTCCTTCGCCAGCAAGTCAATGGGTGGTTATCCCTATTGCTTCGTCCGATACACTGCGAAATGCGCCACGCGTCGTGCGCTTAGCCTATTTACTGACTGGATGCATTTAATGAAGGCTTTCACCTTAGTAGCTTCCACCCAGATTGGCGCCGCACACAAAATGATGGAGTTAGTAACCGTAGATAGCAGTCTCCGTTGCCTTGAGCGTGGGCCCCCAATATTCGGCATGATGCGTGTAAGTGCTCCGTTTAATCTCGTGGCCTTTTCGCAGACTGCTTTCAGATGCTCTTTGAAGGTGAGCTTGGAGTCAATAATTACTCCCAGGTACCGAAGTTGTGCTTGGGATGCGATCCGATGACTTTCCACTGTGATGGTGAACCTCTCGGTTACTTTTCTCGTACTCAGTAGTACGGCCTCTGTTTTTTGTGCGAGCAGTTCCAGCTTTGCACTAGTGAGCCACTCAATAACACACCCAATAGCGTCGTTACATCTCGTCAGCAGTGTGTGGATGTGTTTTGCATCGTCCACCATCGTGATGTCGTCTGCGTACCCGATGAGCGTGACATCCATTGGTAGGTCCAAGCGGAGTATGCCATCATACATAATGTTCCACAGAGTAGGGCCGAGTACAGATCCTTGTGGGACATCGCCCGTGACTGCAGACCGATGAAATAGCTGTATATCAATCGTTGTAAGTACACCGGAACGCAGAAACTGTGCAGTGCTTCCATAATTAGAGGCCAGCTCGCTGAGTTGAACGCATTTTTTATGTCTAGCGTGACCACCGCGGAATACTTTTTTGTACCTCCTCGTCATCGCTTGCCACATGTTGCTTCACGGGCTATATCCATTACGGCTTGAATGGCATCTGTCGTCGAACGTCCCCTTCGGAAGCCATATTGACAGTCTGAAAGCCCACCATGTTTTTCTACCGCCTCCTGGAGTCGTTCGCACGTAATCCGATCCAAAATTTTGGCTATCGTGTCTAACATGCACTGAGGTTTGGTCTGGTTGCTTTCCCGTCTTGAGCAGTACTACCAGTCGTTGCTGTTTTCATCTATCTGGATCAAAGCAAAAGCCTCTGGCCTCGCCTCTATTGCCGCTGTTAGTGCCACATTTGAGGTGCCATCTAGACCGGTAGCTTTGTTGTCAGCGATTCTCCTCAGGAGTATGATTACATCGCTACTGGTAACAGCTGGGATGTCGGTAATTGGACCCTTGCTATGCTTGGGCATTCTATCCGTCTGCTGTGGGAAGAGTGTAGCTACAATAGTTCTAATCAGGGCGACGTCAGTTGGTTGCGGTGACCTCGCGCTTTTTTTTTAGCTTACTCATGACCACTTTGTACGCTTTTCCCCATGGATCCACATCAACGTTCACACAAAGCGACTTAAAGCACTCATACTTACTGCGGCGGATGGCCACCTTCAATGCTGTTTGGCATTTTTTGTACTTCGCTCGTAGTGCATCCCATGACGGGCATTTTCGAGCCCTCTGAACCTTTCGGCGGGCTTGAATAGACAACTTCCTGGTGGGTACGATCTCCTCATTCCACCAATAAACTGGTTTTCTAACGTGCCGATTTAACACCCTTGGCATCGCCGCATCGCAGGCTTTACTAAGTTGGTGATGCGATCTGTTATGGTCGTGGCAGTACCCATGCTGATTTGTTCTTTTTTCCAAACCACATCAAAGACCGCTGCATCAAAAGTCCGCACTTTCAAGCCTTTGTCTGCTCATTACGTTTCTGTTTTCTACGCCTTTGGGCCCCGTTATCCATCTCAATAACTATGGCCACGTGGTCGCTATACGAATAAATAAAATAACTTATTTAATTCAATAAAATCTCAGACGTTGGACCGAGCGCTTTAGTAATCAGAAATCAACTAACTAAAAACAAGTTCACTTAAACTAACTTAAGCCTGCTTTATCCGACTCAGCGCCAATAGTGCAATGCCCACAAATCAATCGTCAGCACTCTTGAGCTACATTCACAATTTCTGCTGACGATCCATGGCAATTGTTGTTCTTATTACCAGCAACTATGTGCTGGTGGATGCAATAACGGGTGTGTTAACTTATATATGTTACTTATAGACCATCGCGCGATGCGCTCAGCAGTGCTGTTCGCGAAAGTCTGGTATATTACAGACTTACCCCTGTCTGAGTCAAAAGTGTACTGACCGACCTGATTGAGAATGACGAGGTCCAAGGACGCCAGGCACTCTAGCAGAATTCTGCCAGGCTGACTAGTGCACGTGCTCCCTCAAGTTGTGGACCAAACGTTGAAATCTCCGCGTTGTGACCACCGTATGTGCGTCTTCGCTGCCACCGTTGCCGCCTCCTTCAGCACCTCTGCGATCGCAGCTTGGTAGCTCGTTATCTTGCGTTCTGCAGTCCGTTTCAACTCGAAACTCAGTTCGCCTTCTGGCGTTCTACGAATGGTCTCGACGTCCTCTCCAAGAGCTTTAAGTTTTGTTCTTGCTTTTACTTCAGCAAGATTTCTGCATACGATGCTTCTCCGGTTTTTACAAAAATGAGAGCACCGGGCGTCGGAAAATCTCCGTGACTACTTTTATTGTTGCTTTTGTGGGCTCTGTTGTGAGTTAGAATCAAGCTGCCTGCGCGTAGTGTCTCACAACATCGACTCCTAACAGATGTCATTCTGTGTGATTAGCATGTGTTAAAGTTACGTACGAACGCACATATTTTTAGGGTGCGAGTATTTAGAATTAATATTACCTATGTAATATTTATTATGTAAACTTTTAGGGTGCTACAGTTTTGCAGTCGAGCCACCGAAGGGCATTGAAAGTTAGAATGCACTATCAGCATTTCAGAATGGCGTAGGTCAGTTGGCTTGACCAACTGACACCAATTATCAGGTGCGAAACTGGAACACCAGAAAGGTCAGTTTTTGTATTGTAATTGTGTATTGTAAATAGTATATAAGAGTTAGTAAGAAGTAAGAATAAATGGCTTGTGATTCAAAAACTAAAAGTGTAATGTTGTGATTTTTCCAAAGAGTGATTTAGGGTTTTCAGCCACACGCGCACAGCAGAAGGACGTCCCGAGGACAACAAGGACACCACCCCAACATTTTGGCGCAGCCGGTAGGATCCAACGTCGAGTGCCAGGAAAACAGCACTCCTACGCGGGATTCCACCAACAGGAAACCATTAGGGTAACCATCTCAAAGGAGTTCAATGGAGGGAGCAAGGATATTGGTGAGTATGGTTATATTAGGATACTTTAGTATTTAAGTGCATTTTGTCGACGATTCTTCGGTGGCCGTGTGGGCTCTTTTGCGCCGGTGATGCAGAAGAAGCAGCATCGGGGCTGAATAGCTGCTGCGGTTAGGTGACACTAGGTTGATCCTCGAGAATTTTTAATGGTCAGGTTTTATAGGTCTATTTCACTGAGATTAGGCTCATATTTTTTCTTACTTCTTGTTTCAGCATTCTCGGGGGATGTGGGACGTGTCTGTTTATTCACGGATTTTGCGTTATTGAATTGCGAACTTGTGTATACCGGTTGGTTTGGTTCGGAAAGAACGTGCCACGGTATAGGGTTCGTACGGTTATGATAGGGGATTTGTGTTTGTTTGTCGGTAGGGACATTTATATGATTCAATTTATATTGTTTTGAAATCAAAATAAAGATTGATTTGAATATTTGGCATTTTAAGTTTAGGGTATTAGGTGAAAAGGTGCCGATAACACATGTTTTTGCATCAAAGTTTGTGTAGTTCCAAAACTACAATTTGCGTAGCAATGTTGAAGAAAACATTTAAATGCTATTATTACGTGGCGCATATGTTACGGGTTTTTTTTTTATTAAATATGGATTCAAATTTCCGGAAATGAATCAAGACATTTTTTGCCTGTAAATCCAATTTCGGTTTTTGCGAATTGGGAGGATTTTTGGGAGTATTAAAGTTGGTGATTGGATATGGGGATACATGTGAGGAAAACAAGAAGTATCTGTGAGGAAGTCAAGGACCAATTTGCATTGATGGAAGCCGGTAGACAGCGGAACTTTGTGATGGAAAACAAGTATAGCAGAATATGAATAGATAGAATTTACGGTGGAATGTTTTTTTTTAATAACTCTATTTTGAATCATTAAGTAAGATAGAATAAAATATTGTAACAAGTTTTAATAATTATTGGATTTTTATTTGTAATTGGGATACGCCATCTGTTGTGGCATTTGGGATATGACGAAGGAAGCGCAAGGATTACTGCTGATGCAGGAGGAAATTGGAGAGGCGATTGAAAAATTAGTCCGTAATTTTAAGAAAGACGGCAGGATACGTAAGGACAACGTGTATTACCGCAAGCGAATAACACAGTTGCAAAATCTGGGGAGAGAGTTCAACAATAATTATGGACTGTTGTTGCCTCACGCAGTTGAGTACGGCAAGGGAAAATATTTTGCGGAAAATTACGCAGACTACATAAATAGTCTGGTCAACGAATGGGCAGATACCTTTAGTGCTGAATTAGAGGAATTAGGACAACAAACTGTGAGTTTGGTTTCGCCAGACGAGGAAATAAGGAACAGATTGAAATCAATACAGTCAGAGGCGAAACTGTTTACTGGGAAAATAGTTGACCAGTTCGAAGTGAGTACGAGCAGGGAAGAAGCTCAGGAATTGTTGGTAGGCGAACGCCGGAGGAGCTGTGTCACCATTAGAAGTAGCGGATCAAGCCTTAACGGCAATCCAAAAAAGAACAGAAGAAAAGTTGTTCAGTTTTCATAAGAAAACAGAAGATTGGAGAGCACAAAAAGAGTATCTTGAGAATAGGGTAAAGGAACTTTCTCGGAGATTGACGGAAACAGAGGAAGCAGCAACGCTGTTGGAAAAGGAGTGTGCGGAATTAAAAAAGGACGGGCGAACAATAGGTCCTCACTGAATAGGGAGACATCAAAATCAGCACCGGCTGGATTTACACAGACGGTATTGACATTGCCACCGGAAGTGCGCTGGCCGGAGTATCTATCACCAGAAGGGATGGATAATCCGCGTGGTAAAGCCCAGATTAGTATTGAGTGAAGAGAGGGAAGCGGGATTTCTGTTTGGCGCATCGGAAATCGGTGTCGAGCCTTTTTCTCCAGAACGTCCGATAACTAATAAAAATAAGGCATATCCGCTAAAAGAGCCAGAAGCAGTAACAGTACAGGAAAGTCCCAATACTGTGGACAGTATTTCGCCTGTACGAACTGTTAAGAATATTTATCACATTATATCCCACTGTGTTTACCTCCAATACTTCTACTGTATTTACTGCCAATACTTCTTTACATATGTATACTATTAATAAAGTTATTTCTCTACAAACACTCAAACTTTTCGGTCTAGTTTTATCAGGTTATGGGCCCAGACACGAAAGTAAAGTAAAGTTTTTTTTTGGAAATTATCTGGACAGAACTTAAAGTTTTTGATAATTGTTATTTAAAAAAAATTTAAATTAAAAAAACAACATGGAAAGCAATTTGGCAAGAATTGAAAAATTAGAAGGAGCTGACCAATGGAATATCTGGCGTTTTCAGATTAAGGTAATTCTGAACGCAGGTGACTTGTGGCAGTGTATATCTGATGAACCAATCACGGTAGCTGCGGGTACAAATGCCGGTACAGGAGCTGATAATAAAACTGTAGGTGAAACCAGGGGCGTGGTACGGGATGCGAAGTGGTTGAGAAGTGATAGCAAGGCGCAACAAATTATCGTATTGTCAGTTGGACAGCAACCACTTCAGCATATAATGAATTGCAAGACAGCAAAAGAAATGTGGCAAAAACTCGAAAACGTGTACGAATGTAAATCCGCGTCGACTATACACAGGCTACAACAAAAATTCTACAATTTTGAAAAAGACCCTGAGGATGATGTTGCTTTACATATTTCAAAGCTGGAATCGGTTGTGTCGCAGCTGAAGGATGTTGGTGAAGCTGTTTCATCATCAATGGTAATAACAAAAATATTGATGACTCTTCCTTCGAGTTTCTCTCATTTTTACAGTGCATGGGAGTCGACGAGCCCTGAGCAACAGACGTTAGAAAATTTAACAGCAAGACTTGTGCTAGAAGAAGTTCGTATGAAGACCTTAGGTAAGGGCATGGATAGCGGCAATGCTCTTTTTGCAAAGCAAAAGGCACACTCACAAAAATTTGAAAACAACAATAACAATGCAGATGGTAAGTCTGGAAGATGTTTTTATTGCAAAAAGCCAGGGCACTGGAAACGTAACTGTAAAGCAAGAAAGAAGCAAACTGGTGAAGATCAAATGAAAGGCAGTGCATTTGTGTGTGAAGCGGAGGCGGCAAAAAGCATAGACGAAAAAGACGAATGGTATGTGGATTCGGGCGTAAGTGATCACATGACGAAAAACAAAAACTGGTTTGTCACTTACCAGCCATTTGCTGTGGCTATGGATATTCGTTTGGGCAACAACAACACTATTAAAGCTTATGGCAGGGGTGCGATCAACATAAAATCGTACAACAACAACAAATGGATATGCAATCATTTAGCTAATGTGTTGTATGTACCAGAGCTTCGTTTGAATTTATTTTCGACAATTAGCGCGATGGATAAAGGGCTTCAAATGACATCGAATCATCAACGATGTGTTTTCTTAAAGAATGGAACTGCAGTGATAGTTAGAGTTCGCGTTGATAAATTTTACAAACTGATTATTAAAATTGATTTACCATCAAAACAAGTTGATAATTTTGTATACTATACGAAAAGTAACGTACGTCCTATAAGTGAATGGCACAACAAATTGGCGCATCAAAACTTAGATAACTGTAAACGATTTCTTAAAAAAATTGGCATGCCTTATTCCGATGAAGACCATATTAAGGGATTGAGAGTATACAGTTCAAGAACAAACAAGGTGGAAATTTCTCGAGACGTCGCATTCAAAAATGAATTTGGAAAATCATCAGAAGCTGTGATGGATTTATCTACTCAGCATGCAGAACAAAATGAAGAAATGGCGAATGGTATACAGCATCAACAATCAGAATCTTTGGAGAACAGTGATGATGAGGTATTCTGTGAAAGTCTTCCATTCACAGATATCGACGTGCCGGGTGCTGAACAAAGACCTCAACCTGAGCAAAGTTTTATAAGTGACAGACTACATAGTAAATCGACGAATCTCGACGTAAACAACGGTAACCAGCATAGCACCTTTTTATGGCGAGCAGCCAAACCCCAACGAATTATCAGCAAGCAAGAAGCTGCAAAGAAGCCAAAGAATGGAAACAGGCAATGGATGAGGAAATCAATTCACTCAATGGCAACAAAACGTGGTTTTTGACTGAACTACCAAAAGAAGCTAAAGTCATCAGCACAAGATGGGTATACACGATCAAAGATACTACTGAAAATGAAGAAAAACGATACAAAGCAAGATTAGTAGCTCGTGGATTTACTCAGGAATACGGGATTGATTATGACTATTTGGAGACTTTTAGTCCTGTGGCCAAGTTTACGTCGATAAGGGCTATCCTTTGTATAGCGGCAACGGAACAATTGAAATTGAAGCAGTTTGACATCAAAACAGCTTTTTTGTATGGTGACATCCAGGAAGATATTTACGTTCATCAACCTGAAGGATATTCAGACAACACGGGGCGAGTTTGTAAATTGCTGAAAAGTTTATATGGATTAAAACAAGCCTCAAGATGTTGGAATAAGACTTTTTCAACAATGCTTAAAAAATTCAGTCTGGTGGCAAGTAAAGCTGATAATTGCGTCTTCACTAACAAAGCTGGTGCAAAAAGATTGCTAATCGATATTTACATCGATGATGGGCTAGTTGTGGCAGAAGATGACGCAGACATAGATAAGCTTTTAGCATTCCTAAAGCATTCATTCAGCATAAAAGTGTTCGAGGCTAGACATTTCCTTGGACTAGAAATTCGACAGTTGGCAGATGGCACTCCACATGTAAACCAACATGGTTATGCAGAAAAGTTAATGAAGAAGTTCAACATAGATCAAGCCGATCCAGTTAGCTGATCCACATTAGCTGATGGTGCAGCAGTGTCGAGCTATCCGTATAGACAGGCGGTTGGTAGTTTGATGTATTTAATGCTGGCAACGAGACCAGATATAAGTTTTGCCGTTGGGTACGCTAGCATATACCTGGAAAACCCGACAAATGCACATGTGAATGTCGTAAAGCGAATTTTCAAATATTTGAATGGCACAAAAGGGTATGGTATACTTTCTCCAACAAAAGATTCCTTTGTTTTAAATTGTTTTAGCGATGACGACTATGCTGGTGACGTCACTACAGGAAAATCAACCAGTGGACTTGTGATTATGATGGGTTCAACGTGCATTGCATGGGCATCACAGAGACAACGCTGCGTTGCATTGTCTACTACCGAATCTGAATTTGTGGCAAGCTGCCAGGCCGTCAAAGAGCTTAAGTGGATAAAAAAACTTTTACGTGATATACTTCCTGACGAATACCCAGAGACTAATCTGAATATAGACAATCAAGGAGCTATTAGATTAATTAAAAATCCAGAATATCATAAGCGAACAAAACATATTGATGTAAAATTTAATTTTATTAGAGAAGAATATGAAAACAATCTGTTTAATATTTTTTATGTTTCATCAAATCAGCAAGTGGCAGATATTTTTACAAAGCCCTTAGGAAAAGAAACATTTGTGCGTTTTAGACAACTCATGAATATTATTGAATTTAAAAAAAAACTAAGATATTAATGAATCCTAAAAAGAAAAGGAAAATAATTTATTTTTGATTTAAAATTTTGAAATTAAAATGAAATGTATGATAAAAGTGGGAGTGTTAAGAATATTTATCACATTATATCCCACTGTGTTTACCTCCAATACTTCTACTGTATTTACTTCCAATACTTCTTTACTTAAGTACACACATGCTACATGTACAAACATATGTATACTATTAATAAAGTTAGTTCTCTACAAACACTCAAACCTTTCGGTCTAGTTTTATCAGGTTATGGGCCGATCAAAGACTTATTAGTTTGAGTCCGTCATTGGTCAATTACCTCTCAGATCCGGGAGAAGTGAATCTAGGAACCACTCATAAAGATAGCGCTCAAGTTTTACCGGTCATAAGTAAAACAAAAATACGCAAAATGGGTGTAGAGGAGATTTCAAAGACAGTGGCCAGGCTAGTACCTGTGTTTACTGGTGCAGCTTCAGAAGATTTACGGTCAGAAGTTAACAGATTCATTCAAGGTTGTGAGCTTGCAAAGCGAAGCATAAGCCCTGATGAGTTGCAGGACTTCTTTGACTGTGTTAAGCAAAGATTATTTGGAGACGCGTACAACATTGTGTTGCCAAAGCCCTACTGTATGGAGTGCCAAACATATGGTCATGAGGCAAGTAGACAGTGCCATGGAGACAAAGAATGGAATCAGAGTAAAAGGCAGCCAGCTACGAGGCGCCCGGTTCCACTCTTGAGGGACAGCAGGGGTAACTTCAGTAGTCCCCGAGATAATTCAACGGAAGGAATTAACCAAGGAAGAAATCCTTTCAAAACTGGGAGTGGTCAGCAGCGATCAAATTGGAATTCCAGAAGTGAAGCAAGGATAAGCAACACCAAACAGGGGTTGAGATGTTTCTCATGTGGACGAATGGGACATCGGGCAGCGGAATGCAGGGATGGACAATCCCAACAAAGGAACCAGGGAAACTTCCAGCGGCCCAGGCGAGGCCAGTAGACTGGAAATCAGAAAGAAAGGAAGTAATAATTAGGCCGGAAGTACGTGTGAGTAGTAATGTAGAAACTACAGTCCAGGAGAAGGAGGAGCAAGAGGCTTTTCAATATCGTGAAGAGTTAGGAAGTGGATACGCATCCATGTTGGGAACAGAAGGACATTGCTTCGCTATGAGCAGGATAGGTGATGCCTTCATCGAGATACCCTGCATGGAATCAGCCATTGTCATGGGTGGACACTAGCCTCGTAAAATCTAGTGTTTTACGGAAGGGGCTAGACATTAATCAAATGGACTTAAGAACGCTTAACGGAGCGTTTGGAGGGTGCATTAGGACATTGGGGTCGCTCAGAATAGGGCACAGTGGAGTTAAGGGTATGAGTTTTAGAGTGCACGCAGTGGAAGTGGATAGGAAAGGTATCCCGGCTGATGGGATAATTTGCCGCGATAATCTTTGGGGACGCACCATACTGGATGCGCTCGACAAGTAGTTATCATTCTATGATAACAATGAGCATAGAATCCTTACTTTTCCATTAACGTCATGGCAGGAAGGAACCGTGACTAGGGTTAAGAAGTGTGGTATGGAGGTAGTAAACGGAAGGTCAACCAGAGTAGTTACTATGCATGTAAAAACGAAACTTAGGACTGTTGTTTTGCACAAGCAGCAGCTAGCGGAGGGCGTATATATGGGAGAAACCATAACGCACGTTGACAAGGTAAGGTGTACGCTTGCGTACTCAACGCATCGGAAAAGGACTACCTTATGGATGAGGATTTTAGGCCCAAGTTCACTAGTTACGATAATTTTAAGGAACCGAATTATAGATCGGTAAATCAGATTAAACAAGTTGATATAAGAAAAAGAATGGAGAGAGTGCTAGAATCACTGAAGTTAGACCCAAGCGTAAATTCACAAGAGAAGGCATAAATGGAAGCTATTTGTGCGTCATTCCATGACATATTTTTGCTGGAAGGAGACCAGTTGACATATACACCAGAGGTAGAGCATGAAATACCTACTAGAGTGGATCAACCACCAATTAACCAGAAGCAATAGAGATTGCCACAAGCTCAAAAAGATGAGGTAAATAGGCAAGTGCAGGGAATATTAGAAGATATCATAATCTCACCGAGTATCTCGCCTTGGAACTCTCCAATAATTTTGGTACCAAAGAAGGGAGGTGCTCACGGTCAGAAGAAGTGGAGAATGGTCGTCGATTTTAGGAAATTGAACGACGCCACTATCAAGCAGGTGTTCCCGATACCAAGGATAGAAGGGATTCTGGATCAATTGGGGTATAGTAGATATTTTTCTACGCTTGATTTAGCGAGTGGCTACCACCAAGTTCTGGTGGATACCCAAGATAAGCAGAAAACCGCTCTCAGCACCGGTTTAGGGCATTATGAGTTTAATAGAATGCCGTTTGGATTAACATGAGCACCGGCTACGTTCCAACGGCTAATGAACCATGTGCTAACAGGCTTGCAAGGGTTAGATTGTTTTGTGTATCTCGATGATATTGTAATTTATGGGAAGAACTTGCAGCAGCATTCGCAACGCTTGTGCAAGGTGCTCCAGAAATTACGCGAACACAATTTGAAATTGAGCACGGAGAAGTTTCAATTTTTGCGAAGAGAGGTGGTTTATTTAGGCCATCGATGCTCAGAAGCTGGAGCACTGCTTGACACGCAGAAGGTGGAATGCGTTAAAAATTTAGCGATTCCGAGAAACAGAAAGGAAGAGCAAGCATTCCTAGGACTAGTGAACTATTATAGAAAGTTCGTAGAAGGACTAGCCGGAATTGCTTTCCCAGTGAATTAGTTGCTACGAAAAGAGGCAAAGTTCGAATGGACAGAGAGCTGTCAGCAAGCATTCGAGAGACTAAAGGAAATAATTAGCTAGCCACCAATTTTGGCGTACCCCGATTTTGAGCAAACTTTTTTGTTGACCACTGATGCTAGCAATGAAGCATTAGGGGCAGTATTGTCACAAGGGGAAGTCGGTAAAGACCGACCAATAGCAATCGCAAGCAGGGCGCTTAGCGATACGGAGAAAAGATACTCCACAATAGAAAAGGAATTCCTAGCCATAGTGTGGGCTACGAAGAATTTTAGGGCATATCTGCTAGGACGCCCATTAAAGATATACACTGATCACCAGCCGTTGAGAGGCATAGCCAATTTGAAAGACCAAACGTCTAGGCTAGCTAGGTTCAGACACAAATTGTCTGAGTGTGATTTTGAAATCATATACAAACTTGGGAAAAAGAATCTGAATGCGGATGCACTCAGCAGAGTACCGCAGGCACAGAAGGTATCAGTAGTGCAAACGAGTGCCAAGGCACGGTCAGATAAGGAGAAGGCCGAGAGAATTCAAAGGGATAAAATTGATGCAACAAGAAATGTTAGCAATGCGGGTGACGCTGCTAATGAACAAGGAGCCAGTAGTGTGGAATGGCTGGAGGATATAAAGGATATCCTGGCTGTGTTAAAGGGTTTCCATGATTCACCTCTAGGTGGACACCAGGGATTCTGGAAAACCCATGACAGAATTAGGCGAGTATACGGATGGAAAGGTATGCTCAAAGACATAAAAAAATATGTAAAGAGTTGCCCAAAGTGCCAGGTCAACAAAAGTTCAAGGCTAACAAAGATGCCAATGGTGCTAACTGACACACCAAAACAACCGTTTGATAAAGTTCATATGGATATTGTAGGTATTTTACCTGAGACAGTTTCGGGAAACAAGTACATATTGACGTTCCAAGATGATTTCTCAAAGTATATGGCGTGCGTGGCTATACCCGATGCTGAAGCAGGTACGGTGGCCAAGGCATTCTTTGATGAAATAATAGCACGGTACAACATACCTAAGGTTTTGATAACCGACAATGGTTCCAATTTTGTATCGAAATTATTCTCAGAAACTTGTAAAATGCTGGGAATCAAGAAGTTGCACATAACACCATATCATCCACAGGCGAATGGCTCATTGGAACGTAGTCATCGACCTCTGGCCGAGTACTTGCGCAGTTTTGCCAAAGAAGACGGCTCGAATTGGGATCAATGGTTGACCACTGCAATGCATGTACACAATAATACGGTACATGTATCAGCGAAGCAAACTCCGTTCAGGACGCTCTACGGGTTTGATTTCAACATGCCAGCAAATCTGAAGTGCAAATGTGCGCCAGTGTACAATGCTGATGACCCGAATAAAGTGCAAAAGTATCAGCTACAGCGAGCGCACGAGTTGGTCAGAGAAAACCAGGATTGTGCTAAACGAGTAGCCAGGGAAGCCTATAACAAGGTACTAAACCCAGTCGTTTTTAACGTGGGTGATCAAGTACTCAAGAAGAATCAGGCTAGGAGAAACAAATTCGTATGTAGTAGCAGAGATCCGAAGCCCAGTTACAACAGTCGTAACGATTAAGATCAAAAATAAAAAGCTACATAATAATTTGTTGAGATTATTCCACATTAGACCACGCGACTAAAGACAAGTGTTAATAGTGTTTTACAAATGTTAACACAAGAGTAACAATGTAAACATGTACGTGTGTGTATCCAATAACACAAGCAGCGCCGATTTTCAGAGTCAATGCCAGTAAAAGTGTGCCACTTAAACTCGGGCAAGTAAAATTGACGTAATGAAAATCTGCTTATTAAGCACTATTGCCGAATGAAGACAGTAGAGAAAAATATTTTTGTTTACATATTAAATAATAATAAACGGGCTCATTGCACGTAATTAAAAAATAAAATAAAATAATAAGACAGTCGTGGGTAAGTAATATAAAACTTCGAATATGTATATACGACGGTTAATGAAATGAAAGCAGTAGCGCCGGCACCGTTGGTGAAGTAAATGTATGTAACTGTATAATGTACAGAATGAATGTACGAGGGAATATTTAAAGAAGTAAGTATTCTAGTTATAGGAATGGGTATGGCCATATAAGTAAGTATGTAGGGACATATGATTAGGAATTGGGAATTTGCAGATACTGCAGCAGGCTATATGTAGATATACTCGTACATAGGTTTTAACTGTTTATTGATTAGGAAATTAGCGTATGGAAATTTGAATAAATGTATATGTTGGGATATAAAAAAAAAATGTATAGGTTGATTGGGAAAATAAGCAATTAATTATAGGTAATTTTAAGCGCCTCGAATGTATGTATGTAGCCATATACGAGCTAATTACAGGATGGAAAATATAATCGTTAATGGATATATACATATCAGGCTAGAAGTAAATTTAAATAAAAAGTAATTGTATGCGATGAAAGATATAGTCATGCAATGGACAAAGTTTTGACACAAACGGGATTATTTTATATAATCTGGTTTTTGTCGGAGGGCCAATGAATTCGTTCAAAACTGAAATGAGTGATAACTCACGTGTTGAAAAAGAGCATGGAAAAATTTTAAACAAAGCAAAACTGATGCCCTATATGGCTATGGAAACACATAGTCCAGTCCTCTTTTCCTCTAGGATGCAGTAGCGAATCCAAGAATGTAAGGGGAAAAGACGAGTGGACGCAAATTGAATGGTATAGCATTCAATTGTAAAAGCATGTTGTAGAAATATTGTTTTTTTTTATATATTCATGAATAGCGTATGTTTAAGAAAAGTTAAAGATTAAAAAAATTATAATCTGGGTAAAGTTCACATTGGAAACAAAAGTAGTTTAGAAAATAATTAGAATTACAAAAATTAATTATTAAAAATCTAACTTTATAATGAAATAGGTGTAATTATAAAAAAAATACAAATCATACTAAATAGGAAAATTATACCCAAGAAAATATAGTACATATAGTGTATTTATTTAAATATTATATAATTTTGAATTTCATTTATTAAATTGACTTATGAAATGTTTGACAAAAATTAAACATAGAAGAAATATCAAACTAAAGTGTATACAAGAAAATTAAGAAAATTATTATAGGTGTTCTCTAAATAGCTCTGATGATGTGAAGCGAAGCAGAAAGTTCCGGGAACAGCGGATATTGGAACACGGTCCGGACTAAGGGACCAACATAGTATTCGGAAAGATGTGTTTTTGAAAATCAGAGATTTCTGGCAGCTATCCAAGGTTTGGGAATCCGGTTGTGACCGCAAGGATGCCAATATATTGAATTGGGGATGAATGGTGACGGATTTATTTTTCTTTGCGGAACGGCATATGGCCGCAGCATTTGAACGCGTTGTGGATGAGTTATTGACAAGCAACGAAAAATAAGCAAGTTTCCTTGCGGAGTCATTGGACAGTTTTATGTTACATTGTCCATCCAGGGTATCACAATCTCAACAGAATCGATTTTGGATAAGTTGAAGATGGGTAAAAGCTTAACTGACTGAAACCACCACCAAATAAAATAAGCAGAGGAAATTTGGCTCACGGAAGTTAATTGCTTCATTGAAGTATATGTCCAATCTAGAGTATGAACATATGAAATGTGATTTACATATGAAATATGATTTAATACAAGAGGACACAGAGACTGGTAACCGATCAGAGTACACAAATTACATAATTAAATGTGTGTCTCAGAGAAATACCGATTGTCTCCACATCAAAGCCAAACGATGTCAAATACCATTGTGAGGAAGCTCAAGAGAAACACTTCCACCATAAAACGCATTGCTGCAAAGTAAGAAGGTGTATTGTAATCTGTCATGTATTCCAAAAGTTTTTTACAAGTTGAATACTATAAGCAGAGGCAGTAACACCTACAGCCGTGGGGCACGCTATATAAATGGAAAGAAGAAGGCCATTACAAGCAAAGTTTTAATGGCAAACCAAGTCGCCAACCTATAACATCTTTGTACGTACCGATCCAGAAAGAAGGGAGGGGTATGCAGAGTTCATCGAGGGATTTCGCTCCGTCAACAGCAGCCGTCAACTGGATCAGCAGTTAGCAGAAGTATAACGTACTATTTTAGATATAAATATCATAGTAGAATATAAGATCTTAAGTATACGATTAAATTGTATAATCGCTAGTTGTTGAAAATTGTATATACGCCAGTGAGAAAAGAGTCGATGAAAGACCAAATATAAAAAGGGGAATATAAAAAAAAAGATGGAAATAAAAGAACAAAATAAAACAAAAGGAAAAAAAGAAGAAAAAAAATAGAAATAAAATAACAAAATAAAACAAAAGAGGAAAAAGAAAAGAACACAAAAGTAAAAAGAACAGAATACAACAATTGAACCCAAATAAGGCGAATTTGAAAAAGAAAAACTATACATATGTACTATAGGATTAAGAAAATGCACAGATTGTTTAAATTGCAGAAAAGAGAAAAATAGTGTAAAGATTCATTAGAAGTTAGTTGCACTAACTTCTTTTAGAAAGGGGGGAGGGATGTTGTGAGTTAGAATCAAGCTGCCTGCGTGTAGTGTCTCACATCATCGACTCCTAACAGATGACATTCTGTTTGATTAGCATGTGTTAAAGTTACTAAAGAAAGCACATGTTTTTAGGGTGCGAGTATTTAGAATTAATATTACCTATGTAATATTTATTATGTAAACTTTTAGGGTGCTACAGTTTTGCAGTCGAGCCACCGAAGGGCATTGAAAGTTAGAATGCACCATCAGCATTTCAGAATGGCGTAGGTCAGTTGGCTTGACCAACTGACACCAATTAACAGGTGCGAAACTGGAACACCAGAAGGGTCAGTTTTTGTATTGTAATTGTGAATTGTAAATAGTATATAAGAGTTAGTAAGAAGTAAGAATAAATGGCTTGTGATTCAAAAACTAAAAGTGTAATATTGTGATTTTTCCAAAGAGTGATTTAGGGTTTTCAGCCACACGCGCACAGCAGAAGGACGTCCCGAGGACAACAAGGACACCACCCCAACAGCTCGTTGGCTCCGATATCCCACTTAGCTGTTGTCTTCCTTTGCACCAGCTGCTAATCCGTTTTGTGGCTTGCTCCCACCTGTTTATTGCTGCTTTATTGCTCTGTTGCTGCAGCTGTTGTCACTGTGGCTTCGGAGACACAAAACAAGTCCGCTTTTTTGTTGGAAGTGGGGATACCTCCACCATGCCGTCAGTTTGCGCTGCTGTCCATCGTTCTCTTGGTCTGCACTCTGCTGATCTACGGTGACGTTTGTGTTGCCTTCGCTGTGGCTTCACCTGCTTCTTTGTTGCTTTTTGATGCAGCCTACTGATGTCCGCGAGAAGGGATCTCATCGCCTTGTTGATATTGCACTGACATGTCGGTCAACTCTTCGATTTTCCTTCCCATTATCACGAGAGTATCCGCAAGCACAATGCCCTTGATTTCAGCATTCTCTTGCTTCTCGGGGTTACCAGTCTGTGTTAGCATAAATTGTGTGTCGATCGATGTTGGAGTCGAAACTACCTCGCTATCGGTGTCACAATTCTCAGCGTAATTTTCTATTCCCCGACAACGAGCGGTGCACTAATGCACGCAGTCATTTTGCGCACCCCGGGGGGCGATCGCTGGACGCTCATAATTTAAGTAAATTTGCAAAATTATCTTTATCCACTTTTCCTCTTCTCTTTTTTTTTTAGTATATATTAACTAATCCCTTAGGGGGGAAAAGAAACCAAAGGGGGAAAACAAACCAAAGAAGGAAGAAGAAAAAACAATAGGGGGAAAGAAAATGTACACTAAAAGCAATACTAATCTGATGTCCGGGCGTATTGGCAACACTTTTTTTAATTTTATTGTGAGTCCTAATGTAATGTAAAAGGGAGGTATATCATGTACTGTGACCTAAAAGATCTATTGTACAAACCTCTGCTAATATAGGATAACCCTATAGAAACTCATCCATCTTTGCTATCCTTAGAAATACTAGGATATCAGCTGGATCTAGCTTTGCTATTTCATTACCTGGTATCAAATATGATCCCAGGCATTTGTATCTGTTGTGCATCAGTGCTCCACAGCTGCCTAATATGTTTCCTCGTCGCAGAATCTGCACAATGAACTTGAAACGATTCCTAAGTTGCTTAGGTGTCCCTTGAGCTTACAGTGACCAGTCAAAAGCCCGGTCAGTATTCTTAAGCTGTTTTTGGGCAAGACAATGCAAAATTTGGATCTTTTGCAGTTGTAGTTGCCCAAAAGTAGGGAGTCCTATGTCTTCACTCAGCTGAACACATACACCATCTCCTCCGCTCTCTCAATTTATTTTTGGATAAACCAGTTGAGAGTCGAGAGCCGGAGAACAATGCGGCGATATGCGTAGGCAATTTAATCACGATTTAGTAAATAAACAGCAGAAAAGTTTTCGCCTGGGCACAAAATTCAACGTCACCACCACTTAGTCCCCGCGCACAGATGTTTGGTATTTTCGGCTCCAATCCGCACGGCTCCACCCAAGCAGAGATCGGCATAGTTCGCGCTCAGCACAACGGATAAACCGGTACAGAGTTAAAACTACCACAAATCATGGACAGAAACACCCTAATTAAGCACTTTTAACTCGATCGCGTCAAACAATCCAAGCCGCACCATCCACTACACGGGGTGCCCACTTTGGCCACCCTTTCCAGGATACCTAGCACAAATTAAAATTTATTTACAGCGCAAACTTTACTTCTTTTACAGGATATTCTTTTACAATTTCAAGTCTATTCAGAGTTACAAAACGATTATGTGTTAAGGTAGTCATGATAATTTGTAGGGAGTATACGGTCGTAAAGGGAAAGTGTGGTACATGGAGGAAAAGACTCGTAGAGTTAGGGAGTGAGCATAAGTCCATGTTGGGAACAAAAGGATGTTGTTGTCGGAAGGTGTCCCGGCAGATGGGATATTTTTGCGCGTATCTTTGGGGCCGCACCACACTATATGCATTGGACAAATAACTGTCGTTTTTTATAGGAATAAACGTTAGATCCTTACTGTACCACTGACGCCATGGCAGGAAGAGGATGTGAATAGGGTTAGGAATGGTAGTTTGGAGATATTAAGCGCGAGGTCATCGAGAGTAGTTACTCTGCATATAAACACTAAATTTTCAACTGTTGTCCTGCATAAGCAGCAGCTGACGGAAGGTATCTACATAGGAGAAACCATAACGCACGTTCACAGGACTAAAGTGTACGCTTATGTACTGTACTTCCGAAAACGTATTCATTGTAAATAGAGATCTTTGGCCTAGGTTAACTAGTTACCATAATTTTAAGGAACCAATCGATTTACCAGATTAAGTAGGTAGATATAAGAAAGAGGATGGAAAGAATACTAGAATCAATAAAGTTAGATCAAAGAGTAAACTCGGAGGCGAAGGCATCTATAGAAGCCATTGTCCGTCCTTCCTCAACATATTCTTTTTAGAGGGAGATTAAAACTATGTTCCCACCAACAGGGATTGCTCTCATCTTTTCTCTCGGTTTAACCGAGTTAGAGAGTTAACCTTATGTAAACAATGGTTTACGCCTTTTTTTATATGGAATTTTTCAGGTGAAGATAAATCACGGTTAACCTCGAAGTTGAGAGCGAGTTTACTTGTGGTTAATAAAGCTCTTTTACTATTTGATTAGAGAGCTTTTTTTTTGTTTGCATTTTTGTCATTGCCAGGTCGATATATTTTTAATCAATTATATATGGAAATTTGAAAATTTTTAATTTTTCATATTCAAACCTATTTTAATCATATTTATGCAAAATAAGTTGAATTTTATAATTAAAGAATGAAATTGTATATTCTTTAGTGAAGTTTGCACAAATTTATTGCTATTTTTATTTGTTGTCTTAAAAATTTTTCTGAGGGAATTCTTGGTGTGTCAACATTGCTTATTTGTTTACATTTTTAAAATTATTTACATTCCGAACGTTTAAAAAATAAATAAAAATTAAAAGTACTAATTATGGATGGTACTCCAATTAAAAAAAGAAAAGTGTGGACCGAAGGAGAGGAAGTACTATTCTTAAATTTATGGGAGGAGAAAATGCCAGATCTTCCTGGTATGCGCAGAAAACACGCAAATAAATTTAATAAAAATGTCTTCCTCCGCAGTAATTCCACACTTATTTTATTGATCTGCTCAATTTTCATAAAATTTTCTCTCAAAACTAAATATTGATTAATAACAAATAAAATTTTTCCGATTTTATTCAACATTGTGTATCTTTTAATGTTTCGACAGGAAGGATTTCGGCGGGAAACTTAACGTAATTAAACTTTTTATTTCGGTGGGAACGATTGACAGATTGTCACGAGTTTCGCTTTCTCAAAAAGTGGTTAAGTAGTAGAGCTTTAGGTGGGAACATAGCACAACTGTTGTAAAAACCGGATGTAGAAAATGATATACCGATTAAAGCAAATCAGCCGCAAATTAATCAAAACAGTACAGATTGCCGCGGACACACAAGGACGAAGTAAACAGCCAAGTCCAAGAGATGTTGAAAGACAACATAATTTTACCAAGTATTTCGCCTTGGAATTCACTAATTATTTGGGTGCCTAGGAAGGGGATACCAAGGGTCAGAAGATGTGGAGAATGGTCGTTGATTCTAGAAAATTTAACGACGCAGGTGATCCCGATACCAAGGATAGAAGATATCCTGGACCAATTAGGGCACAGTAGATATTTTTCCACGGTTTATTTAGCAAATGGCTACCATCAGGCTTTGGTGGATACCAAAGACAAGCTAAAAGCTGCGTTTGCAATTCGGATTGATAGAAGCACCAACATCTCGATTATATTGTAATTTATGGGAACAACTTGCAACCTAATTCGCAACACTTGTTCAAGTAAATTTTTGCGAAGAGAGGTGATTTGTTTGGGCCATCGTTGTTTAGAGGCAGGAGCACTGCCAGACCTTCAGAAGGTGGAATGCATGAAGAATCTATCAATCCCGAAAAATACAAAAGAAGTGCAAACATTCTTAGGTCTAGTGAACAATTATACAGGGTGGCCCAAATGAGACCTAGTGATGTTAAACACGTGTAACTCTTGTAATAACGTGTTTTTTTAAATGATTTATTTTAATATGTTAAAAACATTTTATGGAAATTGGACGTAACTATGTGTGAAATATAACATCAGACAAATGACCACCATTTTGCTCGATACAGGCATTGGCTCTTTTTAGCGTATTTTGCATTACACGGTGTAATGTTTCTGGTTGCAGGCGCTGTATTTCGTCTCGAATATTCTGCTTGAGCTGTCCAAGTGTTTGTGGTTTGTTAACATACACTTTGTCTTTTAAATATCCCCATAAAAAAAAAATCGGCCGCAGTTAAATCTGGTGAACGAGGAGGCCAAGGGAAATCTGAATTTCTTGAAATTATGCGAATAGCGTACTGTAGTCGTTGTTGGGGGTCTTGCGGTAGAAGCTGTTGCACAATTTGAACTTTGTATGGATACATCTTAAAGTCCAACTTTAAAATTCTCTGTAATGTTGTTCTGGGTATACCCAATTGGCCGGAACGGAGACGAGTTGAGACAGATGAATCATTTGCAACACTCTGCTGCACAGCTTCCACGTCGTCTTCAGTACGAATTTTTCGATTAGCACCTCTTCCTGGACGGTCGGCAACTGAACCCACTTCCTCAAAACGGCGAAGTAAACTTGTAATCATGGAAGATGTGGGTGCTGATCTTACGTTAAGAAAACGGCGATAATTTCGCTGCGTCAAAACAATTGATCATTGAGAAGAATAATAAAATTCGATAATTTTAATGCGTTGTTGTGGACTGTACGTATTCATTTTAAATTTCCAAGAGTTCAGTTATTCGATTCGGACGTGCCAATTTACGTGAACGAAAACGTAACAAAGCTGAATTACGAAATAATGCGAGCGGCAATCCGCTTGAAAAAGCAAAAGCACTTGTTCGCAGTATTTACTTTGCGGGGTCTGGTACACGTGAAGTGTGCTGAGAATGCGAGAGCAACGCGTATAGATTCTTTGCAGCAGGTGAGCGGTCTTTTTCGTGGAGAGGAATGATTTCTCTTTCATGACAATTGTTGTATTTGATGTTTTCTCTTCTGAGCCTATATTCAATCATTTGATTTTAAATTACTGTTTTGATATTATAATGCTACACTTTTTTATATTTTTTGTTGTGGATACTATATATGAGTATGTATACTTAAGTAAGTTATTATTGTTCACAGTTGTGCAGAATTCATTGTACCTTTTTAAATGCTCTTGCGGGTTGCTCGTAAGTTCAGATCGTAACCAAACTGTATGTGTTTGCCAAATTAATATTAAGGAGAGTATATGATCGTATACTCTCATTGCTAACTCATCGTAGCTACAGTCATTCCGAATGGTCTAATTAACCTATCAGTGGGTTCCAGAGATAGTAATTATAACCTTATTCGTATTCTTGGTAGATTACAAATGGGAATGAAAATTTGCCATATAAATGCACAAAGCTTAATGAATAAGATGGATGAGTTCAAATATCTATTTGAGGGTTCTGGCGTTGATTTTGTTTGTGTGTCTGAAACATGGTTCACGCCATCAATGCAGAGTTGTTTATTTGGTGTCAATGGATACAGATTGTTTCGTGTGGATAGAGTGACTCATGCCGGCGGGGTGGCAATTTTTGTGAGGGATGGTATTGCGTGCAAAGTCCATAGCAAATCAGTTTCTGAAGGTCAGATTGAGTATTTGTTTTTAAGTGTTGACAATGGAGTTGAAAGACTTCTTGTGGGCTGTGTCTACAGACCTAATCGTACAATTGACATACAATCACTGATAGATCACATTCAGGCAATTTCTTTGGACTTTCAAAGTATTGTTATTGCAGGAGACTTCAATAGCAATATTCTAGTTGAGAGCGGACTGGTCACGGAAATGTTGGCATTGGGCTTGGTTTCCGCTAATACAACATCACCCACACATTTTACGGGGACAAACAGTTCGCTGTTGGACGTGTATTTTATTGATGATTTGAAGAAGATTAAAATTTACGAACAACTCCCTACTCCCTGTTTTTCAAAACATGACCTTATTTTTCTGACGCTTGATTTTACACTTAATATGACAACCAAAGTTTTGAGATACCGAGATTATAAAAATATTGACTACCAACATTTGTGTTCTAAACTTGACACTGTACAATGGAACTTGATATATTTTATGCCCTCAGTAAATGACAAAGTGGAATATCTACAATCTAATATTAAATGTCTTTTTGATGAGTTTGTCCCAAAGAAAGTGCGCACCGTTGAGCATAAAGAGCAGCCTTGGTTTACTAATAAAATCAAGAATTTAATTAACATACGTGATACTGCATACAGACGATGGAAGCGATATAAGCTACCTCTTTTATATGAAACTTACAGAAATCTTAGAAGGCAGGTTACTAAAGATGTCAAAGCCGCTAAATACTCCCACTTCGGAAAAACATTTAGCAGTGCAGTAACCAGTAAACAAACATGGAGACATATTCGCAGCATAGGTATAGGGAACATTGCTACTTTTGGGAACATTAACATGGACCTAAATAGGAAATTTGTCAATCTCCCAACTGAAGCAGTGCAAAAGAATGCTTATGCAAACTGTTGTAGTTCTATGTCCTCTGATATTATGTTTGGGTTTTCTGGTGTTGACGAGTCAGATGTATTGGAGTGCTTTCTGGGTATAAAGTCAAATGCTTGTGGTACTGATGAGATTCACCCTGTCTTTGTTAAGGCCGTACTTCCTAAGCTGCTCTCAGTCATAACTCATATTTTTAATACTGTTATAACGACATCAACTTTCCCTAATTGTTGGAAGTTAGGGAAAATTATTCCAACCCTAAAGTCTGATAACGATTGTAGACCAATAGCAATTTTACCTTACCTGTCCAAGGTATTTGAACTAGTAATGGCGAAACAATTAAAAAAGTATTTAGCAGACAATAACATTATAACGGAACGACAGTCTGGGTTTATGCCAAGGAGGAGCTGCATAACGGCTCTGACTGATGTAGTGGAGAGTATTCGCGCATCACTTGACTTAAATAGGGCGTCTTTCTTTGTATTATTGGACCATTCAAAGGCATTTGACTGTGTTGACCACAATATTTTATGTACGAAGCTTCTGAGAATGTACAATCTCTCTCTCAGGCGCAGTGAAATTGATAGAATCATACCTTACAGATAGAACCCAAGCGGTTTACCAACCCAGTCAGTGTGATGATGAGGCATCGGATTTCTTGTCGGTAGTGCGAGGTGTACCTCAGGGGTCCATATTGGGGCCTCTTCTTTCTTGTATATATATAAATGATCTACCGACTGCATTGCATGATTGTGATATTCATCTGTATGCTGATGACGTCCAACTTTACATAAGCTGTAAAAGGGACGAAATTATTAATTGTGTCACTCAAATTAATAATGACTTATTTAATGTTTATAACTGGGCAAAGAAAAATGGGCTTTGCCTTAATCCTGCTAAGTCAAAATGTTTAGTGACTTACAAGAAACACTTTGATACCACAATACTACCCAGTATTATAATGAATGGGAGTTATATTTGATGGCACTCTAACATGGAGTAACCACGTTGCTGCCACGGTTGGCAAAGTTTGCGGTATGCTGCGTTCACTGTGGTCAGCGCAATATTTCACCCCACAAGGAATCAGAATGCTGTTGGCTAAGGCCTACCTTCTCCCAACATTGCTGTATGGTTGTGAAATTTTTGCGAATTGTGATGCAGCTAGCAAACGAAAGCTTAATGTCATACTTAATAATATAACAAGGTATATTTATGGCTTGACTAGAACAGATCATGTATCCACTTTATCAAGGCAAGTTTTTGGGATCACATTCGATCAACTCTTGGAGTCTAAGACTATCATCTTTCTTCTCAAGATTATTTACACCCGGGAACCTCCATATTTGTTTAGATGTCTCAGGTTCACACGTTCCTGTCGTTGTAACCAACTTGTCCCGTGCAAGCACTCGTCTCGTATGTCTGATCGTCAGTTTTTCGTGTATGCAGTAAGACTCTGGAACTCACTTCCTGTACGGCTGCGAAGTATTGGCAACACTGTACAGTTCAGGAATGAGCTTGAGGGCTACTTTCGGGCGCGGTGAATTTCTGGGCAATCTGTATTGCTTTGTTCATAAATTGTGATCTGTATTTATCTTATTGTTTATTGTTTTGTTGTTATATTTTTTAATTTAATATTTAAAGAACGGAGAGTACGTTTAACAATATTTAATTTTAATTGCTTAAATCATCCACTTATATAATTTTATAATTTTAAAACTTTATAATTTTATTTGTGTAAATCAATTTCTTTTATAATTTATATTTCATTTTACCTTGGAATGAATTGTTCCAGTTAAGTTAATTATTGAAAATATATATATATTTCATGTCGTTAGGACAGCTTAAAAAGGTTATTACCTTAATGTCCTAAGATCAATTTGTAGAGATAAATAAAATAAATAAATAAATAAATAAATCTGCAAAAAGAAAAAATAAATTATGTTAAAAAATAAAAAAGTTATTTGTGTTTCACATCAGCTGGTCTTATTTGGGCCACCCTGTAGAAAGGTCGTAGAAGGACTAGACGGAATTGCTTTGTGAATTAATAAGTTGCTACATAAGGAAGCCAAGTTCGAATAGACAGAGAACTGTCTAAAGGTATTCGAAATGCTAAAAGAACATGTCACCGCCGATTTTGGCATATCCCGATTTTGAAGAAAGTTATTTGTTGACCACTGATGCTGACAATGAAGCATTGAGAGCAGTGTTGTCACAAGGGTTAGTGGGAAATGACCGACCGATAGAATTCGTAAGCATTACGGATAGCGATATGGATTAGAGATACTCCACTATAGAGATGAATTTCTAGCCATTGCGTAGGGTAGGAAAAATTTTAGAAGATATCTGCTGGATGGACGCCTATTTAAAATGTATACCGACCACCATCTGCTGCGAGGCAAAGCGAATCTTAAAGATTAGACCTCCCGGTTGGCACGTTTTCGGCACAAGTTGTCCGAATGTGACTTTGAAAACATATATAAGACTAGGAAAAAGAATTTGAATGCAGATGATTTTAGTATGATACTACAAAAGCAGAAGATATCTGTAGTTCAGACCAGAGCAAGGACAAGGGCTAAGAACGAGATGCACCACCAGAAAGTCCAGCGGATGGGAGCGATGATAAGCTCACATAGTCAGCTAGAAGTGGGGAATGCCTGAACAATGAAGATGACATATTAAATGTCCTCAAAGGCTTCTATGATTCACCTCTAGGTGGACACCAGGATTCTTGGAAGACATACGAAAGGATTAGAAAAGTATTCGGTTGCAAGCGTATGCGTGGAGACATTAAGAAATATGTAAAGACCGAGACAACTTTTTGATAAAGTGCACATGAATATTGTAGGTATTTCATCTAAGACGGTTTCGGGAAACAAGGACATCTAAACGTTCCAAGATGATTTTTCGAAATATATTGCATGCGTGGCAGTACACGACGCCGAGAATGCCGAAAGTATTGGAGACCGATAACGGATGAAACTTCGTGTCAAAGTTGTTTTCCGAAAAGTACAAACTGCTAGGCATTACAAAATTACAAATTACTCCATACCTACAGGCTTAATTTCAACATGCCGGAAAATCTGAAGCGTAAATGTGGTGATGACTGAAAAAAAAGTACGCAAATACCAGCTACAAAGAGCGCTTGAATTGGTTAGAGGAAACCAAGAACGGGCCAAACGAGTAGTTAGAGATGCATACAATAAGGTTGTAAACTCTGTAATTTTTCTTGTAGGTGACCGGTTGTTGATGAAAATTCAGAACGGATAGAATAAATTTTCTCTTGTGTGGATAGGAACGTATACGTAGCGGAGATCCGTAGTCCAGTTATCACAGTCGTAACAATTAAGGGCAAGCCCAGGACATTGCATAATAATTTCATTAAAGACCACACATTTGATCAACATGTGCTCATTATGTTATACACTCGTAAACACCACCAGGACAAATAAAGCAAGCTCATACATGCATAGCATGGCATTAAACATATCAAATAGCACGATTCCGGCTTCCAAAGTCAATATCCACGAAAGTGGGTCAATTTAACTATGTAGGTAATTAAAAACTTGCATAATATAAATATGCGAGCAGGTACTGAAACTGGATAGAAATAAAATAAAATATATGCAAAGCAAATTATGAAATAAAATGGAAATACGGACATTCCGTTTTGGGTAAAGAAAATATGCAATTCAGATGAATGCACTCATAACATGTACAGCTTAATGTGTGTAGTAGTAGTAGTAGTAGTAGTGACTTCCGATGGTATTTGGCGGCGTTTTTCAAAAATACCATGATTCTTTCGAATGCTTGCAGCGCATCTTGGTCTAGATGGGATAGATGCTAATGTTCCGAGAACTATTCCCATCCTGCGAAACTACGCTTCAACCACAAACCGTCAAACCTTTTGGAGTTACTGGGCGGGAACCACAAAGTGTATCTTTGGCATTGAAATCTCTTAGTACCGAGAGAAGTAAAAAATCTTCGTCAATATTAGCTGTGTTTCTTTCAACGCGAGTGTAAATTAAACGCCAAAACGCTACCCGTCGCTTAATATTTTAGCATTTGGCAGCACTGGTTTTGACAACTAAAATGCTTATACAGACGCATTCGTAAACAAATTTTAAAGAACAGGAAAAACAGAAAATGGCAAATTCGGAGGAAGCATTGGTAATTTAACTTTAAATACTTATTAATTAATACAAGATAATATTTTATATATGTGATTATATAGGTTACAACTATTTTATTGGAGGACAACAGTACTTTCCGTCGACTCAAAGAGCAATTGGAAATAAAAGAATCGCTTGACATGTTGTATGCGCAGAGTTCCAGTTCCAGCTCAAGCTCTGAAGGATCTGGCATAGACCAAGAGCAGCATACTAAATGCGATGAGTTTGTGGCAACTTTACAATCATGTGGTGATGCGGACTTCAGATCCCATATGAGGCTGCAGCGTAAAACTGTGGAATATTTAATATGTATGTATGAATGTAAAAGGATTAAAATTAAAATGAATTTTTGTTTGCATTTGCCCTTTTTTAAATTTTTTACCCATATGTTCGAATAGTAAGATATGCTTTGTTAGAAAACAAAATTATCCTATATTTGGCATTAAATAAATTTAAACGTTATTTAAAAAATGATTTCTTAATTTATTGAAAAATTTCTTTAATGAGAAAAATAATTCACTATAATATAAGCAATAAAGAAGTACATTTTCAGTTACTTAAAATTAATAACATAAAATTTAAAAATTCAAATTCCTCCGTACGCGCCTGGTAGCATCTCAGCAGCCCCAATGTCGCCTCTCTACTCCATCGCTTCCGTTTGCTACTGAACACAAAAAAGAACAATTTCAATTGATTTCAATCAATCAAAATATTTATTAGTTAGTTTCACTTTCATTTTTAATTTAAAGTAAAAGTTATTAAATTATTTACAAACCTATTTTCTTTGTTCTCCATTTTATATGACAGCTTTTTATATAATTACAGCGGTTAATTCTTGGTTTACTCTGTTTCTCGTTCACAATAGACAAAAAAATAGTTTTGGCAGCACTTCTGTTTGAGGTGCTAAACTTTAAGCGCATACAAGCACCTTGTCTTAACTAAGCGGTCCATTTGTATGGATAAGCGGGCATTTTATTCAGACTCGCGTTGAAAGAAACACAGCTATTGTATCGGTAGATAGCTGAAACTATTGCATTGGGAAATATTTTATCCTATTTTGAATGAAACTTTCCTTAACACCAAGAGATTTGCGACAACGGTGTATCCATGGCTTTCCAAAATAAGTATGAGATCAGTAGACTATGAATGTGGAAACTGCTTGAACTCAAACTTGTATAGGTTACACCGTTAGCTTAGTGAAGCGTAGTTCCATTGTTAGATTTTTATGGTGTTTATGGTTTTGAAAATAGAGATTGTAATATCATGTTTTGGTTTCGCATCTTTCCTGTATCATATTTTGCATAGAGCACATGATTTGTATCATAGATGCGATGAATGTTCCAATAATTTTGGAACGATGAATTAATATTTGGATTAATTTGTTTTTGCTGTGTGATGAGTTTTTGTTGGATATTTATATATACAGGCAGCTTCGATAATTGACTGTATGTTTGCCTTCGCAATTTGTTGGATTTATTAACATTTGTATCTGCTTTTGATTTCGGAAAGTTTTTTAGATTCGTGCAGTTCACCACAAATAACACGTAAATTAGGAAGTGTGCAATATGTTTTGGTGTCACCAAATTCTTGAAAATTTAGGCACTGAATTGGAGCAAAACGTTTTCGGGGTGCTTCGACTGTTATCTTTCTAAGAAGCATATAGCAGAATGTATTTAAACTTTCTTGAGCTTCCTGTTGTCTCAGAAGAGTAATTGTGGAATCTTATTTTTGTTGTGTATATTATATACGGATTTTTTTGAAATTCTTCTTGGGATAGTGCTACCTGAATTTCATTAATTTTTACATAAGATTCAATGCCCCTTAAACCCACCGACAGGCATTTACCAATTTTATGGTGTAAAGAGTAATATTTTGCTTTGTTTTTATGGACAAATTTGCTGTACTTACGTTCGTAGTAAATTTAGGCTTTGGTTTCATGCTTTGCAGCCTCAAAGATAGTTTTTCAGTTACAGCTGTTAGTGTGCTTGGCTGCACTTTGAAATGTACAAGCCCGACTTCAAACTTCTTTACTCGTTAAATTTAGTTAAAAACAAAAGGTGATATTCAGCAGTAGAAACAAATAATTGACAACGTAATAAACATTTATTTGCACTGAAAAAACACATGTGTATTCCGTGAAATTTATCTGTTGAATGTAAATAATATTAACATTTGGCTTTGCTGTGTTAGTAATTTACACAGCGTATGTTGCTTAATTGGATAAAAACAATAGGGGCATCATTCTAAAGGATTTTCCAACAAGAGGTGTTATTTTGAATCACCCGGTATTTCGGTAGCTGTCACTTCTGAAGCTTTTATTCTTTGACATTTGGCAAGTAGAAACTACGCCATTACAAAAAATTGAACGATACACGCATCAACAATGCATTGAAATTATTAAAATTCACTACAAAAATGCTGGAAATCTTGCAGTCACAGTTCGCAAAACTAAAGCATTTTTGGGTCGTCGTGAAGCACCTTGTCGGACCGCAATACAGAAATTGGTGGAAAAATTCGAGCTGTTTGGACAAGTTAGTTATGTGAAGAATAAAACTCGTGCACGTCGCTCAGGCACAACTGAGAATATTGCTGCTGTAGCCCAAAGTGTTAAAGAAAACCCAGGTTTGTCCATTCCTAGTCGTTCTTTGCAATTGGGCATTCCACAAACGTCATTACACCGTATTTTGCATAAATACTTGGGTCTTAAGGCTTATAAAGTTCAGTTAACACAATAACTCAAGCCGGCCGATCATCAACCACGTCGTGTCTTTGCTGATTGTGTACTTGAAATGCATGAAAATGATCCGGAATTCCACCGAAAAATCATCTTGACTGATGAGGCCCATTTCCACCTCGGTGGCAACGTCAACAAGTAAAATTGTCGCATCTGGGGCTCGGAAAACCCAAGAGTTATTGTTGATAAGCCTCTTCATCCTCAACGTATGATTGTTTGGTGCGGTTTATGGTCCGGCGGGGTCATTGGAACTCACATTTTCGAAAATGAGGTTGGATCAACAGTTACGGTGAATGGATTGCGCTATCGAGAGATGATTAATGACTTTTTATGGTCGGATTTGGATGGTATTGATCTGGACAACGTTTACTTTCAACAATACGGCGCTACGTGCCACACAAGCAACGAAACCATTGCTCTTTTACGGGAAAAGTTTCCGGACCGTGTTATCTCTCGAAGAGGTGATCACAATTGGCCACCGAGATCTTGTGATTTAACACCTTGCGACTTCTTCTTTTGGGGCCACGTGAAAGATAAGGTCTACGTCAACAGCCCAGCGTCGATTCAAGACCTCAAAGGTAGAATTCGTGAGGCTATCGAGGACATAGGGCAGCCACTTTGCGATTTGGTTATGGAAAATTTCATGAAAAGGATATGGTCCTGTAAGCGTGGTCGTGGTGGCCACTTGGCTGATGTTGTTTTTAATTAATAACGGCATACCGTCCTATTTATTAAGAAATAAATATCCGATCATTTATATAAAAATACCATTTTTCTTTGAATACCAAAATAACACCTCTTATTGGAAAACCCTTTACATGGTGCCATATGAAGTTTCATTCGTATATTGCACATCCAGGATGTTCCTAAGCCGACAAGCATTGTCAAAGTTATTAAAAAATAAAAGAATAGAAGATTCCAATATTCCTCACCCCGTTGAACGAAAGTTCAACAGAAAAGAAATGCGAATGAATGTTGTTCATATTTGTTATATAAAATAACATTTAGCCACATGGTTTTGTAGTTTGTCCAGCCACACATTTATGGTGAATACTTTCGATTGTTGACGCCACTTCGCTTGGGGTGCCATGTTGACATTTTCTTAATTTACTTATGTGCTGGTTCCGTCTGTGTGCGGAACTTACATTACACGGACAAGGCTTAGTGATAATGCCGAGGATCCGACTGTAAAATTATGGTACCGATGTGAGTGGAGTTGTTTGGGAAGATCACTTACTTGCTATGATTTCAATACTTTTTGTAGTGTGTGCGTTGTACCGATTTTCTTATTAATATGTTGAGTGTATGTTGATAGTGATAACATATAAAGGGTTTCTCAAAAGAAACGCTACAAAAGTAAATCGATAGTGACAGCAAACGACGCCATATTTTTTCCCGCTCTTTTGACATTTCTCTTCAGTAAGGTTTGCCATTTCATCATCCAAAGATACTCGTATACAAGCCAACAACGAGTCGAAATTATTAAAATTTACTACCGAAATTCGGAGTCAGTCGCCTCAACTTTAAGAGCGCTTCGTCCAATTTATGATGAGGCTCATTTCTGGCTGAATGGCTTCGTCAATAAGCAAAATATGCGTTATTGGTTAGACAGCAATCCACACGTACTCCATGAGTCATCATTGCATCCCGAAAAAATTACGGTTTGGTGCGGTTTATGGGCCGGCGGCGTCATTGGGCCGTACTTCTTCCGTGATGATCAAGACCGGCACATTACTGTGAATGCGAATCGGTACCGTTCAATGATAACCGAATATTTTTGGTCCCAATTGGGAATCGGGAAAACTGGTGTGTCAATTTACCTAGATGTTGCAAAGGCATTCCATAGTGTGTAGCATGAAAGACTTTTACTGAAAGCTAAAATATGTTACCGGAATACTTCGACCTAATTAAAAGTTACCTGGGCTATAGACACTTCTATGTGCAATACAACGACGAGTGCTCTGAGTTACGACAAAGAGACGCAGGTGTCCCTCAGGTAAGTGTACTAGGACCAACTCTTTATCTCTTCTACACAGCGGACATACCGAAACATCCATGCTGGCTACATTTGCAGATGACACTGTAATACTATCCGCAAGCAAATGCATAAAAGAAGCGACAGAACAAGTCAGAGTAGCGCTGAGCCAAGTAATAAATTGGTTCCACAAATGGGATATAAAAATAAACGAAGAAGAAAAAACACTACAAGTCATATACACTACTAAAAGGAAGTAAAACCATGTGAATATCTTTTTGAATAATAAAAAAGTCGCTCTCGTCAATGAATCTAAATACCTGGGTATTGTAATAGATAAAAAATTGACTTGGAAACCTCATATAATCTGCAAACGAAATAAAAAAAAATTTCAGACCACTCTACCTGATCCTCAATAAAAACTCAAGTTTATCAACAGAAAACAAACTCTTAATTTATAAAACAATAAAAAGTCTATTTGGATCCAAATATTGTTCAACGTCTACAAAGTAAAATTCTTCGAACCATAGTAAATGCACCCTGGTACACCATGAGGGCCTATAACGAGATCACAGCATCCCTTCCGTAAAGAATGAAATAAAAATATTTAAGCAGACATCATACTGCGCTTTTCAATTACACAAATCTACAAAAATAAGAAACTTATCAGACCAAGAAACTAACACAAGAAAACGACTAAGAAGACGAAAACCAGTAGACCTCCAATATATTTAAATAAGCACACAATATGTAAATTACTAAATAACATGTTAATTTGTAATTTAATCACAGAATCACTATTACATATTGTTTATTTCGGCGCACTGATTTTGCAATAAAGTATTATTATACTAACTAATTGGTATATATTTCCACTCTAGTAATTTCACCAGGAAAAAATAGATGCGAAGGTTATCGAAGTGAAAATATCACTGGTATGGTGGCTTCAACGAGCCTTAAACTCCCACAATTGGGAGTGGAGGCATCTGGAATATGGCAGAAAGCAAACTCGAAGAGGAATAGATCTGGCCCAGGCGCAACATCGCGTCCCTCTCCAAAACAATCCAAATTGGATAACTACTGGCTCGGAACACCTTCTTTAAACAGCTCGAATAGATTCGCTGCACTAGACCAAGAAGAGGCACGTCAAGATGCAACAACTGACGTCCGGAGAGAACCAAAACCTCCACCTATTTTTGTTTCAGGCGTGAGTAATATAATTCCCCTAAAAGAATTACTTGAAGTAATTGCTAAGAAAGAATATGAACTCAGAGTTATAAATGGAGACGTTGTCAAAATATAACCAAAGTCGTCTGAAAAATACTCAGCCATTACAAAGGCTCTAACCGAAAAGAACACTGAGTTTTATACTTTTAAATAGAAGCAGGAAAGAGACTTTAACGTAGTACTAAGGGGTATGCACTGTTCAACCCCAATCGACGAAATAAGAAAAGCAATTGAGGAGATGGGTTATACAGTTGTTAACGTTTGTAATATGAGGCAAAGAACTACAAAAAAACCGCTTCCTATGTTTTACATCAGTCTGAAGCAATGCAGCAATAACAAAGGCATATACGAATGTAATACACTTTTAAACACACGAATTAAAATTGAGCCACCTAGGAAGAAACGTGAGATTCCTCAATGTGTCCGATGCCAACGTTACGGACACACCAAGCGATACTGCAACCGTAGCCCACGATGCGTTAAATGTACAGGAAACCACCTTACTTCCGAATGTTCCCGCAAACTCGTCGCACAAAACCTATATATAGCTATGCAACCTATATAACCTATATAAAGCTATGCAACAAAACAGCCTGTCCCACCTATCAACGGGTGAGCCAACCTACTGGCCAACGGACAGAAACAAGCCACCAGACGTTATCGACTTTTTTGTATCCAAAAGTGTACCAAAAACAAACACTTCCATGGAATCGTGCCTGGACCTGTCATCAGATCACTCACCGATAGTTCTAACAATTAGCTGTGAGGTTCAGATCAGAGCAAGAATAATCTGTCTGCACAACAAAAGCACAAATTGGGAGCTGTTTAGACAAAGCATTATCGAGACTCTAGTCACCAATATTCCTTTAAAAAACAAAACAAATATAGACGATGCAGTAGAACTTTTCAACTCAGCCATTCAGCATGCTGCATGGACTTCCACATTTGAGCCCAGCTGTATAAGTAATCATCGTGATGTAAGCCAGGTTGTAAAGGAGTAACTAAAAGAAAAGCGGAGACTGCGTCGAATTTGGCAAATGACCAGAAGCCCCTATGACAAAAACCGGTTCAATTGCGCTACAAAGCAACTCAAAAACGCCCTACGGTCAACAAAAAATTCAGAAATACAAAGCTATCTCAGCAACTTGTCACCTTCACAGGCTTCAGGTTACTCTCTATGGAAAGCTACAAAAAAACTAAATCAACCAACATCACATGTGCCACCTATTAAAACGAAAGATGGCGGATGGGCCAGAACTGACAAGGAAAAAGCACAGTCATTTGCTCTTCATTTATTAGAAGTATTTGCGCCGTTTCCAAGCAAATATCCACAAGAAGACATAAAAATAGCTGAATTACTAGATGCCCCATACCAAATGGATATACCGATCCAGCATTTTAAACTAAAAGAAATTAGAGGAATTATCAAGAATACGCTAAAATACAAAAAATTGCCGGGATATGACCTTATTACGAGCAGAATCCTTAAAGAGCTACCAGATTGCGGCTATAAATTCATTGCCCAATTATTCAATGGGATTATCCGATGTGACCACTTCCCAAGCCAATGGAAAGTGGCTCAAATTATCCTTGTTCCCAAACCTGGGAAACCGGCAGAAGTGGTCACTTCATATAGACCAATTAGCTTGCTTCCGATACTTTCCAAAGTGTTTGAGAAACTTCTTTTGAAGCGACTCCTCCCAATCATCGAGTCAGAACAACTTATACCTTCCCATCAATTTGGATTCCGAAAGCATCATGCTACGATAGAACAAATAAATCGAGTATATGCATTTGCTCAGAATGCACTAGAAAATAGAGAATATTGTTCAGCTGCATTCCTGGATATCACACAAGCAATCGACAAGGTGTGGCACCAAAGGTTACTGTACAAATTGAAAATGCATTTACCCTATCACTACTTTGCCATATTAAAGTCCTACTTAGAAAGCAGATGGTCAAAGTTAACAGCGACGTAACTTCCCTCTATCCAATCAAGGCTGGTGTTCCACAAGGGACCGTTTTGGGACCTGTGCTCTACACTGATCACGGCTGACCTGCCGCTGACTGTTACCACATATACCGCAACTTTTGCAGATGATACTGTTGTAATGGCCTGCAACAAAAACCCCGTGTTAGCCTCGATGCATTTGCAGGAGAACCTGAACCAAATTGACTTATGGCTAGACAAGTGGCGAATAAAAGCAAATGCAATAAAATCAGTGCAAACGACTTTTACCCTACGTGCAGGTTCTTGCCCTCCAGTGACACTAAGTAACTCCCAATTGCCACAAGCAGACCATGCAAAATACCTTGGGGTGCACCTGGATCGGCGGTTTATGTGGCGCTGTCACATCTTCTCCAAACGGAAACAACTTGGACTAACGCTTAGGTCATTGTTCTGGCTACTTGGACGAAGGTCAGCCCTAACACTTGGAAATAAAGTCCTGATATATAAGGTAATACTGAAGCACATATGGACTTATGGTATTCAAATTTGGGGATCAGCATCCAAGTCAAACCTGGACATCCTACAACGATTCCAATCAAAAGTCATACGACTGTGTGCTAATGCACCTTGGTATGTCAGCAACGACATCATTCATCGCGATCTAAACATCCCAAAAGTAAACGATGAAATCATGAAATATAGCCACTCATATCGCAAACGTCTTAGAGTCCATCCTAACAACCTAGCGGTAGAATTGATAACCAGCGATTCCAGCGCGCGAAGACTAAAAAAATATGTACCATCGGACTTACCATTCAGATTTACCACCTAAGATCAAATTAGAAATAAAAAGTAAAAAATAAGATTAAATTAAAAAAATAAATAAAATAAATAAATAAATAATAATAATAATAATAATAATAAGGAATGAATGAAATTAATATATATAAAATCTAACTTTGTTAAATTAATGTACCTAATGTATTGAATGCTACTGAAAATTCATACACATGTTTATAACCAAATATAATATAAGTAATACTGAATGTCCAGCTGGACAGATTGTAGTTAAATTAATGGAGATAAAAAAAAAAGTAATTTCATAATACGTATACTCAATAACGAATTTCACAATAAGTATATTCAATAACTAATTTCACAATAAGTAGATTTTTCAAAGCAACTTGGCGACGGATGTGTTTCCCACGGAGGTTGAAAAGCAAGAGAGCGAGCGTTCATTCGTGGGGCAGCTTGTAAGCAGCTAGAGCCGATCGACCACGGACATAGTTTGGGGAACTCTCTCCGCAGCATCCCGCTCTCTAAACTGAGAGCCGAGACATGGTGACACTCGCACCTGCGGTCGTGGCTCTGTCTTCCAGGTTCACCGCGTGAACACATATTGTTCAAAAATGTACTTGAAGGCAATGGCCTGAAGTTTTAATGAATATACTGCTAACATATATAGTAAGAATTACTAGGCATCAATAAGTCAGATGTAATATAAATATTGGAAGAGAAAAAAAAATGCTGAAGCAGAATATAGAATTGATCATTACTACATTGAAGAGAATTTTCCCTTCATGGTTGGCGCTAGCATATATTCCACACTTTGTCAGAGTTTACCTCATTTATCTCAAAAGTGGGAAAGGATGATTATGCTAAACGTACGAATTACAGACCTAGTAGTATGATGTATTGGAACGATTGATTTAGCTTCGTGTCCGTAAAGTGTTGCTTAAGGAGCACCCCCTGACTCCATTACAATATGCATATCAGGGCGGAAAATCCTGTGAGTCGGCTTTGCTGAGTGTACGAGGGCGGATTGATATTGAAGCTACCTAAGTAGGAAAAAAACATTTTTTTTTTCAAAAACTATTTATTTCTCAACATAGTGTCCTTTTACTTCGACACACTTAGAAAGACGATATTCCAATTTTTTTATACCAACTGAATAATACGATTTCGGGAACCCCTCAAAATACGCGTTAGTTTCGGTAATCACATCTTCGTTTGAGATGAATCTTTTTCCTGCGAGCAATTTTTGTAAGTTTGGAAACAGGAAAAAGTCACTAGGAGCTACATCTGGGCTATAAGGTGGATGATTAACCAATTCGAAGTGTATTTCACGTAATTTTAGCATCGTATCTAATGCTGTGTGAATCGGTGCGTTGTCTTGAAGAAAGAGCATTCTTTTCTTCTTTCAATGTGGTCGTTTTTCCTTGATTGCATCAATCAATTGATCCAATAATGCACGATAATACTTTCCTGGGATTGTGGATCCATTTTCAAGATAATCGATGAGCAATATTCCGTGTGCATCCCAAAATACAGTGGCCATAACCTTGCCAGCCGATTTCACAGCCTTCGCCTTCTTCGGAGCACTTCGATCAACTTCCACCCATTGTTTCGATTGATTTTTGATTGAAAATCAACAGGATTCCGCTTTATCATGTCCAAACACCGCTGAGAAGTGGTCTGTCGAACTCGTTTTTGTTCGACACCGAGCAAACGCGGCACCCATTTTGCCGATAGCTTTTTCATAATCAAATGTTCATGCAAAATGTTGAACACACGTTCACATGATATGTTTACCATTTAAACAATCTCACGCAACTTGACTCGGCGATCATTCTTACGATATCGAGGATTTTCTTGATATTTTCTTCAGTAACCACCTCTTTTGGCCTTCCTGTTGATGGTATTGTTGCAGTGCTTGTTCGGCCGCGTTTAAATTCAGCAATCCAATATTTTACCATGTAATCTGACGGAGCAGACTCACTGTAATGTTTATCGAGCTTTTCTTTTGTCTCTTTCACCGTTTTCCCTTTCAAATAATAGTGTTTAATCACGGCACGAAATTCGCTTTTTTCCATTTTTCGAGAAACACAAAAGTTGCTTACTTCAAACGACTACAACAAATAAACTAATCGATGAATTTGGGTGAAATTTTAACAGCTGACATTTGACAGATCGCAATTTCTAAAAAAAAAAGTTTTTGTGTTTGTGCGGCCATCTAGCGCTAGGTAGCTTCAATATCAATCCGCCCTCGTAGTTAGCAGGATGGAGTATGCCATCTAAAGGAGTGAGAACCCTATGGCCATCTATGTGGTGCTTTGATAATGGTACTTTGGACAGAATGTCCAGCCCTGTAGATACTGGCTGGTTAATTGGATTCGTTCAATGCTAGCAATTATGGTTGTTGTGATGCAAGAGAAGCTGCAGTTTTTGGCCAGACATATTTTTGGCTCACTCGAAAGTTCTTTGGATTTAGATGGTAATGATGAAGCGCATAATACCCAAAGTATCGGTGGCCTTGGGGAACAAATAGTTTCTTAGGAGGGCGAAATCTGACAGATCTAGACCATGGAGAATTGTGGCAATGTCTGGCCCTACTGTTGGGTAGGGACATTTATATGATTCAATTTATATTGTTTTGAAATCAGAATAAAGATTGATTTAAATATTTAGCATTTTGAGTTTAGGGTATTAGGTGAAGAGGTGCAGACAACACGTGTTGTTGCATCAAAGTTTTTGAAGTTCGGAAACTACGATTTGCGTAGCAATGTTGAAGAAAACATTTAAATGCTATTATTACGTGGCGCATACGTTACGGGTTTTTTTTAATTAAAATGGATTCAAATTTCCGGGAATGAATCAAGTCATTTTTTTTGCTGTAAATCCAATTTCGGTTTTTGCGAATTGGGAGTATTTTTGGGAGTATTAAAGTTGGTGATTGGATATGGGGATGCATGTGAGGAAACAAGGAGTATCTGTGAGGAAGTCAAGGACCAATTTGCATTGATGGAAGGACTTAATGGACGCCGGTAGACAGCGGATATGGAACTTTGTAATGGAAAACAAGTATAGCAGAATATGTATATAAAGAAAGAATTTACGGTGGAATGTTTTTTTTTAATAACTCTGTTTTGAATCATTAAGTAAGATAGAATAAAATATTGGAACAAGTTTTAACAATTATTGGATTTTTATTTGTAATTGGGATACGCCATCTGTTCTGGCATTTGGGATATGACGAAGGAAGCGCAAGGATTACTGCTGATGCAGGAGCAAATTGGCGAAGCGATTGAAGAACTGGTCCGTAATTTTAAGAAAGACGGCAGGTTACGTAAGGACAACGTGTATTACCGCAAGCGAATAACACAGTTGCAAAATCTGGGGAGAGAGTTCAACAATAATCACGGGCTGTTGTTGCCTCACGCAGTTGAGTACGGCAAAGGAAAATATTTTGCGGAAAATTACGCAGACTACATAAATAGTCTGGTCAACGAATGGGCAGATACATTTAGTTCTGAATTAGAGGAATTAGGACAACCAACTGTAAGTTTGGTTTCACCAGACGAGGAAGTAAGGAACAGATTGAAATCAATGCAGTCAGAGGTTGAACTGTTTACTGGGAAAATAGTTGACCAGTTCGAAGCGAGTACGAGCAGGGAAGAAGCTCAGGAAGTGTGGAAGCAGACGAATGCCGGAGGAGCTGTGTCACCATTAGAAGTAGCGGATCAAGCCTTAACGGCAATCCAAAAAAGAACAGAAGAAAAGTTGTTCAGTTTTCATAAGAAAACAGAAGATTGGAGAGCACAAAAAGAGTATCTTGAGAATAATGTAAAGGAACTTTCTCAGAGATTGACGGAAACAGAGGAAGCAGCAGCGCTGTTGGAGAAGGAGTGTGCAGAGATGAAAAGAGGACGGGCGACCAATAGCAACTCACATAAAAAGCAGAGATCAAAATCAGCATCGGCTGGATTTACACAGACAGTATTGACATTGCCTCCTGAAGTACGTTGGCCGGAATATTTAACACCAGAAGGGATAAGCCGCATGGTAAAGCCAAAATTATTACTTAATGAAGAAAGGCAAGCGGAATTTTTGTTTGGCGCATCTGAAATCGGCGTCGAGCCTTTTTCTCCGGGAAGCCCGATAAATAATAAAAATCAGGTATATCCGCCAAAGGAGCCGGAAGCAGTACCAGTGCAGCAAAGTTCCGATACTGTGGACAGTATTTCGCCTGTACGAACAAACGATCGAAGACTAATTAGTTTGAATGCGTCACTGGCCAATTACCTCTCAGATCTGGGAGAAGAGAATTTGGTTTTACCAGCAATTGAGAAAACACAAAGCTATAAAATGGGCATTCAGCAAGTTGCTCATGCGGTGGAGAAGTTGGTGCCCATGTTCTCAGGAGTCGCGTTGTATGACCTGAGAACTGAGATCCGGCGCTTCAAAGAAGGTTGTGAGCTAGCGCAACAGAGTGTTCCGGAAGCGGACGGGTAACACTTAATAAAGTGTATTAGGCACAGAACCACAGGAGATACGTTTGATTTACTGGAGCATAGCTGAGTAAACACCCTGGCAGAATTATATCCACTTTTGGATAGGACGTATTTAAAACAAAAGTCATACGACTGTCTCGTTCGGGAAATTCAGGAATCAACTCAGACACCGGGGGATGAATTGAGAGCTTGGGGGCGAAGCCTCCAGTCTCTCGGGAACGCTGCTGAGACGGAAGCCAACAGGCAGTTTACAGAAAATGTTGCAGCATACAAGGCTCAAGTAGAACGGACTATGATTTCTGTGTTCAAGGCAGGCCTGATAAAAAGGGATTTAGCTAATTATACTCTTACTCTCACGCCGAGGAGTATGGCAGAGTTAGTGGAGGCGGTCTCTTTAGCTGAAGCAGCAATACAACAGCGAACGACAACAGGTGGAATCTGCTGGACTGATGCTCCTGCAGAGGTAGGAACAGTACAGCAGCAAAACAGATGTGGAGTCGGTAGATTGATGGGCCAATTTCCGCAACAAAGAGACCAAGAATTCTTGGTTGAGAGGTTTCAGCCAAGGAAACCCATTTGCTCATTCTGCCATACGCCAGGTCATACAAGGCATGAATGTGTTACATGCAAAAACACGCCCTATTGTATGGAGTGCCAAACATATGGTCATGAGGCAAGTAGACAGTGCCAAGTAGACACTAAATGGGATCAAAGTAGAAGGCAGCCAGCTACGGGGCGCCCGGTTCCACCCTTGAGGGACAGGAGGGGTAATTTGAGTAGTCCCCGCGTTAACCAAGGAAGAAATCCTTTCAAAACTGGGAGTGGTCAGCAGCGACCAAACTGGGATTCCAGAAGTAAACAAAGGATAAGCAACACCAAACAGGAGTTAAGATGCTTCTCATGTGGACAGATGGGACATCGGCCAGCGGAATGCAGGGATAGACAATCCCAACAAAGGAACCAGGGAAACTTCCAGCGGCCCAGTCGAGGCCAATAGACTGGAAAGCCAAAAGAAAGGAAGTAATAATAAGGCCGGTAGTACGTGGGACTAGTAATGTAGGAACTACAGTCCAGGAGAAGGAGGAGCAGGAGGCTCTCCAGTATCACGAAGAGTTAGGGAATGGATACACGTCCATATTGGGAACAAAAGGAGCCTGCTTCGCTATGAGCAGGATAGGTGATGCCTTCATCGAGATGCCCTGCGAGGAGGCGGTGAGTGGAAAGCTAGTTCTATTAGTAGATTCAGGGGCGGACACTAGCCTCGTAAAATCTAGTGTTTTACGGAAGGGGCTAGACATTAATCAAATGGACTTAAGAACGCTTAACGGAGCGTTTGGAGGGTGCATTAGGACATTGGGGTCGCTCAGAATAGGGCACAGTGGAGTTAAGGGTATGAGTTTTAGAGTGCACGCAGTGGAAATGGATAGGAAAGGTATCCCGGCTGATGGGATAATTGGCCGCGATAATCTTTGGGGCGGCATCATACTGGATGCGCTAGTCAAGCAGTTATCATTTTACGATGATAATAGGAATAGGATCCTTACGCTCCCATTAAAGTCATGGCAGGAAGGAACCATGAATAGGGCTAAGAATTGTATAGAGGTAGTGAACGCAAGGTCAACCAGAGTAGTTACTATGCGTGTAAACCCGAAACTTAGGACTCTTGTTTTGCTCAAGCAGCAGCTAGCGGAGGGCGTATATATGGGAGAGACCATAACGCACGTTAACAAGGGTAAGGTGTACGCTTGTGTACTAAATGCATCAGAAGAGGACTACTATATGGATAAGGATTTTAGGCCTAAGTTCACTAGTTATGATAGTTTTAAGGAACCGAATTATAGATCGGCTAATCAGATTAAGCAGGTAGATGTAAGGAAAAGGATGGAGAGAGTGCTAGAATCACTGAAGTTAGACCCAAGCGTAAATTTAGAAGAAAAGGCATCAATAGAGGCCATTTGTACGTCATTCAATGACATATTTTTGCTGAAAGGAGACCAGTTGACATATACACCAGAGGTAGAGCATGAAATACCTACTAGAGTTGATCAAGCACCAATTAACCAGAAACAGTACAGATTGCCACAAGCTCACAAAGATGAGGTAAATAGGCAAGTGGAAGGAATGTTAAAAGATAACATTATTTCGCCGAGTATCTCGCCTTGGAATTCACCAATAATTTTGGTACCAAAGAAGGGAGGTGCTCACGGTCAGAAGAAGTGGAGAATGGTCGTCGATTTTAGGAAATTGAACGATGCCAGTATCAAGCAGGTGTTCCCGATACCAATGATAGAAGAGATTCTGGATCAATTGGGGCATAGTAGTGTTAAGTTTGGTCAGCGAATGATAACACAAAACTACTCCCGTTCATTGATTGATAAACATTGTCTTTATTCATTTAAAACTACTATTTATACTTATTTCTTACAGCAATAAATCTTAACACTAAGCGAATATGAAGGTAAGAGAAAATACTCAATTACTTGTATGTAATTTGAAATACCAAAGTCGTTGCACTTAAATTGTGTCATTCATTGTTCGAATGAAGATATATCATTTCAAATTCAAGTGTCAATGGCTTTATACAAGTATGACTCATCCATTGGGTATTTTCACTACACCTCCTTTTTTAAAGAGAAAGATCTTATAGAGATCATTGGCCAAGTGATGTCGATAAGAACTTTCTTTATACATATATATTTTAAATTTGCGTGATTTATTAATTAATGGATTTTACAAAGAATCTGCTTAAAATATTATCCTATAAGATACTAACATTAAATTGAGTTTATTTTAGTAGTTATTAGTGTATAGAGTGCGCAGTGCAGTATTTAATTTAAAGAAGAGAAAAGTAAATATATAATTATTAATTAATTATCATCTTTATTTGTTTACAATTTTAATATTTTCTTTATTAATTTTTTGCTTCTTCCCCTTTATCTTTATAAATACATTGTTTTTGTCATCAATTTCAATTACTTCAAATGGCCCTTTGTAAATTGGTTCTAGTTTGTGTGCTGTGTGATTTTTAATCAAAACTTCTTGATCTATTGTAATGTCAGTATCGTTGCTATTTTGATCATGTATAAATTTTCGTCTTCGTTTTGTCTTGTCAATTAGGTGCTGTGCTCTTGTCAAAGCTGTATGCAGACGAAATTTTACTTCTTTTGAGTAATTATCAAAATCATATATGGTATCTATTTCATCGGTCGTTATTACCGGACTATGATTTGGTACGTTTGCAAAAATTAATTCAAAGGGGCAGTATCCATGCACTGTTGAGGGCGTTGTGTTAAAAGCATATGTAAAATACTTGACCCATTCATCCCATTCGTTTCTGGATGCTTGAATGTATGAGCGTATGTATTCATTAAATGTGCGATGCGATCTTTCAACTGTTCCAACTGTTTGATGGTGGTAATGGGCTGATATTGTTTTCTCAATTTTCAAAAGTATCATAAGTTCTGAAAGAACTTGATTGTTGTATTCAGTACCCATGTCACTGAGTATTTTGTTCATGGGACCATAAATTAGTATGAAATGTTCTATTAAAGCTTTAGCTAACGTTTTGGCATTTTTATTAGGTATCGGTACTGCCACTAGATATTTTGTTAGGTCACATATTATAGTTAAAATATATTGATTTCCATTTTCCGATATAGGAAGAGGTCCTACGGTATCTATAATGACAGTTTGAAATGCTCTATGAGGTGTTGGGGTAATAATCATATCTGGTCTTATGTGTTTTGTAGTTTTATTGGTTTGACATTGAATACAATGTTTTACGTATTGGTTCACATCCTTAGTGATATTTTTCCAATAATATAATTGGCGAAGCTTTTTAAGTAGCCTGGTTGTTCCAGGATGCCCACCGAAAAGGGGGTTGTCATGAAATTTCTTCAATAAGTACTGTTGTTCATTTTTGTCTGTTATTATACATATTTTTGGAGTTAGCGCTATTTGCAATTTGTCCAAGTGTTGATTGGCTTTTTCCTTAAATATTTCAATTGGTACGAGGGTAAATAAATTATCATTTAAATTCATCTGTATTTTGTTTAGATTTCTACTAATTGCTTCCTTTTCAAGGATTGGAAAGAATCGACAAGAGATCGATATTTCCATTAGCAATAGTATTTCGTAAATTAATTTTCGGTGCTAGCACTTGCCTACCTCGTTTAAAATAAAATGTGGGGATGCTCTTGTCTATATTTAACTTAAGTCTGACCCACTTTTTCACGCAATCGAAGCCAATAGTTTCGAAAGCTTTAGGCTTTTCCTGAATTATTTCAGTATCTTCTCTAATTTTCCTGTCAGTTGTTTTTTTAGATTGTGCACGTGTAGTTACCAATAAACAATTACCTATTGAAGTAATTGATTTAATATCATTGAAGTCAATTCGAGACAGCGCGTCCGCGCCATTTGTAGGTCTGGGGTAGTTTTTGATTGAATCATATTTGCTACTGTCTGGCAAAATACCCTTGTCAGTACATTTATCACCCAAATATGTTACTTCATGTCTGAAAAATGTGCATTATCTGGATGCAATTTTAAACTACAATCTCGACATCTTTGGAAAACGGTTTCTAAATTCGTGAACATGTGTTTTATTCAACATCCTGTAACAATAACATCATCCATATATATAAATGTGTTTGATTGCGCCTAATCAGTAAACGCTAGGTTCATCATTCTTTGGAATGAATTTGGCGCTACTTTCAAACCATATGGTAAACGCTTGAAACGAAATGAACCATTTTCTGTTGAGAAAGAAGTAATGTCTCTTGACTTTTCGTTAAGTCCGATTTGATTGAAATCCAGAGGTTAAATCCAACCAACAGAAAAATTTTGCTCTTCCTAATTGGTCTAATATATCCTCAATTCTGGGCAACGGAAACTTGTCAGCTATTAGTTTTTTGTTTACCTGTCTATAATCTACCACTAAACGCCATCGTTTGTCAGGGTTATTGTGCAATGATTTCTTCGGTACGAGTATAGTAGGGCTATTATAATTGGACATTGAAGGTTCGACTATTCCATCTTCCTGTAGCCTTGGAATTTGCCTTGCAATTTCATCCTTTTGTGAGTGTGGGGTACGATAACTTTTAATATAATCTGGATTTTCATCAGAAACTCTTAATTTTTGTGTATAAAAGTTGTTTGTATTTATTTTATCACTTTCTAATGCGAAAATATCAATATATTTTTGGATACTATGCAGCCAGCCAAGTACACTCCATCTTGTAAAGTTTGACTTGGGACTATTAAATCAGAAACTTCGTTGCTAACTGTTATAGCTCTAAAAACTTCAGCCCGAGCTGGAAGTGTCATTGCACCATTGCCAAGACTTTCAAGTAGTGGTATATTTATGGGGTAATTTAAATTGTGTGGTCTTAACGAGAGAAAATTTGAGTTTGCCTCTTGTCCATATTGAATAGTAACATTATATATTTTTAAAAAGTCTATGCCCAATATACTTTGGAAGGGTATTGGAAACGTATCTGAAATCACATGAAATCTGTGAGGAATAAGAAAGTTTTTCACTTTTAATTCAATTTCAATTGGCCCTAAAGACTTAATCATTCCTTGTCCGATTCCAGATATTTGGATAATCTTTTGTGTGTTGAACTTTAATGGGCCTAGTGCACCAATTTTAATAAGCGAGACATCCGCTCCGGTATCCACCAGCAATGTACCGAAATTATCATGGCCCGATATTTGGATTTCAATAAAACTACTTAAACTAAGATTTAAGTGAAATATTGATTTAATATCCCTATCGTGCCTATCTAATTTCGGTGATGACCCCCCGTATTTTGGGGGGACGTCTCGTTTTCCGAGACATCCTGCGCCAATCTTACGATTCCTTGTTGGTGGTTGGATTGACCTCGATAGTTGTTACCTTGACCTCCGCGTCGTTGATTGTTATAGCCATTACTGTTATAATTTCTAGGATTATCATTTCGACGCCAGGTTTGGCCGCGTCCGCGATTGTTGTTAAATCCGCGAATCCTATAGTTCTGGTTAGCCGGGCCACGCCGCTTAAAATAGAAGACTGAAGAATTTGAAGTGGAGGCCTCAGTACTAGCTTTTATGAATTTTGAAACGACTTCATTCAGAGATAGGAAGTTTCCTGTCTTAATGATGAGTTTAACTTCATCACTTGAGGCGTTTCGAGAAATGGCTTTGGCAGTATTTTGCTTTATTAATTGTTCAGCAATATTTTGGGGGTAAGCTTCCCATATATAGGCTCCACCTAGTTTCTTCATAATTTCCTGTATTTCTTCTGCATATGTAGTAGCAGATTTTGAATTTTGTTTTATATTCATTAGTTTCGAGCAGTAATTCAGATGATTCACCTTTTACCGATGATTGCAATTTTGTCTTAATAGATTGGATGCTATTTTCATTTGTAATCAGGTTCCTCGCGTGTCCCTTCAATTTTGTTTTTATCACTTCTATTGCAATCCCCTCATGTGATTCCTTAATTCTGTCGATTAGTGTCAATGCATCGAGAAAACTTTGCAATTCATTTACATTACCATCAAATACGGGGACAATTTTTGTTGTTTTATCTATGACATCGTCTTCTGTTCGTGTCATGATGTTTGTTCTTATTTCTTGCTCCGTTTCTGTTTGTAAATTTTCCTTTTTGCTTTCGTCCAACTCAAAAATTTTCTCATCTACCTCACAAGCTAAAGTTAGTGGTACTTTAATTTTAATATTATGTCTATAAAAAAACTTTAAGTAATCTATCCCTTAATGCGTGGAATATTTCGTTTGCTTCTTCTCTGTGAGGTTTAGAATACCTGTCATATTGTCCGTGTAGTGTTGCCCTAATAGCATTAAAGTTTTCTATTAAAATTTTATTATGTTTATCTAATGTTTCGGGTTTTATTGATCTATTTTGAGTTACACATTTATAGGATTGATTAATTTGGGTTTTTAATGTTTCTAAACTAGATATTATTGTTTCCCATTGCATAATTTAAAAAATAAACACAATAAACTTACGGTCTAATCTTACATCTATATATATACTTGTTTATACTTCATCCATTATCCATCCACTAGTTCGCAATAGATTATTTTTCATCTCTGGGTTTGTTGTATGCTGCTACCTTCACGTTGATATTAAGTTTGTGTTGTCGTGGTTCAGTTATGTATGTTGCGGTTTACTCAATTATGCCGAGGTTTATTTATTTATTCCATGTTAAAGTTTTTTTTTTTTAAATTTGTTGTGGCTGAGGTGTGTGGTTACCTCGTTTAAAATTTTTTGCATATTAACTTTATTATGTAAATAATGGCTATTAAAACTGCTGCTATTATTGAAACGATTTCTATATAACTCATTTTATTGTCTTGTTTTGAACTTTGATCGTAAACCACTTGTACATTGTGGCGAAGCATTTCTACCACTTCTTTTGTATCACTTCCGTCGTTAATTTTACCAACTTCATAACCGGCAATTAATATGGGAATTGACGCAAAAATTCTTGTCCACCACCCCATTTTATTAATGTTTGTATTATCCTTTTACTTTTGAAAAATTGTCTTTGTCACTTTTTTTTTACACTTTTCACTTTCTATTTTATTTTGACCTTATTCAAATGCTCTTGGTCCTGCCACGGTCGCCATGTTAAGTTTGGGCAGCGAATGATAACACAAAACTACTCCCGTTCATTGCTTGATAAACATTGTCTTTATTCATTTAAAATTACTATATATACTTATTTCTTACAGCAATAAATCTTAACACTAAGCGAATACGAAGGTAAAAGGAAAAACTCAATTACTTGTATGTAATTTGAAATACCAAAGTCGTTGCACTTAAATTGTGTCATTCATTGTTCGAATGAAGATATATCATTTCAAATTCAAGTGTCAATGGCTTTATACAAGTACGACTCATCTATTGGGTATTTTCACTACAGTAGATATTTTTCTACGCTTGATTTAGCGAGTGGCTACCACCAAGTTCTGGTGGATACCCAAGATAAGCAGAAAACCGCGTTCAGCACCGGTTTAGAGCATTATGAGTTCAATAGAATGCCGTTTGGATTAACAGGAGCACCGGCTACCTTCCAACGGCTAATGAACCATGTGCTAACAGGCTTACAAGGGTTAGATTGTTTTGTGTATCTGGATGATATTGTAATTTATGGGAAGAACTTGCAGCAGCATTCGCAACGCTTGTGCAAGGTGCTCCAGAAATTGCGAGAACACAATTTGAAATTGAACACGGAGAAGTGTCAATTTTTGCGAAGGGAGGTGGTTTATTTAGGCCTTCGTTGCCCAGAGGCAGGAGCACTGCCTGATCCGCAGAAGGTGGAATGCGTTAAAAATTTAGCGGTTCCAAGAAATCGAAAGGAAGTGCAAGTATTCCTAGGACTAGTGAACTATTATAGGAAGTTCGTGGAAGGACTAGCCGGAATTGCTTTGCCCGTTAATAAGTTGCTACGAAAAGAAGCAAAGTTCGAATGGACAGAGAGATGTCAGCAAGCATTCGAGAGGCTAAAAGAAATAATTAGCTCGCCACCAATATTGGCGTACCCCGATTTTGAGCAAACTTTTTTGTTGACCACTGATGCTAGCAATGAAGCATTAGGGGCAGTATTGTCACAAGGGGAAGTCGGTAATGACCGACCAACAGCATTCGCAAGCAGGGCGCTGAGCGATACGGAGAAAATATACTCCACAATAGAAAAGGAATTTCTAGCCATAGTGTGGGCTACGAAGAATTTTAGGGCATATTTGCTAGGACGCCCATTTAAGATATACACTGATCACCAGCCGTTGAGAGGCGTAGCCAATTTGAAAGACCAAACGTCTAGGCTAGCTAGGTTCAGACACAAATTGTCTGAGTATGATTTTGAAATCATATACACACCTGGGAAGAAGAATCTGAATGCGGATGCACTCAGCAGAGTACCGCAGGCACAGAAGGTATCAGTAGTGTAAACGAGCGCCAAGGCACGGTCAGATAAGGAGAAAGCCGAGAGAATTCAAAGGGATAAAATTGATGCAACAAGAAATGTTAGCAATGCGGGTGACGCTGCTAATGAACAAAGAGCCAGTAGTGTGGAATGGCTGGAGGATATAAAGGATATCCAGGCTGTGGTAAAGGGTTTCCATGATTCACCCCTAGGTGGGCACCAGGGATTCTGGAAAACCCATGACAGAATTAGGCGAGTATACGGATGGAAAGATAAAAGACATAAAAAAATATGTAAAGAGTTGCCCAAAGTGCCAGGCCAACAAAAGTTCAAGGCTCACAAAGATGCCAATGGTGTTCACTGACACACCAAAACAACCATTTGATAAAGTTCATATGGATATTGTGGGTATTTTACCTGAGACAGTTTCGGGAAGAAGTACATATTCTTGATAACCGGTCTTGATAACCGACAATGGTTCCAATTTTGTATCGAAATTATTCTTAGAAACTTGTAAAATGCTGGGAATCAAGAAGTTGCACATAACACCATATCATCCACAGGCGAATGGCTCATTGGAACGTAGTCATCGACCTCTGGCCGAGTACTTGCGCAGTTTTGCCAAAGAAGACGGCTCGAATTGGGATCAATGGTTGACCACTGCAATGCATGTACACAATAATACGGTACATGAAGCAAACTCCGTTCAGGACGCTCTACGGGTTTGATTTCAAAATGCCAGCAAATCTGAAGTGCAAATGTGCGCCAGTGTATAATGCTGATGACCCGAATAAAGTGCAAAAGTATCAGCTACAGCTAGCGCACGAGTTGGTCAGAGAAAACCAGGATTGTGCTAAACGAGTAGCCAGGGAAGCCTATAACAAGGCACTAAACCCAGTCGTTTTTAACGTGGGTTATCTAGTACTCATGAAGAATTAGCCTGGGAGAAACAAATTCGTATGTAGTAGCAGAGATCCGAAGCCCAGTTACAACAGTCGTAACGATTAAGGGCAAGAATAAGAAGCTACATAATAATTTGTTGAAATTATTCCACATTAGACCACACACCTAGATTCATGTGTTAACGGTGTTTTACAAGAATAATAACATAAGCAAGTACGTGTGTATATCAAATAACACACACAGCGCCGATTTTCAGAGTCAATGTCAGTAAAAGTGTGCCGCTTAAACTCGGGCAAGTAAAATTGACGTAATGAAAATCTGTTAATTAAGCACTATTGCCGAATGAAGGCAGTAGAGAAAAAATATTTTTTTTTGTTGTACGTATTGAATAATAATAAACGGGTTCATTGCGCGTATTTAAAAAATAAAATAAAATATAAGACAGTCGTGGGTAAGTAATATAAAACTTCGAGTATGTACGTACATACATACAGCGGTGTATGCACTGAATTTTGACTCTTGAGCGTTAACGCCAAGCGGCGGAACTGCTGGTGAAGTAGTATATATGTGTATATACATATGTGTATGGGATAAAGAATGAAAGTACAAATGTGTATTTAAAAAAAAAAAGTAAGTATGCTAGTTAGGAGAAACGGGTAATTAGAATTTATGAGGTTGCAGACTTTGCAGCGGGTTAGATAAATACTGTTTATTAGTTAGGAATTTAATGTATAGATAAATGAAGAAAAGCAAAATTTAGGAAAATAGTATAGGTTAATCAATAAAAAATGTATAGGTAGATTGGGAAAATAAGCAATTAATTCTAGGTAATTTAAAGTGCCTTGAATGTATGTATGTAGCCATGTACGATCTGGGAAGAGACGATCGTTTATGGATATATACATATCAGGCTAGAAGTAAATTTAAATAAAAAGTAATTGTATGCGATGAAAGAAATAGTCATGCAATGGACAAAGTTTTGACACAAACGGGATTATTTTATATAATCTGGTTTTTGTCGGAGGACCAGTGAATTGGTTCGAAACTAAAATGAGTGATAACTCACGTGTTGAAAAAGAGCACGAAAAATTAATCAGAGCAAAACTGATGCCCTATATGGCTATGAAAACACATATTCCAGTCCTCTTTTCCTCCAGGATACGGTAGCGAATCCGATAATGTACGGGGAGAAGACGAGTGGACGGCAAATTGAATGATATAGCATTCAATTATAAAAAAAAGCATGTTGTAGAAATATTGTTTTTTGTTTATATATTCAGGAGTAGCGTATGTTTAAGAAAAGTTAAAGATTAAAAAAATTATAATCTGGGTAAAGTTCACATTGGAAACAAAAGTAGTTTAGAAAATAATTAGAGTTAAAAATTAATTGTTTAAAATCGAACTTTATAATGAAATAAATGTTATCATAAAAAAAATACAAATCATACTAAATCAGAAAATTATACCCAAGAGTATATATAGTACATATTTTGTATTTATTTAAATATTATATAATTTTGAAATTCAGCTATTAAATTGACTAAAATGTATATTAGAAAATTAAGAAAATTATTATAGGTGTTCTCTAAATAGCTCTGATGATGTGAAGCGAAGCAAGAAGTTCCGGGAAGAATGGATATTGGAATACGGTGCGGACTAAGGGACCAACATAGTATTCGGGAAGATGTGTTTTGGAAAATCAAGGATTTCTGGCAGCTATCCAAGGTTTGGGAATCCGGTTATGACCGCAAGGATGCCAATATATTGGATTGGGGATGAATGGTGACGGATTTATTTTTCTTTGCGGAACGGCATATGGCCGCAGCATTTGAACGCGTTGTGGATGAGTTATTGACAAGCAACGAAAAAGAAGCAAGTTTCCTTGCGGAGTCATTGGACAGTTTTATGTTACATTGTCCATCCAGGGTATCACAATCTCAACAGAATCGATTTTGGATAAGTTGAAGATGGGTAAAAGCTTAACTGACTGAAACCACCAACAAATAAAATAAGCAGAGGAGATTTGGCTCACGGAAGTTAATTGCTTCATTGAATTATATGTCCAATCTAGGGTATGAACATATGAAATGTGAATTACATATGATTTAATACAAGAGGACATAGAGACTGGTAACCGACCAGAGTACACAAATTACATCATTAAACGTGTATCTCAGAAAAATACCGATTGTCTCCACATCAAAGCCAAACGATGTCAAATACCATTATGAGGAAGCTCAAGAGAGACACTTCCACCATAAAACGCATTGCTGCATAGTAGGAAGGTGTATTGTAATCTCTCATGTATTCCAAATGATTTTTACAAGTTGAATACTATAAGCAGAGGCATTACCACCTACAGCCGTGGGGCACGCTATATAAATGGAACGAAGAAGGCCACTAAAAGCAAAGTGTTAATGGCAAACCAAGTCGCCAACCTATAACATATTTGTACGTACCGATCCAGAAAGAAGGGAGGGGTATGCAGAGTTCATCGAGGGACTTCACTCTCGCAGGACGGACGTTACCAGGATCAACAATTGCAGAGGACCGTATTTATAAGAAGCGTAGCTAAATATGTAATTAGTTTGTAATTTTGTTTGTATACTCGTATACGCCAGTGAGAAAAGAGTCGATGGAAGACCAAATATAAAAAGGGGAATATAAAAAAAAATAAAAGAACAAAATAAAACAAAAGAGAAAAGAAAAAAAACTATAAAAGAAGAAGTAATAAGAAAGCAAAAAACTAAAAAAAAATCACAATAGCATAAAGAAAAGAGTAAAAAAGGAAATAAAAAGAACCCAAAATATAAAAATAAGGGGAATTTGAAAAAAAAGAAAAAGAAAAAAAATTATACATATGTATTGTAGGTTTAAGAAAATGCACAGATTGTTTAAAATGCAGAAATGATTGTAAACTCTCATTAGAAGTTAGTTGCACTAACTTCTTTTAGAAAGAGGGGAGGGATGTTGTGAGTTAGAACCAAGCTACCTACGTGTAGTTGACTCACAGCATCGACTCCTAATAGATGCCACACTCTGTTGGATTAGCCTGTGCTAAAATTGTTTAACAATAACACATACTTTTAGGGTCTAAGTATTTTAAGTTAATATGATCTGTGTAATGTTATCATGTAAGCTTTTAGGGTATTACAGTTCCGCAGTCAAGTCGGCGAGGGCAGCGTAATGCACCGTCGCCACTTTTGAAGTAGGTCGGTTGGCTTGACCAACTGACACCAATTAGCAGGTGCGGAACTGGAACACCAGAAAGGTCAGTTCACAGACTGAGATAGATGTAAAAAAATAGTATATAAGATCTAGGTTTCGTAAGAATAAATCTCTTGTGATTTAAATCTTAAAAGTGTGAAGTGTTTCAGTTTAACGTTAGGGTTTTTAAGTTTTCAGCCACGCGCCCAAAGGAACCGCGACAGGACGTCCCCCGCCAAACAAGTAAGGACACCATACCACAACAAATTCCAGATCAAAAAACGAGGAAAGTAGTAAGATCGCATGCATGCGAATAACCTGGCGCATGATAGGCAGACACGGCACGCCAACAATAGAAGATTTTAACAACAAGCACACAATTGAAGACGAGACCATACGGATGATCGAAGCGTTAAACAATGGGAAAAAGCAATAGTAAGCCACAGCAACAAGAGGCGACCATAAATAATAATCAAATTTCATCAGAGATCAGCTACCCATCAGTACCAGAATCTTACATAGTTATTTTCTTAGTTAAAATTATTCTCATAATAGCTTATAAATTAGATAAGTATATTAAAAACCATGTACACAAATACAAAAATGACGCTAATGGCAACGCTATTATATATATTATATATTTATAACTATTAGTCCATTAAGGAGCAAAGGGCCGTTACAAGATTATTCCAATCTACTCTATCATTGGCTCAGGTGGCACTGGTCTTTTAATTTCATTTCAATTTAGCTGGGAGTTCTCTAATTCCATTTGAAACTGTCTTCTACAGGTGTGTGCAGGGCAGCCTCTGCGACTGCTGCCCTGAGAGTCGCACATTATGGCTCTTCTGGCAATGTCGTCAGGAGGTTTACGTAGCGTATGTCCAATCCAGCTCCATTTACGTTTCAGGATTTCTTTTTGATGGGAAGTTGTTCTGACAAAGACCAACTTCCCATCATCGTTTGTGATCGCGTTTGGCCAAAATATTTTAAGAATTTGGCGGAAGCATTTGTTAATGAAGTTCTGTACTGCTTATATATGTTTTGGGGCCGCATTCCAGGTCTCTCAACCGTATAGCAAGGCTGATTTAACGTTGGAGTTGAATATTTTTAGTTTGGTGCGGCGAAAAATGATACTCGATCTCCACACTGGGAATAAAGCACCAAAAGCTTGTTTACCCTTAGCTGATCGGTTAGTGACGTCAGTAGATGAGCATAAATGTGTAAAACGTGTCGCGAGCAGACGTGTTCTCCGCGGCTCTTAGCTTTAACCACGAAAAATAACGAAAAAACGAAAACAAAAAATTAAAAACATTATCAGAAACAAAAAAATCAAAAACTCTCTACCCGGCTAACAAAAAAGTACTGATAAATATAACTACATACAACAAGGAACAAAATAAAAAAAATCGCGAAAATTTGACCTGTAAACATTACATGTTGCGGTCGCCACCCGCGCGTTCAGCTAGTGCAGCAACGGCAACGAAGACAACCGATGCGCAAACACAACAAAATAATAACAACAGCGTGAAAATAAATAAAAACAGTTGCAATCTCTCGCCAAGTGAAATTAATACACTTATAGCGCAATTCGACAGCAGCGGTAGGCAGCGCAGCTTTTCAGTGTCTGACTGTTCCCATAAACAGCTCTCCCTTTCTGGCTCTGCTAACGCTGGCTCTCAGCTTGAGCACATTACAGTAAGTAACGACTGCTGCAAAAACGTAAGTACGCTTATTGTTGGCTCTGGGTCGGTAAACACTTTGCCGTGGAGTATGCAACTCTCTCACCATTAGAACCTCTCAACATGCATGCTACAGCCAACCAAGGAAAAGGTTGGGCAATACAGACTGGTATGGACCGCTATGTTGTGGTTAAGCGCAAGTTGACTCCTCAAAAATTGTCTCAAAAATCGGCAAAGCAGATTAAATCTAATGATTCTGCTCCTGAAAGAATCCACTCGCTTCTAACAGGTTTGCACCTCTTGCAAATGCCGAAGACAATTCTACCCAGAAAGTGCTAAAAGAGGTAAAGCCCCCACCAATTTATTTAAGGGAGCGCAACTCTAACGCTCTCGTAAAAACTCTAACTACTCTAATTGGTGCTAAAAACTTTCATGTTGTCCCAATACTAAAAGGCAAAATACATGAAACCAAAATTCAATTATATATCGAATCAAGCTATCGCAAAGTCGTCAATCTCTTTGACACAGAGAAAAAAAACTATTACACCTACCAGCTTAAAAGTAGCAAAGGCATTGTTGTTGTCCTTAGAGGAATCGAAGCTGACGTAGATGTCAACGAAATAAGAGAAGCCCTATCCCAAGAGGGTTTTACCGTAAACTCTGTGTTTAACATACGCAATAAAGATAAGATTCCACTGCCGCTCTTTCGCGTTGAGCTACAGCCAGTCGACTCGAACCTCAGAAAAGGCGAATCACACCCGATCTACAACCTTCGCTATCTTCTACATAGAAAAATCTCTGTAGAAGAACCCCACAAGCGAATTGGACTAGTTCAATGCCTGAACTGCCAAGAATTTGGGCACACTAGAAAATACTGTACACTTCCCAGTGTATGTGTCGTTTGTGGTGATCTCCACATGTCACAAAACTGCACAAAGCCCAAAGACGACTCCAGTGTCAAAAAATGCAGCAACTGTGGTGAATATCACACTGCAAACTACAGAGGCTGCACTGTATACGCTCATATAAAAAAGAAATTTGCACCTCAGCCAAAACAAGTTAAAACTGTTCCTCCCGTAACAGTCTTGCGCGAAATCTCTGCCCGTGAAGCACAGCACAGTATTTCTTATGCAAATATTCTCAAAGGAACCCCACCAGTAAACCCTAAAAATGATGAGAGTACTCTTGAAAAGACTTTACAAGAGTTCATCGCAAATATGACGCAATTTATGTACTCAATGCAAAGTATGATGCAAGACATGATACGTAATCAGAACATGCTTTTGCAATCCCTATTAACAAAACCATGAACGCACTGAAAATCTGTCATTGGAATGCAAATGGCATAAGTCAGCACAAAAAGTGAGCTCAAACTATTTCTCAACGGTAACTCAATAGATTTCATGCTAATTTCTGAAACTCACCTTACTCAGAAAAACTGTTTCCAGATAGCGGGATACAAAGTTTATGACACTAAACACCCCGGTGGCAAAGCACGTGGTGGTACAGCCATTCTGATCAAGAATAGAATAAAGCATTTCCCAATGCAAGGATACTGTACTGACTATGCGACGACTATTCAGCTCGAAGAATACGTCAAAGGCTTGACAGTATCATCCATCTATTGCCCACCCAGGTTTAATATAGATGAGCAGCAGTACAAACAATTCTTTAGTACTCTCGATGCTAAGTTCATTGCTGCTGGAGACTTTAATGCAAAGCATACTCATTGGGGCTCACGTTTAGTAACTCCCAGAGGCAGAAAACTCTTCTCTGCGATAAATGCTCTTGGTCTTAATGTCTTGTCCAATGGTAAGCCTACATACTGGCCATCCGACAAACAGAAGATTCCAGATCTTATTGACTTCGCCATCACTAGAGGTATAAATAATGTACACTCTCTTGTGCATTCCTCTCTGGAGCTGTCCTCTGATCACACTCCTACAATAATAACTATCTTTTATGAAAACTCCTATCAGAAAAACGTGAGTGGTAGTTTCGATTACAAGAATACAGACTGGCTTAAATATAAGATGTTCATAAGTTCACATCTTGAAATAAAGACCTCCCTAAAGTCTGAGCAGGAAATAAACTCCGCTATTTTCAATTTCACTCAATTACTATCCCAAACAGTAAAAATTGCTACACCACGTTCTAAAGCTCAAACCCGACAAGAGTGTACTCCCCAACACATTCTGAAGCTCCTCTCCGAAAAAAGATCTCTTAGGAGAGAATGGCAATTACACAGATCACCTTCTCTGAAGTAGAAACTGAATGAATGTACTAAAAAACTGCATCACTTTCTAAAAGAAAAGGAAACCTCCGAGTTTCACGAGTTTGTAGAGACCCTCTGTCCTACAGAAGCCTCAAGCTATTCTCTATGGCGAAGGGCCAAAAACTCGAAAAAACCCATTCAAATGGAGTCACAAAATACGCATTCCCAACGGCAACTGGGCAAGAAGTGATGCAGAAAAGGGAATAGCATTCGCAAATCATTTGGAGCAAGTTTTCACCCCTAATCTTGCTAGTTCTGTCCGTTATCTAACGGTGGTTGATGCTATCCCTAGCGTCAATGGTATCTCGATTGCCAAAAAGGAGCTGACAAACGCTATCAAAGAACTCAATGCCAAAAAATCTCCAGGGCGTGATCTGATTACGGGCCAAATGATAAAAGAGCTCCCAGCAAAAGCCACAATGCATCTCTTGCATATATTAAATGCTATAATACGCACTGGATTCTTTCCTTACTCATGGAAAATTTCTCAAATTATCATGATTCCCAAAGCTGGAAAGGACCCAACAAGCGTCTCTTCCTACAGACTAATTAGTCTGCTATCAATTTTTTCGAAACTCTTTGAAAGTTTGTTAATAAAGCGTATTAAAGACGTTGTCAAACAGTCTAATGTTATACCAAACCACCAGTTTGGGCTTAGAGAAAAACACAGTACTATCGAACAAGTTCATCGCATTGTAAACACTATACAAGAAACATTCGAAAAGAAGCAATACTGTTCCGCAGTTTTTCTCGACATCACTCAGGCATTTGATAAGGTCTGGCACGAAGGAATCTTGCACAAACTGAAATGTATGTTACCTCTTAACATCTACACATTGCTCGAAAGCTATCTCTCAGGTAGACGCTTTGTGGTGAAACAAAAAAGCTTCATCTCAGATGAATTCCCTATACAAGCTGGAGTACCGCAAGGCTGCTCTATACGTTGTTCACTGCAGATATACTAACAAACGGCAAGACTATCACCTATACTTTTGCCGATGACACAGCCATATTGTGTACTCACACAAATCCGAAAGAGGCGTCAAAACTTCTCCAAGTACACGTCAACATGCTTCAGGAATGGCTTGACCACTGGAGAATCAAAGTCAATGAGTCGAAATGCGTTCATGTCACATTCACTCTATGCAGGAGTACTTGCCCCCCTGTGCAAATTAACACCAAGCCGATCCCTCAGGCGACAGAAACTAAATATCTAGGAATGCATTTAGATCATAGACTTACTTGGGCAAAGCATATAAGTGCAAAAATTACTCAAATTAAACTCAAAATAAATGAGCTAAACTGGCTTTTGAACAGGCAGTCCAAGCTCAAACTGGACTTTAAAGTTCTACTCTATAAAGTAATTATCAAGCCCATATGGACCTACGGTATCCAACTCTGGAGTACTGCTTCACCCTCAAATGTCGAAAAACTGCAAAAAGTCCAATCGAAAATTCTTCGAATGATTACCAATGCTCCTTGGTACATCAAAAACGTTAACATCCACAGAGATTTACATATCCCGTATGTAACTAAAGAAGTTTCCCGACTTGCTGAATCTTACTTAGCAAAGCTAGACAAGCATCCCAATGCATTAGCGAGGCGCCTACTACAGCATCAAGGACACACCCGCCTGAAAAGGATGGACGTGCTGCGCTTAGCAACAAACTAGATTTTAAGCTTATTCATTACGCTATTATTTAAGTATTGCGCTACTTCTTTTCATATACCATAACTCCTCAAAGCACTGGCACTGGGAGGTTGGTAATGATTAATATGAATTTAAAAGTGAAATGTTAAATATACTATGAAGATTTATTGTTAGTTCTAAGATATTTTTTAGGAGATTCAATAAAATATATATATAATAATAAAAAAAAAAAAGTAGATGAGCCGCCACTTTTGTCAAGCATGCGGCGCAAATAACAAAAACGGTCCGTGTTCTCCAGTTGTTTATTGTAGATAGAGAAATCCTGGTTGAACTCGGTACTAATACGACTTTGGTTTTACCAACGTTTATTCTTAAACCTGCTTTGGTTGCGTTTTCAACAACTAGTTCGATCTTCTTCTTCATGTCTGCATGGGTGTTGCTTAAAAGACAAATGTCATCGGCATAGTCTAAGTCTTCTAGTCTCTCCGTTAAACCCCATGGAATGCCTCGTTTATCCTTCGTGGCTTTCGTGAGTACAACGTCCAGAACGGTGTTAAAAAGCAATGGAGATAGGATGCAGCCTTGCCTCACCCCGGATTTTACCATTATCTTGTCGCCAAGCTGCTTCTAATAGAGAATGCGATACGTTGGTTGAGCATAAAGCGCTTTAACAAGGTTAATCAGTTTTTTTGGTATACCCTTGCATTCTAGCGCCTTCCAGATGGCATCATGTATTAAAGTGTGGAAAGCTTTTTCGAAGTCTATAAACACCATGTAGAGGGGAGATCTCCACTCGACAGACTGTTCCACGATTATACGTACGCTGTTAACATGGTCTACACACGATTTATGAGGGCGAAACTCAGCTTGTTCTTTCCTCATGTTGGGCAGAATTTCCTCGGCTAATCGCTTGTTTATAATATGCGCTATGATTTTGTTAACCATGCTAATCAATGTAATCCCGCGCCAATTCTTCTGCTCAGACAAATCGCCCCTTTTGGGAATCTTAACAACTATGCCCTCTGCTAATTCATCAGGCAACAGTTCTGTTTCCCAGAAGCTTGAGATATTAGGTTGAAGAAGCTCTGCGCTCGTGATGGGATCGGCGCGTATAAGTTCAGGAGCGATATTATCCATTCCAGGCGCATTACTGTTTTTTAAGCATTTGATTGCATCGCAAATTTCTGCGTTGCTTGGACATTCTTCGTCAATGTTGGGGTTTTCAAAGTGTTCAATACATTCACAAATTGTTTCTGTTTCAGCCTGCTGTGTCTCCAACATATTCTTGTAGAACTCAGTCCATAGCTGAAGTTGCGCATCTACAGAAGTAGCTAATTTACCTTTGTCGTTTTTTATTGGTTTAGCGGAAGGCTTAGTGCTGCCTATTAGTCTCTTTTCTGCTATATAGAGATCTCTCGTACGATTTGTTTCGGCTGCAGCCTGTGCTTCTTTGGCAATATTTTCTCACCATTTTCGCTTATCGCATCTGGCGCCGTGTTTCACGGCGCGGCCAAGTCTGCTATACACCAATTGGAATAACGTTTTTTCTGACCGTGTTCTGGCGCCATCGAGGGACGCTTTAACTTTTTTGCGCTCCGCTATTTGGTGCCAGGTATCATCTGAGATCCATACTTTGCGGTTATTTGATACGTAGCCGACTGAACTCTAGGCAGAGTCCAAGAAGATCTTTTTAGTGGCAGCCCAGCTACGGTCAATGAAATCGTAAACCAGTGAATTTCGTAAAGAGTCCGAATACAATTTGCACGTGGCAGGATTTTGCAAATTTTTGACAATAAACCTCCTGTCGATTGTAGGTTCATTCCGTTTAATTGCAACTAGCTTTATGCGTATTGATGCAATGATGAGGTGGTGGTCGCTGAAGATTTCGGCACCTGTTTTATTGTGCACATGCAAGATGGAGCCGCATCATTTCTTGCTTATGGTTATGTGGTAAATTTGATGTTCTGTTTTGCGGTCTGCGAACATCCATGTGACCTTATGTATCCTCTTGTGGGAAATAACAATCCACCTATAACTAAGCTGTTCGTCATACACATTTCTACGAAAAGATTGTCGTTTTCCGTAAATCTCGAAGTGCCATGCTTACCCATTACTGCTTTCGCGTACGTGTTATCACTTCCAGTTTGCGCGTTGAAATCGCCCATTGTGATAATAATGTCCCCCTTATGAGCAGAGGATATAATTTTGTTAAGAAGGCCATAAAAGGCTTCCATAGTCGTGATGTCAGACGCCTCAGTTGGGGTGTAACACAGGATAAACTTTAGGTTTCTAGCTCTTCCTCGTAATCTAGCGGTTATGATTCTGTCGGATACCGGTTCCCAGTTAATAAGCGCATTCCGTTCCGCCTTAGCCAATAGAAAGCCAACGCCGCTGGATTTCGGTTGGCCTGTTGGTTTCCCTGAGTGTAACAATTTAAAGCTTTCGGAGGTTGTGGTTGCACCAAAGTCGCATAAGCGAGTTTCGCACAGAACCAGCAGGAGAAGATTGTGGGTAGAAAATTCTTAATTGATAATTGACGTATGCGAGATGGTTCCGTAAGCGTTCTAACATTCCATGTTCCAACTCTATTCCTTGTTTTCATGACAAAGGTCGTCACCGGTTGAGTTAGAGTATTATTATTTTTATTTATTCTTGCTTCAGTTTCAGTAAACGTCGTGATTTATAATAAGTGGCTTATTAGGCCACTGCATCCGATCCTGAAACTGGGGCAGCCAGTTCACCTCCAGGCAGGAAGGTTGCGACAGAATTTCCTCAGCGCAGATGGTAAGGTTATACCACCTTTTCCCGGACGCAAGAGTCTAGAGAGTTAGAGAAAGTTGGGTGTACCACGGACAGGAGAGGTTGACAGTTGGGAGCGTCTAAGACCTAGACATCACCCCCCTTACATCCTAGCAACGCAATTACAGCAGTTCAATTGATAAAAAAAAACAAATTAAAAAACAATAAAATTTTATATATAAAATGTCAAATTCATTATGGTATAATAAGTAATTAAGTGCATTAAAAATATAAGAATAAAAATTTAAAAACAAATTTGCCAACTTTGATCCTAAATGGACTTAAAATTAAATGCTTTGAAAGACATACTAGCTACACTAAGGAAAAATCCCAGCAGAATACACACAAACAAATTAGTAACAACAAAACTTAGACAGATAGACACATTAAAAGAAGAATTTAATAACATAATAGAGACCAACACCGACAATAAATATCTAACTGGAATAAAAATTAGCTTCGCCAAAACTTATTCCACAATAAAGGCCCTTTTATTGAAATAATTAACAGAAGAGAAGGAATTAGCAGACAACATGGCATCTTTTAGTCTAGAAACAGCATCAAAATCTCTACCCACCTCTACAGGCAACTTCAGAGAATTAGATAGCTTTATATTGACCGCTGAGCTGATAAACAAAGCACTCAACGAGATAGGACAAACAGATTTGCTAGAATATATCTACCATACCAAATTGACTGCCAACATAAGAACAGCAATAGGAGGTTATACGAAACCAGAAGACTTGAACACATTCACTACTCTACAACAACAGAGGTACAAAGACGCGACAACAATACCGCAACTGCAAACTAGATTAGGCAATCTCCAACATAAGAATTCAGGCATAAACGCCTATAAAGAAAAAATCTTAGCAATTATAGAAAGCCTAAACAGATTAAGCATACATGACCTAGGAGAAACAGCGACAGAATCAGAAAAAAACGTTATAGTTAAATTAAATAATAAATATAGCACTGGATATATTTAAAAAAAGACAGAATTAAAATTATATAGCAACAATTTTTGCTGCAAGACCAAAGGGTCGTGTAATTAAACGGACGTGTAATCACACGAGCTCCGCCCTTGTGACATTTATCGTTGTTTAAAACCAAATAAATAATTTTACAAAACCCGCGAAAGAGACGCTAAACGAAAGTGCAATTTTCAAGAAAGTTTCTAGTTCTGTTTAGATAATCTAAATACTTATAATAACTAATTTGAAATTTATTAAAAGTGTTAAATAAACAATCAAACAAACAAAGGGACAGTTATATACATATATGAGTTAAAAGTTGAAAGAGACAACAAATAAAATAATCCCGGTTGTGTGTGGTGTTGCCACAGTGGACTCTGGCCATAATAAGTGTTTAGAGTTACCACACCAAACAATTTTGTTTTTCGTGATATTTTACATACATACATAAATAAGATTAAAATATAGCAAAAATAATAATAAATAAAATTTTTAAAAAACTAAAAACAAAGTATAGTCGGTAATCGCCATGAGTGTGCAGCCCTCTCCCCCGTGGGAGAGACCGAGATCCATGAGCGAGTCATTCCACACTTCGTGGAGTGCACATGACAAACCCCCAATAATGTCCTGCTCCAGTATAGCAGTGGATTGTGCGACAACTACAACAAATTCGTCAGCAACAACAACATTTGCCTTCTCTACGTACGGTACAACAACTACATTCTCGACTACAACTGCGACATCAACATGTTCTTCTGCCTGTGTGTAAATTCCACCAAAAGGCGTGCAGGTAAGTTAACTGCAATCGCTACCAAAGAGAGCACGAACCTCACCCACGACAGATGAAGCGAAAAGAACGCCCAACACTAACAAAAAGCAAAAAATAGCAAAAAACCCAAGCCAAAGTAAGTTATCAAACTACTGGTGGAGCGATATTACTTCAGAAAGAAAAAAACAGATTTGCTGCTTTGACCGTTGATGATGACGAACTTGCTGAACCCTCGCACAGTGGACAAGTGACTCAAAATGAGTCCGAAAAGGAAAAACTAATAGTCCGAAAAATACGTACAAGGCGTAGAATGCATAAAGACATTCAAAAATGCTTTAACCGCTGTTGCAGACAGTAACTTCATATTTAAATTATTAACAAAGAATGAAGTACGAGTTCAATCGAATGACTCGGAAACATACACAAAAATATTCCAAATGCTAAAGCAAAAAGGTACGAAACTGTACACATTTAAACCCAAAAATGAAAGAGGTTTCAAAGTCATTTTTCGCAAAATGCACCCCTCCGCAGACCAAGAAGAAATTAAAAATGACCTTGGTGAAAACGGTCACAAAGTTTTAAACATAACTAATATAACTCAACGGACAACAAAAAAACCGCTACCACTGTTTAGCATAGAACTGGAAACAAATACTAACAATAAATATATTTATAGCATTAACAAATTAATGCATTGCATAGTAGTTTTTGAGGCACCTCATCATAAAAGAGAAGTCGCGCAATGCACTAAATGCCAAAAATATGGACATACAAAAAACTACTGTACAAGGGATCCAGTATGTGTGAAATGCGCTGGAAAGCATCTAACAAGTGAATGTCAAAAAAAAAATAACCAACGCAGCTGAAATTAAATGTGCCATATGTGGCGGAAATCATACTGCAAACTACAAAGGCTGTGAAATATATAAAGCCAAAAAAATTCAAAGGTTTCCATCTCTACGCAGAAAGGATCCATTATTACTACAGACCAAAAATGTGGATGGATCAGTAGTTAAACCAGGCGTAAGCTACGCCGAAATTGCAGAGTCGTCAAATCCAAATAAAACTGAAGAAAATACAAAAAATTCAAACGATAGTGATATAAATGAACTTAAAGACATGGTGAAATCCCTAATCACTCAAATGACTAATATGATGAATATCATTACAATGTTACTAACAAGTTTAAATGCACGAAAGTAATAGTTTAATAATTGTAGCCTGGAATGCAAATGGCCTAACAAAACATTATCTGGAGTTTAAGCAATTATTGTCTGACAAGAAAATTGATATACACTCAATTCTGTTTTTATGCGGTAGATACGTTCCTGAGCAAAACGCATTAAAAAAAACGCATAAAACAAGACACTATCTACATTGAATAAATAGGGATAGGTTCCATAGCTCTCGAAAACCGCTTAAAACCAAATAAATAACCAAAAAATCGCATAAAAAGAATGATGTTACCCTTTTTGGAGTGGATTATGGTGGGTACCTAAAGGTGTTTGAAGAAAGGAGGGTTATACATTTAAAACAAATTGAAATCACGAGTTAAAAATTTGATTTTTATTACATTTTTCTTAGAAATAAAATGATAATTACACCTAGTCGTTATCTTCACTTGTTGACAATGCCCGTGACCGTTTCTGAGCTGGTACGAAATCGCTATCATCGCTGCTGTAGCTAGTCAACAATTCGGGTGATGATACTAATTCTCCCTCATTAGACCCAGTGCTAATTTCAACGACTGGTGGTTTTGCATCTTTGACAACAAAATCTGTTATTAAACTTTGCGAAGATTTCTGAAATTGTTTAAGAAGTTCCTGATAGCCAGAAATGCAACTCTTCAGGTCTCGCTGGAATTTAAATGCCTGTTCAGAATTCGGGTCATTTTTAATAAAATGATTTTCCAATGAATTGCAAACCTTCTCGAATTATTTTTGCAGTGAGCGGTAGAGGTTCACTGTCTTCCACATCACTATTATTTTCTGGATCTAGGACCGGATTCAATACTAATTCGATAATATCATCTTTACTTAAGGCCTCGTCCACAAGCAATTCATCAACATAATTTTCGTTAAATGTTTCAAAACCTTCGCCACCAATTTCATGTGGTAAAGCAATAATTTCAGTAGAAACCGTCGATCTTTGATTAATTGCGATTCTGTTTATAATGCATCCAGGCCATAGTGTTTTCCAACACGCATTTAAAGTTTGTGGTCTTATTTCACCAATAGCAGAAGTTGCATGATTGATACAGTCTAAAATCGAAAAGTTTTTCCAAACGTCTGTAAGTGTAACTGGATCATTATCAAGTTGATTCAAAATAAATTGGAAGGTTCGTTTTACATAATATTTTTTAAAAGTAGCAATTATGCCTTGATCCAATGGCTGAATAAGACTCGTTGTATTAGGTGGAAGAAACACCATTTTCACATTTGGATGTTCTAAATTCGAATGCGACCTCTACTTCCGGGATGAAACAATCATTAAACCACTCGGTGAAAACAGCAGTTGTCACATAAGCCTTTTTATTAGCCATCCAATGCACTGGCAATTTTTTAAAATCTTTACCCTTTAAGGCCCGTGGTCTTGGAGATCGATTAATAAGCAGGGGTTGGAGAATCCAATCTCCTGATGCACTGCTACAAAGCAGAAAGGTTACCCTATCTTTGGCTGCTTTAGAATCACTTGCTTTTTTCTCAGCTTTCGCAATGTATGTTCGGGTGGGAATTTTTTACCAGAATAAACCCGTCTCATCTGCGTTGAAAATCTGATCGGGACAATAGCCACCATCCTCAATAATTTTTGCCAACTGTTCAGGATAATGACTAGCAGTCTCCTCGTCTGCTGATGCGATCTCCCCGGTAATCTTCACGTTGTGTAAAGCATTTCTTTTTAGAAAACTAGTAAGCCATCCTGTGCTTGCCAAAAAAGCTGTACCGGAATGAGGGGTAGAGGTAATAGATGGTTCTAATTGCTTCAATTGCTCGTAAAAGCGTAGAGCCTTATTTTTAATGAACGGACCATCTAAAGAAATTCTTTTTTTTGTTAGATCGTCAATCCAAATCACCAATGCTTTTTCGGTTTTTTCTACTAAAACATTTCTTGAATAAGATGACGCTTTGGAACTTAATTTTGCACCCGAAGTTACAGACTGTCTTATTAACACTTCATTCTTTTTAATGGCTTTTATAGTAGATTCGCCGAAACCAAAATGCCTACCAACATCCGTAGATCTCTCTCCTTTTGCCAAACGATCTAAAATAGCAATTTTAATTTCCAAAGAAATTCCCGTTCGTTTGCGAATCTTTTTTTCCATCGGATAAAATCAATTTAGAAATTTCTAGAAAAATAGATTTCATTTCAATTTAATTTAAATTTAAAAAAAGAATTATTTTTGACATTTTTTACCTTTTCTAATAAAAACAAAACACATTAAAATTACACCAGGAAACAGCTTACAAAAAACTTCACTGATATCGACTTAAACCACAGCAGACAGAATAGAAATGAGCACAGCTGCCGTACATTTTACGAGAAAAAATAAAAATTATAAACTGTGATTCCCATTAAAAGAAAATTAAAAATCATAAAAAACTGGGATTCCCCTAAGAAGGTGCGTTCTTTGTTTATGTTTTCTATTACGTAATGAATGTTTTGTATAAAGGTGAGGTTTCACTAGACGACTAATATGCCAACTGCAAAATCTGATAGACTTTAAGTCTGCCACCGTTTAGCCCCTACACTATCAGACTTTTTTTGTCAACTTGGATGATAATGCATGGTCGACAATTAAACTAGCAATTTTAACAAAAAATTAAATTTTTAAATTGAAATCGTATAAAAAATTCTTATAAAAAGTTGTACTAAAAAACCGCATAAGTTTAAAATCGCATAAAAAAGTCGCATAAAAACAGAATTGAGTGTAGCTCTAGTTTCAGAAACACATTTTACGAACAAAAGCTATTTAGTATTTCCTGGATATAAAATTTATGTGACAAATCATCCTGATGGTAAAGCTCGTGTTGGGACAGCTATCATAATAAATTCACTATTAAAAAATACTGAACGGCAACCATATGCAACACTTTATATTCAATCCACTACTGTGCAAATTGAGGATACAACTGGGACAATACTCATTTCCTTAGTTTATTGTCCCCCCAGACACCTAATAACGACGGATCAATATGATTACTACATAAAGACGCTTGGCGTAAGATTAATTGCAGCTGGTGATCTGAATGCAAAACACACTGACTGGGGATCCAGGCTAACCAATAAAAAAGGACGAAATCTGATTAATGTTATAAACTAAAATAACTGCAGATTTTTAAGCTCAGTTGAACCCACATACTGGCCAACAGATAGGAAAAAGATACCAGATCTAATCGACTTCAGCATAACAAAAAATATAAAGTGTAACCAATTAAAAAGTAAAGCTTGTTTTGAACTTGCTTCAGGCCTTTCTACGATAATACTTGACTACACAACTGACAACAAACCCATAGAACCTATAGCTAAGATTTTTAACCACAAGACAAACTGGAATGAGTATAGACAGCATATTGAAAATCAATTGAATATGTCTGCACTGAAAACACAATTAGACATTGAACGTGCCATTATTCACTTCAACAATGTGGTCCTAGACGCAGTAATCAAATCAAGCCAACAGCATAAATTTAGAAGAAATAAACCTACAACGGATATTTTCATAAGAAAGCAAATTATTGAGAAGAGAAAGCTGAGAAAGAGGTGGCAGCGAACTAGATCGCCTGAGGATAAACACAATTTAAATATAGCAACTCAAGAAAATATTAACTAAAAAACAAAATATAGAAGTTGAAAATTACCTAAAAAACTTGACTCCTACCCAGGATACGAATTACTCATTATGGAAATGCACAAAGAAATTTAAAACTCAGATAAGGTATCAGCCACCACTACGGAAAGTTGACAACTCATGGGCTACTACCAATGAAGAAACGGCAACTGCATTGGCTAAATACTTAGAAAAAGTCCTATCAAATGACGAAGATAAATATATTGAAACACGCAATGACTTAAATATAGACATTACAACCAAAATTAAGAAAACAAACACAACAGAAATAATTAATTGCATTAAAAAACGAATAAACCACAAAAAAGCACCAGGATACGATATGTTGACAGGAAATAACGACGGATCAATATGATTACTACATAAAGACGCTTGGCGTAAGATTAATTGCAGCTGGAGATCTGAATGCAAAACACACTGACTGGGGATAACTCAGATAAGGTATCAGCCACCACTACGGAAAGTTGACAACTCATGGGCTACTACCAATGAAGAAAAGGCAACTGCATTGGCTAAATACTTAGAAAAAGTCCTATCAAATGACGAAGATAAATATATTGAAACACGCAATGACTTAAATATAGACATTACAACCAAAATTAAGAAAACAAACACAACAGAAATAATTAATTGCATTAAAAAACGAATAAACCACAAAAAAGCACCAGGATACGATATGTTGACAGGAAAAACTCTCGCTGAGCTACTTACTATAGGTTATAACTACTTAAGGAATGTTATCAACTCAATGTTCCGACTACAATTTTTTCCCAAAGTATGGAAAGTTGCTGAAATTATTGCACTACCGAATCAGGGAAAAGATGCTACAACTGCTTCGTCGTATAGACCAATTAGCCTACTTCCCATAATCTCTAAAGTTGCTCAAAAACTATTACATGATAGACTTAGCCAGATCCTTGACAATAAAAACATTATACCACATCATCAATTCGGCTTCAGAAAACGACATTCAACGATTCAACAGATACACCGTACAACAAACAAAATTGAAACAGACATAGTATATAAGCGGTACTGCGTTGCTGTATTCTTAGACGTTGCAAAAGCATTTGACAAAGTATGGCATAAAGGACTGCTGCATAAACTAAAGACGATGCTGCCACTTGATTACAATTTGATTGTTGAAATTTATCTTAGTGATCGTTACTTTTACTTCAATTATAATGAAGAGTGTTCGTCTATTCATCTTACATAGCTGGAGTTCCTCAAGGGAGTGTTTTAGGACCACTGCTATATGTCATATTTACCTCAGATATACCACTTCCAAAAGAACTGAATACCACAATTGCTACCTTTGCTGACGACACAATCCTCTTAGCATCTGACAAAATTCTAAATACTGCGACTGCAAATCTGCAGATATACACAGAGAATGTTAAGGAATGGTTTGATAAATGGTGCTTGAAAAATAATGAAGATAAGACTGTACAAATAATTTTTACGACTAAAACAAAATTTAACCCAATACCTATTAAAATAAACAATAAAGATATAAAAATAGGGTCTACTACTAAATACCTTGGTATACTCGTACAAATGGACTCAAAGCAAAATTTGCACTACCACATCAAACAAAAAACGAAACAAAAAAAATAAAAATTTAGGCAACTATATTGGTTAATGGGTAAGCATCTAAACTCACAATTAACAACAAGTTGCTGTTATACAAGTGTACTATAAAGCCAATTTGGACGTACGGACTCCAAGTATGGGGAACGGCAAAGCGGTCACACATACAAAAAATTCAAAGACAGCAATCTAGAATATTAAGAGTTATCATAATGTCTGGTTGGTACACAACAAATGAAGATATACGCCGCAAACTAAATATGACAAGAATTGACGAAGAAATAAAAAAGATATCCACAAAACACTACGATACACTGCATGGGCATAATAACGAAGAAATAAACGAGTTGCTACATCTAGAAGAAACCACCATGCGCCGTTTAAAGAGAACTCGACCAAACGACCTACTGAACTAGGAAATCCAGACTACACATATTAGTAATAGTATTATAAATGTAAATGTAAATAATTATCATAAACATAATTTTGATCATAAATTGTTTGAATATAATTATAGTGAACTATATTATAATTAATGTAAATAATTTTTGTTGTATGACTTCTTGGCACTGACCAAAATGTGTTTTTAATATTAATTTCCAAACAAATTGTCAAATCATGTACTAGGTGTCAATATAATGGTGACAGATGTATGAAATAAAGGGGGAAAAAAAGAGACCAAATGATTTAGCAGAAGCAACTGAATTGGCACTTGAACTCGAGAGCGAATCCTGAACAATGCCCAACACATCACAGCTGATGCAAGTAAGGCATAATTCATTCAACTCACACATTACAATGTCAAATTTCAAAGCTCCACGCAAATATAATTCATTCAACCCTTCTCCACAGTACACAAAAAACACACGACAAAATTTCAGCACACGCTATGACAACAGTAACAAAAATAACTACAACAACATTAACCATGCAAACAACAGAAACAACAACCGTAGCAACACAAATTTCAATCACATAAACAATAACTACAACAACACACATCCAACTAATCAAGATAACAACAACTTCAGACACAACAACAGCTACAACTCACAAGGCAGACAGCAGAACAACAACACTTTTAACTCAAACTGAAACCGCCGCGTAAACATGATACACAATGAGGGAAACGGACAAGGCCCAGAATGCATAACCATTCTGGAAAGCCAAAACTAAATGTGTATAAGATATCAGATAACCACACAAATTTCGTCACACTGACACACAGAAAGCAAAAAATTACACAGGTGCAATCATCTATCTCTTTATGTAAAATAACCAATAAATTAGCAAACCACGAATATTTTCCTGACGACAAATGCAAATTAACGGGCATAACAAATGAAGAGGTATATTCTGAAGGTCAGATAGAACTACAATTAGATATAGGAGAAGAATCATGTAATCACTCTTTCCAATTAGTATGCCAAACATTCCCAATAGGAACATATGGCATTCTGGGTAGGGATTTTTTTGAAAAATTCATATGCAAAATCGATTATGACACGTTTACAATTTCCGTGTACGTAAACAAACAAACAATACCTATACCCATGCAAACTAAATCCCATGATATACAAAAAATAAAAATACCAGCAAGAACAGAAATAATACAAGCCTTAAAACTGAACTTAAATGAAGATAAGATAATTCTAAATAAAGAACTAAAAGAAGACATATTCCAGAGCATTTCCATAGCACCTAAAAGTGGTAGAACCCATATAAAAATACTAAACACAACAAACCAAGAGGTAATTTTAGACGGCATACAATTTGAAACTGACTCATTAAACAACTATGAACATACTAAAGTACAGTACGCAGCATACCTACAAAGAAAACAGACTACAGAAAAGAATTGAAACTTTAAATTTTAACTGCACAGACGAAATGACAAAAACCCAACTAATAAACATCACAAGACAATACCAAGAAGTTTTTCATCTTGAAGGCGAACCACTATCGACAAACAATTTTTACAGACAAAACATAACGACACATCACAACACACCTGTTTACATTAGAAACTAGACACTGCCACACACACACACACACACACACACACAGAAATTGTGAATGAATAGGTACAGAAAATGCTACAGGAGGATATCATTGAACCTTCAGTCAGCCCATACAATGCTCCACTCCTTTTGGTTCCTCAAAAGAACACTATTGACAAAAAGAAATGGAGACTTGTAGTGGATTTTAGAAAACTGAATGCTTAAAGAGTAAATGATAAATTCCCGCTAACTCGACTAGAAGACCATTAACAGCCTTTTCCACATCCAATTGACACTACCAATTTAAAAGACTACCTTTCGGACTTGAAATTTCATCCAACAGTTTTCAGAGAATGCTAACAATAGCACTCTCAGGACTTGATTCAGAAGCATTCCTTTATGTAGATGGCATAATCATCTATGGATGCAGTCTAAATCATCAAATCATAATCAAAATCTGATCAAAGTACTAGACAGACTAAAACTACATAATTTAAAATTAAACGGAGCAAAATGCAACTTTCTGAGACCAGAAGTCGTATATTTAGGACATTTGATTATACAAGACGGAGTTAAAGCTGACCCAGCAAAGTATGAGACTGTTAAAAATTACCCACAACCGAAAAACGCAGACGAAGTAAGAAGATTCGTTGCATTCTGCAACTACTATAGAAAATTCATACCAGAATTTGCAGATATTGCAAAATGTTTGAACTCCTTACTAAAGAATTAAGCCAAATTTGTATGGACAGATGAATGCCAAACATCTTTTGAAACTCTAAAACAAAAATTAATAAACCCACAACTACTGCAATACCCAAATTTTGATAAACTCTTCATATTAACCACAGATGCATCGAATTATGCACTAGGCGCCGTACTATCACAAGGCGAAATAGGACAAGATTTACCCATTTCATATGCTAGCAAATCAATACAAAAAAATGATTTGAATAAGCCAGTAATAGAAAAATAACTATTAGCAATATACTGGGGTATTAACTTCTTCAAACCCTATCTACGAGTACATCAATAAATGACGTCAAGAATATTAACTAATTAAAATTTAATGTCGACACGGAAAATCAAATCTTTGAAAATATGAATATATATATATATATATATATATATATATATATATATATATATATATATATATATATATATCAAAAATCATATTGTGCACATAGGCGAAAGCGATAATTCACCGAATCAAGATTCGACTCTGAAGAAGTTCCGACCTAGAAATAAAAATGGAACTGAAAATATAAAGCATGAAGGAATCAATGATAAATCAGCGAGACTAGACTCGATTCTGAAGAAATTGATATCCAAAACAAAAAGAGAAAATATTAAAGAAGTAGCAATTGCAATTAATGACGAAATTTTAAAGATATATAAAAAAGAAGAATTTAAAGAAGCGTATGCAAAAATAAAAATGATTAGTAAAAAGTCCTCCAAAGAGAATAATAAGATATAATAAAATACAAACTAAAAGATGAATGTCACAATACAGGACATCCCGGAGTAAGAAAAACTCTACTGAAATTAAAACAAAGATTCATTTGGAAAAATATGAACCAAATGATAAAGAAATTTGATCCAACTATGACACATGCAATAAGTGCAACAAACAAGACACATCAAAGAAACACAAACCATAACAGACACCCATAACACCAGTTTCGAGTTCATATCGATTGACACCATGAAAGATCTCAAACGAAACCGCTACATAGTGACCATGCAGTGCGAGCTGACAAAACTTGTAATCGCACACCCAATGACAACAAAAGACGCCCACACAACAGCCAAAACAAGTTGAACAATTCATACTCAAATACGATCACTTTAAAATACTTAAATCTGACAACGTACAGAATTTACAAACGAGCTAATGGCAAACATATGTGCACTCAAAATACAACAAAAATTTTCGACTCCATATCACCGTGGAATTTAACCACAGAGTTTTGAATTAATATATAGGAAACTCCTAGGTTTACCCAATGAAGTATTACAAAAGAACGCAAAAATATACGACTTTGAAAATTACAACGAACTAAAAGCAAGATTAAGGTATGCCAATGAAAAGGCAAAAGAAATGCTTATTAAAGCAAAACAAAAACGTGTATTAACAGATTCAAAAACTAATACCAATACACTTAAGGTAGAATTATGAGATTTAGATCTACTATACGTAGAAAATAGAAAATTAACCCATACAAAAGACAATATAAGATACTAGATAAGTTAGGAGTTAATTCGTTAATAGAATATAATGGTACACCTAAGAAAGTACATAATAACCAATTAAAACCATACAATGTATTTTGAACAATATAATTTATAATTATTACTATATAATTACACAACCACACAATGTAATGAAAACAATATTATTTGTAATTATACCTATATGTAATTAAAACCACATAATTTGTAATAAAAACTATATAATTAAAAACACTACCATGTAATTATAACAATAAGAAACAATTTAAAAACAAATTACATCAACTATTAGACAATAAGAAAATCGTGTAATTCCACAATAAGTTCATAACATAAGACAATTGTAAAAACACACATACCATATTTCCAGAAAAATTGCTCGCTTACACCCTAAATTTTTCTTTTAAGGGTGAGGGTTTAGTGTACCACACTAGCTAACGAACTGACAATAGTGCAACGCATGCACTTGCACTCAATTCCAAATACGCTAAATACGCACTGACCTGCGCTGCCTATTTTGCATGGACATGCGCTGCCTATATTGCAGCGTGATATGCATATTAGACAGTGCAGTGACTTTGCCCTTGCAATTACACTCAATTTTGATCATGTAAACAAACCATATGATTTGTCAATGAATAATTTGTAATTCGACATTTGAGATTATTTTGGAGATATGTTTTGTAATTAGTAAAAATAAGATAGGTATATTTAATACTAGACAAAATAGGATAGCAATATATTTTAAAACATATAAAAGAGCCATCGAGCCACCAAATAAACCAGAGTTAAATCTGAAGATAACTAAACCTGCTACTCGCATTAGTGTATTCATTTATCTCTCGTGCTCTAAATCAAGAACGACTTAGATCAGCACAACTAATAGCTTGGCCAACGGCACACGCTGCCGGTCAAAACCTTCACTGAGGGCGTCTTTCCGCTTTGTTTAGGTTATTTCCTTCACAAGTGATCTTGCATTCACACGTAGTGTGAAAACTGCATTTAACGTATAACGATATTGCACTCGCACGACATACGATGATCAGAATTGTTTAGCCACAGCCTACGATAGATGCACCATATGTTGATCCAGTGAGGCTAGAAATCATCGTATATCACATGCCGATGCAAGGCTAATCTCATCATCACACCCTACATCTGTTTTGCTACTACTTTAGTAGAAATAGCAAAACTAGATCGGGAACTATAGCTGGGCTTTAAGCCGAACCCTCCGACAGGTTGCGAATAGTAATTTAGCAATTTCGCTGAAATTCCTGTTACGGTGTCGAGTTCACACCGCTTTTTTTTTAAGTATGTGCCCCCTGTTAGAATACGAATGCCGGCATCAGGATTGATTCCAGAAAGATTCTGATTATAGTATACTGGAAAGGTAGCAGACGACACTAGGCTGGAGTAGTGGATCCCTGTTACCTCAGTATCAGCAGCGAAATCTTGCTGGAATGGCTTGCAGAAAGATTCGCTAGATAACCATGGGACTTTAGGAAATTAAGTGCACAAGAGGAGACAGCGGTTGTGAGTTTGGGCTTATACTTAAAAAACATGAATAACGATAACAACAAGCAGCTATATACTCCAACAAACAAAAGGGGTAGCGGAGGTCTCTTATTGAAAAATCACCGCCACACAGCAAAGTATTATCAGTATACGGCCCATCAGGTGGACAATGTGAAAATGATGTAACAGGCTTAACTCAAAGTATACACAGTGATATACGTGGGACAGCAAAATCTCACTATACGGGCTCCCCTAGCTCTTCAAATTCCAGCCAAAATGAGGTTGACAAATTTAAGGCAATGCATGAAACGGATGGCAAACAACCATGCGCCCGAACAGTATCGACTCCGCCTATATCTACTCTTAAAACTGGAGCAGCAACGGAACGAGCCGAGGTTGCGGTAGCACCCCTCAATGCTAAAATTACAGCTCTGGGGAAGACCATAAATAATTTACTGCAATTTTGCAAGATTACGCCAAATGTGCATAATGAGGTAAAATGACTAGCAGCGGCTATGAAGGCAAAACATGTCGAGGTCGAGATAGAATTGAAGAGCATGCGTACTATTAAAAACTTAGGATAGGTGAGCACGATCACAGTTGGGGTGAACACAGGATCGGTTCGATGGTTAAATTTAAATGGATGATGTAGCAACAACGGGTTCTGTAAAAAGGTTGCGAGAAAACAACGATCGTACAGTCATGCTTGAAATTCTCCCTGAGCAGGTCATTTGTCACACGGTACCAGCTCCAAGAGAGGTTGTCATGCCGGCACAACGCCTCCAAACATGTGATGATGCCCAAAATCGCAACAGAAGAAGGAACGGTGGACGAAGGTAGAAAAAATACACGGAAAAAGCAAACAAAAAAACTGTAAGACCAACGAGATAAAACCTAGACCTGATGCCTTTATAATTAAGACAGCAGGTGAAACGTCATTCACAGACATCCTGAAAACTGTTAAATTCAGTAGTGCGTTAAAAGAACTTGGGGGAGATGTCAGGCGAATATATCAGGCTAACAAAGGCGACATAGTAATCAAGCTTAGGAGTGATCCAGAAAATAAGACTGCAAAATATAAGGGGACGGTAGAGCAAGATCTCAGAGACGTGGCAAAAGTAGGGGCAAAAACACACACCATCAGAATTCAATAAGATGTGGACATGATCACTAAACCCGAGAGGATTGGCGAGGCTTTGAAGTCGGCCCGACGCAATATGAGAAAGTTCTATGACGGCACACAGACAGCGTATATCAATCTACCCGCAAATGATGCTAAAAAATTACTGACTATGCTTAGTATCGAAGTCGGATGGGTGAATTGTAGAATTCGGGAGACAGCATCACACAAGCGTTGCTTCAAATGTTGGGGCTATGGTCATCTGGCCCTTCGCTGTAATGAATCCATAGATAGAAAAGACATGCGTAGGTCACCTGGCAGCAGACTGTAAGAACAAAGAGAGGTGCGATCTATGCAAAGGCAATCATGCAGCTGGAAACTACAAATGTCCGGTATATAAGAAGACGCGAAAATATAACAGACAATGAGAATCGTGCAACTTGAACCGATGCGCGGCGGCCCAGGGTCTCCTGAAGCAAACTATGTACGAACAAAAATCGCCGTGGCACTACGGTGTGAACAACATCGAAATTTAAACTGTTGCAACTACAAAAATGGATGCCCTCAGTAAAACTACTATATGGGGAATTAACAAGTGAGCAATTCAGCAGAAGATGACAATGGCGGAAATTGGTTTCACATGGCGAAATTAAAAAATGTGTACTTTTTCTCATGCTATTCTCCCCCCAGTATGACTCTAGATGAGTTCGAGCGAATGCTGATGGCTTTGGTGACAAAAGCGCGAGGTAATAGTCCTGTCGTAGTATCAGGAGACTTCAACGTCTGGTCCACAGTATGGGGAAGTACACGTACAGATCAGCGAGGAAGAATTCTGTTTGAATGCCTAGCTCCATTTAATCTAGACCTCTTAAACCACGGTAATAACAATACAATCGAAACAGGCAGGAGGGGTTCCGTGATAGACCTCACCTTCGTTCACAATGTTACACACAGTGATCACATTGGGCCATTGAAATAGAATTACGCAGAAACAAAAACGAATTCTCAAAGTGTAAATAAAACGGTGGAGCTGGAAGGTTTTTGACTTTGAAGCCTTTAATACTGCCTAGAAAGATGAGGAATTCTCCCACGACACGGCTGTCAGCATAACAGACAAGCTCAGCATGGTCTACGATTTGGCAATGCCAAGAGTGTCAAGCAGAAATATGAGGACACCAGTTTTCTGGTGGAAACACGAAATCACTAATGCGAGGAAGCGATGTAACCAAGCGCGCAGAAAAGCAAAACGACCTGGCAATATGCCAATTTGTGAAATGCTGAATCAAGGACATAAAGAGTGTACGAAAGCACTGAAAGCTCCCACTAAAAACAACAAAAACACATATTTTAAGGAGCTCTACAAGAATTCTGATCTCGACCCATGGGGTAACGCATATAACTCAGTGATGGCGAAACGTAAAGGGCCAAGAGCACCGCACCTAACAGAGTTTAAATTGATTCGCAATTTGGTTCCAGCGCTCTTTCCACCACAGGAGGAACGAGTTTTGTACAACGGCCAACGAATAAACACCACAGAAATTTCCGAAAGTTCCACTGATGAGGTACTGGTCACTTTGCGGAAAGTCGCTGCCGGCAAAGCAACCAGGCTAGAGGGTTTAACCAGCATTGCGATAAGCGCTGCGGTTAAAGCGACACCTGAAATCTTCACGCAAGTGGACAATGCGTGCTTCAATGAGGGAATATACCCAGATATTTGAAAAAGGTAGATATTGATATTACTGCTTAAGCTCGGAAAAGAACCAGATCACCCATCCTCGTAGGATAACAAGCTCAATTAACCTATATGTGGCGCTAAATTGGGCAGAAGTCGTGCGAGTTAAATTTGGATCGATCCGATTTACCAAAAAAATATCAATTTGGCCTCAAATGACCGATCAAAACACGTCCGTCAAGGTTTGAAATTAGAACAGAATTGACTTATTGAAATGAATTCTTACTTAACAAATAATGAACATAAAAGTTTACATATCATGGGAAAATGCATGGTATGCATTTTATAAAATGCTGATCGCGATAATATGCCGAGAACTGCAACCGGTGAGTTGCTCAAATGAAAACATCGAGTTAATCAACTTGGCTTGGGTTGTTAAGGTGCATGTGTCGATTGTTGTTGTTGTTATGGGAAAGTGCATTGTATGCGTTTTACAAAATATTGGCCGTGATAATATTCTGAGAACTGCATCCCGTAAGTTGAGCAATTGAGGACATCGGGTTAATCAACTCTCCCCAGGTTTGAGTTGCTAAAGTGCATGTGCCGATTGTTGTTGTTGTAGAGGTGGTGTATATGTAACTCCTCCTCCCCTTAGAATAGAGCGACGGTCAAAACGATGAAGTTGAGGTTGGGGTGATGGATCGTACGGTAGGCGGGACCATAGAGGTTATAGGGTAGTGGCGAATTGTTATTTGTGTTTCCAAGATTTGGAGTGCAGCTGTGGTTTGGAAGTTGTAATCTCGTAGCTTTTCTAAGTTTGGTTTCTAATGTAGAATTTGCCTTTACTTCAGTATCTATTAGAGGTAGAACGTTGATTTCGAACAAAAATATTTTCGGATCATCTCGGTAAGTAATGAAGATATTAATAGGTGTACTTTTGTTTTACACCTGTCGCAGTTGTTATTTGTTTTTATTATTTTGAGGTTTATATTAGGGAAATAGAATTCTCTCTTTAAATGTAAGATGGTTTTATCTATTCCTTTATGGTTAGACTTCTCATGGTATTCTCTGATAGTTTTTTCTTGATCATCAGTTGGTGCAATGGCTAAATTTTACCATTTTATTTTGAGACAAATATTTACGCTATATGCACTGAATTAATCGAAAGGCATTGTCGTCTGAAAGACATTTGTGTGGCGGCACAAAATTTTTCAGTAAATTTATTCTAGTTTCTTCATCGAATGTTTCTCTTCCGCGTTGTTTGTTCTTAAATATTGTTTCAATTACCATTGGCGACCCTATGGTTTTCGTTTCTAGGACAAATTGTAGACAAAACTCGTTTAATGATTTTTCGGAGATTGTGATACTGTTGCCGCCGTCACTAGTCGATTTTAGATTAAGTCAGTCGATTTTTAGATTAAACAATTCATTTTTAAAGCGGATCGATCGCTAAAATAAATAAAGTATAATTAATAACATATATAAAAACATGCTTTTAATTTATAGCGACGAACGCTTATGAAAATTATACGAGTATGTACATATGTAAGTATCGTTTCGACAACGCGCAAACAAATCTTTAAAATTTAATTTTGTTTAAAAACTAATTGCGAGAGTGCCGCGTAAATTTGCTAAGTGACTTAAAAAACAATTGTTGAATTAAAAACTTTTGAATTTGCAATAAGAAAAGAGCAAATATGCCACGAAATAGTTACAATTGCAAAAGGTGTGATAAGGAAGACAATCAACGTATGGTGCAGTGCGACACCTGCGACAAGTGGTTTCATTTCGATTGTGTGCAAGTAGACACTATCGTAAATGATATAAGGTGGAACTGCGATATTTGGACAATAAATACAAAACATTGTCACAGTCAAGTAAGTTTTCATCATCGTTCGGGCAAATCAATATGCTGACCAGGACACCTACAGCAGCTCAACTATCAGCGCGCCAGGCTATACCAAAGCAATTGTCTACTTTTAGCGGCGATCCTGACCAGCCATTATTTATAAGCAGCTTCGAAAACAGCACAGCCGGATTTAGCTATTCGGAGAATTTGATAAGTCTGTAATCGTGCTTAAAAGGTAAAGCCCGCGAAATGGTTAAAAATAAATTGCTTTTGCCGTCAATGGTTCCTGAGATCATTCAGACGCTGCGCATGTTTTTTGGGCGGCCAGAGCATATTATCAAGCGAGCAGTGAACAAGGCTCGGAGTATGCTGGCAATTAAAGACAAATTGGAGACTCTAATTGAATTCGCACTCTCTGTTCGAAACATTTCCGCAACGATGGAAGGTTGCTTTATGGACATGCACCTACATAATCCTTTTTTGGTGAAAGAATTGGTGGACAAGCTTCCCAATAACGATAAATTGAATTGGGCGATGCACCCGAAGCATCAACACACTCCGGTAGTGAAATTGTTTAGCGATTGTACCAAATGGCGGAGGCAGCAAGCACAGTTGTGTCTGTGGTACCCAGCAAATGTAGTGCCGCTTTAAATACACATACGATTGTAGAAGATGACGAGTGTGTGCGCCCGGCCCGCGCCGAACGTAACACACAGTTTTGTAAATGTAGATTGCGACGGTGAGAATCACAAGGTACCGCAGTGCGAAAACTTTAAAAAGGCTTCACTGGATCGTAAATGGAAGTACGTGCGTGAAATAAACCTGTACCGTCAGTGCCTCGGCACGCATTATCGCAAATGTTTTGTCTATAAAGAGTGTGGCGTCGACGGATGCACAGCGAAGCATAATCAGCTACTCCATAAAGGTAGAACTGAAGGCCAGGGTGAGTTACAAGCCACAAATACAAGGGCAACTACGAGTACATCGTGAAACGCACAAGTGAACACCCACAGTAGCAGCGGGAGTGAGAAGCAGCCGTATTTCCGAATCGTACCAATTAATATTCATTAAAAAATTAAATAATGAAAACATTTGCATGTTTAGATGAAGGCTCCGCTGTGACTCTCTTAGAGAGAAATGTGTTTGATGAGTTGAATCTGCAAGGCGAGCGAGAACCATTGCGCTTACGGTGGATCGCAAATACGACGCGCACAGAGAGTGATTCCAGAAGAGCTAACAACGAGATTTTAAATATAGGCAACGGTCATAAGTATCAACTAAACGAAGTTCACACTCTTGACAATTTTGATCTGCCTGCTCAGTCAGTGGACGCTCATGAAATCGGAATGAGATACCCACATTTGAAAGGGCTACCAATTCAATCGTACAAAAATGTAAAGGCGACCATTCTATTTGGTGCCAATAATTGGAAATTGGCAGTTCCGTTAAAAATCAGAGAAGGAAGTTGGACTCAGCCCATTGCATCGAAAACGCGACTAGGGAGGACCCTACAATGCTGCAACATGAAATAAGCACAGAAGTCAATGGACGCTACGAAGTCGGGTTGTTGTGGCGCGATGATAATGTGGTGCTACCAGAGAGCTATTCTAACGATCAATGTGCCTACGCAAAAAATCGAAAGAGATGCAGCGCTGAAGGCAATTATTCAAAACCAAATCGACAATCTTACTTTGAAAGGGTACGCCAAAAAACTCCCCAATAGCGACACGACGATGCCAATAAATAAAATTTGGTTTTTACCAATTTTTATAGTCACGAACCCTAACAAGCCCGGGAAAGTCCGACTAGTTTGGGACGCCGCTGCTAAATCAAAAGGAGTATCACTTAATGATTTTCTCTTAAGCGGTCCAGATCGTCTTAATCCACTTATGGAAGTCTTGCTGGCATTTAGAGTTGGGCGAGTGGCTATATGCGGCGATATTGCAGAAATGTTCCACAGAATCAACGTACGAGAAAGCGATATGCACGCTCAACGTTTTCTTTGGTGGGACGAAAACGACGAATTGCATCATCCAAGCATCTACGTGATGCGCGCATTGACATTTGGTGTAAGTTGTAGATGATTTCACCGACAGTGAGGACGACGAATTGGCGGCCATAGAGCTGGTAAAACGGGTAAAGCAAATTCATGCCGCAGCCGGGTTCAACATTCGAAACTGGTCATCAAATTCAACCAATTTGTTACACTAACTCGAAGAAGATCCATCAAAACGGCAAAATTCCAAAGAATGGGGATCCGTTACCAAAGTCTTAGGTATGTTTTGGGATCCCACTAATGATATGTTCAAGTATATTTGCATATTTGCTAAAATACGTCGTGACGTAATGAACGAGCTCGTGGTACCGGCAAAGAGAGAGACGCTCCAAGTTTTCATGTCAATTTTTGGCCCTCTCGGATTTGTATCGTGCTACACAATAGGACTAAAAATTCTGCTCGAAAACATATGGCGCTCTGGTATAGGCTGGGACGAACCTCAGCCGAAACTCTATTTGAAAACTGGTGTCAATGGAAGTCCACAGCTTATTACCTCGATACTACTCCTCGGGGCTGAAGGAGGCTCATGATGTACAACTGCACACCTTTGTCGACGCTGGTGAAAATGCTTACGCTGCCACATGCTACCTGCGCGTCGAACATTCTGACTAAGTTTCTGGTGCTCTGGTGGCCACAAAATCAAAGGTGGCACCACTCAAACCGCTGTCGATCCCACGGTTAGTGCTGTAGGCGGCAGTGATTGGAATACGACTGGCAAAAAAGATACTCAAAGTAAGTCGCATACGCACAACAACGCAATTTTGGTCGACAGACTCGAAGACAGTGCTCAAATGGTTACGTATGGACACCAAAAACTTCCAACAATACTTCATGCACCGAGTGAGCGAGATTATCGAGACATAAAATGTATCCCAATGGAGGTGGGTGCCCTCCAAGATGAATCCCGCTGACTTTGCAACGAAAGTGTCAAAGCGGACAAACTCCGAAATTTGGTTTTCAAGACCTGAATTTTTATTATCCCACGCTAGCAGTTGGCCGAAATGTGAAACGCTCGAGTCACACGATGCTGGCGACGCCGAACTTAAACGCCCCGTATTAGTCATTGGGAAAACTGATGCGCCTCTGAAGCCGAACATAGAGTACTTCTCTAATTGGAAGCGCTTATACCGAGCCTTTGCCACATTTATGCTGTACATTGAGAAACTCAAGAACGGTACCATTTCGAGCAAGAAAGACCACACCTTCGATTCTGAAGAGAGCTCAACAATTTCTGGTCAAATACGCTCAATCCGAAGAGTACGCCGAAGAGCTTAATCGCCTCAAGCAAGGTAAAGTAATCGAAAAAAGCAACAAACTGACAGCCTTAAATGTATATTTAGACCAAACTGGACTCATACGAAGCAGAGGCAGGGATGAGTACCTAAACAACCACGAAGACGTTCTTGGGCTACCAAATTCTCATCACGTGACCTTACTGTTGGTGCGTTAAATCCATGAAGACTTTCATCACCAGATGCATGAAGACATCATCAACAAAATAAAGGGTCAGTACTATATACCTCGACTGCGTGTCTTATATAAGAAGATGCGCCGAATGTGCCAACATTGTAAAAACGAAAATGGCAAGCCACAAATACCGCAAATGGCAGCTCTACCGCGAGCAAGACAAGGGGCCTTCGAAAAACCATTTACTTATGTCGGCATTGACTTTTTCGGTCCACTTTACGTGGCTGTAGGCAGACGACGCGAGAAGAGGTGGGGTGTAATTTTCACGTGTTTAACTATTCGAGATGTGCATATTGAAGTGGCCCACAGCCTGGACACCAGTTCGTGCATCATGGCAATCCGTAATTTTATTTCACGGCGCGGGTCACCCAGAGAAATATACTATATATATTATATAATATAATTTTAAAGCTGCAGAAAAAATCTTGTGTGACGAATCGGAAAATTTCAACGTTTCTTTGATGCCTTCAACATTTGATCAAATAAATTGGAAATTTAATCCGCCTGCAGCGCCTCACATGGGCCGTGCATGGGAAGGCTTGTAAGGTCCATTAAAACCGTGATGTATGCAATCTCCCCGACAATACAATTTAACGACGAAAGCCTGAGAAGCGCCTTATATGAAATTGAATTTGTTTTAAACTCTCGTCCGCTCACTTTCGTTTCTGTCGAACCAAATGATGACGAGGCGCTTACCCCGAACCATTTATTGATTGGGTCATCCGATGGCTACAAACCCATAGGCGGTGATAACGTGGACGCTGGTGCAAAACGCAAAGATTTGCTTATCAGTTAAGCAACCGTGTAAGTCAGTCGATTTTTAGATTAAACACGGCGCGGTAATACAATTTAATTTTAAAGCGGATCGATCTCTAAAATAAAAAAAGTGTAATTAATAAAATATATAAAAACAAGCTTTTAATTTATAGCTACGAACGCTAATGAAAATTGTATATACTCTTACATATGTAAGTATCGTTTCGACAACGCGCCAACAGATACTATCACCCTTTTCCTGACAACTGTGTACCGTGCTTAGTGTCTCATCATCGGTAGTGTAGATCTGAACAGATTTAGCATCGTTTGCATTATCGATTCTTATTCTGGTAAGAGCGTCTTCTTTTGTAATTATTATTCCATTTTTATAGATGTATTTCATAGGTGTATTCCACCAGTTTGAGTCGCCATCGTACAAGTTTGGAATTATGTTCCCTTCAATCTCATGAGCCATGTTAATAGCTGATGATCTGTTACTATTTTAAACTTGTGTCCGAACAAGAAGAGTCGAAAATATTTGGTGTCCTATACGATCGCTTACAATTCCTTTTCAATTGTCAAGTAGTTAATTTCGGAATCGGAAATAGAACGACTAGCGAAACAAATAGGTTTGTTGCTCCCTATTTTTCCTTGCGACAATATAGCTCCTAGCCCAAAGTTGCTAGCATCGGTTGTGAGTGTAAACGGTTGAGAAAAATCAGCGAATTGAACAAGGGGATCATTGGTTAGAATGTTTTTACATGTTTCAAAGGCATTTAATTATTCTTGGTCAAATTTGATTTGAGCTCCCTTTTATAAACAATTCGAAGGGGGTTTTGTCAGTCTAGCTAGAACTTGCATACATTTTCTGTAGTACCCTATTAGACCCAAAAAGGTTTTGATTTCTATCCAAGACTGAGGTGTTGAGAAATATTTGATGGCAGGAATTTTGGATGGATTTGGTTTAATTCATTCACGTGTTATAACATGACCCATGAAACCTATTTCTTTTTGTAAAAATTCACATTTATCTAAATGTATTTTAAAATTTGCCTGTCTAAGTAAATATGAGTTGGTCATTTTCTAAATTTGTCTGTAAGGATGTTGAAAATATTATTATGTCATCGAGATACACTAAACATATTTTTCCAACCAGATCTTGTAGAACATTATCCATAACCCTCTGAAATGTAGAAGAGGCATTCTTCAACCTGAAAGGCATTCTGATGTATTCAAAATGCTCTCCCTCGACAGTAAAAGCTCTTTTTGAGTAAGTCTTAGTTCCGTCTCAATTTGGTGGAATCCGCTCGGAAGATCTAATATTGTAAAATAGAGACATTTTCCCAGTTTATGGAGTATTTAACTGATGTTAGGTACTGGGTATCGATCTGAAATGGTTTTCTTGGTTATTTTCTTGTAGTCTATTACTAACCGCTATTTTTCCTTAGCGGTCGTATCTTTCTTTTTTGGGACTATCCACACTGGTGAGCTCCATGACGAATAACTATGGTGTATAATGCCCTGGTGAAGTATTCGTATGTCTGTGATTTATCTTTTTACCTCGTCCTTGTGTACGTACGGGTATCTGTATAACTTTGTGTATATGGGTATGTCATCGGTAATGTTGATTTGGTGTTTAATTCTATTGGTAAATGTTAGGGTGTCGCCTTATAAATTAGTTCAATATAATTTCTACATAATTTTTTAAAAAGCAAATTTTAGGCGTAAATTTGCTCCTACATATTTATTTTGCCATAACGTGTATATTTAACATAGGGGCTAAGTGCTTAAACAACCAACCCTAAAATATACACGTAAATAGTCCTAAGACTTTGGCACCTCCCACTTTCATTGCTAAAACCACACACACAACCGCCATCATATTTACTGCAGCAGCCATCATACAAGTGAGTCTAAGACACCTCCCACCATAGTAATGCTACTAACACAAGTGTTATACTCTGCGTTGGGAGGACAGAAGACACAGCCACAATTAATTCAGACTGTGGAACCCTGTGATAAGCGACGGAAAACATGCAACGAAGTCAGCACAGGAGAATATCACACAAACAATTGTGCAACCGGCTGACCACAGTTAAAATAATATGAATGTACAAACATAGTACCCAACGCACTGATATGAATTTACAACAACAGTGCCCGACGCACTGATATGAATTTACAACAACAGTGCCTAACGCAATGTTAGAAATTTACAAGAGATCACGACAGAAGTTGCCGACTTAGTTCGGAAAATAACCCACTAACAACACCCAAAAACGAAGGCCAAGCACAAAGTGAACCACGACAGGCCGATGGCTAAGCACACCAACAGGGCGGACTAAGCATAAAGAGGAGAAGCAGAATTAAATATCCAATATTTAATATTTTTAAATATTTTATGTCATCGATATAAAATATCAACAAAGTGGTGAAGGTGGCCGAAGGACAAATAGCAGCAACAACAAACAACACAAGGAATAACAACAAGGCAAATAATCACAACAACAACACAACATTGAAGGTGGCCCAAGGGTAAAAACTTACAAGAACAATAGCGAGAAAACAACAACAATGTGCTGAAGGTGGCCCAAGGTCAAATTCAAACAAGAAGAACAATGCGGGAAACAGTAGCAACATGCCACAACAAACTACAGTTCCCGCACAAAAACAACTATTGGATGATCTACACTGAAGCTGGAGTATAAAAGCAGGAGCAACTTGCAACTCAGCCTCTCTCTTTCTTTCGGCATCAGGCAGACAAGACGCTCTTCTTTCTTTCGACATCAGGCAGACAAGGCGCTCTTTCTTTCTTACGGCATCAGGCAGGCGAGACGCTCTTTCTTTGTTTCGACATCAGGCAGACCAGACGCATCGTACTAAACAGAGTTAAAACAACTGACAAACGCTACAGAAGCTAGGGGAATCTAGAAGAGATTATGGTTTATAATCGATTCTCTGCTAGAAACCCCCACTGACAAACGCAACAGAAGCAAGGGGAATCTAGAGGAGATTATGGTTTGTAATCGATTCTCTGCTAGAAACCCACACTGACAAACGCAACAGAAGCTAGGGGAATCTAGAGGAGATTATGGTTTATAATCGATTCTCTGCTAGAAACCCACACTGACAAACGCAACAGAAGCTAGGGCAATCTAGAGGAGATTATAGTTTATAATCGATTCTCTGCTAGAAACCCTGAGAAACGCAACAAAAGCTAGGGGAATCTAGAGGAGATGATGGTTTATAATCGATTGTCTGCTAGAAACCCAAACTGACAAACGCAACAGAAGCTAGGGGAATCTAGAGGAGATTGTGGTTTATAATCGATTCTCTGCTAGAAGCCCACACTGACAAATGCAACAGAAACTAGGGGAATCTAGAGGAGATTATGGTTTATAATCAGTTCTCTGCTAGAAACCCAAACTGACAAACGCAACAGAAGCTAGGGGAATCTAGAGGAGATTATGGTTTATAATCGATTCTCTGCTAGAAGCCCACACTGACAAATGCAACAGAAACTAGGGGAATCTAGAGGAGAGTATGGTTTATAATCGATTCTCTGCTAGAAACCCACACTGACAAACGCAACAGAAGCTAGGGGAATCTAGAGGAGATTATGGTTTATAATCGATTCTCTGCTAGAAACCCACACTGGCAAACGCAACAGATGCTAGGGGAATCTAGAGGAGATTATGGCTTACAATCGATTCTCTGCTAGAAACCCACACAGACAAACGCAACAGAAGCTAGGGAAATCTAGAGGAGATTATGGTTTATAATCGATTCTCTGCTAGAAACCCACACTGACAAACGCTACAGAAGCTAGGGGAATCTAGAGGAGATTATGGTTTATAATCGATTCTCTGCTAGAAACCCACACTGGCAAACGCAACAGATGCTAGGGGATTCTAGAGGAGATTATGGCTTACAATCGATTCTCTGCTAGAAACCCACACTGACAAACGCAACAGAAACTACGGGAATCTAGAGGAGATTATGGTTTATAATCGATTCTCTGCTAGAAACCCAAACTGACAAACGCAACAGAAGCTAGGGGGACATAGAGTTCAACTGTGTCCGTATTTAACTTTAGTAAAAAAAATTGTTACAAGTAGGTAAGCCTTTTTTTTAAATTAACAAATGAATAAAATAATTAAATCCACGTAAACAAGCTTTAAATACTTTAGAGATTTTCTGTAAACGACTCCTGGCAATCCGGCGAGCTTACCCTTTTCCTGATTGAAGTGGTGGGTTCTTATTAGGTGCCCTATGTTTATTATTTCATCATCATGAATTCTTTTTGCCTGAAAGTTGTTACACTCGAGGAAGTTTAAAGAGTCACTACTTTCTATTTTTAATGATTCTTCTAAAAGTTCGTCTGAACAATTTACTACTTCAACAATACTGTACCAGTTGTCAATGTTGTATAGTCCTTCTGTTACGTATAGGTCTTGTTTCAGTAGACCTTCTTATGTATTTATCTCCCTGTTTGTGATTGACTGGCAACTTCACGAACATTTTGGATTTGCTGGGAATATTTATTTTGCCAGATTTAGACGGGGTTTCAAACAATCGAAATTTCAAGGAACCAGTTTGGTTGAACTCTGTAAAAGTTGGTAGTGTGGTGTATTTTCCTAATTGATATTTGCTTGACGGTTGGTATGGTTAATGGTTTATAGGCATATTGTTGGTTTGTGGCTATGACTGTAGGGTTTATGATATAGAGGACCCTGTTTTTAATAGAAACCTAAGGCGATGATATGTTTATGTATGGAGAGAAACTGCATGTATATTTAGGCTTAGAAACATAGAAGGACCTTGGGTCGACCCTAGAAGTCTAGAATGGTTCACAGACGGTTCAAAAACAAACACCGGAGTCGGTGCAGGGGTCTATGGACCAAGTACCAAAATCTCAGAACCAATGGGCAGGTGGCCTAGCCTCTTCCAGGCTGAAATTCAAGCAATCTCAATCTGTGCGAGGACAAATCTGAAAACGGGTATCAAGGGCGCACACATAGCTATCTATTCAGATAGTCAAGCTGCATTACAGGTGTTTATGGGAATGGTAAGCCTTTTTACCAACCGCTTGAACTATTCAATTTTTAAACGACCGATAATAAAAACTGCAACTACGTGTGCTTAAGGTATATGATCAACTGGGGAGAATTTTATTTGCACAGTGCAAGCTATGCTAATACATCAAAAATACATATACAAAATAAAAGGAGGAGAGAGAGAGAGAGAGAGAGAGTTAAATTAAGAGAGTTAAACATTGTTATATTAAGAGACATTGTTATATTACTAAAATACGAGTATTTATAATTAAATATAGTGTTACTACGAACATCCTCCCCCCGTTGGAAGGGTCACGCTTTCAACATTGCCAGGATCTGTGGGAAGGCAGCATAGTTTGGTCACGGCTCGTTTGAGTATACCACTTGATGTGCGAAGAACCGCCACACGAACAACACTGACATCACCCTTAATTGTTTCCGCTACTCTTGCCATTTGCCACTTTCAAGGTGGAATATTTTCGTCCTTTATTCGTCCTAACAAGAGCTCCCACTTGTAGATTGAAGTGTGGCCATTTGGTTCTTTGCTGCAGAAGAGTTAAGTACTCCGAACTCCATTTTCTCCAAAATTGTTGCTGCATATAGCAAACGCGTTGCCAACGATTTAATCGGTTGAAATTCAAAGGAGTGACATCCGGTTCTATTACAGCGGTGAAGGGACCGCCAATAAGAAAATGGGCAGGAGTTAGTACGTCTAAATCGTCAGGATTTTCTGAAATGGGACAAAGAGGACGTGAATTTACAATTGCGGATATTTGACACACAAGAGTACGGAGCTCTTCGAAATTTAGAATGTTTGAACCGACAGCTCGATAAAAATGAAACTTGGCGGTTTTAATAGCCGCCTCCCAGAGTCCTCCAAAATGTGGAGATCTAGGTAGTATGCATTTCCAATCAATTCCATCGCTGAGGCATTGCTGCTCAACTGCCCTTAAGTGTGTCTCATTGAAGAACAACCTTTTTAGAGAAACCAATTCATTTTACGCCCCTACGAAATTTGTTGCGTTGTCTGACCAAATGGTTTTCGGTTTTCCTCGAGTGCATGTAAAACGGCGTAGAGCTGCCAAGAATGCTGGAGTAGACAAATCCTTTACCAGTTCCAAGTGGACAGCCTTTGTAGAAAAGCAAATAAATAGGCAGACGTAACATTTTATTGGTGGTCTATTCCGAACATCAGACGGATAGTAGAATGGCCCACAAAAGTCCATACCAGTCACTAGAAAGGCTCTGTTTGCCTTTACTCTTCCTTCCGGTAAATCTCCCATGATGTGCTCCGTTAACCTATGCCGTACGTGCAAGCACCTGATAAACTTATTAATGATGTGGCTTACTGCCTTGCGACCACCTACTGGCCAATATTGTAGACGTATTGCGGCTAATGATGCCTGCGTCCCTGCATGCAATAATTTGCGATGAAAGAATTCTATTATCGAATTTGTAACCGGATGCCCTTGGGGCCAGTTAATTGGATGCTTCGATTCAAAGTCCAGAGCTGAATGCTGGAGGCGTCGTCTCACTCGCATTAAACCAAAGTTATCTAAAAATGGTGTGAGAGAGCAGATTTTGCTAGATGCTACGCGACTACCAGATTTGAGTATTTTGTAATCTGGGAAGTGCCTTTGTTGTACCATTCGAATCAATAAATATGTGCCTTGATGAACATCCTCTACTGTAAGTGGACCCCTTCGGTCCTTGCCTCGCGAAATAAATTTGTAAATATAGCCGAATACTCGTTGCAGCTTTCCAAAGGAGTTAAGAAATTTTAATGATAAGTCCGACATGTTTGATGTTGAAAGCAAAATATTCTTGCGCTTCTCGGGTAGTTCCTTAACATAACCTGGGGAATCTGGCCACGTATCTCGATCGCCTTGAAGAAAAGGAGGGCCATGCTTCCAAAGCTTACATTTCAGTAATTCACGTGGTGTGGATCCCCTTGACAGGATATCTGCAGGATTCATTGTGGTTGGTACAAAATGCCATTTCAGTCCTGCAGTGAGAATCTGAATATTATTCACTCTATTTGAAACGAGTCCCGCAATAAAATGCATTGAAGAAAATTGTCAGGATGCTGCATTCGTACACATCTGTACATTTTGCATATATCTCTTGTTAGAGCGATCTCAAAGGTTCGGAAGCGTAATAGAATACTGAAAAGATTTGGCTGGATTGTAGGTCAAATCGTCAAATCGTAGCAAATCGTTAGGCGAATAGCCAGTGGAAGTTGATGCCGACGCATCAAACACAACTCGCAATTTTGTTGTTGTGCTGTCTGACTTAAAAACACAATGATGAGGCAAAAAATACGTTGGAGTGCCAAGGTAACAATCGTCGGCGAGTGACTTGTGATTTAAACCTCTGTACTCCTTAATAAATGATGAGTATTGAATTCGTAATTCAGTGTTTCGAAGAAGCTTTCTTTCTAAAGACTTAAAGCGCAATAATACTTGCTGATACGATTTACCAAGGAGGTCAATGCTATGTTTTGTGGGAAGACGCACAGAGTACTCGCCAGAACTTAAACGTTTAACATTGTTTTTGAAGTGCAATTCGCACTCAGAGCTTTCATTAGTAGCCTTACGCTCAGTCTCAACAAAATGCTCTACCTCCCAAAAACTCCTTAATAGCTGCTCTAAAGATCCATCAGAATCATTTTCTGAAGCACGTTTATCGACTCCCTTCCCCTATCCCTTTCACCAATTCCAGACACTTGGGTTTTTGATTTGGTTGTTTTGAGTTGCAGCTGACTAGCGGCACGATTTGTTATAAAATTTAATTGTGACGCGGAATCAAGGATTGCTCTGAATGGAATCGGGTTTCCTGTTCTTGGTTTCAAAAACACAATTGCAGTAGCGAGAAAAATAAAATCTTCAGGCATTGCGCTTGATGTGGCAAGCTGAGAGTTCAGAAGTGAAGTTGACACCAGGGCTGCCTGTGAATTGTGGGCAGGAGCAGAAAGGTTAGAACAATTTGATATTACAGCAGCAGCTTGAGGCGAAGCAATGCGATCAAAATGTAATAGTGTATGATGCTTAGATGAGCACTGCTTGCAACAGACAGATTTGCAATTTTTGATAATATGCCCTGGTTTCAAACAATTAATACATAGCTGTCGCCTTTTGGCTTCTTTAAACCGTAAGGTGGGAGATAACCTTAAAAAAGGCGAACAGGAAGTAATTGCATGGTCCCTTACATTGCAAAATGTGCAAGGTTGATTAGGATGAACTGTGACGAATGCATGTTTAGTACCCACCTGCTTGCTCAGTGTCTGGCTTACCGAGGCTGCAGTTATACCTTCCATTATCCGGCATCTCTTCTCCAGGAACTCCACCATAGATTCCCACGTTGGTATGTCGTGCGAAGGAGATTCCTCCTCCCACTTCGCTCTGGTTCCAGCATCGACCTTGCTGTTAACCAGATATATGAGCACACTATCAAGAAGTTCATCTCGACCGGCAATAGAGTACAAGGCTCGAAGGTGAGATTTAATCTTATCACACATTTGCCTTAAACCAATGGCAGAGCCATCACGAACCGTCTTTAGATTGAAAATTTCCTTAACATGTGTCTGAAACTGAATGCGTTTAATATCGAATCTAGATTTTAGCAAAGTTACCGCATTAATATAATTTTGGTCGTTTATTTCCAATGACCGAATGGCATCCATCGCTGTTCCACTCAAACAAGATTTTAAATGCTGGAATTTTTCCACGCCCTTTAAATTTTGATGGTTGCCAATTATTGTTTCAAACAATGACCAAAAATCAGGCCACTCAGTGATCGTACCATCGAAGCGTGGCGACTCTAACTTCGGCAAATACGAAGTTTTACAGTTTGAAACATCTGAGCCTCCACCGAAAACTGTCTTGGGAGTAGATGCCATCGCACCTGAAGACGCACGCTCCTTTAGCTCTTTGGCGATTGCAGATTTAATCTCCGAAAAGTATTCAAAAAATTGGCATCGAGCATCACTCTCAATTTCTTCATGGTCCTCCATCTCCAATTGAGTTTGCACGTCTTCGAACTGCTCTTGCAATCGATTGAGCTGCTCCAATTTGATGGAAAGCAGTAATTCATCAGATGAACGTAACACAATTTCAGTTAGCAACTTCTGTATTAACTGCAATTGCGAGATGAACCATGCACTTTTACGCGCCAAGAACATCCGATTGTTATTAACCGTTTCCAGAACCGCTGGATTTGACACGGAATGTCGACCTTTCTTTGATCTTGACATGGTAGTATTTGCTGTAAACTAAAAATCACAAACCGATATGACGAACGAAAAGTACCGATATTGTCTAGTGTAGCTACAACGAAAGGTAAACTGAGAAATAGCGAGTACTGTTATGTCCGAAACCGTATTTATTTTGCCTCTAAACTTTAGGTAATTATTTTAAGCCTTGCATTTAAATGCACTCGTTTAATGAACTTATTAAACCGAATGTCCGAACACTAAAACTGTGTTATAGAAAGTCACGATCACAAAGTAATCAATTAATATGACAATATAGGTAGCAGCACGATTGCAGCGAACTGAATTGACCGAACACAACTGTAGCGACACTAAACGAAGCAGCGAGAAAGCAATATACTCGTATGCACCGGCAACGAAAGGTAAACGAAGTAAGCGAAATTGCGCTGGCAGCGGCAGCGAGCAGATAATGTTTAATATGAGAATCAAACCAAGTGTTTGAATCCCCAATTATCCCCGAAGGTCACACAAAGTCAAAAAGAAGGCGTCGGTGTATTTTCCAGCCAACCAATTTTAGCAGGAAAAGTTCCGACCAAGTAAAAGCCCGTTGGAATACCCAATCCAAAAACTAAATAAATGAAAAAACGCAACCGATATCACGTCGGGGTCACCAAATGTTTATGGGAATGGTAAGCCTTTTTACTAACCGCTTGAACTATTCAATTTTTAAACGACCGATAATTAAAACTGCAACTACGTGTGCTTAAGGTATATGATCAACTGGGGAGAATTTTATTTGCACAGTGCAAGCTATGCTAATACATCAAAAATACATATACAAAATTAAAGGAGGAGAGAGAGAGAGAGAGAGAGAGAGAGAGAGTCAAATTAAGAGAGTTAAACATTGTTATATTAAGAGACATTGTTATATTACTAAAATACGAGTATTTATAATTAAATAAAGTGTTACTACGAACAACAGGCATTAGCTACATATTGTTTAGCATCGAAACTGGAAGAATGCTTCAACAACCTACAATCTCTAGGGGCAACAAATAAGGTTGCAATTTGCTGGGTCCCGGGTCACTCGGGGATTGAAGGCAATGAAATTGCTGACGAGCTGACTAAGGCCGGTTCCGCAGCAAGCCTCATAGGTCCGGAGCCATACTGTGGTATCAACTGGGCGGCGGCTAAATCCAGGGTAGATAACTGGGAACATAGTCTCAGAATGTCACACTGGGAAGGGATAGAGGAGCTTCGCCAAGACAAAAGACTGGTAAGGCCATTCACCTACAATAAAGAATTGCGCAACATGTGCAAAGCAGACATAGGAAAAATAGTGTTGTTTCTATCAGGTCATTATTACCTGAAATATCACCTGACTAGAATCCACATTCTTGATGATACGGAGTGCCGGCTCTGTCTAGAAGAAGAGGAAATCACGGAACACATACTGTGCGGCTGCATTGCGTTGGCAAGAATCAGAATGAATATATTCCACCGCGATCAGCTGGCTCTGGAAGAATTAAAGAATGCTCCTGTTATGGACCTTCTCAAATTCATCCATAAAGCGGAAATGATAATGAAGGAACATGACTTTAAGCTACTTCCTTTCTCTAGAGAAGGAACATCTAGGTAGAAAAGAACCTGACAATTTATTGTGACGATTTGACAACACCAAACGGAAGAAATCCTATGGCATTACGGAAGAAAAGCCGGTACTAAACCTATAGGGCATAGTAGATCGGACAATTGTGATCACATGGATCATTAATGACAAATGTAATATGACACAAAAGATCTTTTAGGTCGGAGTGTCGGCCATTGGGCAAACTACTAAAGCTAAATCATTATTAGGCTTAGAAGCCCTGGGCTCTCATCAATGTTGCTTGAGTTGTTGCTATTATCTTCAAAATATTGGTACAGATTGTGGTTGTTGCTGTTTATTTCCTGGAAATTACCATTGGAGTTTCTTGGTCGTCCTGCTTGCATACTTGGACGGGTTTTGATTTTTGATGCGCTGAAGGCATTTGTAGTTGTTGGATTTGAATCGATGGGTTGGTACCTATGGTTATTACTGTGTTGTTGTTGATGTATTTTGTTGAATGGTATTCTATGCTAGTTGTATTGGCTTCTCGGTTAAAAACCTGCTTGGCTTCTGAATTGATGTTGCCTTGAATGATTGTTTGCCTACGAGTGTAATATATTTTGTTGGTGAAATTGAGTTCCATTTTGGGGTAAGGCGGCCTATTGATCAATTTTGGTCTGTAAGGTGTTGTATTCTGGTGGTATGATATATTTTGCTTTCAAAATGCGAGTGCAGTTCCAAATGTTTCCGGTTGCATCGCCCTAATTTTCAACCTAGAGGTTCTCTCAATCTACTAAGGAACGAATTTAGACACATTTCAGTAAAGAGGGGTTTATTTGCATTTACGACATTGGAATCTTTCTTATGAAAGAGAATATTATTGAAGAGAGATTGATTGAATCTGAATTATCTCGCTGTAAAATGAATGCATTGTTTTATGTAGTTGTTTTCTGACATACAGATCTCGAATTAGAGATGCTTCAGTGCATTTATCTGCTTAGTGTAGAATGAGATTTTGTTTTATCTCATCTCAATTTAATTGGGTACCGTACATATTGGGGTCTTCGTTTGCTGCCTCGTCAATTTTGTTACGGACGGCCCTTAAAATAATTTGTTCATAATGATGGACCACGGTTGTTCGCACAAAATATTTGGGAATCGATGATCATACGAAAGTTCAGCTTTCTTCACACGTCCACCGACACGTAACAGTCCTTTTTCTTTAATACACGAGTTCAAAGGCAGCGGTCGGCTAGAAGATGGGGCAACCTGGCACCAGTTCTCAATTGTTTCCTCTCAAGAGAACATATTGCTCTGCTCCATGATTATGAGCACGTCTGTTAAAATGAATATATTATTTTATACGAAGCTGTATAGTACTAAAAATGTTACATGCAACACTGTGTAAAGAATACATAAAATGACATTTACAAACTTCAATTGTCCTAATAAAAACCTTCTGTTTCCTGCAACCATATAAACAACACGCGTTTTCCTTACACATAAAATTTCCCTGCGTAAATTACTCTACGCAACAGGTTATGGGCTTAAACACAAAGCTGTGTATGTTGTAAAGGAAAATATTTAATTCTAGTCATCAACTAAGTTTTTTTTCGTGATAAGCGTTGCTGATTACCGGGATAAAATGAGCTCCAGTTCACTGTCATTTCCATTCGAAAAACTTCATGGAAGAGAGAATTTCGATGTATGGAAGCAACAGGCAAAGTCATACTTAGTAATTAAAAAACTGTGGAAAACAGTTGAATCAGGCTGACTACAAGTGCAACTGAAGAGGAGAAGGATGCCGATTGCCGCGCAACTGCAGAAATTTTTCTAATGGTCGATCCAAGCAACTATGGAATTATTGCGGAAAAGAAGACTGCGAAGTTAGCGTGGAATAGCTTAATGGAGGCATACGAAGATAAAGGCCTAACTAGGAAGGTTGAATTGTTGAAACAACTCGTTCAACTAAAGTTGGCGGACTTCCCTTCAATGCAGGAGTACATTAACGCTATGCTGCTAACATCTTTAAAGGTTAAAACAGCTGGACTTCAACTTGATGACGAGCTAATTGCATCATTGTTATTAGCAGGACTGCCAAATGAGTTCAAATCACTGGTATTAGCAGTTGAAAACTCAAAAAAAGTGCTAACAGTTGATGCCATCAAATCGCTTTTGCTACAAGATGCCAAGTTTGATGTAAAAAGCAATGAAGAAAGTGCTTTGTACACGAACAAGAAAATGTACAACAACAAAAAGTTTCGTTGTCACGCATGCAAGCAGCCTGGACATTTTGCTAAAAATTGTCGAAACAAAGCAAAGAAGGAAAAAGATCTGCTTCTGCTAACGTCGCTGTGTACAAACATAAACAATGCTTCGAACTGGCATGTCGATTCTGGTGCTACAAATCATATGACTTGTAATAAAGATATTCTACGAAACACAACACACACACCAAACAAATCAATAACAATTGCAGACAACAATAAATTAGATGTGGAATGTGTTGGCGATGCAGAACTCTCTATTGTGAATGGCAAAGCGAATAACAAGATCATAATAAAGAACGTCGAATATGTTCCAAATTTGTGCACGAATTTATTGTCAGTAAGCCAAATGGCGTTGAATTGCAGAAAGATTATTTTTGAAGACAAAACGTGCAAAATAATCGATAAAAGCAACAATAGGCAGATTGCTTCAGCGAGTTTGGTTGGCGGGCTGTACAAATTGGACTGTTCTGAGCGTGATCGTGCATTTGTGGCAATGGACTATGAGCTGTGGCATAGGAGACTTGGGCATATCAGCAGAGATCTTGTGAGCGCAACTGGCATGACAAGTGGATTTAGTGTTAAATCAGCCGACAAGTCAAAATGTATCGTGTGTATAAAACGAAAACACACTAGAGCACAGTTTAGTGATAGTGAAAGTTCGGCGCAAGGCGTTTTGGATATTATACATACCGATGTAATGGGTCCTTTTAAAGTGGCGTCATATTCTGGTGCGCGCTATATACTTACCTTTGTGGATGACTACACACGGAAAGTTTTTGCAATTCCCATAAAAGCTAAGTCCGATGTGTATGAAGAATTCCTAAAATTCAAAAAGCTGGTTGAGAAGCAGTGCTGCAAAAGCATAAAAATATTACGCTCTGGCAACGGAACAGAGTATGTGAATGGACAGCTTCAAAAGTTCCTCGCCGCATGCGGAATTTTGCATCAAACCACAACACCATATACGCCTCAACAAAATGGCGTGGCAGAGCGGATGAATAGAACGCTGATGGAACGAATTCGGTGCATGCTCTTGGATGCTGGCCTTAACGAAAAATTTTGGGCAGAAGCGGCGAACACGGCGGCGTATGTGCTTAACAGAATAGCACGTAAATCTAATACAGCGAGTCCTGAGGAGCTTTGGTCAGGTAAAAAACTTTCTCTGAAGCATTTGCGAGTATTTGGGTGTAAAGCGTTAGTCCACATACCGAAGCAAAAGCGTACAAGCAAATTCGAAGCAAAATCTATTGAATGCACATTCGTTGGATATAGTGCTACCTCCAAAGCATATAGATTGTTCAACCCTGAAAAAAAATCAGTCATAATAAGCCGTGACGTGATATTTTTGGAAAATCAAAGGCCCTCGACAATTACACCGCCTGTCAACAACTTTCATAGTGATTTCTGGCAACAACCGATTGACTGTGATGACGATTTAGTGGGGCAAGATGGGAATCAGAAATCGCCATCAGAAGTTCTACAAGATACCTTGGGTGAAGATATAGAAGATGCAGCAGATGATGATGGTACAATGCTTGACGACATCAATGACGAGACATATGTGCCAGATGAAAACATGAGTCAAATTGATACACAGGTACGTAGATCTGAACGAATTAATCAATTACGTACTTCGCATAATTTTTGTGCAATGAGTTTCATCTTAGAAGAACCTCAAACAGTAGAAGAAGCTGTATCTGGCCAAAATGCTGAAGTTTGGAAGATCGCTATGCATGATGAGATGGCATCGCATATAGCTAACCAAACATGGGAGCTAACAGCACTACCACCAGGGAAGAAAGCCATTCATAGCAAGTGGGTTTTCAAAAATAAACTCAATGCTGACGGCGAAGCAGTGAGACAAAAGGCAAGACTAGTCGTAAAGGGGTATAGTCAGAAAAAGGGCATTGACTATGATGAGACGTTTGCGCCTGTTATGAGGTATACTTCGCTCCGAATGCTTCTGGCTTTGTCAGTCAAATATGACCTGCTCATACATCAAATGGATGCTGTCACCGCTTTCCTAAATGCCGAGCTGAAAGAAGAAATATATATGAAGCAGCCAGCTGGATTTGATGACAATTCCGGAAGGGTTTGTAAACTGAAAAAGAGTTTATATGGCTTAAAACAAGCAAGTCGAGTCTGGAACAAAAAGCTCAACTCTGTGCTGCTGGACCTTGGCCTCTGCAGAAGTGAAGTAGATCAGTGCATCTATCGTAGCAAATCGGAGAAAGAAATGTTATTTGTGGCCATATACGTTGATGATGTCTTAATATTCAGCAGAGACATTAAAAGGGTCGATGGCAAGCTTGATGAAATCGTTCAAAATGAAGGATATGGGCGAAGCTACATCTGTTCTAGGCATCAAAATTACACGAGATGACGACGGCATTAAAATTAATCAATCAAGGTACATATCTGATGTTTTAAAACGTTTTGGCATGGACACATGTCACCCGATATCCACGCCTATCGACGTCAATCAAAAATTTACGTATGAAATGTGCCCGAAAACTGATGCTGACAGGATTGAGATGTCTAAAGTGCCTTACATGCAGGCTGTAGGCTGCCTTCTATATGCTGCACAAATTACGAGACCTGACATCTGTTTTGCGGTTAACATCTTGAGCCGTTTCTCCTCAAATCCTGGCAAAGCGCACTGGACTGCACTAAAGCGCATCATGAGGTATTTACAAAGCACAATAGATAAGTGCATATTTTTCAAAAAAAATATTGAGGAAATCATTGGCTTTTGTGACGCCGACTGGGCCGGTGACATCGACAGTAGACGTTCCACCACTGGTTATATTTTCATTTTTCAAAGTGGTGCAATATCTTGGGCAACGAAGCGGCAGCAAACCGTTGCTCTTTCATCGACAGAAGCCGAACTTATGTCAGCAGTCAACGCCATTCAAGAGTCCGTATGGCTAAAGCGACTTCAGAGTGAGTTAATACCCAGCGTTCCGAAACCAATGGTCCTATTTTGCGACAATAAGAGTGCGATGTTTATAGCTACCAATAATTCATTTTCGGCACGTACAAAACATATAGATATAAAAGCGAAATTCATTCAAGAAAAAATTGAGAATAATGAAATTAAATTTGAATACATCAATACTGATAATATGTTGGCAGATAATTTAACAAAAGCAGTCACTGCCACAAAAACCCAATTTTTCTTAAATGAAGTCGGTTTAAAATAATGAAGATAATTTTTGTTGAATAATTTTAATGAATAATTTTTAAATACAAGAGACGAATATGTCATATTAAAGTAAATTTAATTTTAAGAAGTTTAAGTCGCTGAAGACAAAAAGATTAACATAACTTTTCCTTTTGAATAAAATAAAACATTCCGGAAGGGTGTTAAAATGAATATATTATTTTATACGAAGCTGTATAGTACTAAAAATGTTACATGCAACACTGTGTAAAGAATACATAAAATGACATTTACAAACTTCAATTGTCCTAATAAAAACCTTCTGTTTCCTGCAACCATATAAACAACACGCGTTTTCCTTACACATAAAATTTCCCTGCGTAAATTACTCTACGCAACAACGTCTAAAGCATAATCCAATTTTCTGGCACCTGTAACCGACTGGCGCTGATGTTTGCGTGTTGGTGTCGAACATAAAATGATTTGTAGCATATGCTTCTCAATGTCACTATAGCAGTCCACCAGTAGTCGCCTCATCAGTGAGTATTGAATGGGTAGAACTACTGTGCAGGATAAACCCTTCTCTTCGCTCTGCAGAATGTCTGATTCCTGCTTACTCACATCGATGTGAGTGTGGATGCTGTAGCAAATCAAGCGGCGAATTGCTTCTACTGGCGAAATTTGCCGGGTTTCGCGCTGCCTTAATGTGATGTCAATGATCCGATGTGGTTATCTCCTGAATTTCGCGTACTCTGTTGAATATGTACGACTTAAGGACTGTTGGTTGCCACAGATAGTGTGGGGTGTGTGTCAAACCCAAGGCTACTCTCACATTCTGAAACGTCATAGCTAATAGGTGCGCTGCACAGAGGTCAATGCGGGTTATGGTGGTGCCCTTCAACGGTGCCACCTTCGTGATCGCAGTAACCAAGGGTATGTGCACTCAACCTTTTTCATCAATTGTCCTTGTGTGTATGACTCCGGCATAGGTATGCGCACTAGCATCACAAAAGCCATGTAAAATTATTGAATCTTGACCCAGAATATACAGCCCACGAGGCATGCGGACCTTGTTGAGTGCCTCCAGTGTTGCGCGGTAGCTGAGCCAGTCGTTGCAAATATCCTGAGGCAAAGTTCATCCCAACTGAGGCCAGTGGACCACAACCGTTGTATGAACATCAATGACCATAGGCGCCAATATGCCAGTGGGGTCGAACATCTGGGAAACCTCACTAAGCACTTGTCTTTTCGTCGGTGTTGGTGCTGGCGATCTGAGGCTTACATGAAGAAGGAGCTCATCGACAACAGAGTCCCATCGTAAACCAAGAACCGAGTTCGTAAGTGAATCGATGCTGAATTCTGTAGATGAAGAAGTTTACCAATTAGGCCTGTCATTATCTTTACACTATTGGAGTTCCCTTTCCATAGTTTTAATTTTCCGGCGGACAACATCGTGTGGACGCTGTTAGCCAAATCGATAGCCTCACGGTCATTGTTGCAGCTCGTCAGGTAGTCGTCACGTAGAATGAAGTGAGAATAGAATCTCGAACAAAAACTGCTTTGACATCCGCATTGATTTTGTAATTATCGAACACACACTGGTGAAGTGCATGCACCGCATTGTATGGACTACACACCATGCCATACGTAATAGTCGTTAGGCGATAGATCCTAATGTCCTCGGAAAGCGATTCCCGCCATATTGTACGTTGATAGTTTCGATGTATTGGTGCGACCATAACTTGCCTCAACATTTTCTCGATGTCAGAGGTGATTTTGACTCGATGGCACCTGAGCTGAAAGATAATGTTTATAAGCGAATCTTGAACTGTTGGGCCCACCAGCTGAATCTCACTGAGGGATATCCTGGAGCTTGCCGCCGCGCAGTGCGGAAGGTAGTAGCAGTCGTAATGGTCACCGGGTTCGGTCACGAGCTCCATGTATCCGAGTGTATTCGCACATAAAATGTATGTTTTTTTTTTCTCAATTCAGCATCAGCTCTGAGACGGCGCTCTAACCAGTGAAACTGTCGAATTGGCAACTGAACGATGTACCGCTCATCAGGCGTGCGAGAAAAAGTGGATTAAAAAATGCCCCGACAATCTCCATCGTCCACATTGTCTACGCCTCAAGCGTCCAAAAGTTGCGAACCAGATTCTCCAAGCGTACCTCATCCACACATAATCTAGCATTCCATGCGAGCGATGGCAGCGTTGGCGGCATTGTAGTTGCAGCGGGTCCAAAAACAATCCACCCAAAGCGCGCTCGCTGGGTAGAGTTCATCTGGTCTTCCACTAATAATGTCTCCTTCGACAATACGTCCCCATTGGTCAGCACCAATGAGCACCTCAATAGGTCCAGGTATACCAAAGTGTTTATCGGTCAGTTGTAGTCCTTCCAAGTGGTATGGTATGGTGGTATCAATGGTAGGACCAGGGCTACCATATGTACTTCAAAATTCGAATATGTTGATTTTAGGGTCAGCACTACGCTGTCTTTTGTTCGGGTGCTGGTAATGGGGCCAATCCCTTCCACATTGATTTCAAGATTTTTCCTATGGAATTGTAAAGAGTCAGCCACGTGATCGATAATGAAACTAACCTGGTTCACATAGGACACGAGTTGATCGTTGAATACGAGCGTGTCGAGATGACATAACACGCGCTGTTGCAAGCAAAACTATTTTCTTGGTACCAGAAGCACAGGTGACCGCGGCTAGCTCTAGTCGAAAAGATGGAGATGGCAAGGTTGCTGCATGATCTGACCTTGAGTCAGATATTAATGATGCAGCAGGAGTTGGCATGGTCGATGATGACGTCATGTGTACTGCCACGTTCCTACAAAATATTGTATTGTGCTTACGACCGCAATTCCTGCATCCGCCTGAAGAACATTGCTTCGAAGATTGTCCAACTCGTAAGCAGTTGTAGCAAAGCTTTGATCTTTTGATAACTTCAAACCGCTGCCCTGCTCCCAAGGCCAAGAGAACAGGGCACTTCGTTACACGATGAGCCCCTTGATAATGAGCACATTTGCCCTCCTCTACAGCCGTGACATGTGTCTCGACTATACGTTCCTGTGGTCGCGTAAGAAAGAAGTGTGCACCAGTTTTTCGAAGGCTCTTTTCACGGCCAGCCAATTGTGCATGCTGCCGTCAAATGATGGAATTGCCAACGGGTCGAGCTTGAGCTCAAAATCCCGCATGTCCGAGTTCACATGACCAGAGCGCATGCTTGCATCTTGTTCCCTCGCTGGTGGCTGCCTGGCGTCTGCAACGAGACTATCAATTGTACTGCACGACGCATCATAGAGATCCTCTACTTGCTCACAAAGCAAATTTTGGGAGTCCAACTCTTCCTTTTTGGCAGCCCCAGTTAGAATATTGTGGCTGTGCACAAAGCGCCCAAATTGCGATGATATCGATTTGAGATCCTGCACTAACTGGAACACATCGAAATGTTCGCTCTCATTTGGATTAGGTTTTCGCGCGTGTATGAGCTTATACACCCTAGCTGTTGATGTCCGAATGTTAAGCTGTGTAATTTGAGGTTATAATTCACGGAGCTTGGCTGCCACGCAGTACCCGTGTGCAAAATTTTATTCAATAGCTCCTAGTAGCAATTGCCCTCAAAAGTCAATCCTTAAAGGAGGGACCAAAAATAGTAGCGAATTCAGAATCAACTTGTTTTGAGTTTCAATAACCGCAACTAATTTTCTTGAATGAACTTGTAATGCAACGGATTTTACTAGATTAATTTTGCACAAGTTTTAAATACACAAGAAACCTCGTAGCTCGAAAAATATATGTCAGTCCGTATATACAAAAAGAAGAAAAACAAAAGGCTAAACGTCAAAATAAAGAGTGTTGCCAGTGCATCACAATTCCCAAATTTAACCTTAAACAGAATTCTTACGATAAGTAACTTTACAAATACTAAATATAAAAATTTCAATACTTGGAAAATTGCACTATGTGCATTTTATAAAATGCTGGTCGCGACAATATGCCGAGAACTGCATCCGATAAGTAACGCAATTGAAGACATCGGGCTGCTAAAGTGCATTTGCCGATTGTTGTTTTTGTAGGGGTGGTAGATATGTAAGTTGAGTACAGAGAGTGTCTCAAAAGAAATCCGTTCTGTACATAGGTTTAGAGCATTAAGGGTTGCCAGTGCCTTTCGCACAGTTTCTGATGATGGTATTAGTGTGTTATCAAGTAAGCCACTAATCGACCTGCTTGCATATGAAATGCACGATCAGTATACGAGAGCGGCAAGACTAATGGCTGAAAAACTATACAGCAATGGCAACAAAGATGGGATAAATCCAGCAAAGGCCGATGGACATTCAAACTGATACGACATATCAACGATTGGTACTCGCGCAAATATGGCGACCTTATTTTTATTATAGCACCCTAGAGATCAGAGTTGTTAACAAGTTGAGCATGGTTCCCATTTGGTCCATTAGGCTTTTAAGAATGCTGTTCTTGCTGAGTTTTTTGTTGTTCTTTGTTACACTTCTCAATGCTTAACACGCTTGTTATTTCAAATCCCATACATTTTAACTCACCAATTAATTCATTTGTGGGCGTAGTATAATGCAGATCTTTCAAAAGAACATTTAAATTTTCCTCCTGTATGTGTGGAATTCTGTTTTTATTTTTGGAAATAATCCTGTATTTATGAGGTATCATGGGATGAATTTTAACTTTACTTTCTTGGAGAAATTTCAACTCGTATTGGTTTTCTGCAATCGAAAGTAGTAGTTCCTATAGCGGTTGTGTATTTTTAGTCCAAAAATAATGATTGGAGGTGGTTTTGGAACTAGAGGTTCTTTATTGTGCAGACTATTAGAGTAATTTTCCTATTTGGGTAAGACAGAAAATCTGTTTGAATTTTGTTTTGAATGTAATTCCAGTCAGTAGTCAGTTAAGCTGATATGTTGTAATCTATTTTGTTGTACCAGTTCAAGACTCGATCCACAGCGCTTCGGAGTGTAGTGAATCCCTATAGACGGGGTTTTCTTTTGATTGGCTTATGTAAAGGCCTCGGAAAATTTTTCGGAGTTAACCATTGAGTTGTTTTTCTTAATTGATCTATTTTTAATTTTTGTGTTAGTCAACAGTTGTGCTCAAAACTAGTTTATCATTTTTTGCGCTCATTGATATTTTCATCAAGTTAGATTAAATTGATGTTGTTGTCGTTGTAGTATTTGAAGAATAATATTGGTAATCAAACCACTTGGAATAGTTATAGACATAGCGAAGTAGGTGTTAACCTATTCACTAATATGGAACTTGTTGTTGGTAGTTTCGGTGTTAGGGGTATACCATTAAAGCACCTGTTGTTGTCAGTTATTAGTGGAAGTTCATTTTATTCAATAGTTCATTTGTTGGAAGGTGACTTTCCCTTGATTGCTCAGCAGCCGAAAGCCTGTGCCCGAGAGCTGTGCTAGAATTCCTCTGCTCACTGAAAGTGTAACATATATATTTAGGAACACTTGTTTTATTTTTGTTTCTCTTTTTATTCCGATTTCCCTTTTTTAATATAAAATAAAATCAGTATATTGTTATTGAATTAACAAATGTATTTGCGTTAATGCAGCCAGCTCAAGAGAATAATGGGAAAGTGGTGTCAATGGTCTGGAGTTCAGGATAGCTTCGATTTATACCGTGAACATTTCCAGTTTTTCATATGTAGTTGTAGATATTTTGCGGATTTCACTTCAGCTCCCCATAAACCACCAAAATGAGGATCTCTGACTGGAATAAAAGTTCTGGATATTGAATGTTGCCCTTCCACACACATAAAATTGTGTTTGAGCACACAGTCTAGGTGAAGTAGCAATATAGGAGAACCCTTCAAGGTCATTATGGTGACTTCCTTTTCGCATACTGCTTCAGGTCGTAAGGATTATTTCTTTTTATTATTTTCAATTTATTCCAGTTTGAGTTACAATATTTTTATAGAACGCAAGTTTTGGAAATAAAAAAGCTTTGTATAGTGGTTTGCAATTGCCACAGAGCATTAATTAGATATTATTTAAATATTTAGTTTAAAACGATTTTGATAAGTTGTAAACCGATCTGTATATTTGCTTCTAAATTTTTTAATAGTTTCGTTTACCGTGTCAATGTCGAGGTCGTGAAATTCATTTGCTATTGACGTAGTATTTTAGATTGTGTCCTTTGAATCAGCTGTACATTTGTTTTGTGGCTGTCCCTTATATTGTGAAGCTCATAAATAATGAGTAAGTAAAAATACAGGAATTAACTCCTGACGTTTCGTTCTTTCTGTTTTAAGTCACTAAATATATTTCTTTTTACCTAACAAAATGTTATGTACCACATTTCGAGCGAAAAATGTTTTCTTTAAGAAATAGAATAGTGTGTAGTTCACCGTATTTAAATTGTTTAATAATTAATTGGAAATAATAATTTTCTTCTATCAAAACGACTTCGGGTGCAATTGCTTTTCCATTTCAAAAGCTTCGTGGTCGCGAAAATTTCGACATTTGGAAGCCCCACGCGATGTCGTACCTAATCATCATAGGTTGTTGGATCTGGTTGAGACTGCTAAGAAATTGGAAATAAACGAGTATGCATTCGCGGAAATAACTCTGATGACCGAGCCAGGAGTTTTAGCCTATATAGCGACAGCGGAAAGTGCACAGGAAGCATATAATGCATTAATATCAGCGAATCAATATACTGCTTAATTTGTCACGTAGAGTTGCTGAAGCAACTAGTACGGATAAGGCTTGTTGATTGTGGATTCTTGCAAGATTACATTAGGAAAACGGTAATGAAATCGATAAAGGTGCAAAATGCAGGCCTAAATATCGACGAAGATATTACCGCATCGTTAATATTACCTGACCTGCCGGATGAATTCCGTTCGCTAGTGATGCCCATGGAAAACTCAAAATGAAAATTGAGCATTGACGTAGTAAATAACCTATTATTACAAGATGGTAAATTTTATAGTGATCTTTGTGAGAATACCCTTCACTCCAATAAATGCATAATATGCATTAAGGCGAAACAAACACGATCTAAATTCAGCATGAAGCTTGTTATCGCGCTGAAGATTAACTTGGTTTCGTGCATTCCGATGTAAATGGACCGTTGAAAATGAAATCGTTTTCTGGCATGAAATATTTATTGATATTTGTTTAAGCTCACAACATTTTCGTGTATCCTATTGAAATCAAACATGTAGTATTTGTCGAGTTTAAAAAAATTTTAATATTGGTATAAAATTAGCATAAAAAAAAATAAAAATTTTAAGTACGGTCTAGAGATATAGACGAACAAAAAGCCCATCTTCACGTGTATGGCAGCAAGAGAATGGGCCATGAAACAAAAGAAACACCAGATCTACAGAATTGGTTGGGAGTCGAAAACCTATAAACTGTTTAACCCAGTAACAAAACAAGTTGTAACATATCGTGATCTTATTTTCATTGATCATCAAACAGGTATTTATACAATGAAGTACACAATACTAATCGTCTTGAATATTCAATAGTTTATATATATATATATATATATATATATATATATATATAAACAAATACTGCAGTTCCGAAAATTTTGGTGAAGCGCTATCCACTACAAGAGAGTGCCACTTCTTTGCAGGTATTTGTTGGACCTTAGCGGTAGACTCTTCTGCAAGAGAGGTAAAAGCATATTTGCCTAAAGAGCCCACTCTGATTCTAGCCAGAGCTGAGCACCTAAAGAAGAGATCTTCCACAGTCTCCTCCTCCACCTCATCCCCGCAGCTTCTGCAGTATTCATGAGAGAATACTGCCAGCCTGAAAGCATTCCTGCCGAATAGCCAATGACCAGTTATACAAGTCACGACTTTAGAGATATCTCCTCTCGACAGCAACTCTCGTGTTTTCCTCTTATTAAGATCCGGCCAAATTAGCCTAGTCGTTAATTAAGTGCGCTCGTATGCTCAAGACCCTTTGGCCTTACGCACGACCCTATCCTTCAGCATCAGTTTACAGGTGGGAATTGGTATTCCAACCTCGCATCTGTCCGTGCATAAAGGAAGGTTGGTGCCCCGTCTGGCTAGCTCATACAGTTTCCCTCAATATCCCTATGCTGCGAAACCCATATTAGTCGTTCTCTGAAAACGGTGCTGATACCATTTAGGGCTGCCCGGTAGTCCTGAGCAACCATTGATTTCAGTGCCACCGAGTTCATTGACTTGATGGCCGCCTGGCAATCCGAGTAGATATTTATAATATACTTTGTTACGGCTACCTCTTATATGACTACTACCTCTGCTTGATAAACACAGCAGTGGTCGGGGAGACGGAAAGAAAGCTCCAGTTCCACTACTTTTGAGAAAACTCCAAAGCCGACTCTATCGTCAAGTTTGGATCCGTCGGTGCAGAAATTCAGTTCCCCCTTCTCCATGGCATGAGTGTTTGACACTCTCTTCTAGACGGAATATGTGTCTGCAAGTTGCTGTCAAAGTTGAGATTAGATATAGAGTGGTCAATGTGTTGGATAAAACTACTCCATGTATGCACGATAGTCGAGTGGCCAATCTGCCGATCATGCCATAACCCACTTAAGCCACTTGTTTCCCTACCAGCTCTAATGTAGGTGGGTTGAGTATCACTTCTAATTTTTTAGTTGGAGTGGTCCTTAAAGCACCAGAAATGCACAGAAAATCCGTTCTTTGGACCTGGCTCAGAAACTTCAAATGGGGTTGTTTCTGAGTGGCTGGCCATCATATCAGAACTCCATATAGCAATATAGGTCTGACCACAGAAATATACAGCCAGTGCATAATTTATGGGGATAGCCCCCACCGGATTCCGAGCGCTTTTTTACACGTGTACAAAGCAATGTTGCCCTTTCTAAGTTTTGCTTGGGTTTCCAGGTAAGTTTCCTATCTAGTACTACTCGCAAAAATTCGACTGTCTCCTTCATCGGAATTTCCACACCTTTGTATATAAGCGGGGAGACCGTACGAGATCTATTTTTCTTAGATAAGAGGATTAATACAATTTTATGGGGGTTTAATCCAAATCTCCTTCTTTCCGTCCAACAAGTAAGCGTAGCCATGCTAAAGCCCAAAATATCCATAAGAGTGTTTTGATATTTCCCTTTAATAACAATTGGAAAATCGTGAGCATATGATGATGTGCCAACCACACCTCTCTAGGGCAAGCAGTAAGCATTTTACCGCCAAACTCAAGAGCAGGGGGGAGAGAACTCGTCCCTGAGGAGTAACTCTGTAGACTTCACTGCTTAAAGTATAGGTACCTAACCTTTCTGCTGACGAGTATAGTCTCTATCAGTGCAACCATATTAGGATCAACGACCAGAGCTCCCGCTCACGCCCCCTAATGGCATTCGCAGTTATATTATTAAAAGCGCCTTCTATGTCAATGGAGGCCGTTAGTGTAAAGTACCTCTGCTTTATGGCTTTCGGTTCTCTCCATCTGAGGGGATAGCCCAGGTTAAAACAGCTTCTAATTGCAGCCACAACCCGGGGGGTAATTATGTCCTGCGATTGTTGCAATTCTGCTGGGTAAATTCCATCCGGACCCGGAGACTTGAATGGACCAAAAGTGTTAATGGCCCACGCAACTTTCTCGACTGAAACTATCGCATTTCCTATCTGAGACTGCCTGCCCATAGCTGTCGAGTTACTACCCTCCACCGTCCTACTGCCAGAAAAATGCATATCTAAGAAAAGAGCCAAATATTCCTTGGCTCGCTCCACACATCTCCCTGACTTTTTAAGTAGCCCAGGTTGGATGGTGTCATCGCTAGGATTCTCCTTTGTCTGGCTGTTTCCGATCTTTTTTCCACATCTCCACAGTAATTTTGCCAGGACTCTAATAGGCTTCCCAGTCCGAGGCCAGACCCGAAGTTTTAGCCCTGTTGAATAACAGCTTCCATCGACCACCAAGGTGGTTTCTTCTTGTCTCTCAGTTTCATAACCGGGCACCCGGCTTTCAGTGAACTATTCAAGGCCCTGAATTTTCATACGAAACTCTCCATTTTGTTTACATAATTCACGACCTGACCTTCAGGTCTGGGTAATATCCACAACTTCCATTCTATTCTGTGTTATAAAAGTCGGCTCTGAGCCTAAATTCAGGACACTAAGTTTATTTTCTATGATGAAGTGTAAAAATGACTCACCTCCTACATTTGTGTCAAAACTTCTCCACAGTGTATTGTGGGCGTTAATATCACTGGAGAGAATCAAGTTCCTGTTGGCTGTGGCTGCCTCCATCACCAATGCCCGAACTTCTTTCGGCGGGGCGTCCTTGTATGGGGCATGTAGGCAGAGGCTACCCAGTAGCTGCTATTTTGCATCATAATGCTTGCCACCACCGTATCGCCATTACTTAACTGAGAGAGTAAGAAGATGCTAATAGAATCCTTTGCTAAGATACGAGCACGAAGCTTACCTGTGCTCTGAGCAGCTATCTGATTGAAACCTCTCATCTTTAGACCGCAGTTTTTGTTCCCGCATATCCACGGCTCTTGGATGAGGGCTACGTCGAAATCACCGGAACCCAGGCGGTTCATAAAATTAGCGGAGGCGAGTTTAGAATGATGGAGGTTAATTTGGATCAGCTTCATAGAAATCTGTCCATCTTACCTCCACAAATGTCACGTCCGCGCACTCCTCTCCTTCTGTGTAGTCAAGAAGGTATTCTTCAGTTCAAATTGCCCGGCCTCGGGCAGCTGCTCTAAGTCCGACAACCTCTGGCTGCTGGGTAACCCTTCCTCACCACCGTAAGAAACGCTAGCTTTGACAACCTCTATCACCTCCAGGTCCAAAGTTTGTTCGTCGCTGCGGTAGATCCGAATGGTTGTGTCAACGAACCCGAACCTGACTACTCCTTTCCTCTCTACCAGTGGGGCAAGGGATTCGGCGTTGAATATCAACATCACCTGTCTTCTACCCTCTATTGACTCCTCAAGTTTCCCACCCTCCAGTTATGAGTTGGCAGGTCCCTATTGCAAGATGTAAATATCTCTTCGAGAATTGGAGGTAGACTTCGGCAATCGCTTGCTCCATCCACCTTCACTTCGCTTTGGCTATGACCCCTTGCTCCTCCTTCCTGTCTATGATGACCAGCATCTCGCCCCACCTTTGACAATTTCGCTGTAGGACGGGTATTTCTTCCTGCCGACTTTTTGCCTTTTAACGACCTCACCTGTCTTTTCTGCCGAACGTTACCTCTTTGGGCTGCACTCGCCGGTTTACCCTCTGGATAGCACACCCCTTACCCACTCTATCTATTGGCCTGCTTCTCAGTGAGCTGATCCGTGGTTAGAGTCTCATATTTGGCCATGACCCTCATGGCCACCTTCCTATCATAATATGCCTGCTTAGCAGGATGGACATGTTTTTCGGTTCCCCCTGGCCTACCGCAGCAACCTTCTTGGAGCTGTTGGGCCTCTCTACTGCCTCTGCCGATTGATCCCCGGAGCAGTCCCCCGCCGCCTAACAAAAATCATTGTTTGGGTATTCACCACCTCCGCCATGTTTCTCCCTGCGTCACCCCCTGTCCAAACAAGAGACCAATTTTCACAAGCCTCACCGTCCCCCGCCACTAGCACTCGTGCTGGGACCAGCCCTAACGCCGCAATGTACAATATCAACAAATAGTAACGATAAATATTCTGCCAACTCTGTGGTTGCTCTCGGAAGCACAACAAAAAACATAACAGTAACTACCATCGCAGGAACAAACCCAACAACAACTACATCACCTGTAAAGTGTTCGTTCTCTCCAGTAATGTCCATATGAACACCTATTTGAAATGCAAAAAGGGCTAATAGAATAAACTGCCTACGCGCCAAACACCGAGAAGATGGAAAAGAAAACTAAAACGCAAAGCATAAATCAAAAACTATTACATCGTACCTGGTATGTCGAAAAAGCCTGATGCGAAGCGTCAAACTGTCACGTCAAACATGTTTGGAGCTCTCTCTCTTGTTGGTAATAATGATGAAAATGGAAATGACACTGGATCACATCCCGAAAATATTCAAAAAAGTTACAAATTACATTACGGCCGATCGATGTCAACCAATCCGTCATCCGATGCCAACCAATCCGTCGTCGTTGCCGTCGTCGTCGAAATGTTGTATTATTTTTACAGCTCATATTTCAACAAGTGGTTTACTGCGCATATCTTCCATCATACAATAGCAAGTTGTTAATCGTCCAAATCTTCTCTGTTATTTTGTCTTTATGTCCTATAAAATAATCAGAAATTTTAGTATAAATACTCGCGAATTTTTTAATAATTTTTAAATGTTAAGTGAAACAAGCAGCGATTGCTTACGCACGGATTCTCCAGAAAATACAGATAAGTCTAGTAACAGTTGTACTAATAATTATACAAGCGGAATAAAAAATGAAAAAAACAGGTAACTATGATGGATCCTCTAATTTTAGATGCGGATTCACCGGATCATTCAGAAAACGAGGAGGAGATTTTACCGTACCAAAACATGTTAAGCCAATTAGATGTTCCAGTGAATACTCAAGCAGTGGAGGAAGTTATTGCTATCGAGAAGAAGAAGAAAAAGAGGCAGGAGGAGAAACCAGAGAATAATCTGAGTCCGAAGAAGAAGAAGTTATATGTAGAACAAGAAATTAAGAATGCAATGACGTTTCAAGACTATGTCACTTCTTGCACTACTTTTAATAATTTGGACGTCCGAATTTCTCCTGAAGTCAATCTCGACATGGGAGACGATAGTGCCAATAGCTATTATATGTCTACATAAACAAACTCAACTGGGTAAGAAAACAGGTCACCTAACCAATAAAATAACAAACTGGCTCAGGTACCGTCAATATGTAAATAGTCATATAAACATTGGTCCTCGGCTAAAGAGTGCTTACATCTGCAGCCATGCACTCATCTCCAGCAGCCTCATTATCCCGCTCCGCAACAACTCGTACAACATCTGTAGTTATCGATAATCTCGTTAAGAAGAGAGTGACAACAAAATAGATCACCCTAGGCCAAGCAGAAATTAGCATTTGCAACAAAACGCCTCCGAGAAGCACTGAGCTGCGAGCTAGAGAATAGTTTGAAAAAGTATACTGAGACGCTAACTCCAACACAAAATACTAACTTCTCTTTATGAAAAGCCTATACAAATAAAAAGACTCCTAAAGATTGTGATCCACCACTCATGCAAAATAATGGTACTTGGGCAAGAAATAACGAAGAGATAGCCTCAGCGTTTAAAATCCGCATTTCAACCTAACCAACAAACCAAAAGTTTTCAAATTCTATTTATGGCCCCTGAAATACCACTAATCCCGATGAGGGTTAAAATGAAGGAAGTGCAACTTGCAATTAAAACCCAGCTAAAACCTAAAACGCACCAGGATTTTGATTAATTACCGCAAAAATGATTGTGGAATTGCCTGAAATAGCCATTAAAATAGAGACGCAGTTAAATAATTGCAATACTAAGGATTGGGTATTTTCCGCAACCCTGGAAGATATCACAAATTACAATGATACCAAAATCCCGAAAAGACGCAAAAGAACCGTCATCTTATCGGCCCATAAGATTGCTCACACTAATTTCCAAACTATTTCAGAAACTGCTTTTTCTAAAGCTGCAGATAAACATGTACCAATCCAACATTATTCCCCACCATCAATTTGGATTTCGCAAAAATCACAGAACCATAGAGCAAATTAACCGCATTACTAGTGCAATTCGAAATACTTCTGAAGACAAAAAATACTGCTCGGCTATATTTTTAGATATTGCACACGCTTTTGACAGAGGTTGGCATGCAAGATTAATATATGAAATTCAAAAACTGTTACCAGTTAATGTGCACATTCTACTGGAATCGTATTTAGATAACCGAAACTTCAGAGTAAAATATGGAGAATACACCAGAAAGGACTTTGATATGAATGCTGGTGTTCCACAAGGTAGTGTTCTAGTCCCTGTACTATATGTATTTCCCATAGCACCATAGCACCACCACTTGAGGCTCTACCCCTTCTCTTCTAGTACTTATTGTCCCCTACAGATCCACAAATCGACATTCCCCCGCTCATTCTTGTAATTGTAAATCTTCCTCAGGTGTGTTCCCTATGGCCATATTTTTTTTTTAAAATATTTTTAGATAAATTTATTTTTGTAAGCTCTAAATTTTCACTTTTAATTTTATTGTTTGAGAAAGTGGCAATGCCAAGATCTTCCTTTTTTTATACGGTAAAAAAAAACACTAATCAATTCAAATTTATTTGCATAAATTATAGTTTTCCTCAGAACTTCTTCTTTTCATACATAAATGCTTTCATCACCGCCTGCGGCACACGTCTCCCGATCACTTTAACAATTTAAAGTTATTAGCTGAAAATGAAATGAACCGAAAGCATATCCTATTTGCTTATACTTATTTCCAATTTGTCTTCTCTTATTCCCTTATTCCCTGGTTGGGTTCGTATTGCTTGCTTGTTTAAAGAACATACCTAATAACATACTCTTATAAATTTAATAATAGCTCCATTTATCTTTATTTATCCATCTCCAGATGGGACGGGCGGCAATCGTTACTAGCACCATTCTTTTTTCTCTTCAACTATATAGCAATATTATTTAACACTTGATTTTCACTGAATTTCATTAGATATACACACCCATTTAAAAAGTTAAATAGTTTATCCAATTAGAATTTTTCTGTTTTATGCGACCACTTTTCAGCACGAATTCTTTTGTACTGAAATTTGTTTTTGTAAAGTCAAAAAAACAAAACCGTTGCATTATTAAATAATTTTCGAACTCATCGAAAACCCGTAGCACAATTAAATAATTTCCAAACTTATTAAAAAAAGTTTCCGTTTTGGCTTCCTCAGTGCCTGATATACCTTTTCTGTAAATTCCATTCTCTCGCTACACCACCTCTATGTGTCTCCCTCATATTCCCTCTACTCCTATCACCTATCCAGCTTTTCATCCTTTCTCCTTGTTTGACCCACTCAACAGCAGCCATATCAACAACTGCGCTTAGTAGGTCACCCACCTTATCAAAATCCGTCATTGACCTACAATCCCACTTCCCACTATCATTATTTAATCTCATCCATTCGGTACTCCTCCAATTACGCACACAGGAACCCCGCCTCCCCCCTATGTGGCCATATACAATAATGCGTACTGCGATCGAACGAGCCCTGGCATTTCTAAAAAAATTGAAATTAATCACGCTCTCGTGCGAGACAATTTGTCAAAGTAATCAGCTGTTTTGTAATGCGCATTTTCTATTTCTGTTTTGCTGTTTGGGGTTGCGCCTTTTTTTTTAGTTAATAAAAAATTTTCTAATTTAATGGTTCTTTTGCATTTTTGCTTTTGTGTAAATATGGCTGGCGCTATGGTCCGCATGACTAGCTCACGCCTCACGCTCTAGAGTTATTGTTTTCGAGCTTGTATATTTTCTAACCTGTCTTTCAGCGCCATATACTACTTTGATTTGATTTGACAGTGTTCTACTTTGATTGAGCTTGTGTGCAAGAAATGGCACTTTATATACGTATGGTAGGCAGAGATGACCATAATTTTTGTCTCACTCCGCGGAACGGAACTGATTTTTTCGTGTCATTTTCTAAATATAAAATTGTAACCCTCTGGCAGTTTTGAGAGCATTATTTTGAAGGAGTGTTTCCTTTTTATGTAGAAAGAAACCGCTATTAGCTAACTTACATTGAGTTTGTACTCACTCCTATACTAGTAGATTCGTATAAAATACAAAAAAAATAATAATAGTTCGGTTTATTGTATAATAAAAAAAAACTCTTCTTAATAAGCACTTCGCATAATAATTTAAAAAAAGAAGAATAACATAATCGTAAAAAATAAGGTAATTAGTTTTATTATAACTTTAAGCAATTTACTTGCATTGAGTTTGTATTCACTCCTATACTAGTAGTTTCGTATAAAATTTTAGAAAAAATAATAATAGTTCGGTTTATTGTATAATAAAAAAAAACTCTTCTTAATAAGCAGTTCGCATAATAATTTAAAAAAAGAATAACATAATCGTAAAAAATAAGGTAATTAGTCTTATTATAACTTTAAGCAATTTACTTGCATTGAGTTTGTATTCACTCCTATACTAGTAGTTTCGTATAAAATTTCAGAAAATATAATAATAGTTCGGTTTATTTTATAATAAAAAAAGACTTCTTAATAAGCAATTCGCATAATAATTTAAAAAAAAGAATTACATAATCATAAAAAATAAGGTAATTAGTGTTATTATCACTTTAAGCAACTTAATAACATATAGGCTGAAGCTATAAAATTTGCTCTTGACAGGGCAGAGGTGAAAGGACCGAATTGTAATTGGATTTCATCACTTCTGATAACAAGTTAGTGCTATAGTTACGACAAGTTGCACCCCAGGAGGAGTTGCACCAAAGGAGTCAAAATGGTTGCGTATGCTGACAACATAACAGTCTTGGCATCCAGACTCCGGTTTAATTCTTATAAAACGGAACTGTTGCTCTCTAAAAAAATATAAGCTTTATTCTTCAAACTTCCGAGGCTTAATGGCAAGCGACTATCTGGGTTCCGGGGCACAGCAACATTGAAGGCAACGAGAGGACTGATGAACTAGCACGAAGAGGCTTATCGAAAACCGATTAAATCTTTTCCTATATGGACGTGGGCGCCCTCCTAACTGTTGTTAAGGCAAATATTTATAATCACTTAGCTAGGCTCGCGAGAGGTGGAAAAATACTGCCACATGTGTCATTTCGAGAATTTCGCATATTGACCGCGCTAACCATCTTCCCAATACACCAAGATACACAATTAGCAACCTTATATCTGTCTGCACGGATCATTGGACTATCAGCACACGCGCTGAAAAAATGGACAGTCCATTCAAAACCCATTGCAGGAACCCCACAGGAGAAAGAAACAGTCGTACACCTTCTTTTTTTGGATCACTTTTACGAAAGCAAGAGAGTTCGGATGTGTTTTTCGGTTGCTCCTCAATTATATGGTGATTTAAAGTGAAATAATTTAATGTTTCGAGTTTTAAGTCCAGCGAAATAGACGCATAATAAAGGTCAGTGAGTGAAATTGGCAAAGGGAGTTTGTGCGAAATATCAAATATCAGTTTTTAAACTTAAAATTTGAATTTGTGTTAGCTTCTAAGTAAGGAGGCGGAACTATTGCGCTCTCCCACTCACCCAGTGCGCTCCTTTGTTCAGCGCATGTGCTCTCAAAGTGTGCCTGCACTTGCACCTACACCTGATCTGCCTCAGTCGCTTTCCCAGCATCGTCCGGTAATCGCGCAACTGAGTGAGTACAGAATGTTGCCTTCTCTCCCCAATGCAAGGTCGGATGTTCTCGGCATGACTGTCGATAGCGGTTTGAAGACGAATGTGGTTCGCTCAACACCTTTGCCTGCAAAACAGAGACAAGCGAGAGGAGGTAGCATGTCAAACAGTGGCGGGCGGCCGGGCGGCGGCCCTCATGCGACTGCAAACTCCATAGCGTTCAATTGCCACTGCACTTAACAATGCAAGTGCAAGTACACACAGTTCGCACTCAAACCTGAACCAATGTCCAAAAGTGTCTCTGGCACTCTCTGCGCAAGCGCCCTCTTGGAGCGCTCAATGTTCAACAACCAGCCCAACGGCGTCCACAACTAAAGAGTGCTAACAGGTTCCATCCATGTCTCTCTCTCACTCGTCCGATCGTGCTAGAACAAATTCGTCAACAGTGGCTGAGCGCACTTTCAATACTGAAAATGCACCAACCATCAATGCAACCCACTCAACCAAAAATTTTTTAAGCAACCCAGCAGGGAAAAGTGGAACATCACAAACTGGTTTAGATAGGTATATCCTTATAAGCAAGCGAAAGCGAAGCCCAAAATCAAGTGGCGTCAAAACTAACATCGGAAAAATCAGCAAAACTAGCGAGAGCCTACTCTCTAGTAATAATCGCTTCGCACTACTTCAAAGTGCTGAGGAGGCAGACGCACACAAACCTAATATTGTATTTGAACCACCTCCCATTTACCTACCTCGCTAACTTATATAGATCCGCCGAGCTTTGTTCCGAGCAAGATATGATCTTAATATGTGCTTGATACCACCTGCGTCACGGCAGCTGGGTGAAGGACCAGAGTTGAGGGACATAACCTCAACGAAAATTGGTAACAGTGCCATTTCGACCCGTCTCCAATTGGCAGGAGTAGAGGGCGAATCGTATTCCTCTTTCATAGTTTCTGACCATTTTTTATGATCTGATGATTGTTTTGCTTCTTCGTAAGATTTTGGCTCATCTATAATGGATACTAATGCCATTGCCATTAAAGCACTTTCTTTACCACTGCGTAAACGCGATTCTAAAATATTGTTTTCATCGATATGATCCATCTTTGTTGAACGCTCTGGAATTTCTTCAGTATTTGACAGCTGCTCAGCTTCTATTCCAACATCATGATGAAATTCATTATCAGTTTCATCTTCAATGATGGTAATTGTCGTTGGCTTTTCAGCTAAAAACTGTACATCACTTGCTACCTTTATTACCTTAAAATGTGAAAAGTCGTCTTTAAATACCAGAAAATATCTTGAACCGCCAAAAGATTTCTGCTCCATTGGCCCGCAAACATCACCATGAACAATTTCGCCACATTTTGATGATCGCTCAGCTCGTAAATCAAAACTTAACCTGTGTTGCTTGCAAAATGCACAACCCTCGCAATCGAATTATTCATCAATAAAATCTACGTTATTTCTATTTAAGAAATTTCGCACATGTCTTAAATTTTGATGGCCCAACCTCTCATGCCAAATTTGCAGCGAGCTACATTTAATCGCCACGTTGACCATTAACGTAGGCTCTTTAATTTTAAAGGCTCATTTGAAACATGCCTGCCTTTGCCCACAGCAACTATTTTGTTTCCATCAAACAATTTGAAACAGCTCTTATCTGACCAACTTGTATACCCATTATCCATTGCCTAAGTTCACGAAAAAAAGTTTCCGCACAATTGCGGCGCATATAAAGCATCCTTTAAGATTTTTTTAATCCAATTTGTTCTAGTAAAGGAAAAAATCTGCATGTTACCACGACCAACTGCATTCATTGTCTTTCCATCACCAAGTAAAACTTCAATTGGATGGTCAAATTCAGTATACGATATTTGCATAGATGGCTTGTGGCTCATGAATCTACATACCAAGTATCGCTTTCTTTTGAGGATTTAACTACGTCACCAAAAAAAGCTTTGTCATAGAATCTGGAATTTGACGCTGAAACGGAATTTGCAATCACGTTTCCAATGCCCAAAGCCTCCACACTTAAAACATTTGCCCTTGCGCTTGCCGTTGTAGTTATTGTATTTTTTCCCAACATTAACATTATGCCTTGCACCCAACGCCTCACTAGCTCCAATTTCGTTCAAATTAATTTCTTGATATCCTAATCGAGATTCTTCCACCATAAGACGGTTTGCCAAATTAACAATTGTGCGGTGTTCCTCACTTGTTGAATCCCAAAAAATGCTTATAGAAAAAATGCCTGTAGAAAAATGCTTATATTCTGATGGTAGTGTTATTAAAATTTTTGTCATCAACATGCTACCATTTAAGCCACCTACCATTTACCTACGAGAACGTAACTCCTGTAAATAAGTGGCAAAGCTAACCGAGTTCATTGGTCCTATAAATTTCCATGTCACTCCTTCTGTTAAAAGAAATATCCAGGAAACAAAAATCCAAATACATAGTGAGAGCAATTACAGAGTGGTTATAAAAAACCTCGATACTGATAAAAGAAGCTACTACACCTATCAGCTTAAAAGTAGCAAAGCCATTGTCATAAAGGGACTTGAATCGGATATTCCCCCCGCTGAAGTCAAAGAAGCACTACATGAAGCAGGGTTCGCTGCACGCTCTATTATAAACATAATAAATCGCAACAGTATCCCTCAGCCATTGTTTCGCGTAGAATTGGAGCCTGAAACCCAAAAGCTTAAAAAAGGAGAAGTGCATGGTATTTATATACTCTGCTATCTTATGCATCGTAGAATTACAGTGGAGGAGCCACTCAAACGAAACGGCCCAGTTCAATGTTCTAATTGCCAAGAATTTGGGCACACAAGGTCTTACTGCACTCTTCGTGGTGCATCTGTTGCCTGTGGTGATTTACACCCCACATCACAGAATGTACGAAGACTAAAACTGATAGAGTTGCTAGAAAGTGCAGTAATTGTGGTGGGAACCATACTGCCAACTACAGAGGTTGCCCTGTTTACAAGAAATTAAGGACAATGGCCCTCAGTTCAAGAATAAGCGCACTCAACCTAGTCCAAATATCCCGACACAGGGACGACGTATGCAGGGGAACTTAAGTTAGGGAAGGATCAGCAGTCCGGGACTGGTTCAAATCTGCATAATTTTGAAGGATTGATAGCAACGCTCAGACAATGTATGACGCAGTTCATGACCTCCATACAAACAATGATTCAAAAAATGATGAGAAACCAAAACCAGCTCATGCAGCTTCTGCTATCTCCGAAATGACCGTCCTTACAATCTGTCAATGGAATGCAAACAGTGTAAGCCAGCACAAGTTAGAAATCAACAAATTTTTACTCACTAATGAAATCGACATACTTCTTATATCCGAAACCCATCTAACCGAAAAACACAATTTTTATATACCGGGATATAAATTCTATGATACAAAGCATCTCGCTGGTAAAGCCCATGGTGGCACTGGAATCCTAATCAAACAAAGAATAAAACACTTCGCTATGGAAGAATACAACAAGGAGTACCTACAAGCAACTCAGTTTGTCTTGACGGATGGGAGGATAACGTAACAATATTCGCTGTGTACTGCCCACCTAGATTTAAAATAAGAAGTAACCAGTTCTCAGATTTCTTCTCCACACTTGGAAAAAGTTTTCTAGCTGCTGGCGACTACAATGCCAAGCACACTTACTTGGGCTCACGGCTAACAACACCAAAAGGAAAACAATTATATAACTTCATGCTTTCTGGCACCAAGATTGATATTATCTCTTCAGGACAACCATCGTACTGGCCGATAGACCCACGTAAGATACCTGACCTTATTGATTTTGGAGTTGCTAGAAACCTAAAACGAGAGCAACTCAAAGTAGAACACCTTAACGACCTCTCTTCAGATCACTCTCCTATTATAATACATCTGAACAAAAAGTTACGCCCTACCTACGAACTCACACCAACTAAAACTAACTGGCTGAAATACAGAAAATACATAAGTAGTCATCTCAGCCACGTCTCAAAACTAATGAGGACATTGAAACATTTCTGGAACAATTTACCTCGACCCTAAGATTAGTTGTGCTCCACTCTGCGCACAAGCGTGACAACAACTGTGTATATAGTACCAAAGTTAATAAAAGCATAGGCAACCCAACTGCTGTCAAGCTCTAACTTCTTGTTCTTACTGTGTCATGTAATCATCTTTCTTTCTAATAAACCTGCTAAACTGAACGGTCGTTTTTTTGTTCATTGCGCTTATTCTGATAAAGTTTATGGGCCCAGATCCAAAAGCCAATAGCTAAACACGTGTTTCGGAAGTTTTTTGTAAAGTGTTCGTTAGTCGAATTAAAATTAAAAATGAATAATTCGTTTTCGCAAAGCGAAAAATTGAACAGTGAAAATTATACATCTTGGTCGGTCCAGATGCGATGTCTGTTAATAACACTGGATCAATGGGATGTCATGGAAAACGCATGTCCAGCAACAGCAACGGCGACTGAACAACTTGGGCGGACAAAAATGCGCTAGCAACGATAACATTGTGTGTCAAGTCATCGGAGCTAATCCACATAAGAAGGTGTGCTTCCGCAATGGGCGCATGGGATACTTTGAGAAATTTATATAAAACAAACGCACCAGCGCGCAAGGTAAGTTTGTTCAGAAAACTAGCAGGATTTCGATTCAAAATCGTTAAAAATGGGCTGAACAAATCAATGAGTTTTGTACCTTTGCGGATGATCTAAAAGACATTGGAATCGACGTTCCAAAGGATCTACTCAGCATCTTGCTACTATGCAGCTTGTCGGAAGATATGGACAATTTTGTTGTGGCAATGGAGAGTCGCGACGTGCCACGAAATGTCGAGCAGTTGAAAGTCGAAATATTAGAAGTGCTGCAGCGACGAGATGAGCGGAAAGACGTCAGCGGAGAAAGCGTTTTTGCAGCGAATCAGCTGAAGGTCAAGCAGGTCGACGTCACTTGGAAAAAGAGCTTTAAATCAAGTCGCAGTGACTGTAGAGATTTGTCAGCGAGGCGAAATATAAAGTGCTATTCGTGCGGTAAGCGGTGACATATACGATCGGAATGCAGAACAAATGGAAATAGAACATCGTCTGTTTTATTAAGCCTTACTAACGAGCTTGATGTAAGCAGCTACGTATGGATACTCGATAGTGGCGCATCGTCGCATATGTGCCGAGAAAACAAGTTTTTTTCTTCGATTGAGAATCGCGCGCAGAAAGTAATACTAGCTTCCGGCGAAAGTGTGAATGCAATGGGTATAGGTAATGCGACTCTAAAATCAGTTACCTCTGACATTACATTGTGCGACGTGTTGTATGTGCCAAATTTACATTCTAATTTCTTGTCAGTGAGTAAAATAATCCGCATTGGTAATAAGGTACAATTTCGCAAACACGAAGCGGTGATTAAAACGCAGCATAATAAATTAGTGTTCTCAGCAAAAATGAACGACGGCATTTTCTGTACTAAATTTCTAAAAAGTGGTAAAAATGAATATTTGTATACCACGTTTACTAAGAAGCAAGAAATCGAACTGTGGCTTCGCAGGTATGGGCATATAAATGTTAATGACTTGTACAAACTGTGTAATAAAAAATATGGTTCGTGGCTTAAATATAGACAATCCAAAATATTTTAAATGTGTCACTTGTGCAGTTTGCAAAATTAGCATCAAGCCGTTTAGGTGCTGTCCTAATGTAAATACAACTAGTGCTCTAGAAGTGGTCCACACCGACATTTGTGGTCCAATGCGCGTTTGCTCACAAGGTGGTTCGAGATAGTTCATCACCTTCATTGATGATTACTCGAGGTATGCAGAAACTAAATTTTTGCAGCACACATCACAGGCCTATGAAACATTCGTGGACTTCATAACGCGTATGGAGAAGCAGACTGGATGCAAGCTGAAATGCTTAAGGAGCGACAACGGGTTGGAGTATGTAAACTCAAATTTCAATAATTTCTTCAAGCGATATGGAATCGTGCATCAGAAGACAGTTAGCTACACACCACAGCAGAATGGTATAGCGGAGAGAGCTAATAGAACGCTCGTCGAAATGGCTCGGTGTATGCTGGAAACAGCGAATCTTCCTCAAAGCTTATGGTCGGAGGCTGTAAGTATTGCTACGTACATACGTAATCGTTCTCCTACAAAGATATTGAATTTCGAAACTCCATATGAACGTTGGTTCGAGAGGAAACTATCTGTAGCACATTTCCGAACGTTTGGCTGTAATGCTGTTGCACTCGAAAAGAATCGGAATCGATCGAAATTTGAGCCAAAAGGTACACAACTGGTTTTTGTTGGCTACGCGAGCAATACGAAGGGTTATGTTGTGAGCTAGAATCAAGCTGCCTGCTCGTAGTGTCTCACATCATCGACTCCTAACAGATGCCACACATTCTGTGTGATTAGCATGTGTTAAAGTTACTTAAGAAAGCACATATTTTTAGGGTGCGAGTACTTAGAATTAATATTACCTATGTAATATTTATTATGTAAACTTTTAGGGTGCTACAGTTTTGCAGTCGAGCCACCGAAGGGCATTCAAAGTTAGAATGCACCATCAACATTTCAGATTGGCGTAGGTCAGTTGGCTTGACCAACTGACACCAATTAACAGGTGCGAAACTGGAACACCAGAAAGGTCAGTTTTTGTATTGTAATTATGAATTGTAAATAGTATATAAGAGTTAGTATTCTAAGTAATAAAAGCTTGTGATTTTAAAAACTAAAAAGTGTAATGTAGTGATTTTTACAAAGAGTGGTTTAGGCTTTTCAGATACACGCGCGCAGCAGAAGGACGTCCCCCGTCAAACAAGGACAATACCCCAACATTTTGGCGCAGCCGGTAGGATCCAACGTCGAGTGCCAGGAAAAGAGCACTCCTACGCGGGAATCCACCAACAGGAAACCATCAGGATAACCATCCCAAAGGAGTTCAATGGAGGGTAAAAAAATGGTGAGTATGCTTATAGTAGGACATTCTAGTATCTAAGTGAATTTTGTCGACGATTCTTCGGTGGCCGTGTGGGCGCAAGCGAATAACACAGTTGCAAGATCTGGGGAGAGAGTTCAACAATAATCACGGACTGTTGTTGCCTCACGCAGTTGAGTACGGCAAGGGAAAATATTTTGCGGAAAATTACGCAGACTACATAAATAGTCTGGTCAACGAATGGGCAGATACATTTAGTTCTGAATTAGAGGGACTAGGGCAAGAGATTGTGAGTTTGGTTTCGCCAGACGAGGAAATAAGGAACAGATTGAAATCAATACAGTCAGAGGTGAAACTGTTTACTGGGAAAATAGTTGACCAGTTCGAAGCGAGTACGAGCAGGGAAGAAGCTCAGGAATTGTGGAGGCAGGCGAACGCCGGAGGCGCTGTGTCACCGTTAGAGGTAGCGGATCAAGCCTTGACGGCAATCCAAAAAAGAACAGAAGAAAAGTTGTTCAGTTTTCATAAGAAAGCAGAAGATTGGAGAGCACAAAAAGAGTATCTGGAGAAGAAGGTAAAGGAACTTTCTCAGAGGTTGACGGAAACAGAGGAAGCAGCAACGCTGTTGGAAAAGGAGTGTGCGGAATTGAAAAGAGGACGGGCGACCAATAGGACCTCACTGAATAGGGAGAGATCAAAATCAGCATCAGCTGGATTTACACAGACAGTATTGACATTGCCTCCGGAAGTACGTTGGCCGGAATATTTAACACCAGAAGGGATAAGCCGCATGGTGAAGCCAAAATTAGTATTTAATGAAGAAAAGCAAGCGGAATTTTTGTTTGGCGCATCTGAAGTCGGTGTCGAGCCTTTTTCTCCGGGAAGCCCGATAAATAATAAAAATCAGGGATATCCGCCAAAGGAGCCGGAAGCAGTACCCGTGCAGCAAAGTTCCGATACTGTAGGCAGTATTTCGCCTGCACGAACAAACGATCGAAGACTAATTAGTTTGAATCCGTCACTGGCCAATTACCTCTCAGATCTGGGAGAAGAGAATTTGGAAACTACCAAAGAAATTAATAAAGCTAAGGTTTTACCAGCAATTGAGAAAACACAAAGCTACAAAATGGGCATTCTGCAAGTTGCTCATACGGTGGAGAAGTTGGTGCCCATGTTCTCAGGAGTCGAGTTGTATGATCTGAGAACTGAGATCCGGCGCTTCAAAGAAGGTTGTGAGCTAGCGCAACAGAGTGTTCCAGAAGCGGACGGAGAACACTTAATAAAGTGTATTAGGCAAAGAACCACAGGTGATGCGTTTGATTTACTGGTGCATAGCTCAGTAAGCACCCTGGCAGAATTATATGTACTTTTGGATCGGACATATTTGAAACAAAAGTCGTACGACTGTCTTGTACGGGAAATACAGGAATCAACTCAGACACCGGGGGAGGAATTGAGAGCCTGGGGACGAAGGCTCCAGTCTCTCGGGAACGCTGCTGAGACGGAAGCCAACAGGCAGTTTACAGAAAATGTTGCAGCATACAAGGCTCAAGTAGAACGGACTATGATTTCTGTGTTCAAGGCAGGCCTGATAAATAGGGATTTAGCTAATTATACTCTTACTCTCACGCCGAGGAGTATGGCAGAGTTAGTGGAGGCGGTCTCTTTAGCTGAAGCAGCAATACAACAGTGAACGACAACAGGTGGAATCTGCTGGACTGATGCTCCTGCAGAGGTAGGAACAGTACAGCAGCAAAACAGATGTGGAGTCGGTAGATTGATGGGCCAATTTCCGCAACAAAGAGACCAAGAATTCTTGGTTGAGAGGTTTAAGCCAAGGAAACCCATTTGCTCATTCTGTGATAATCCAGGGCATACAAGGGATGAATGCGTTACACGGAAAAACACGCCCTATTGTATGGAGTGCCAAACATATGGTCATGAGGCAAGTAGACAGTGCCAAGTACACACTAAATGGAATCAGAGTAAAAGGCAGCCAGCAACGAGTCGCCCGGTTCCAACCTTGAGGGACAGCAGGGGTAACTTCAGTAGTCCCAGAATTAATTCAACAGAAGGAATTAACCAAGGAAGAAATCCTTTCAAAACTGGGAGTGGTCAGCAGCGACCAAGTTGGGATTCTAGAAGTGAACCAAGGCAATAACATACAGGGATTGAGATGCTTCTCATGTGGACGAATGGGACATCGGGCAGCGGAATGCAGGGATAGACAATCCCAACAAAGGAACCAGGGAAACTTCCAGCGGCCCAGTCGAGGCCAATAGACTGGAAAGCCAGAAGAAAGGAAGTAATAATAAGGCCGGAAGTACGTGGGACTAGTAATATAGGAACTACAGTCCAGGAGAAGGAGGAGCAAGAGGCTCTCCAGTATCACGAAGAGTTAGGGAGTGGATACACGTCCATATTGGGAACAAAAGAAGGTTGCTTCGCTATGAGCAGGATAGGTGATGCCTTCATCGAGATACCCTGCGAGGAGGCAGCGAGTGGAAAGCTAGTGCTATTAGTAGATTCAGGGGCGGACACTAGCCTCGTAAAATCTAGTGTTTTACGGAAGGGGCTAGACATTAATCAAATGGACTTAAGAACGCTTAACGGAGCGTTTGGAGGGTGCATTAGGACATTGGGGTCGCTCAGAATAGGGCACAGTGGAGTTAAGGGTATGAGTTTTAGAATGCACGCAGTGGAAGTCGATAGGAAAGGTATCCCGGCTGATGGGATAATTGGCCGCGATAATCTTTGGGGACGCACCATACTGGATGCGCTCGACAAGCAGTTATCATTCTATGATAACAATAAGCATAGAATCCTTACTTTTCCATTAATGTCATGGCAGGAAGGAACCGTGAGTAAGGTTAAGAATTGTATGGAGGTAGTGAATGCAAGGTCAACCAGAGTAGTTACTATGCATGTAAACACAAAACTTAGGACTCTTGTTTTGCACAAGCAGCAGCTAGCGGAGGGCGTATATATGGGAGAAACCATAACGCACGTTGACAAGGGTAAGGTGTACGCTTGCGTACTCAACGCATCGGAAAACGACTACCTGATGGAGGAGGATTTTAGGCCCAAGTTCACTAGTTATGATAATTTTAAGGAACCGAATTATAGATCGGTGAATCAGATTAAGCAGGTAGATATAAGAAAAAGAATGGAGAGGGTGCTAGAATCCTTGAAGTTGGACCCAAGCGTGAATTCAGAAGAGAAGGCATCAATAGAAGCCATTTGTGCGTCATTCCATGACATATTTTTGCTGGAAGGAGACCAGTTAACATATACACCAGAGGTAGAGCATGAAATACCTACTAGAGTGGATCAAGCACCAATTAACCAGAAACAGTACAGATTGCCGCAAGCTCACAAAGATGAGGTAAATAGGCAAGTGGAGGGAATGTTGAAAGATAACATTATTTCGCCGAGTATCTCGCCTTGGAATTCACCAATAATTTTGGTGCCAAAGAAGGGAGGTGCTCAGGGTCAGAAGAAGTGGAGAATGGTCGTTGATTTTAGGAAATTGAACGACGCCACTATCAAGCAGGTGTTCCCAATACCAAGGATAGAAGAGATACTGGATCAATTGGGACACAGTAGCTATTTTTCTACACTTGATTTAGCGACTGGCTACCACCAAGTTCTGGTGAATACCCATGATAAGCAGAAAACCGGGTTCAGCACCGGTTTAGGGCATTATGAGTTTAATAGAATGCCGTTTGGATTAACAGGAGCACCGTCTACCTTCCAACGGCTAATGAACCATGTGCTAATAGGCTTACAAGGGTTAGATTGTTTTGTGTACCTCGATGATATTGTAATTTATGGGAAGAACTTGCAGCAGCATTCGCAACGCTTGTGCAAGGTGCTCCAGAAATTACGAGAACACAATTTGAAATTGAACACGGAGAAGTGTCAATTTTTGCGAAGAGAGGTGGATTATTTAGGCCATCGTTGCTCAGAAGCAGGAGCACTGCCTGACCCGCAGAAGGTGGAATGCGTTAAAAATCTAGCGATTCCGAGAAACAGAAAGGAAGTGCAAGCATTCCTAGGACTAGTGAACTATTATAGAAAGTTCGTGGAAGGACTAGCCGGAAATGCTTTGCCCATTAATAAGTTGCTACGAAAAGAAGCAAAGTTCGAATGGACAGAGAGATGTCAGCAAGCATTCGAGAGGCTAAAGGAGATAATTAGCTCGCCACCAATTTTGGCGTACCCCGACTTTGAGCAAACTTTTTTGTTGACCACTGATGCTAGCAATGAAGCATCAGGGGCAGTATTGTCACAAGGGGAAGTCGGTGATGACCGACCAATAGCATTCGCAAGCAGAGCGCTTAGCGACACGGAGAAGAGATACTCCACAATAGAGAAGGAATTTCTAGCCATAGTGTGGGCTACGAAGGATTTTAGAGCATATCTGCTAGGACGCCCATTTAAGATATATACTGATCACCAGCCGTTGAGAGGCATAGCCAATTTGAAAGACCAAACGTCTAGGCTAGCCAGGTTCAGACATAAATTGCCTGAGTATGATTTTGAAATCATTTACAAACCTGGGAAAAAGAATCTGAATGCGGATGCACTCAGCAGAGTACCTCAGGCACAGAAGGAATCAGTAGTGCAAACGAGGGCCAAAGCACGGTCAGATAAGGAGAAGACCGAGAGAATTCAAGGGGATCAAATTGATGCAACAGGAAATGTTAGCAATGCGGGTGACGTTGCTAATGAACAAAGAGCCAGTAGTGTGGAATGGCTGAAGGATATAAAGGATATCCAGGCTGTGTTAAAGGGTTTCCATGATTCACCTCTAGGTGGACACCAGGGATTCTGGAAAACCCATGATAGGATTAGGCGAGTATACGGATGGAAAGGTATGTTCAAAGACATAAAAAAATATGTAAGAAGTTGCCCAAAGTGCCAGGCCAACAAAAGTTCAAGGCTAACCAAGATGCCCATGGTGCTAACTAACACACCAAAACAGCCATTTGATAAAGTTCATATGGATATTGTAGGTATTTTACCTGAGACTCTTTCGGGCAATAAATACATCTTGACGTTCCAAGATGATTTCTCAAAGTATATGGCGTGCGTGGCTATACCCGATGCTGAAGCAGGTACGGTGGCCAAGGCTTTCTTTGATGAAATAATAGCACGATACAACATACCTAAGGTTTTGATAACCGACAATGGTTCTAATTTTGTATCGAAACTGTTCTCGGAAACATGTAAAATGCTGGGAATCAAGAAGTTGCACATAACACCATATCATCCACAGGCGAATGGCTCACTGGAACGTAGTCATCGACCTCTGGCCGAGTACTTGCGCAGTTTTGCCAAGGAAGACGGCTCGAATTGGGATCAATGGTTAACCACTGCAATGCATGTACACAATAATACGGTACATGTATCAACGAAGCAAACTCCGTTCAGGACGCTCTACGGGTTTGATTTTAATATGCCAGCAAATCTGAAGCGCAAATGTGCGCCAGTGTACAATGCTGATGACCCGAATAAAGTGCAAAAGTATCAGCTACAGCGAGCGCACGAGTTGGTCAGAGAAAACCAGGATTGCGCTAAACGAGTAGCCAGGGAGGCCTATAACAAGGTACTAAACCCAGTCGTTTTGAACGTGTGTGATCAGGTACTCATGAAGAATCAGGCTAGGAGAAACAAATTCTCACCTGTGTGGATAGGTCCGTATGTGGTAGCAGAGATCCGAAGCCCAGTTACAACTGTCGTAACGATTAAGGGAAAAAATAAGAAGCTACATAACAATTTGTTGAAATTATTCCACATTAGACCACACAACTAAAGACATGTGTTAGCAGTGTTTTACAAGTGTAAACACAAAAATAACAACGTAAACATGTACGTGTGTGTATCAAATAACACACACAGCTCCGATTTTCAAAGTCAAGGCCAGCAGAAGTGTGCCAATTAAACTCGAGCAAGTAAAGTTGACGCAATAAAAATGTGCTTATTATGCACTATGGCCGAACGAAGCACAGTAGGGAAAAATATTTTTTAAATATTAAATTATAAATATTGCACGTATTTAAAAAATAAAATAAAATAGTAAGACAGTCGTGGGTAAGTAATATAAAACTTAACTTCAAATATGTACATACATACATACGGCGGTTAATGAAATGAAAGCAGTAGCGCCGGCACCGTTGGTGAAGTAAATATATATGTATGTAACTGTATAATATACAGAATGAATGTACGAGGGAATATTTAAAGAAGTAAGTATTCTAGTTATAGGAATGGGTATGGCCATATGAGTAAGTATGTAGGGACATATGATTAGGAATTGGGAATTTGCAGATACTGCAGTAGGCTATATGTAGATATACTCGTACATAGGTTTTAACTGTTAATTGATTAGGAAATTAGCGTATGGAAATTTGAATAAATGTACATGTTGGGGTTATATATGATTAGGAATTGGGAATTTGCAGATACTGCAGTAGGCTATATGTAGATATACTCGTACATAGGTTTTAACTGTTAATTGATTAGGAAATTAGCGTATGGAAATTTGAATAAATGTACATGTTGGGGTATAAAAAAAAAGTATAGGTTGATTGGGAAAATAAGCAATTAATTCTAGGTAATTTAAAGCGCCTTGAATGTATGTATGTATTCATATACGGGCTAATTACAGGATGGAAAATAGAATCGTTAATGGATGTATACATATCAGGCTAGAAGTAAATTTAAATAAAAAGTAATTGTATGCGATGAAAGGTATGGTCATGCAATGGACAAAGTTTTGACACAAACGGGTTTATCTTAAATATTCTGGTTTTTGTCGGAGGGCCAATGAATTGGTTCAAAGTTGAAATGAGTGATAACTCACGTGTTGAAAAAGAGCACGAAAAATTAATCAGAGCAAAACTGATGCCCTATATGGCTATGAAAACGCATAGTCCAGTCCTCTTTTCCTCCAGGATACGGTAGCGAATCCGATAATGTGAGGGGAGAAGACGAGTGGATGGCAAATTGAATGATATAGCATTCAATTATAAAAAAAGCATGTTGTAGAAATATTGTTTTTTGGAATAGCTTATGTTTAAGAAAAGTTATAAATTAAAAAATTATAATCTGTGCAAAGTTCACATTGGAATCAAAAAGGTTTAGAAAATAATTAGAGTTACAAAAATTAATTATTTAAAATATAAATTTGTAATAAAAAAAAACAAAAATCATACTAAATTGGAAAATTATACCCAAGAGTATATATAGTACATATAGTGTATTTATTTAAATATTATATAATTTTTAAATTCATTTATTAAGTTGACTGAAATGATCGGCAAAAAATAGAAGAAATATCAAACTAAAATGTATACTAGAAAATTAAGAAAATTATTATAGGTGTTCTCTATATAGCTCTGATGATGTGAAGCGAAGCAGGAAGTTCCGGCGTTGTGCATAAGTTATTGACAAGCAACGAAAAAAGAACAAGTTTCCTTGCGGAGTCATGTTTTGAATTGGACAATTATAGTACAATGTCCACCGAGTGTATCACAATCTCAACAGAATCGATTTTGGAGAAGTTGAAGATGGGTAAAAGCTTAAGGTGGGTGACTGAAACCACCACCAAATATAATAAGCAGAGGAAATTTGGCTCACGGAAGTTAATTGCTTCATTGAAGTGTATGTCCAATCTAGAGTATGAACATATGGAATATGATTTGCATAGGAAATATGATTTAATACAAGAGGACACAGAGACTGGTTACCGATCAGAGTACACAAATTACGTCATTAAATGTGTGTCTCAGAGAAATACCGATTGTCTCCACATCAAAGCCAAACGATGTCAAATACCATTATGAAGAAGCTCAAGAGAAACACTTCCACCATAAAACGCATTGCTGCAAAGGAAGAAGGTGTATTGTAATCTCTCATGTATTCCAAATGGCTTTTTTTACAAGTTGAATACTATAAGCAGAGGCAGTACCACTTACAACCGTGGGGCACACTACATAAATGGATAGAAGAAGGCCACTAAAAGCAAAGTTTTAATGGCAAACCAGATCGCCAACCTATAACATCTTTGTACGTACTGATCCAGAAAGAAAGGAGGGGTATACAGAGTTCATCGAGGGATTTCACTCAGTCAACGGCAGCCGTCAACCGGATCAGCAGTTAGCAGAAGTATAACGTAATATTTTAGATATAAATATCATAGTAGAATATAAGATCTTAAGTATAGGATTAATTGTATTATCGCTAGTTGTTGAAAATTTTATATACGCCAGTAAGAAAAGAGTCGATGAAAGACCAAATATAAAAAGGGGAATATAAAAAAAGATAGAAATAAAAGAACAGAATAAAACAAAGAAAAAAAAAGAAGAAAAAAAAGATAGAAATAAAGGAACAAAATAAAACAAAAGAGGAAAAAAAAGAACACAAAAGTAAAAAGAAAAGAATACAACAATTGAACCCAAATAAGGCGAATTTGAAAAAAGAAAAAAACTATACATATGTACTATAGGTTTAAGAAAATGCACAGATAGTTTAAAGTGCAGAAAAGAGAAAAATATTGTAAAGATTCATTAGAAGTTAGTTGCACTAACTTCTTTTAGAAAGAGGGGAGGGATGTTGTGAGCTAGAATCAAGCTGCCTGCGCGTAGTGTCTCACATCATCGACTCCTAACAGATGCCACACATTCTGTGTGATTAGCATGTGTTAAAGTTACTTAAGAAAGCACATATTTTTAGGGTGCGAGTACTTAGAATTAATATTACCTATGTAATATTTATTATGTAAACTTTTAGGGTGCTACAGTTTTGCAGTCGAGCCACCGAAGGGCATTCAAAGTTAGAATGCACCATCAACATTTCAGATTGGCGTAGGTCAGTTGGCTTGACCAACTGACACCAATTAACAGGTGCGAAACTGGAACACCAGAAAGGTCAGTTTTTGTATTGTAATTATGAATTGTAAATAGTATATAAGAGTTAGTATTCTAAGTAATAAAAGCTTGTGATTTTAAAAACTAAAAAGTGTAATGTAGTGATTTTTACAAAGAGTGGTTTAGGCTTTTCAGATACACGCGCGCAGCAGAAGGACGTCCCCCGTCAAACAAGGACAATACCCCAACAGTTATACGCTTTATAACACAGCTTCGAACACTATAACTATTGCACGGGACGTCAATTTCGTCGAAAACTCAATTATATTAAGTGATACATCTGTCGCAGATCAAGCAGTGGAAAACGCCAAGGATAGATTCTTCGTTTACGCAGAGCCAAACGATGAGACCAGCAATACAAGTAGCAGTAGCGAGCGCGTTAACGTGAAAAGCGCAGGTATTGAAGGAAAAGGTAATGAAGACGGCGAAGATATTAGCAGCGACGGTGAGAGCATTAGCGCAGATATAGCGCGCACTGCAACGCGCGTAGGCGTAAATGCAAGAGAGGTACACGAAAGCTCGGATGGAAGAGAGGCTCAAGAGCAGGAATGGTCGTCTGACGAAGCGGTGGAAGTCGCTGCGGGAAAGCGAAAGAGAGGCACACCGCGAATAAATAGCACTGGCAGACCTGGCAGGCCGAACAAACTGTATGTCACTGAATCATTGAACGGTATTATTACAAATCCAATCACCGTAGCTGAAGCGCTAGAGTCAGCAAATGGGACACAGTGGCGGAACGCGATGCAGGTGGAATTTGATAGTTTAATGAAAAACGACACCTGGGAGTTAATTGACTGTCCAGCAGGAAAAAATGTTATCGGATGCAGATGGGTTTTTACAACCAAATTCAACGCTGATTGAACGATAGAAAAGCGCAAAGCCCGTTTAGTTGCACAAGGATGCAGTCAGAGGAAGTTTGAAGATTTTTTTGACACATACGCACCAGTAATGAGGCACTCAACTATTCGGCTTATGCTTGCACTTGTTGCGAAACATAAACTTCTTGTTAACCATATTGACATCGTAGCGGCATATCTCAACGGAGAGCTGTCAGAAGACGTTTTTATGCGCCAGCCGGAGATGTTCACAAATGAAAAGTTTCCCAATAAAATCTGCAAATTAAAGAAATCATTGTACGGGCTTAAGCAAGCATTCAGAAATTGGAACACCAAAATAAACGTTATTCTTTCTCAAATTGGTTTCGCTCGATGCCAGGCGGACTCATGTTTGTACATCATGATGAGAGATGGAGAAATTAACATCATAACACTTTATGTTGATGATATTTTTTTGGCGTGCTCTCTCGAATCAACAATGCGCGACATCGTTAAGCAACTCAGTGCGCAGGACCTCGACCTAGTCCTATAAAGTTCTATTTGGGGATGGAAGTCGAGCGAGACGGACTACGCGGCGATATATCAATTAACCAAAATCGGTATACGTGTGAGCTTCTGGAGCGGTGGAATATGCTCGAGTGCAAACCAGCCACTACACCATTCGCAGCGGGCACTGTTTTGCAAAATTGCGGCGAAAAGGACTGCGAAGGGTTCGATTTAAAGAGGTATCAATCGCTCATTGGAGGTGTAACCTATTTAGCGGTAATAACACGACCTGACATCGCACATATCGTGTCAAAATTGGCGCAGTTTCCGCACATCCGCACAAGGAGCACGCAGCGGCGATACATGTCTTGCGATATTTAAAAGCAAACACTAAAGGTACGTTAACATACACATGTAATAACAAAGATTTGGTATGTTTTACAGACGCAGATTGGGGTTCTGAGTCGACTGATCGCAAATCCTACAGTGGATTTGTTCAATTTTTTGCTGGCACCCCCATCGCATGGGAGTCGAAAAAACAGCATGTTGTTTCGCTAAGTTCCATGGAAGCGGAATATATCGCGATGTGCCAGGGAGTGAAAGAAGGTATCCAGTACATTCCATCTTCGGAAAATTTAGCTGATGTCTAACTAAAGATAAGCATCACATTTTTTGTAAACTGTTAAAAATTGAATTTACTTAATTTTCGATTGAACTATATTGTTGTGAAAATTTTGCCACTATGTATATAAATTCTTGATTCTGATTAAATTTTTGTGTAATCGCATTTGGGTAGAGGCAGAGTATGTCGGTATATAGTACCAAAATTAATATAAGCATAGGCAACCCAACTGCTGTCAAGCTCTAACTTCTTGTTCTTACTGTGTCATGTAATCATCTTTCTTTCTAATAAACATGCTAAACTTAACGGTCGCGTTTTTCATTGCACTTATTCTGACAAACTGCAACAGAATGCGGCGCCCACAAACCTCAACCCAAATCGATATTCTCCTTACTGAAAAAAGAAAGACACGTCGTGAATGGCAAAAATCCAGGTCCCCTTTCCTAAAACGGAAGTTATCTATTGCCAGTGAAAACTTGAGGAAAGCCTTGCGTCTAGAATCAGATAGTTGTCTGGACCAATATTTCCAAAACCTTTCTCCGACTGACGTCACCAACTACTCAAAAAGCCGTCAGAGAAATGAAAGCAACTACACGCGGAATTCCACCGATTCGTACAAAAAACGGAAACTGGGCTAGAAGCGATGATGAAAAGTCTGCTGTTTTCGCAGAACATTTAAGAGATGTTTTTACCCTCAACCCACCTCGCAATACTAATAACCTAATATTAATCCACTCGCCAGATACAACATGCTCACCTTTTAAATTAAAAACAAAAGAAGTAAGTAATGCAATTAGTAACCTTGCTCTTAACAAAACCCCAGGACACGACCTCATTACTGGAAAAATGATCAAAGAGTTGCCCCAAACGGCCATTATCTTACTTACTTCACTATTTAATGGCTGATTGCGCTTAGGATACTTTCCTAATGCCTGGAAAGTTTCAGTCATCTCAATGATCCCGAAACCGGGAGAAGAGCTCTCCCAATCGTCATCATATAGACCGATTAGCCTCCTGCCAATCTTATCAAAACTCTTAGAAGGGCTTTTTCTTGCAAAACTAATGCCGCATATAAAAGAAAGACGCACTATTCCCACTCACCAATTTGGGTTCCGCGAACACCATAATATAATAGAGCAGATACATCGAATTGTGAACGAGATAAGAAACGCATTCGACAAAAAGCAATATTGTTCAGCCGTATTTTTAGATGTGGCGCAGGCATTTGACAAGGTCTGGCACGAGGGGCTAATTTACAAAATCAAAAAACTGTTGCCCACAAAAGTACACAAAATATTATAATCGTATCTGAGAGGCAGAAAGTTCAAGGTAAGGTACAATAATGCTTACTCTAAATGCTATGATATTAAAGCTGGCATACCACAAATAAGCGTGCTAATTCCGGTGTTGTATCTACATATACCTCAGATCTGCCTAACAATAAATACTTAACAACAGCCACTTTCGCCGATGATACGGCTATCCTTAGCACTCATTCAAATTCCAAAATCGCATCCCGTGACTTAGATGATCATCTGGTCCGAGTAACAAATTGGTTGCCTGACTGGCGAATTAACGTTAACGAATCAAAAAGTACGCATATTACCTTTACTATAAAAAAAGGTACATGGCCAGCCATAAAACAAATGACTTTGAAAGCAAACAGCCTACAATACAAAGCTAGAATACAAAGCACTCCTGTACAAAGCCATTATAAAACCAATTTGGACTTACGGTAGCCAGTTTTGGGACGGCGCAAACAACTCTAATATAGAATTGATACAAAGACCACAGTCCAAAATTCCAAGAACCATTACTGCCGCACCTTGGTTCAGAAATAATACCAACATTCACAACGATCTGAACATTCCGCTCGTCAAAAAGGAAATCTTCGACGCCAACTTAAAATATGCACAAAAAATCAAAGAGCATCCAAATCATCTAGCTAGAATACTAGCATGTAATAGGGTTCCAAGTCGCCAAAAACGTACGAAATCACCACCACAACTAACATCTACACATTAATCATGTACAAACACTAATATATCATTTATTACAGTAACTACATATAACACCTTGCAAAAACATTAAGCATTGGCAAGGTGTATTGTTATTAATTATTTAGTTTGTAAGATATGCTTACTTATTGTTAGTCTAAGCTTAGAAGATACAATAAATAAATATATGGAGGGAAAAAAAATGCAAGACTGCACGAGTATTTTTTTCTATTGAACAGCTTAGTACTTATGTACATGCGACACAATGACGGCGGAGTACGAAGAAAGAAACTTGTAAAAGAAAGAGCTTGGGCGGTTGTGGCAGTTGATGCGGGCTGTACAGGTAAATAGTAAATAAAGGAATATAATATAAATAAATATGTGTGTTTTTTAATATATTTATAGAAAAGAAATGTGTAACTCGTAGGCGATTCCTTCGAGATCGCTACGTAAAGGAGATGAATGGCAAGTTGCAACTTCCGAATCCATAATGTTTAATAAAAAAAAAAATTTTTATATTAAAAATGTAAAAATTCAATTCTTAACAAAAGAGAACAGCTCATAATATTTTCAAGCGCCACAGGATTCAATGTGACACTGGTTTTGACAGATACTTTTAACGGTGAGAGCTGTCAGTTGTATTTGCCGTAGCAACGTATTTCCTTAATATATCTGAGAAGGCATTTACTGTTTCTTTATATTTGTGTATATATATATATATATATATATATATATATATTTGTGTATATATATATATATATATATATATATATATATATATATATATATATATATATATATATATATATATATATATATACGAGTATAGATATATACGAGGTGTGATCAAAAAATAACCGTTATTGTGTAATCAAAAAATAAAGTATTTATTTATTCATCAACAACTATCTTGTGCCCTTCAAAGTAATTCCCCTCAGATATAATACACTTATGCCAGCGTTTTTTCCAATCCTCGAAACACTTCTGAAACGTTTTTTTTTTGTATCGCCAACAGCTCCTGTTTCGATTTTTCTTTTATCTCCTCAATCGTAGCAAAACGCTTTCCTTTCATCGGTGTCTTCAGTTTTGGAAAGAGGAAAAAGTCAGCGGGGGCCAAGTCCGGTGAATACGGTGGTTGAGGCATGATAACAGTTTTGTTTTTGGCCAAAAATATCTCCTGAGCGATGTCCATGTGACGTTGTTTTTGCTCAAAATTTAGCAATTTCGGAACAATCTTCGCTGCCGCACGTTTCATGCCTAAAACATCCGTAAAAATTGCTTGGCATGAGCCGAACGATATGTCACCATCATCAGCAACCTCTCTGATAGTGATTCGACGATTATCCAAAGTCATTGTCTTCACTGCGTCAATGTTTTCATCGGATGTTGACGTGCTCGGGCGACCAGGACGAGCATCGTCATTGACATCTTCTCGGCCTTCCTTAAACCGGTTATACCACAATTGAACTTGTGTTCTGCTCATAGTAGACTCGCCAAAGGCCACAGTCAACATTTCAAATGTCCTTGCGCATTTAATTTCATTTTTTACACAAAACTGAATACAGTTTCTTTGATCCATTTTTTCGGATAGTACAAAATCGAAGAGCACACCAAAATACGACTAACCTTTTTATCTGTCAAAAACAAACTGACAATCCAAAATGGTTGGTATTGCCAACATATATAACAGACATGTGTACCAACTTAAAAAAAAAATGCGAACATCGAACATACGTAACTCACGAAAAGATGAAAATAACGGTTATTTTTTGATCACACCTCGTATATATATATATATATATATATATATATATATATATATATGTATATATATATATATATATATATATATATATATGTATATATATATATATATATATATATATATATATATATATATATATATATATATTACTGTATATAAATATATATATATATATATATATATATATATATATATATATACTCGTATATATATATATTTATTTATAATTTTTTTTTTTCAAAAATATATAAATTTAAATATAACAAACGTCCTCCTTCCTGTCTATGATGACTAGCATCTCGCCACACCTTTGACAACTTCGCTGTAGGACGGGTTTTTCTTCCTGCCGACTTTTGCCATTTAGCGACTTCTCCTGTCTCTTCTGCCGAACGTTGCCTCTTTTGGGCTACACTAGCCGGTTTACCGAAGCTGGATAGCACACCCCTTGCCCACTCTATCTATTGGCCTGGTTCTCAGTGAGCTGATCCGTTGGTAGAGTCTCATATTTGGCCATGACCGTCATGGCCACCTTCCTATCATAATATGCCTGCTTCGGAGGATGGATATGTTTTTTCGTTTCCCCCTGGCCTACCGCAGCAACCTTCTTGGAGCTGTTGGGCCCCTCTACTGCCTTCTATCGATTGATCCTCGGAGCAGTCCCCCGCCCCCTAACCACAATCATTGGTTGGGTGTTCACCACCTCCCCCAGGTTTCTCCCCTATCAACCCCCTGTCCAAAGAAGAGACCGATTTTCCTAAGCCTCACCGTCCCCCGCCACTAGCACTCGTGCTGGGACCAGCCCTAACGCCGCAATGTATAATTTCAACAAATGCTAACGATAAATATTCTGCCACTGCTGTGGTTGCTCTCGGAAGCACAACAAAAAACATAACAATAACTACCATCGCAGGAACAAACCCAACAACAACTACATCACCTGTAAAGTGTTCGTTCCCTTCAGTAATGTCCATATTAACACCTATTTGAAATGCAATAAGGGCTAATAGAATAAACTGCCTACGCGCCAAACACCGACAAGATGGAAAAGAAAACTAAAACGCAAAGCACAAACCAAAAACTATAGCATCGTACCTGGTATGTCGAAAAAGCCTGATGCGAAACGTCAAACTGTCACGTCAAACAAGTTTGAAGCTCTCTCTCTTGTTGGTGATAATGATGAAAATGGAAATGACAGTGGGTCACATCCCGAAAACAATCAAAAAAAATACAAATTACATTACAGCCGATCGATGGCGATCATAAAAAGCAGCGCTGCCCCCATCCAACCAATCCGTCGTCGTTGCCGTCGTCGTCGAAATGTTGTATTATTTTTACTGCTCATATTTCAACAAGTGGTTTACTGCGCATATCTTACATCATACAATAACAAGTTGTTAATCGTCCAAATCTTCTCTGTTATTTTGTCTTTATGTCCTATAAAATAATCAGAAATTTTAGTATAAAGAATCGCGAATTTTTTAAAAATTTTGAAATTTTAAGTGAAAAAAGAAGCGATTGCTTACGCACGGATTCTCCAGAAAATACAGATAAGTCTAGTAACAGTTGTACCAATAATTATACAAGCGGAATAAAAAATGAAAAAACAGGTAACTATGAGGGATCCACTAATTTTAGATGCGGATTCACCGGATCATTCAGAAAACGAGGAGGAGATTTTACCGTACCAAAACATGTTAATTAGATGTTCCAGTGAATACTCAAGCAGTGGAGGAAGTTATTGCTATCGAGAAGAAGAAGAAAAAGAGGCAGGAGGAGAAACCAGAGATTAATCTGAGTCCGAAGAAGAAGAAGTTAGATGTATAACAAGAAATTAAGAATGCAATGAAGTTTCAAGACTAATTGGACGTCCGAATTTCTCCTGAACTCAATCTCGACATTGGAGACGATAGTGCCAATAGCTATTATATGTCTACTTAAACAAGGTCAACTGGGTAAGAAAACAGGTCACCTAACCAATAAAATAACAAACTGGCTCAGGTAATGTCAATATGTAAGTAGTCATATAAACATTGATCCTCGGCCAAAGAGTGCAATCGATATTGACTCGGCACTTTTGGCCATCAACTCAGTTCTTACATCTGCAGCAACGCACTCATCTCCAGCAGCCTCATTATCCCGCTCCGCAACAACTCGTACAACATCTGCAGTTATCGATAATCTCGTTAAGGAGGAAAGGCGATTAAGAAGAGAGTGACAACAAAATAGATCACCCTACGCCAAGCAGAAATTAGCATTAGCAACAAATCGCCTCCGAGAAGCACTGAGCTGCGAGCTAGAGAATAGTTTGAAAAAGTATAGTGAGACGCTAACTCCAACACAAAATACTAACTTCTTTTTATGAAAAGCCTATACAAATAAAAAGACTCCTAAAGATTGTGATCCACCACTCATGCAAAATAATGGAACTTGGGCAAGAAATAACGAGACGATAGCCTCAGCGTTTAAAATCCGCATTTCAACCTAACCAACAAACCAAAAGTTTTCAAATTCTATTTCTGGCCCCTGAAATACCACTAATCCCGATGAGGGTTAAAATGAAGGAAGTGCAACTTGCTATTAAAACCCAGCTAAAACCTAAAACGCACCAGGATTTTGATTAATTACCGCAAAAATGATTGTGGAATTGCCTGAAATAGCCATTAAAATAGAGACGCAGTTAAATAAAGGCAATACTAAGGATTGGGTATTTTCCGCAACCCTGGAAGATATCACAAATTACAATGATACCAAAATCCCGAAAAGACGCAAATGAACCGTCATCTTATCGGCCCATAAGCTTGCTCACACTAATTTCCAAATTATTTCAGAAACTGCTTTTTCTAAAGCTGCAGCCATACATGTACCAATCCAACATTATTCCCCACCATCAATTTGGATTTCGCAAAAATCACAGAACCATAGAGCAAATTAACCGCATTACTAGTGCAATTCGAAATATTTCTGAAGACAAAAAATACTGCTCGGCTATATTTTTAGATATTGCACACGCTTTTGACAGAGTTTGGCATGCAGGATTAATATATGAAATTCAAAAACTGTTACCAGTTAATGTGCACATTCTACTGGATTCGTATTTAGATAACCGAAACTTCAGAGTAAAATATGGAGAATACACCAGAAAGGACTTTGATATGAATGCTGGGGTTCCACAAGGTAGTGTTCTAGTCCCTGTACTATATGTATTATTCACTGCAGACCTCCTTACTGGTGATTATCTAGTCACTTCAACACTCGATGATGACACTGCTATTCTTAGTACACATATCAATTCAATAGTGGCTTCGAAACGCCTTGAGGAGCATTTGAAGAAAATAGAAATGTGGCTGGAAAATTGGCGCATTAGGGTAAATGACAACAGAGTATTCATGTTACTTCTTAGGAAAGAAACATACCCTGTGATCACACTAAGCAATGTTGCTATTCCTCAATAGAATACTGTAAAATACCTAGGAGTCCATCTAGACAGACGAATAACTTGGCGGAACCATATTGAGGCAAAAAGAACGCATATAAAGTTAAAGGCCCATAAAATAAATTGGCTTCTCAACTCTTACTCAAGGCTGCGATTAGAACGTAAACTTCTATTATACAAAGAAGTGATCAAACAATTTTGGAGCTGAGCTTTGGGGAAATGGTAGTTCATTGAACGCCGAACTGATACAACGAGTGCAGTCGTTGCTCCCGGGTTCGTTAGAAATGCTGACATCCATAAGGACCTCAACATTCCTCTTGTTGAAAGTGAGCTGACAGAGATTGTGCTCAAACACAAAGAAAAACTACGACAGCACTCAAATCCATCAGTAAAAAATTTACTTAGAATTAAAATAGCAGCACGTAGCTTTTAAGATTTAATTACTTATTGTTTGGTTCGAAATGAGTTAATTTAATAAATAAATGAATTGTTAAAAAAAAATATACAGAAGTGACCCGTGGATAGGTTTTAAATCCTGTTACATTTAAAAAAAATATTACTGGCTTTTTTGAAACAGAGCAACAAGAATACTGGCGTGGCTCTTAAAATGTACCGATTGTATCTACACTCTGTTCCTTCGTGTGAAGTTTCGATGATGAATCTTGCAGAGGGCCCCAGAAATAAATATTGGTTAATTGCGGGCGTGTCAATTATAGTAATCTGTCTAAATTTTTTATGTGGTGAAGGTGTTAGTACCCGCAACCTTCCAGTGAAATTTTGTTGATGAACAACAGCGGAAGTGGGACGACTTACTCCCAGAGTTGACCCTGGCTATTACCACAAGCGTCTCCGAAACGATGGGGTACAGTCCGGCATACTTGGTAAAAGGACGTGAGCCACGATTACCAAAGGCGCTCTATGATGAAACTACGTTGGGCACTGGAATACCTTCACAAATGCCTAATGAACGACCAGAACAGATTCAAGAAGCCTACCGCATTGTGAAACAAAATCTTGAGCGGGCAATGCAGGACCTGAGAAGGTATTAAAATTTGCGACACCGAGTGTGGAAACCCGTCATTGGTCAATTAGTGCTCGTTAAGGAACACCACCTATCCAAAGCCACATAACACTTTGCCGCGAAACTGGAACCACGATACGACGGCCCTTTTCAAATCACGAACTTCTTTTCGCCAGTCATCGTGGACTTAAGTCGCAAGGGAAATAAGCGGGGAAAGACTGCACATATCGGCGAATTGAAACCTTACTTTGCACCTGCTAACATTGAAGGTTCCCGTACAGCATCCGACCGTCCGGACGAAGCTAAATAATTAGGAAAACGAAGGAGTGAGAAAACGGAAAATACCGTTGTATTTAGCAAAAGGTATAAAAGATCACCTGTACTCTGATGACCATCAGATATCTTTGATTTCAAACGGTACGCAAGTGAAGAACAAAAAAAAAATTAATTTTCTACTTAATCAACAAAAAGTGAAATAAACAAACAAGGGAAACAGAATACGATGGCAGCAATACAAATGACCCATAACGCGCGTATCAGCGTAAAGGAACACAAAGTTCAAACCGACGACCTGATACTTACCGTGTACCCACCAGGAGTGGGAGGAATCGCCATCAGGAAGTTGGACACCGCTCGCCTACAGTTAGACTGTCTCTTGAACGACGTCCTGATAGATTTCTACATGAATTGGTTGCAGAAAAATCTGGTGCCCAGCCGGAAACAGGAGAGGGTACACATATTCAGTACACACTTCTACACACGACTCACCAGGCAACCGGGAACTACAGCCGATAGACACGCAGACGTAAAACGATGGTTTAAGGGGAAAAACATCTTCGACAAGGATTTCATTTTGATCCCTATAAATGGGAGAAATCACTGGTACTTAGTCATCGTGTGTTTCCCCGGAGCCATAGTCACTGGAACGAAGGGTACTACCATCCTGATTTTTTACTCTTTAAACCGAGGCACGCACGGATACGAGGTGGAAGTTTTGCGGGGATACCTATATGAGGAATACCAAGCTACATTTGGGGAGACGCCACCAATACCTCTGATTGCTACCCATTTACCTTCATACCGGTTAAAAACTCCCCAACAGGAAAATAACACTGACTGTGGCATCTAAGTACTGCAAAATGCGGAAAAGTTCCTGACACAGCCCATTCCAGGAGACTCATGGGAAGCAACCGACCTGACAACATGGTTCAGCCCACAGGATGCCACACACAAACGTAAAGAAATGGAGCTTCTGATTAAACAACGAGCAAAGACCGGAGAAATACTTCCCTCATTGCACACCACCACCGTTGGAACCTAATATGACCCAGACGCGCCGATGAGAATCTATGGAAAAGAAGGAGGACTCATCATTACCACTCGATGACACCACCAACACCGAATGAAAGCCCCAAACAAGATCTCAACTTTCACGACATAGTCGAACTAGCAAGCCCCAAGGCGAATGGTTGACCCACGGCACTGGTGACAGAGATAACAGCTACTCTGAGTAAAATCCAAATTAAGAAGAAACGTCTGCGATTTGAAAGACACCCATATTGAATAATACTCTACCGTGGGGAAGCAACCATTCTCTTTCGCCCGTGAAATAGGGAGGAAGTGTGAAGATGAAAAATACAAGTGCAAGTATTTTCATCACACACACCTAAAAAGCATATAATGCATCAAAGATGTACATTTAGCAAAGGGGCCTGGTGCTTAAAAAATAACTCACCCTGAACAATGCTAAAACCAAAAGTTACCTCCCACCCTAGATCACTCAAAACGCATACACACTCACCAGCATAGTAATTCTACCAACAATAAGAGGAGAACCTTGGAACATAAGCGGAAAAAAACCAGCTCTCATACCAATCGCACCAATTAAAACCACGGTGAAAACAGGAGCGCTTACGCAGTACTTAATAATGTACACAGTACATTAATACTTATACAAGCGGCGAATTACAGCAATTTTGAATTTAACGGCTTTTCCACGGAAACAATACACGAGTAAGAGGAGAAACACACAAGAGTCGGCGATGGATCGGTCGCTTCGGGTGCGATGAAGAGGACAAAGAGTGTCAGCTATTATGAATTTAACGGCTTTTCAACGAAACCAATACACGAGTAAGAGGAGAAGCACATAAGAGTCGGCGATGGATCGGTCGCTTCGAGTGCGGTGAAGAGGACAAAGAGTATTAGCTGTTTTGAATTTAACGGCTTCTCCACGAAAACAATACTCGAGTGAGAGGACGCTTCTAGAACAAAAAGAATGTCAATTATTTAAAATTTAACGGCTTTTTCAAATTTATCGGTTCCTGTATCACAACACTTCCTAGGAGCCATACTCTGCGGCTGGCCTATAAAAGAAGCCACTACTAAGAACTAGGGGTCTTTTCTGGAGCAACAGTCAACGAAGTTACATAGATCTACCATCGTCGACATCAGCAGGAATAAAAGGTATACTTAAATATCAATTATAACTGTATGCTAACTTAGACAGAGCCAGGAGTTTATGGTTTTCACCGACTCTCCCTGGGACTTGTATATTAACTTAGACAGAGCCAGGAGTTTATGGTTTTCACCGACTCTCCCTGGGACTGGTATATTAACTAAGACAGAGCCAGGATTTATGGTTTTCACCGACTCTCCCTGGGACTTGTATACTAACGTAGACAGAGCCAGGAGTTTATGGTTTTCACCGACTCTCCCTGGGACTTGTATATATTAGCTGTAATATTAATTAAGCTAAGGATATTAACTGTAATATTAATAAAACTAAGGATACTAGCTGTAACATTTATTAGGTAACAAAATTAAACTAAACATATATACACGCTGTAATATTCATTAATTAATAGCTATGATAAAAATTGATATTATATATATATATATATATATATATATATATATATATATATATATATATATATATATATATATATATATATTTAAATCAATAATAGAATATCTATATTGGAAACCTATTATTCGAGCTTTGAAACATTTCTGTAACGAACCTGGCACCCGCTGAGTTTTTCCCCAGCGAAAGAAAGAGAGCGCTTCTAGAACAAAAAGAATGTCAATTATTTAAAATTTAACGGCTTTTTCAAATTTATCGGTTCCTGTATCACAACATATATATATATATATATATATATATATAATGATATATATATATATATATATATATATATATATATATATATATATATATATATATATATATATACATATACATATATATATATATATATATATATATATATATATATATATATATATATATATATATATATATATATATATATATATATATATATATATATATCAACGAAGATCCAATCCCTAATCATGGTCTTCCCATTTGTGTGGAGCATGATTTCCAAGAGGATTTTCGAGGTGGGGCAAACAAATATTGGCTACTCACCCAGATGAGCTATGCGTAGACTACTTTGTATAATAAATTGAAAGAGTGACTGATCTCTGTCATTGATGTCGGCGCTGCCCCACATCTTGTAGTGTGCGTTCGAATCCGATGATATCCCTCTGCTAGATGCTTCCTCTAACCTTTGGAGCCTTAGCGATGGTGCATTATTATCATGCGGCATGTTTCCAGACGCAAGAAGTAGAGATTTATCCTTGCGACTCTGTATCGCCACAACCATCTGATTACCTGTATAGAGGTTAGACCAAATAATATTTTCGTTCTCGGGATGTAAGTGCGACTTCAGTTCGGATAACATATTACCCGATGCTATCCATGGTTCCTGAACTAGCGCTGCATCATATACTTGTAGATTGAAGAAGAACACGCCAGAATATATTCTACTGTGGTGTAGGTTGATCTAGAGAACCTACAAATTTCGCTTCTGGATCCTTCGCGTGGTTGGCTACAGCCGCCAGCTGTCCCGCATCTCTTCAATAGCGTGCTCCCATTCCACTTGCCCCGTCTCAAGTGTGTATATGTTTTCGTCAGTAAAGTGTCGTTTTTCCAGACGTATGTACACACTCTCTACGCCCCACGCCATCTTCCAGAGCCGTGCTTGGATCATATCTTTAGCCACTTTGCTTATCTGGAGGACATAGCTTTGTCCATCGGACGGACTAGTCGGCTTCGAGACTCACAATACTGTCTAGTCATCTATTGGCACAGCCAGACTTTGTCGATTGAGTAGCCGAAGAAGATCATCTAGCTTGACCACTTGATGGATAAAAATCTTTTCTTTGGGAAATGCTGGGATACTAATCCGGTCTACTGTTTTTAGTGCCGAACCGTCACAGAGGCCTTCAACCATTTTTACTACTCCCTTAACCAGTGTCAGTTGGATCATCCTTGCATTTCAGAATTTTAACCCTGTTCAACCAACCAATGATGGCATTGGCGCGGTCGGTTCAGAGAAAATTTTTGGTGGCTTTACTTCCACCACTTCCACCTTTTCTCCGCCAGCTGTACCAGCTCCTTAAGCGGTCGAACAGTCCAACGATCGGATGTATTTTGGCATCTTCACTAGCAGCAGCTGCTCTGGTTGTGCTTTGTTTGCAGGTCAGAAATGTCCGCTTCTCGACCCCCTGTGCTCTCTTAGGCCTCTTGCTAGACGGGCATTCGCATTCCGAGGAGTGTTGACGTTTGCTCACAATATCTTCTTCGATCCGATTTGCTAACTTCCGGTCCGATTGTGTACATCTTAACAAGCCTGCAAAGTGTACCCGGAGTTTTTCCACAGAGTCTTTGGCCCAAGACAGCCGCTCCTTATTTTCTTTCGCGAGATTGAACTTGTCCATCAGACGACCGCAGATTTTGCCTGAGGCCGTTTCCTGCTATGGGAACTGGCACTTGTAGAAGAGCATCTTCGTTAGCGATTTTAACGCTGGCGATCCTTTCGTGGTCCTAGTTTCCAATGGCATCGGTACTCACTTGTTGAGTTTTGGAGTGGCCCGAGTCTGCATGGACTACGGCACTCAGGCATTTCATTTTGTCAATAGTTGCCTGATCCAACCCCCGAAGGGGTGCAGACTTTGGCGATATAGTTGCTTCATTGTCCGTGCCCATATGTAGTATTCACTGCAGACCTCCTTACTGGTGATTATCTAGTCACTTCAACACTCGATTATGACACTGCTATTCTTAGTACACATATCAATTCAATAGTGGCTTCGAAACGCCTTGAGGAGCATTTGAAGAAAATAGAAGTGTGGCTGGAAAATTGGCGCATTAAGGTAAATGACACAAGAGTATTCATGTTACTTCTTAGGAACGAAACATACCCTGTGATCACAATAAAAAATGTTGCTATTCATCAATAGAATACTGTAAAATACATACATTCCTCTTGTTGAAAGTGAGCTGACAGAGATTGTGCTCAAACACAAAGAAAAACTAAGACAGCACTCAAATCCATCAGTAAAAAATTTACTTAGAATTAAAACAGCAGCACGTAGCTTTTAAGATTTAATTACTTATTGTTTGGCTCGAAATGAGTGAATTTAATAAATAAATGAATTGTTAAAAAAAAATATACAGAAGTGACCCGTGGATAGGTTTTAAATCCTGTTACATTTAAAAAAAATATTACTGGCTTTTTTTGAAACAGAGCAACAAGAATACTGGCGTGGCTCTTAAAATGTACCGATTGTATCTATACTCTGTTCCTTCGTGTGAAGTTTCGATGATGAATCTTGCAGAGGGCCCCAGAAATGAATATTGGTTAATTGCGGGCGTGTCAATAATAGTAATCTGTCTATATTTTTTATGTGGTGAAGGTGTTAGTACCCGCAACCTTCCTGTGAAATTTTGTTGATGAACAACAGCGGAAGTGGGACGACTTACTCCCAGAGTTGACCCTGGCTATTAACACAAGCGTCTCCGAAACGATGGGGTACAGTGCGGCTTACTTGGTACAAGGACGTGAACCACGATTACCAAAAACGCTCTCTGATGAAACTACGTTGGGCACTGGAATACCTTCAAAAATACCTAATGAACGAGCAGAACAGCTTCAAGGAGCCTACCGCATTGTGAAACAAAATCTTGAGCGAGCAATGCAGGACCAGAGAAGGTATTAAAATTTGCGACACCGAGCGTGGAAACCCGGCATTGGTCGATTAGTGCTTGTTAAGCAACACCACCTACAGCCACAGAAAACTTTGCCGCGAAACTGGCACCACGATACGACGGCCCTTTTCAAATCACGAACTTCTTTTCGCCAGTCATCGTGGACTTAAGTCGCAAGGGAAATAAGCGGGGAAAGACTGCACATGTCGGCGAATTGAAACCTTACTTTGCACCTGCTAACATTGAAGGTTCCCCTACAGCATCCGACCGACTGGACGAAGCTAAATAATTAGGAAAACGAAAGAGTGAGAAGACGAAAAATACCGTTGTATTTAGCAAAAGGTATAAAAGATCACCTGTACTCTGATGACCATCAGATATCTTTGATTTCAAACGGTACGCAAGTGAAGAACAAAAAAAAATTAATTTTCTACTTAATCAACAAAAAGTGAAATAAACAAACAAGGGAAACAGAATACGATGGCAGCAATACAAATGACCCATAACGCGCGTATCAGCGTAAAGGAACACAAAGTTCAAACCGACGACCTGATACTTACCGTGTACCCACCAGGAGTGGGAGGAATCGCCATCAGGAAGTTGGACACCGCTCGCCTACAGTTAGACTGTCTCTTGAACGACGTCCTGATAGATTTCTACATGAATTGGTTGCAGAAAAATCTGGTGCCCAGCCGGAAACAGGAGAGGGTACACATATTCAGTACACACTTCTACACACGACTCACCAGGCAACCGGGAACTACAGCCGATAGACACGCAGGCGTAAAACGATGGTTTAAGGGGAAAAACATCTTCGACAAGGATTTCATTTTGATCCCTATAAATGGGAGAAATCACTGGTACTTAGTCATCGTGTGTTTCCCCGGAGCCATAGTCACTGGAACGAAGGGTACTACCATCCTGATTTTTTACTCTTTAAACCGAGGCACGCACGGATACGAGGTGGAAGTTTTGCGGGGATACCTATATGAGGAATACCAAGCTACATTTGGGGAGACGCCACCAATACCTCTGATTGCTACCCATTTACCTTCATACCGGTTAAAAACTCCCCAACAGGAAAATAACACTGACTGTGGCATCTAAGTACTGCAAAATGCGGAAAAGTTCCTGACACAGCCCATTCCAGGAGACTCATGGGAAGCAACCGACCTGACAACATGGTTCAGCCCACAGGATGCCACACACAAACGAAAAGAAATGGAGCTTTTGATTAAACAACGAGCAAAGACCGGAGAAATACTTCCCTCATTGCACACCACCACCGTTGGAACCTAATATGACCCAGACGCGCCGATGAGAATATATGGAAAAGAAGGAGGACTCATCATTACCACTCGATGACACCACCAACACCGAATGAAAGCCCCAAACAAGATCTCCACTTTCACGACATAGTCGAACTAGCAAGCCCCAAGGCGAATGGTTGACCCACGGCACTGGTGACAGAGATAACAGCTACTCTGAGTAAAATCCAAATTAAGAAGAAACGTCTGCGATTTGAAAGACACCCATATTGAATAATACTCTACCGTGGGGAAGCAACCATTCTCTTTCGCCCGTGAAATAGGGAGGAAGTGTGAAGATGAAAAATACAAGTGCAAGTATTTTCATCACACACACCTAAAAAGCATATAATGCATCAAAGATGTACATTTAGCAAAGGGGCCTGGTGCTTAAAAAATAACTCACCCTGAACAATGCTAAAACCAAAAGTTACCTCCCACCCTAGATCACTCAAAACGCATACACACTCACCAGCATAGTAATTCTACCAACAATAAGAGGAGAACCTTGGAACATAAGCGGAAAAAAACCAGCTCTCATACCAATCGCACCAATTAAAACCACGGTGAAAACAGGAGCGCTTACGCAGTACTTAATAATGTACACAGTACATTAATACTTATACAAGCGGCGAATTACAGCAATTTTGAATTTAACGGCTTTTCCACGGAAACAATACACGAGTAAGAGGAGAAACACACAAGAGTCGGCGATGGATCGGTCGCTTCGGGTGCGATGAAGAGGACAAAGAGTGTCAGCTATTATGAATTTAACGGCTTTTCAACGAAACCAATACACGAGTAAGAGGAGAAGCACATAAGAGTCGGCGATGGATCGGTCGCTTCGAGTGCGGTGAAGAGGACAAAGAGTATTAGCTGTTTTGAATTTAACGGCTTCTCCACGAAAACAATACTCGAGTGAGAGGACGCTTCTAGAACAAAAAGAATGTCAATTATTTAAAATTTAACGGCTTTTTCAAATTTATCGGTTCCTGTATCACAACATATATATATATATATATATATATATATATATATATATATAATGATATATATATATATATATATATATATATATATACATATACATATATATATATATATATATATATATATATATATATATATATATATATATATATATATATATATATATATATATATATATATATATATATATATATCAACGAAGATCCAATCCCTAATCATGGTCTTCCCATATGTGTGGAGCATGATTTCCAAGAGGATTTTCGAGGTGGGGCAAACAAATATTGGCTACTCACCCAGATGAGCTATGCGTAGACTACTTTGTATAATAAATTGAAAGAGTGACTGATCTCTGTCATTGATGTCGGCGCTGCCCCACATCTTGTAGTGTGCGTTCGAATCCGATGATATCCCTCTGCTAGATGCTTCCTCTAACCTTTGGAGCCTTAGCGATGGTGCATTATTATCATGCGGTATGTTTCCAGACGCAAGAAGTAGAGATTTATCCTTGCGACTCTGTATCGCCACAACCATCTGATTACCTGTATAGAGGTTAGACCAAATAATATTTTCGTTCTCGGGATGTAAGTGCGACTTCAGTTCGGATAACATATTACCCGATGCTATCCATGGTTCCTGAACTAGCGCTGCATCATATACTTGTAGATTGAAGAAGAACACGCCAGAATATATTCTACTGTGGTGTAGGTTGATCTAGAGAACCTACAAATTTCGCTTCTGGATCCTTCGCGTGGTTGGCTACAGCCGCCAGCTGTCCCGCATCTCTTCAATAGCGTGCTCCCATTCCACTTGCGCCGTCTCAAGTGTGTATGTGTTTTCGTCAGTAAAGTGTCGTTTTTCCAGACGTATGTACACACTCTCTACGCCCCACGCCATCTTCCAGAGCCGTGCTTGGATCATATCTTTAGCCACTTTGCTTATCTGGAGGACATAGCTTTGTCCATCGGACGGACTAGTCGGCTTCGAGACTCACAATACTGTCTAGTCATCTATTGGCACAGCCAGACTTTGTCGATTGAGTAGCCGAAGAAGATCATCTAGCTTGACCACTTGATGGAAAAAAATCTTTTCTTTGGGAAATGCTGGGATACTAATCCGGTCTACTGTTTTTAGTGCCGAACCGTCACAGAGGCCTTCAACCATTTTTACTACTCCCTTAACCAGTGTCAGTTGGATCATCCTTGCATTTCAGAATTTTAACCCTGTTCAACCAACCAATGATGGCATTGGCGCGGTCGGTTCAGAGAAAATTTTTGGTGGCTTTACTTCCACCACTTCCACCTTTTCTCCGCCAGCTGTACCAGCTCCTTAAGCGGTCGAACAGTCCAACGATCGGATGTATTTTGGCATCTTCACTAGCAGCAGCTGCTGCTCTGGTTGTGCTTTGTTTGCAGGTCAGAAATGTCCGCTTCTCGACCCCCTGTGCTCTCTTAGGCCTCTTGCTAGACGGGCATTCGCATTCCGAGGAGTGTTGACGTTTGCTCACAATATCTTCTTCGATCCGATTTGCTAACTTCCGGTCCGATTGTGTACATCTTAACAAGCCTGCAAAGTGTACCCGGAGTTTTTCCACAGAGTCTTTGGCCCAAGACAGCCGCTCCTTATTTTCTTTCGCGAGATTGAACTTGTCCATCAGACGACCGCAGATTTTGCCTGAGGCCGTTTCCTGCTATGGGAACTGGCACTTGTAGAAGAGCATCTTCGTTAGCGATTTTAACGCTGGCGATCCTTTCGTGGTCCTAGTTTCCAATGGCATCGGTACTCACTTGTTGAGTTTTGAAGTGGCCCGAGTCTGCATGGACTACGGCACTCAGGCATTTCATTTTGTCAATAGTTGCCTGATCCAACCCCCGAAGGGGTGCAGACTTTGGCGATATAGTTGCTTCATTGTCCGTGCCCATATGTAGTATTCACTGCAGACCTCCTTACTGGTGATTATCTAGTCACTTCAACACTCGATGATGACACTGCTATTCTTAGTACACATATCAATTCAATAGTGGCTTCGAAACGCCTTGAGGAGCATTTGAAGATAATAGAAGTGTGGCTGGAAAATTGGCGCATTAAGGTAAATGACACAAGAGTATTCATGTTACTTCTTAGGAACGAAACATACCCTGTGATCACAATAAAAAATGTTGCTATTCATCAATAGAATACTGTAAAATACATACATTCCTCTTGTTGAAAGTGAGCTGACAGAGATTGTGCTCAAACACAAAGAAAAACTAAGACAGCACTCAAATCCATCAGTAAAAAATTTACTTAGAATTAAAACAGCAGCACGTAGCTTTTAAGATTTAATTACTTATTGTTTGGCTCGAAATGAGTGAATTTAATAAATAAATGAATTGTTAAAAAAAAATATACAGAAGTGACCCGTGGATAGGTTTTAAATCCTGTTACATTTAAAAAAAATATTACTGGCTTTTTTGAAACAGAGCAACAAGAATACTGGCGTGGCTCTTAAAATGTACCGATTGTATCTATACTCTGTTCCTTCGTGTGAAGTTTCGATGATGAATCTTGCAGAGGGCCCCAGAAATGAATATTGGTTAATTGCGGGCGTGTCAATAATAGTAATCTGTCTATATTTTTTATGTGGTGAAGGTGTTAGTACCCGCAACCTTCCTGTGAAATTTTGTTGATGAACAACAGCGGAAGTGGGACGACTTACTCCCAGAGTTGACCCTGGCTATTAACACAAGCGTCTCCGAAACGATGGGGTACAGTGCGGCTTACTTGGTACAAGGACGTGAACCACGATTACCAAAAACGCTCTCTGATGAAACTACGTTGGGCACTGGAATACCTTCAAAAATGCCTAATGAACGAGCAGAACAGCTTCAAGGAGCCTACCGCATTGTGAAACAAAATCTTGAGCGAGCAATGCAGGACCAGAGAAGGTATTAAAATTTGCGACACCGAGCGTGGAAACCCGGCATTGGTCGATTAGTGCTCGTTAAGCAACACCACCTACAGCCACAGAAAACTTTGCCGCGAAACTGGCACCACGATACGACGGCCCTTTTCAAATCACGAACTTCTTTTCGCCAGCCATCGTGGACTTAAGTCGCAAGGGAAATAAGCGGGGAAAGACTGCACATGTCGGCGAATTGAAACCTTACTTTGCACCTGCTAACATTGAAGGTTCCCCTACAGCATCCGACCGACTGGACGAAGCTAAATAATTAGGAAAACGAAAGAGTGAGAAGACGAAAAATACCGTTATATTTAGCAAAAGGTATAAAAGGTCATCTGTACCATCAGACCATCAGATATCTTTGATTTCAAACAGTACGCAAGTGAAGAACAAAAAAAAATAATTTTCTACTTAATCAACAAAAAGTGAAACAGAATACGATGGCAGCAATACAAATGACCCATAACGCGCGTATCAGCGTAAAGGAAGACGAAGTTCAAACCGACGACCAGATGAAGGGTTTTTCAAAAAAAACGCTACAAAAGTAAATCGATAGTGGCAGCAAACGACGCCATATTTTTTCCCGTTCTTTTGACATTTCTTTTCAGTAAGGTTTGCCATTTCATCATGCAAAGATATACGAGCCAATAACGAGTCGAAATTATTAAAATTTACTACCGAATTTCGGAGTCAGTCGCCTCAACTTTAAGAGCGCTACGTCCAATTTATGGTCGTCATAATTGTCCTAGCAAATCAACAATTTAGCGTCTAGTGGAAAAATTTGAATCCCCAGGTACAGTATAAAATGTTCCCGTGCCAGTGAGACAAAGAAGTGCCCGTAGTGTCGAGAATATTGCTGCCGCTGAGGTTTCAGTTCAAGAAAGCCCAAATGTGTCTCTCACATGTCTTATTTACAGTATACCAAAACTGCTTCATTGACTAGTTTGTGTTGATTGTGGTTGTAAGTTGTGTAAACAATTTACGTTTTGGTTTCTTGCATTCTCGCTTAAATAACGCATTAGCCTTTTTATATATCATTCTATTAATTAGGGTTGGGTTTGTTCTAAACTCTTTGAATGCTGACTGCTTTATTTTGCGAAGCCTAGAAAATTCCTCGTCCCACCAATAAAGAGGGACTCATTTGCAGCTTGAATTGCCGCCGAATATTTATTTATGTTGGAGGAGATACTCAATTTATCGGATGTGCTAGAAAGGATTGTATAAAACTTTTACCAATTGGCCGTATCACACAGTATTAAAGAATGAAAACCTACTGCGGATTCCTTTAGGATTGTTTTCGAAAATCGGCTTGGCATATTGTATGTGGATGGGAAAGGGATCACTGCTGCATACCTGGGGGTCAATTTCCCATGAAAAGAATGCACGTAGATGTGTCGATACTAGGAAGAGATCTGGGTGGGTGAAAGTGCAATGAGTTGAGAAGTCAGTTGGTAAGCCATCAATCCGTCGTCTATTGTTGTTTGATTATTATGTTGATACCCAGATAAAGTTGTGGGGACATTAAAGTCACCTAGTATCAAATTAGCATCTCGACTATACCGACAAATAAGTTGGAATGCGGTCAGGGGAATAATCCCTAATAATTTCCCTTCGGTAAACATAAATGGATGAAACAACTAATTTTGTATCAGCTTTGATTACAGCTGAGACTGCGCCAACGTTTGGTATTGGTGGTAACTGTGGTGTGCTGAATGGATTTCTTGATAAATAACGCAACTCCACCTTTGGCGTTTGCTTGCGTAGGTGTTTTAAGTTGTTATCATTGTTTAACTTTAACGAGTAACTATTTTGGTGAGCCTGTTAAAGGGTTATTATATCTGGAGAGTGATTATTGATGAGTAATTTCTGCTCGTGTAAATTGTTGTAGTAACCATTTATATTCCATTGTAGAATTTTGAGGACCATATCTAACTACGAATGCATGCGGAAGAATAATCTGCGAAAAGTATACTCAGTATACGATTGAGATTATTTATAATCTCTCCTAGTGGTCCATGTCGAGCGGAGTCGGCCAGCTATGAATTTTAAGAGAATCTGTGTAACTAGATTTTAAGAGAGGAACTGTATGAATTGGCTTTAGGTGTAAGATCCTTTTACAGTTTGATCAAACTGATCTTTGTTGTTGTTATTGATTAAGTTTTTAGTTGAAAAAGAGTTGGTATGGTTTACTTTTGTTTGAGTATTCTGTATTTTGTGATTGTTTTTGCTTGTACTTGAAACTATGTTTGGGCGTAGGATGGAATATGACTGTGATAGGGCAAACATTAACCAGTCTCTTGGCTTTAAAAAATTTACTAGTTTGAGACTCATTTTTTGTAAGCACCAGCAGGTTACCATCGTGAATGTAATTTTTTCTGGCATATGTTTTCTAGAGCTTTAGATACCAATACTATTTTATAATTATTAATTGGCCTGCCAGCGACATTGCTTCTGATTGTTACGAATTCGGGTCACTGTCTTTTTGTTTGGAGTATTTTAGATCCAAGAATTGGAAATTCATATGCGTTGTTGAGGTTAAAACAAGTATTATTTTTTACGTTTTTGATTGCGGGGTTTGTTGGAATTGTCACTTGGGTCTAGTAATGCAAAATAATTTCAGTTTAATTTAGTTTAGTTTAATTTATTTCGGACACTTTTTTACAATTATTTACTTGCTTTTTTAATTTTTTTCTCTTACACATCGTATCCTTTTAGTATCCTGGTATAATTTTACACTTGGTATCCTTTAAGTCAGAAAGAAAGGAAAATGATACTCGATTTATGGAGTCTTTACCGTGTTCTTATGGGAACGGTGCCATATAACGCATTGTTGCTCCATATCACACTAGTCTTAACACTTATTTGTTTCCTTTTTTGGTTGTGGAAGGGCCGTGTTCTACTTTTTAGTTGTCTACAATCAGATTGCACGCAACCTGCTAAGGCACAGCTCACTTCACAGCATGTTCTGGGCCTATTGCAATCTCGAGTGTGTTCTCATGTGAACATTGGAATATTACTACCATGGTTATGAAGTGGTAGCCGTCTTTCCATGTGAACGACGCCGTGCAACCAGTTCATCGATGCGAGGTAATGGATAACTATATTTCTTCGTTACCCCATTAAGCTTTCGATAATCTTATCAAAAACATGTGGAGCTATCCTTTTTCTTAATTAATACCACGGGAGAGCTCCAGGGGCTTGCTGATGACTCAGTGACATTCTGATGCATTTCCTTCAGAGGTACCAGCCAGAGGTACTCTCCTTGACTCCTGATGAATAGGCTATCCACTACCCACATAATGTCTATTTTGGCCCAAATTATTGCCTCCGACTTTGTGGGATTATCTTCGTCGCGATACAATGGCTTGTATCGACATTCGCATATTTCAACATTCGGGTTTTCAAATCTAGCGGGAATCCATTCCGCATCATAAAATCCGTCTCACCAATCTTTTGTCAGGAAGGAAATTTCATCACAATTGGTTTCAGAAGTGGCAAATTGAAATTACCTTTCTTCTCTTTCTGTATGATTCCAGCGATATTTGGAAGATTGACCACTCTTACTGGCATTATTCGTATTATCTGTTACAAATTTGTTGTCAGCCTCCACTATCCACATTTTCTCCATTTTGGCCAAAATAATTTTCCGACCTTGTGGGATTATCTCCGCTGCGATACAATGGCTTGTAACGTAGTCCGCATATTTCAACATTCGGCTTTTCAAATCTAGCTTAAATTCATTCCGCTCACTTTCTCAGATTGTTTGAAATACATCAGCAGCAGAACCTTTCAATGACACAGTTTAGTGTCGCCACTTTTTCACGAATGCTCCAGCCATTTCTCCTAGTGATATGTCGTGGTTCCATCATAGATTCAGTTTTATGGAGGATAAAGCAGTAGTTGCATCCTTTGTACTATTTGTTGTTGAAATTGTTTGTCCGCAATGAATTTATGTTCAATGATTCCTGTCGTGTCACCTACCATCTCGGAAAATTGTTGCATCTGCAAAGTTCGGTTCCGCTAGTGAGTCAGTCGTGTTCATTCTGCTGTAAGCAATGCTGCATATTTTAATTGCTTTGCTGAAGATTCTTTTTGACGGATTCAACAACTTTATGTAACTGCAGCTGTGTTGCACCGATGATTTCGCTTCAAACCAATGTGAACCGTATTAGTTCGTCGTGGAGTTCCTTCCTGTTGTGTATTTATGCACATCGACGAATATACCTTGCTCCTCCAAAGCGGTTCTTAATAGTACCAACAGCTCCACTTTAAGGCCCTGCGTTTGCTAGTTTTTGCTCAACCTCCTCCTTCAAGTTTTTTAAACTTGACCATTGTTTTTACCTGATATACAATCCTACTTCAGACACTGTTACGAAATATCCTTCCTGATATTTATACCAATTCTCAATACTCGAATTTATACCGCTGAATTGTGCAGTAATCAAACAATCACTGTCTTAAATATAATAAATACTAGTTTCCAACCAAAATGTACATTCAATGCTATTTTATTTTTCTTATATATTGTGACCTGCTGAGCTCGAAAATTGCAATTAAAAGATTTTCTACGGATATGTTTCCGAGATATGGGCTTGTGAATTTTTTTGGTTCAATTTTCAAGGTCACATGTTAGACTGTATATTGAGCGTAATATGTTCGATTGGAATGCACAAGATATGAAATAACGAGTAAAGAAGTCTCAAGTCGGATTAGACCGACTTCGAAATACCCTTTACCTTTCCTTGTGCGTGCGAGTTCCACAATGGAAATTTATTCTTCATAAATCATCATCAGGAGAATATCTACGGTAATTTCGGTAGGGTACTTTGAATTGATCATATTAGTGGATGATTGACCCAATTTTTTGTATACATACGTCTTTATAGAATTAATATATGTACTAATATAAAATATCGTCCAAAAATATTGAATAGGTCGTAAGATATAAAAATATGCCAATGGTGGGCGTGACTTTTAAAATAACACTCCCATTTTTTGTGTGGTGCTGAATGTTGGTACCCGCAACATTCCTGTTAAATTTCGTTCATAAATTTTTAATAGGCACCTAGTAATGATTTTTGCTGAATTGTCGGTGTGGCAGTTAATATATACCGACCACTTTTTGCCGAGTGATTAGTAGGGCACGCATCTCCATTACCTGCAAATTGCGTCTCTATTCCATCAAGTGGACCGAAGTTATAGTCATTTTAAAAATGGTGAAAAAAGTGCCTTATATGGAAGGTAAGCGTGGCATGTGTCCAAATCGTCTCATATAGCAATCTGGTTCTGTGTCTTTGTCCAGACTATACTTTTGCAAAGTATATTTTCATTAAGATAGCTCTAAAAAAAAGGCCACAGACGGACGGATGGACGGACGGACAGTTGGACACACGGACGGACAAAATAATAATTAGTTAGAAAGTGATTCTGATCATACCATATATATCTGTCCATACCTACCACGCCTCTTTCTTGAAATTGCAACCCCTCTCAAAAGCACAAAATTAGTTTACTCTATTTTTCTTTTTTAATAAAAAATCCAATGTTCAACTGTTATAGTCAAAAATATATGAGAAAAATCGACTTTTTGGCAAAAATAAATATTGAAAATTAACTCTATTGCCAAACAAAAATAGAAAAAATCAAATTATGCACACTTTTTTATGTAGTATTATTATTTGCGTATAGGTCGCACTCTTACTAAAGGAACAAGGTACTATTGGAGAAAATCTTTCTATAAATACCGGAGTTACGAGGTATTAAGTGAAAGTGACAAATTTTAATTACTTGCGCTTAAGGATAATGCATTTTGATCTAAATCCGAATTGATGAGTAGGAAGGTTGCCATTTTGATTTAGATAGGGCATAATTTTCCCAAGTAGCAATATTTCAAATATTTTTGAGAGGGTGGGTAGAAGGCTTATGGGCCGATATGAGGACACCTGCGTTGGATCTTTTCCTGGTTTAGGAATCATTGTAATTTGCGATATCTTCCATATATGCGGGAAATGACCCAAGAGAAGGATAGCATTGAACAATTACGTTAGATGTATTAGCGCTATGTGTGGTAATTCCATGACTATTTTATTTGCGATTAGGTCATATCCAGGGGACTTTTTTGCATTAGGACCTGTTTTAATGACACACTCTAAGTCTTTCATTTTTAGTTGAAGCGGCTGAGTCACTTTGGTTGTAAGTAAAGTAGGGACCTCGAATTTATTGCACGGAGCATTAGGGCAAAAAACTGTTTGTAGATGTGCAGCAAACGCTGCTCCTTTTTCTTCGTCGCTTTTGGCCCAACTTCCATTTCCAAGCCTTACTGGTGGCTCACTTTCCTTTGGGCTTTTTGCAAGCTTTGTAGCTCTCCAAAGTGAGTAATTGGTGCATTCAAGCGGGCCGAAATCTTTAATATAGGTGTCAATACTTGCTTCAGCTTCCTTTTGAAGTACGAGGTGTGATCAAAAGATAACCGTTATTTTCTACTTTTCGTGAGTTACGTATGTTCGATGGATCGCATTTTTTTTTTATGTTGGTACACATGTCTGTTATATATGTTGGCAATACCAACCATTTTGGAGTGTCAGTTTGTTTTTGACAGATAAAAAGGTTAGTCGTGTTTTGGTGTGCTCATCGATTTTTGTACTATTCGAAAAAATGGATCAAAGAAACTGTATTCAGTTTTGTGTAAAAAATGAAATTAAATGCGCAAGGACATTTGAAATGTTGACTGTGGGCTTTAAAGAGTCTACTATGAGCAAAACACAAGTTCAATTGTGGTATAACCGGTTTAAGGAAGGCCGAGAAGATGTCAATGACGATGCTGGTCGCCCGAGCACGTCAACAACCGATGAAAACATTGAAGAAAATGATTATGGATAATCGTTGAATCACTATCAGAGAGGTTGCTGATGATGTTGGCATATCGTTCGGCTCATGCCAAGCAATTTTTACGGATGTTTTAGGCAGGAAACGTGCGGCAGCGAAGATTGTTCCAAAATTGCTAAATTTTGAGCAAAAACAACGTCGCATGGACATCGCTCAGGAGCTGTTGAACACCGTCAACGACGATCCAGATTTCCTCAAAAAGATCATAACTGGTGACGAATCGTGGATGTATGGCTATGACATTGAAACCAAAGCCCAATCATCCCAATGGAAACGTCCAGATGAGCCAAGACCGAAAAAAGCACGTCAAGTTCGGTCGAACGTAAAGGTTTTGCTGACAGTTTTCTTTGATTGCAATGGCGTGGTGCATCATGAATTCTTGCCACAAGGTCGTACGGTCAACAAGGAATACTACCTTGAAGTTATGCGCCGTTTGCGAGAAGCAATTCGTCTGAAACCCCCAGAATTGTGGAAAAACCAATCATGGATTTTGCACCATGCTAACGCACCAGCTCACACATCGATGCTTGTGCGTAATTTTTTGGCCAAAAACAAAACCGTTATCATGCCTCAACCACCGTATTCACCGGACTTGGCCCCCGCTGAATTTTTCCTCTTTCCAAAACTGAAGACACCGATGAAAGGAAAGCGTTTTGCTACGATTGAGGAGATAAAAGAAAAATCGAAACAGGAGCTATTGGCGATACCAAAAAAAGCGTTTCAGAAGTGTTTCGAGGATTGAAAACGCTAGCATAAGCGTATTATATCTGAGGGGAATTACTTTGAAGGGGACAAGATAGTTGTTGATGAATAAATAAATACTTTATTTTTTGATCACACAATAACGGTTCTTTTTTTATCACACCTCGTACATCTCTAAGGTGATTTTGTGACAATTTTAATTTCCTCTTTAGGGCAGGTGACCTATATTTCTGCCATTCTCGTCTTAGGCGTCTTTTCACCTTAACGAGGCACTGCACATGGGTTGAAGTTATATACCGGTTGCGCACGCAGCCGCTGATGCTAACAAGGAATTAAACTCGTGGAGCGCTCTCTCTAACCCATCTTTGTTTTTTGGAGGAGATTCCAGGCAAATATGTGTACTCACGTATTTCTTTTATTTGAGCCAGTTCGTTTTGTTGGTGGTCAATTTGGGCGATTTATGTACAAGTTCAGGAGTTTTGTTAAAGTATATGATGACAGGTGAGTTATCGGAGGAAAAGTCGAAAATAGCTTCAGAGGAAAACAGTGCCCTGTTTATATTTTTGATTACAGCGAAATCAACAAGATCAGGGATTTTACGCTTGTCCGCAGGCCAGTACGTGGGTTGGCCACTTGAGACAAAATCTAGATGATTTCGATGATCAATTAATACATCGTACAACTGATTGCCTTTAGGGTTTACGAGACTAGAGCCCCAGTAGGTATGCTTAGAATTATAGTCTCCAGCTGCTATAAATTTTCTTCCGAGTGTTTGAAAAAACTGCAGGAAATTTTCTGACGTTACTTGGAATTTAGGTGTACAGTATACTGCAGAAATTGTTATAATTTCGCCCCAGCACTGAAGGGAGATTGAAGTGGCTTGGATGTGTCTTTCGGCATATTTGTCACGTAGGAAATGTTTTATACCGTCTGGATGATTGGTTTTGTAGAAATTGAAACCGGCAATACTGAAGTTGTACTTATCTGTTAAATGGGTTTCTGAGATAAGCAGTATGTCCATTTCGCTGTTGTACAAAAAATTCTTGATTTCTTTTTTGTGTTGGATAATACCGTTGGCATTCCAGTAGCATAACTTTAATTGATTCATTTATTTTTGAGAGAGCAGTGTTTTCATCAGTAGATTCTGATTTTGTATAAGTTCATGAATCATTGTTTGCATGGTTGACATAAATTGGGTCATACAATGCATTAGGTTACAAATCATTGCCTCTATATTTTGAACGGGTGGAGAACTAGCTAGACTTTCAGTAGGTGCTTTTTTCAATACGTTTCCGTACGTCATTGAGGAGGAGGAGGATTTATGCGAGGATAGTTAGGTGCAATTTTGCTATGTTCACAGCGAACTAGCTTTTGTGTTGTACGCGCCTTCATCTTCAGGTCTGTGTAAACTGAACACCCTCTATAGTTGGCCGTGTGGTTACCATCGCAATTGGTGCATTTTTTTACATTTTTATCAAATTTGTCAAATTTCCATTCAACTGAGGGATGAAAATCGCCGTAAGCGACACATATTGTGCGTAGAGTGCAGTAGGATTTCGTGTGCCCATACTCCTGGCAATTTGAGCATTGTACCTGACCTTTGCGCTTGTGGGACTCCTCAATTGAAATTCTACGATGTATTAAGTAACGTAGGCTATAAACAGGGTGGGTTTCATTTTTTTCAGATTTCTCGTCTCTGGAACGAGTTCCACCTTAAATAATGGTTGATGTATTTTATCCCTGTTTTTTATGTTAAATATTGTTTTTGCATTGAATCCGGCGTCTGCCAGCGCTTCCATTATTTCATCTGGTTCAACTTCTGGTTCTATTCGTTTTATTATAAAAGTTAGGCCTTTGTTACTTTTCAATTGGTACGTGTAATAGTTTTTTTGTTATCGCTGAGGTAATTAGCAATAGAGCGATAATTTTTTTCGTTATATATTTGGATTTTAGTCTCTTGTATGTTACCTTTTTTGAGGGAGATTATAGGAAAATTTTTCTTGCCGAGAAATATTTTCAACCAGAACGTTTGAACTTTTTTCACGCAAGTAGAAATTATTTCATTTTCTTTGGTTGGCTCATCATTAAGTGCGGCAAACCTGTTGTGGTACATTGAGTTAATAGGGTGATCAATTTCATTTCTTTTATATATTTTTGTTGATTTATTATTTTTTGGGGGGCTTAGTTTCCGTTTTATTTGAATATACCGATCCATGCCTGTTTGTATAGTTGCAGACTGAGCAGAAATTGTTGTATTTTTTATATTTGTTGTTTTTGAATGTTTATCAGACGATATTGAGCTAAGCTTGCTAAGTGTGTTAGCTGTATTTGCATGAGAATGCATTTGTGTGTTTGGGTAGGTGCGAGAGTGGCTGCTTTCTTCTCTTAATTCTTTAGCTTCTTGCGCGGAATTATCATTGAGAGAGTTTTGTTAACTTACCGTCTGATTTGACATAGGTGTCGTTTGCTCTAGTTGAGCAGTAGTTTGTTGATCCGTGTTTTCTGCAGGGGCGCCTGCTGCTAACGTTTGCTGAGTTGGTATGCTTAAATGCGCATGCGCTGTTAACTCATGAGAGGACAACTCCGTTGGTTTCAGTGAAGTTTTTGATATACTGCTTATTGGTGATGCAGAAGGACGCGCGGGGGTGAGACATCGATATCTTGCTAGAGCTGGGGAGCGCAAAATGCTCATGTATAATTTGTTTTTGTTTTTTGTTTTGTTATCACCACTATTTGAACTTTTGCCTATTATTAATTTTGATTTTTGGTTTACACATTAATTTAAACAAAGGTGCAATCTCAAACTAGTGGTAGAGTCACTATCTCGGCGATCACTTTAGGTCTTCACAATTTGTATTATTTTTATTATTTTAATTTTTATATTTCCCTTTTTTTATGAAACTATGTGGAACGTTTTAAAAACACATCCGCACAGTATGAAATCACAATCATCCCTATTTACCAGGCCTGCCTTGAAAGAATGCACAGAAATCATAGCCCATTCTACTTGAGCCTTGTAAATATGTTCTATCCAAAAGTGCATAAAAATCTGACAGGGTGCTTACTCAGCTATGGGCTAGTAAATCAAACGCATCACCTGTGGCCCTCTGCCTAATACGCTTTATTAAGTGTTCCCCGTTCTGGAAGTCTCTGTTGTGCTAGGTTACAACCTTCTTTGAAGTGCCTACTCTCAACTCTCAGATCATACAACTCGACAGTTGAGAACATGGGCACCAACTTCTCCACCGCATGAGCAGCTTCCAGAATGCCTATTTTACTTCTTTGTGTTTTCCTAATCGCTGGTAAAATCTTAACGCCATTAATCTCTTGGCAGGTTTCAAGTTTCACTTCTCCCGGATCTAAGAGGTGCGTGACCAACGATGGACTCAATCCAATTAGTTTTCGACATTCTACTCGTGCGGGCGAATTACTGTCCACCGTATTTGGGCTTTGCTGCTCTGTTAATGGTTATGGCTCTTTTGGCGGATATACCAGGTTTTTTTTGTGTACCGGAATTCCCGGCGAAAAAGGTTCGACACCGATCTCCGATGCGACAAACAAAAATTCCGCCTGCTTCTCTTCACCAAATACTAATCTTGCGTTACCATGCGGCTTATCCCTTCGGGTGTTAAATATGCCGGCCAGCGAACTTCCAGAGGCAATGTCAACACTGTATGTATATCCATCCATTGCTGATTTTGATCTCCCTCTCTCTCTTTGTTGAGGTACTATTGGTCGCCCTACCTATTTATGTTCTGCACACTCCTTTTCTAGCAGCGATACTGATTCCTATGTTTCTGCCAAGTTTTGAGAAAGCTCCTTCACCTTATTCCCAATGTACTCCTTCGTGTGCTCTCAAATCTTCGGCTCCTTTATGAAATTTGAACAATTTCTCTTCTGTTCTGTTTTGGATTCCTGTCCAGGCTTGATCCGCTACTTCTAATATCAATACACCTCCTCCGGCTTTTACCTGGTACCCTTCCCTGCTCGTCCTTGCTTCGAACTGGTCAACTATTTTCACAAACAGTTCCACCTCTGATTGTAACGATTTTAATTTGTTTCTTCTTCCCTAGTCCGACGAAACTGAACTCATTATTTACTGTTCTAGTTCCTCTAATCCAGAATTAAATATATCTGCACATTCGTTGACCAGGATATTATATATATATATATATTTTTTTTTTTTTATTTATTTATCTCTACAAATTGATCTTAGGACATTAAGGTAATAACCTTTTTAAGCTGTCCTAACGACATGAAGTATATATATATTTTCAATAATTAACTTAACTGGAACAATTCATTCCAAGGTAAAATGAAATATAAATTATAAAAGAAATTGATTTACACAAATAAAATTATAAAGTTTTAAAATAATAAAATTATATAAGTGGATGATTTAAACAATTAAAATTAAATATTGTTAAACGTACTCTCCGTTCTTTAAATATTAAATTAAAAAATATAACAACAAAACAATAAACAATGAGATAAATACAGATCACAATTTATGAACAAAGCAATACAGATTTCCCAGAAATTCACCGCGCCCGAAAGTAGCCCTCAAGTTCATTCCTGAACTGTATAGTGTTGCCAATACTTCGCAGCCGTACAGGAAGTGAGTTCCAGAGTCTTACTGCATACACGAAAAACTGACGATCAGACATAAGAGACGAGTGCTTGCACGGGACAAGTTGGTTACAACGACAGGAACGTGTGAACCTGAGACATCTAAACAAATATGGAGGTTCCCGGGTGTAAATAATCTTGTGAAGAAAGATGATAGTCTTAGACTCCAAGAGTTGATCGAATGTGATCCCAAAAACTTGCCTTGATAAAGTGGATACATGATCTGTTCTAGTCAAGCCATAAACATACCTTGTTATATTATTAAGTAGGACATTAAGCTTTCGTTTGCTAGCTGCATCACAATTCGTAAAAATTTCACAACCATACAGCAATGTTGGGAGAAGGTAGGCCTTAGCCAACAGCATTCTGATTCTTTGTGGGGTGAAATATTGCGCTGACCACAGTGAACGCAGCATACCGCAAACTTTGCCAACCGTGGCAGCAACGTGGTTACTCCATGTTAGAGTGCCATCAAATATAACTCCCATTCATTATAATACTGGGTAGTATTGTGGTATCAAAGTGTTTCTTGTAAGTCACTAAACATTTTGACTTAGCAGGATTAAGGCAAAGCCCATTTTTCTTTGCCAAGTTATAAACATTAAATAAGTCATTATTAATTTGAGTGACACAATTAATAATTTCGTCCCTTTTACAGCTTATGTAAAGTTGGACGTCATCAGCATACAGATGAATATCACAATCATGCAATGCAGTCGGTAGATCATTTATATATATACAAAAAAGAAGAGGCCCCAATATGGACCCCTGAGGTACACCTCGCACTACCGACAAGAAATCCGATGCCTCATCATCACACTGACTGGGTTGGTAAACCGCTTGGGTTCTATCTGTAAGGTATGATTCTATCAATTTCACTGCGCCGGAGAGAGAAATTGTACATTCTCAGAAGCTTCGTACATAAAATATTGTGGTCAACACAGTCAAATAACTTTGAATGGTCCAATAATACCAAGAAAAACGCCCTATTTAAGTCAAGTGATGCGCGAATACTCTCCACTACATCAGTCAGAGCCGTTATGCAGCTCCTCCTTGGCATGAACCCAGACTGTCGTTCCGTTATAATGTTATTGTCTGCTACATACTTTTTTAATTGTTTCGCCATTACTAGTTCAAATACCTTGGACAGGTAAGGTAAAATTGCTATTGGTTTATAATCGTTATCAGACTTTAGGGTTGGAATAATTTTCCCTAACTTCCAACAATTAGGGAAAGTTGATGTCGTTATAACAGTATTAAAAATATGAGTTATGACTGAGAGCAGCTTAGGAAGTACGGCCTTAACAAAGACAGGGTGAATCTCATCAGTACCACAAGCATTTGACTTTATACCCAGAAAGCACTCCAATACATCTGACACGTCAACACCAGAAAACCCAAACATAATATCAGAGGACATAGAACTACAACAGTTTGCATAAGCATTCTTTTGCACTGCTTCAGTTGGAAGATTGACAAATTTCCTATTTAAATCATTTAGGTCCATGTTAATGTTCCCAAAAGTAGCAATATTCCCTATACCTATGCTGCGAATATGTCTCCATGTTTGTTTACTGGTTACTGCACTGCTCAATGGTTTTCCGAAGTGGGAGCATTTAGCGGCTTTGACATCTGTAGTAACCTGACTTCTAAGATTTCTGTAAGTTTCATATAGAAGAGGTAGCTTATATCGCTTCCATCGTCTGTATGCAGTGTCACGTATGTTAATTAAATTCTTGATTTTATTAGTAAACCAAGGCTGCTCTTTATGCTCAACGGTGCGCACTTTCTTTGGGACAAACTCATCAAAAAGACATTTAATATTAGATTGTGGATATTCAACTTTGTCATTTACTGAGGGCATAAAATATATCAAGTTCCATTGTACAGTGTCAAGTTTAGAACACAAATGTTGGTAGTCAATATTTTTAAAATCTCGGTATCTCAAAACTTTGGTTGTCATATTAAGTGTAAAATCAAGCATCAGAAAAATAAGGTCATGTTTTGAAAAACAGGGAGTAGGGAGTTGTTCGTAAATTTTAATCTTCTTCAAATCATCAATAAAATACACGTCCAACAGCGAACTGTTTGTCCCCGTAAAATGTGTGGGTGATGTTGTATTAGCGGAAACCAAGCCCAATGCCAACATTTCCGTGACCAGTCCGCTCTCAACTAGAATATTGCTATTGAAGTCTCCTGCAATAACAATACTTTGAAAGTCCAAAGAAATTGCCCGAATGTGATCTATCAGTGATTGTATGTCAATTGTACGATTAGGTCTGTAGACATAGCCCACAAGAAGTCTTTCAACTCCATTGTCAACACTTAAAAACAAATACTCAATCTGACCTTCAGAAACTGATTTGCTATGGACTTTGCACGCAATACCATCCCTAACAAAAATTGCCACCCCGCCGGCATGAGTCACTCTATCCACACGAAACAATCTGTATCCATTGACACCAAATAAACTACTCTGCATTGATGGCATGAACCATGTTTCAGACACACAAAGAAAATCAACGCCAGAACCCTCAAATAGATATTTGAACTCATCCATCGTATTCATTAAGCTTTGTGCATTTATATGGCAAATTTTCATTCCCATTTGTAATCTACCAAGAATACGAATAAGGTTATAATTACTATCTCTGGAACCCACTGATAGGTTAATTAGACCATTCGGAATGACTGTAGCTACGATGAGTTAGCAATGAGAGTATACGATCATATACTCTCCTTAATATTAATTTGGCAAACACATACAGTTTGGTTACGATCTGAACTTACGAGCAACCCGCAAGAGCATTTAAAAAGGTACAATGAATTCTGCACAACTGTGAACAATAATAACTTACTTAAGTATACATACTCATATATAGTATCCACAACAAAAAATATAAAAAAGTGTAGCATTATAATATAAAAACAGTTATTTAAAATCAAATGATTGAATATAGGCTCAGAAGAGAAAACATCAAATACAACAATTGTCATGAAAGACAAATCATTCCTCTCCACGAAAAAGACCGCTCACCTGCTGCAAAGAATCTATACGCGTTGCTCTCGCATTCTCAGCACACTTCACGTGTACCAGACCCCGCAAAGTGAATACTGCGAACAAGTGCTTTTGCTTTTTCAAGCGGATTGCCGCTCGCATTATTTCGTAATTCAGCTTTGTTAGGTTTTCGTTCACGTAAATTGGCACGTCCGAATCGAATACAGCATGCCGTAGACAAAAGGTGCCATGAGTAGTGCGTTTAAAAGCAGCAATACCTCTTAAAACAAGGTTCTTATCGAAGGGTGAAGCTAGTTTTACCACTATAACTGGATCGGTAATAGTGGCTTTGTTGTGTTCACTCTTCACCCTATAGATAGCCCTTACGACAGGTGGAGTAATATTAGCGGAAGAACACAATTTAGAGAACATACCGGGTAGATCCTCCTGTTCGATGCACGGAACGCCGCATATCCTCATGTCACATGCGACTGCAGCATTATCCTGCCTTGCCAACTAGGATTTCATTGCCAGAAGCTCACCCTCCAAACCAGGAATAGCACCCGAAGCAGACTTTTCATACTTCTCTACCCGCTTTCGGACTTCCACCAGTTCTTTTCGCAACTCAAAGACTTCAGAGCTCACGTTTTCAACAGCAGAAATTCTTTTGTCAAACAGTACTAGCGAAGACTTTATGTTTGAGAGTTCCGCCGCAGTTTCACTTAATTTCTGCATCATCCGATCCTCGGACGTTTCCAATGCTGAACGTAGCTCAGCAACGATGCTCTCCTCCTCTCCATACCACTTTCTAGCTGTTGCAATACGGCGCTCATAGAAAGACTCTCTTTAATTGCGTTAGTGTGCGGGGTTGCAGGGGACAAGACTGGTTTAGACACGGCCTTTGTTCTTGTATTCATTTTGTATTTCAATTTTGTGTAATGCTTTGCCGGAGTTTCCTGACTTTTGTTTTACTTTGATGATATTTACACTCCTATCCTTACTTGTAATTGTTAGTAATCGTTAGTACTTATTTGTTATATTTTTGATAAAATTGTAATAAATCAATACAGATGATTTCATACACAACCGAACCGATTAAGGACAAAATAATTTGTATATATATATATATATATATATATATATATATATATATATATATATATATATATATATATATATATATATATATATATATATATATACTCGTATACAAAATCTAGGGCGAGAATCAACAGGAACCACGAGTTGTTGTTGCCTCACGTGGTCAAATACAGCAAAGGAAAATACTATATATATATATATATATATATATATATATATATATATAAATATATATATATATATATATATATATATACATACACATATATATATATATATATATATATATATATATATATATATATATATATATATATATATATATAGTATTTTCCTTTGCTGTATTTGACCACGTGAGGCAACAACAACTCGTGGTTCCTGTTGATTATCGCCCTAGATTTTGTATACGAGTATATATATATATATATATATATATATATATATATATATATATATATATATATGTATATATATATATATATATATATATATATATATATATATATAGTATTTTCCTTTGCTGTATTTGACCACGTGAGGCAACAACAATTCGTGGTTCCTGTTGAGTCTCGCCCTAGATTTTGTAACTCTGTCATCTGCTTGCGGTAATACGCGTTGTCCTTCCGTAACTGACCCACTTTCCTAAAATTACGAACCAATTTTTGGATTGCCAAAGTAGGCACGGTTGTATATTATTAACATCTCGAGATTTAAATGGTCTAAAAGTGGAGATGATATCCCATTTAGTTTTGTTGACGATAAAGATTCTACGAACCAGTGAGAGTTTCCTCCGTGTAGACATGAAGAACCGAATATTCTCGATTGTTTTGCTGTCCTCTCCACAAGTGGCATATCCTGAAAGTGAGTGTCCAGCAGTAGCTGTCCCATTTATTCCGAGCTCTCCGTAAAATTTGCGTCAGCCTTCTTGAGTGTAGAAGGACCATTCATGTACTCTTTATTGAGTGATTTCTGGAGCCGAGTAGCTGCTGGGAGCATTTCAATCACCTAACAGTACTTTTTCCATCAGTCTCTCTTTTATCTCCTCTGCTCGTTATTAAAGGCCGTTAATCTCGTAGCTATGGGATGCCCAGTCCCCGTTAGACTTAGCTCTATTAAATTGCTGGCGGGCTTTTTTGCACCAAATATTCAGCTCCCCACTCCACCAGGGAACGTTCTTAGAACGTTTCTTCACAACAAGTTTACAACTATTTTCAAAACCATTTATTATTATGTTGTTTAATTTAGTAACTTCAAGATCTAGTTCCAGTGAGTTGCTTATTGTTTCACTAACGCAACACGATATTTTTCTCTAAATAGAAGTAAAATAACGAGCAATTGGTCTTCCGAATATTTCTTATTTCGAAGATGTCTTCAATTTCCTCCCTCAAAGAGAACGTACCGATGGCAAGGAGACTTCATCAAGCACCCACCAATTTGAAATGTTACTTGATATAAATGCGCTGTTCGGGTGAGATCTCATACCACCCCCCCTTATCGCATTTGCAAAAGTGGGGTCGTTGCCTCTCTTTACCACCACAAGATTCAGAGTAGCAATATAATCAAGAGGTCGCACACATCGTACATTTATGTCCGAGCTTCCCCATTCCCTGTGGTGGGCGTTTTCGTCGCAGCACATCACCTAATGTAAATTCCGAATGCGAAAGTACTCCGTAATCTGCTGGAGGTCGCCTCATCTGCTTCGTCACGGAGGTACATGGAGGACAGGACAATCGTTATTTTTCCTCTGGCGCTAGACACTATACTGCTACCAGTTCACGTTGTGGGAGCTCTGTAATTGGAAGAAAGTTAATATTTTTGTTGATAATCACCGCTTCCCTCGGTAGGTTAACATTACTGTCATAGATCAACTCTCATGTTTTTGTCTGCTCCCCATTTATTCGCCTATTTGTGGCCCATGGTCCTTTAATGCCCACTAAGTTCAGACACTGTTATACCATCAAGGCACTGAGCATTTATGAAGCTGCGATAGTTCGGTGGAAACTGATTTGGAGACAGTGAAGTTGTCCTTAAGTAGATTTTTGCTGTTGTGGTGGGGCCTGGAACATTATTTCCTAGACCGATTCTTGTGCATATTAACACCCTTCGTGCTCCAAAAAAGTCATTCCCATTTTCTGAGCCTACCAGAGGGAGCAGAGAGTTTGACCACAAGCGCTTTCTAATTTTTGGAGCGGACGGTCTCTGCCAGAGTGGGCCTTGAACAGGAAACTTCCAAGGAGGCCCCCTGCAAGACATGTTTTTTAGAGGTCACCGCTTACTCTTTTCTGGGACCAGGCTTGCCCTCAAGAAAAGTCTCCACCTCCTCAAGCAGGCAGAGGAACTGGGGCAGTTTTTCAATATTTTTGTGGCCGTCTGATATGAACCGCATTGTAGGCCCGAAGCTCGATGTCGCGTGGAGCCATCCGATCGGGATATTTTAAGGATCGTCTGCGCGTCACCAGAAACGTTTTCAAGCTTTAGTGCCAAGAACCGAGCCGTTTCCAGCGATATACCCTGGCAAACAAGGCTTTCAATATTTTGGGTCCAACGTTGGACGGCTTCATCCTATTCTTTGCAGTCATTTTGTCCAGAGCAGGTTCAAGAAGGTTTCTTTCCAGTTCCGAGGAAATAGATGAGATTGTGTATTTTTTAAATTAACAATGGTTAATTTAAAAAAACCGAAATTCGAACAGCTCAAGTAAGAACTTGACCGCTTAAACTTACAAACACAAGGTGTCAAGTGCTTTGGAGGAGCAGGCTAGAGACGTTGGTGAGTAGGAATTCTAATTTGAATTTACTGAGTCCATCAACCCAATCCCATAGACATAGCCAATCACTTTGCGTCCTTCTGGTCCAATTTCATAAAATTGAATCTCTTTGCGACCCCTATCACAATCCGTCTCCTTCCCTTTCTGTGAAGGATATTGAAAGTAAGTTCACGAAGTTCGAATTTGACAGTACCATATCTTCCTTGTCTGGTAAAACTCTTGGTCTTGATCGGATATACTATGTTATGTTAAAAAATCTTCCAGAAAACTGCAAACCCGACTGATCGATCTGTACAACACCATTCTAGATCAAGGCGTATATCCACAAACACGAAAAACAGCGATTGTAATTCCAATCCTCAAACCAAATATCCAATAACTGAATCCACTAGCAAAGGTAAAACTTTTTAAAAAATTATCTCTGTACGTCTCAAATGGTACGCTGTTCCAAAAACCATGTTTCAACATTAAGCCGAGATTTCGCTAAAGCATTTGACCGAGGTGCTCCTAATGTTGTTATGCAACAAATGAAAAAATGGAAAATTGGTCAGAAAATGTAAAATTTCCTGAAAGCTTTTTTGTATAATCGAAAATTTTGTGTCAAGATCAAAAATTCGAAATCAAATGATATTATCTATATAATGATATTCCTCAGGGCTTCCCATTGTCTGATGTGTTATTTATCATTGCTTTCAATGAATTAATTTATATTATATTTAAACATAAAAGTATAGAACACATTATTTATGCCGATAATGTATTATTTTTACGAAAATAAATGATATAAATATAGTAGAGGAAATATGTTTGAATATTCTCTCTGATATAACAAAATGGTGTAATTATTCAGGAGCAAGTCTCTGTTATGAAAAATGTAAAACTTTCCACGTTTGCAAGATAATATAAGACAATGTTAAATTTTTTCTACAATTAGTTTAAAATTTCTCGGAATTATTTTCGTTAGAAGACTAACTTTTAAGCAACTCTGTATATATGTAAGAAAATCTATAGCTGCCAGGCTTAATATAATTAAATATCTATCTACCAAGTATTGCCACAATCCAGTGGTACGAATTCGTACTGAGAATTAGTATAAATTATGAGGATGGAAATTTCGTAAAAGTTGGTGTCAGAAGTAGGATTGTGTATCTGTAATAAACAATGGTTAAATTTGAAAACTGAGATTAGTTCAGCTCAAGGAAGGGCTTGAGTGCTTCAATTTGCAAATATAAGGGCTTAAAGCGAAGCTGCAGGTGCGGTTCAGAAGCGCTTTGGAGGAGCAAGGTATAGACGTCACTGAACATGTATTCAAATTTGAAGATGTAACGACATCTCGACAGCAGAAACAGCGCAAGAAACTAATACGGGAAATATCGACATGAGCGCACTCATCGGGACAATACATATGTAGTCACAACAAAATGCTGAATCAGTGGAAAAGAGTGTTCCATCCGTCAAAGAAGATGTCAACGAGCAGTGGCAACAAAATACTCAAGCAGTCAAAGAGGATGCCAAAGAACAAATACAGCAGAGTGAAACACGACTTACTCAACTAGCGGAAGAGAGCTCACAGCAATTGAAGGATATGTCCGAGATTGTAGACAGCAAGGTTTGTGAAATTGAGACATGGCAGGAATCGTTCGAAAAATCTGGAAAAGAAAAATATATTGCGAACGAGCAAAATCTGATCGAATTTAAACAACAAACAAAATAAACGATACATTTAATACAGGAGGGTTCACTGCCTATGCCAGCTTTATCCTCAATAGAACTGAGACCTCAGACCTATGATGGAACAATGACATTTAGCGTCTTCAGAATGCGGATTGAGACTACCGCTACTACAATTGGTTGGAGTACTCGAGAAAAAGTGGCGGCGTTAACCGTGTCATTGAAATATGCAGCTGCTGATGTACTATCTCAGAAAGTGATCGACACTGTTATGAAAGCTTCAAATTTACATGAATAATTACTATCGGTACCACAACAGTGACAAACATGTTTGAAGTTTCGGATATTGAGAGCGAATTGATCTTAGGTGTGGATTTTGTGATAGGAATATACTCACGCTAGATTTGAAAGCCCGAAATTTAATATAAGCGAGTTCCGTAAAATCGTTATATGTTGGTGCGGATAATTAGGAAGATGTTAAACAAGCCATTGTATCGCGGCGGACAAAACTCCCACGAAAGTCAGAGGCAGCTATATGGGCCAAAATGGACGGAGATGTCAAGAAGAAAAAGTTTTAGGTATTTGAGGCTCAAAACAAATTTTTACTAGACGACATCATAATTGGAAAAAAACCTCGTAGAAGAACAGCAAAGCAGAATAGTGCCAGTAAGAGTGGTCAATCTTGCAAATTCTAATAGAACCATAAAGAGAGGAGAAGGTATTGGAAATTGCCAGGCAATTTCGGCAAGTGTAATCTGTGAGACCCGCCCGCGAGACACAAAAAGTAAGAAAACAACTGATAAAAAGGTACTAGAAGATTTGCCGAAAGAAGAGACCAAAGACGCATCCACTGAGCAGAGAAAGACTGGCTGTCAACTTTTGGCAAGACAGTATTGGTCAGTATTCGCTGAAAATGGTAAAAACGATGGCAAAACAATGATGGTGAAACACAAAATCAACACTGGGGATGCCAAACCAATTCGTCAAGATGAAGAGAGAAGAGGTGAATGTGGTGTTGAAGGATATTCATCAGAACAACGTCATTGAGCCATATGCAGGGCCCTGGAGATCTCCAGAGGTCAATACAAAGGATATCTCCACACGTTTCGATGAAGAACACATGGAAAATACAGCATTCAGTGCCGGTGATCGATTATGGCAATTTTTGGTGATCCAATTGGGACTGTGTAATGCTCCAGCTACATTTGAACACCTAATGGAAGATGTGATACTGCTACAGGGTTTCCATTGGAAAACGTGTCTGGTATACCTAGATTATATCATCTTTTAGAGAAAGGAATTCGAAGACCACTTGAAGAATTAAGAATAAGTGTTGATGCGAATAGGAGCTTTAGGGTTATAGCTGAGCGCATGTTGTGAGCTAGAATCAAGCTGCCTGCGCGTAGTGTCTCACATCATCGACTCCTAACAGATGCCATTCTGTGTGATTAGCATGTGTTAAAGTTACGTACGAAAGCACATATTTTTAGGGTGCGAGTATTTAGAATTAATATTACCTATGTAATATTTATTATGTAAACTTTTAGGGTGCTACAGTTTTGCAGTCGAGCCACCGAAGGGCATTGAAAGTTAGAATGCACCATCAGCATTTCAGAATGGCGTAGGTCAGTTGGCTTGACCAACTGACACCAATTATCAGGTGCGAAACTGGAACACCAGAAAGGTCAGTTTTTGTATTGTAATTGTGTATTCTAAATAGTATATAAGAGTTAGTAAGAAGTAGAATAAATGGCTTGTGATTCAAAAACTAAAAGTGTAATGTTGTGATTTTTCCAAAGAGGGATTTAGGGTTTTCAGCCACACGCGCACAGCAGAAGGACGTCCCGAGGACAATAAGGACACCACCCCAACATTTTGGCGCAGCCGGTAGGATCCAACGTCGAGTGCCAGGAAAACAGCACTCCTACGCGGGATTCCACCAACAGGAAACCATTAGGGTAACCATCTCAAAGGAGTTCAATGGAGGGAGCAAGGATATTGGTGAGTATGGTTATCTTAGGATACTTTAGTATTTAAGTGCATTTTGTCGACGATTCTTCGGTGGCCGTGTGGGCGCTTTTGCGCCGGTGATGCAGAAGAAGCAGCATCGGGGCTGAATAGCCGCTGCGGTTAGGTGACACTAGGTTGATCCTCGAGAATTTTTAATGGTCAGGTTGTATAGGTCTATTTCGGTACAGGAGCTGATAATAAAACTGTAGGTGAAACCAGGGGCGTGGTACGGGATGCGAAGTGGTTGAGAAGTGATAGCAAGGCGCAACAAATTATCGTATTGTCAGTTGGACAGCAACCACTTCAGCATATAATGAATTGCAAGACAGCAAAAGAAATGTGGCAAAAACTCGAAAACGTGTACGAATGTAAATCCGCGTCGACTATACACAGGCTACAACAAAAATTCTACAATTTTGAAAAAGACCCTGAGGATGATGTTGCTTTACATATTTCAAAGCTGGAATCGGTTGTGTCGCAGCTGAAGGATGTTGGTGAAGCTGTTTCATCATCAATGGTAATAACAAAAATATTGATGACTCTTCCTTCGAGTTTCTCTCATTTTTACAGTGCATGGGAGTCGACGAGCCCTGAGCAACAGACGTTAGAAAATTTAACAGCAAGACTTGTGCTAGAAGAAGTTCGTATGAAGACCTTAGGCAAGGGCATGGATAGCGGCAATGCTCTTTTTGCAAAGCAAAAGGCACACTCACAAAAATTTGAAAACAACAATAACAATGCAGATGGTAAGTCTGGAAGATGTTTTTATTGCAAAAAGCCAGGGCACTGGAAACGTAACTGTAAAGCAAGAAAGAAGCAAACTGGTGAAGATCAAATGAAAGGCAGTGCATTTGTGTGTGAAGCGGAGGCGGCAAAAAGCATAGACGAAAAAGACGAATGTTATGTGGATTCGGGCGCAAGCGACCACATGACGAAAAAGAAAAACTGGTTTGTCACTTACCAGCCATTTGCTGTGGCTATGGATATTCGTTTGGGCAACAACAACACTATTAAAGCTTATGGCAGGGGTGCGATCAACATAAAATCGTACAACAACAACAAATGGATATGCAATCATTTAGCTAATGTGTTGTATGTACCAGAGCTTCGTTTGAATTTATTTTCGACAATTAGCGCGATGGATAAAGGGCTTCAAATGACATCGAATCATCAACGATGTATTTTCTTAAAGAATGGAACTGCAGTGATAGTGGGAGTTCGCGTTGATAAATTTTACAAACTGACTATTAAAATTGATTTACCATCAAAACAAGTTGATAATTTTGTATACTATACGAAAAGTAACGTACGTCCTATAAGTGAATGGCACAACAAATTGGCGCATTTCTTAAAAAAATTGGCATGCCTTATTCCGATGAAGACCATATTAAGGGATTGAGAGTATACAATTCAAGAACAAACAAGGTGGAAATTTCTCGAGACGTCGCATTCAAAAATGAATTTGGAAAATCATCAGAAGCTGTGATGGATTTATCTACTCAGCATGCAGAACAAAATGAAGAAATGGCGAATGGTATACAGCATCAACAATCAGAATCTTTGGAGAACAGTGATGATGAGGTATTCTGTGAAAGTCTTCCATTCACAGATATCGACGTGCCGGGTGCTGAACAAAGAATGGAAACAGGCAATGGATGAGGAAATCAATTCACTCAATGGCAACAAAACGTGGTTTTTGACTGAACTACCAAAAGAAGCTAAAGTCATCAGCACAAGATGGGTATACACGATCAAAGATACTACTGAAAATGAAGAAAAACGATACAAAGCAAGATTAGTAGCTCGTGGATTTACTCAGGAATGCGGGATTGATTATGACTATTTGGAGACTTTTAGTCCTGTGGCCAAGTTTACGTCGATAAGGGCTATCCTTTGTATAGCGGCAACGGAACAATTGAAATTGAAGCAGTTTGACATCAAAACAGCTTTTTTGTATGGTGACATCCAGGAAGATATTTACGTTCATCAACCTGAAGGATATTCAGACAACACGGGGCGAGTTTGTAAATTGCTGAAAAGTTTATATGGATTAAAACAAGCCTCAAGATGTTGGAATAAGACTTTTTCAACAATGCTTAAAAAATTCAGTCTGGTGGCAAGTAAAGCTGATAATTGCGTCTTCACTAACAAAGCTGGTGCAAAAAGATTGCTAATCGATATTTACATCGATGATGGGCTAGTTGTGGCAGAAGATGACGCAGACATAGATAAGCTTTTAGCATTCCTAAAGCATTCATTCAGCATAAAAGTGTTCGAGGCTAGACATTTCCTTGGACTAGAAATTCGACAGTTGGCAGATGGCACTCCACATGTAAACCAACATGGTTATGCAGAAAAGTTAATGAAGAAGTTCAACATAGATCAAGCCGATCCAGTTAGCTGATCCACATTAGCTGATGGTGCAGCAGTGTCGAGCTATCCGTATAGACAGGCGGTTGGTAGTTTGATGTATTTAATGCTGGCAACGAGACCAGATATAAGTTTTGCCGTTGGGTACGCTAGCATATACCTGGAAAACCCGACAAATGCACATGTGAATGTCGTAAAGCGAATTTTCAAATATTTGAATGGCACAAAAGGGTATGGTATACTTTCTCCAACAAAAGATTCCTTTGTTTTAAATTGTTTTAGCGATGACGACTATGCTGGTGACGTCACTACAGGAAAATCAACCAGTGGACTTGTGATTATGATGGGTTCAACGTGCATCGCATGGGGATCACAGAGACAACGCTGCGTTGCATTGTCTACTACCGAATCTGAATTTGTGGCAAGCTGCCAGGCCGTCAAAGAGCTTAAATGGATAAAAAAACTTTTACGTGATATACTTCCTGACGAATACCCAGAGACTAATCTGAATATAGACAATCAAGGAGCTATTAGATTAATTAAAAATCCAGAATATCATAAGCGAACAAAACATATTGATGTAAAATTTAATTTTATTAGAGAAGAATATGAAAACAATCTGTTTAATATTTTTTATGTTTCATCAAATCAGCAAGTGGCAGATATTTTTACAAAGCCCTTAGGAAAAGAAACATTTGTGCGTTTTAGACAACTCATGAATATTATTGAATTTAAAAAAAAAACTAAGATATTAATGAATCCTAAAAAGAAAAGGAAAAGAATTTATTTTTGATTTAAAATTTTGAAATTAAAATGAAATGTATGATAAAAGTGGGAGTGTTAAGAATATTTATCACATTATATCCCACTGTGTTTACCTCCAATACTTCTACTGTATTTACTTCCAATACTTCTTTACTTAAGTACACACATGCTACATGTACAAACATATGTATACTATTAATAAAGTTAGTTCTCTACAAACACTCAAACCTTTCGGTCTAGTTTTATCAGGTTATGGGCCGATCAAAGACTTATTAGTTTGAGTCCGTCATTGGTCAATTACCTCTCAGATCCGGGAGAAGTGAATCTAGGAACCACTCATAAAGATAGCGCTCAAGTTTTACCGGTCATAAGTAAAACAAAAATACGCAAAATGGGTGTAGAGGAGATTTCAAAGACAGTGGCCAGGCTAGTACCTGTGTTTACTGGTGCAGCTTCAGAAGATTTACGGTCAGAAGTTAACAGATTCATTCAAGGTTGTGAGCTTGCAAAGCGAAGCATAAGCCCTGATGAGTTGCAGGACTTCTTTGACTGTGTTAAGCAAAGATTATTTGGAGACGCGTACAACATTGTGTTGCCAAAGCCCTACTGTATGGAGTGCCAAACATATGGTCATGAGGCAAGTAGACAGTGCCATGGAGACAAAGAATGGAATCAGAGTAAAAGGCAGCCAGCTACGAGGCGCCCGGTTCCACCCTTGAGGGACAGCAGGGGTAACTTCAGTAGTCCCCGAGATAATTCAACGGAAGGAATTAACCAAGGAAGAAATCCTTTCAAAACTGGGAGTGGTCAGCAGCGACCAAATTGGAATTCCAGAAGTGAAGCAAGGATAAGCAACACCAAACAGGGGTTGAGATGTTTCTCATGTGGACGAATGGGACATCGGGCAGCGGAATGCAGGGATGGACAATCCCAACAAAGGAACCAGGGAAACTTCCAGCGGCCCAGGCGAGGCCAGTAGACTAGAAAGCAGAAAGAAAGGAAGTAATAATTAGGCCGGAAGTACGTGTGAGTAGTAATGTAGAAACTACAGTCCAGGAGAAGGAGGAGCAAGAGGCTTTTCAATATCGTGAAGAGTTAGGAAGTGGATACGCATCCATGTTGGGAACAGAAGGACATTGCTTCGCTATGAGCAGGATAGGTGATGCCTTCATCGAGATACCCTGCAAGGAATCAGCCATTGTCATGGGCGGACACTAGCCTCGTAAAATCTAGTGTTTTACGGAAGGGGCTAGACATTAATCAAATGGACTTAAGAACGCTTAACGGAGCGTTGGAAGGGTGCATTAGGACATTGGGGTCGCTCAGAATAGGGCACAGTGGAGTTAAGGGTATGAGTTTTAGAGTGCACGCAGTGGAAGTGGATAGGAAAGGTATCCCGGCTGATGGGATAATTGGCCGCGATAATCTTTGGGGACGCACCATACTGGATGCGCTCGACAAGTAGTTATCATTCTATGATAACAATGAGCATAGAATCCTTACTTTTCCATTAACGTCATGGCAGGAAGGAACCGTGACTAGGGTTAAGAAGTGTGGTATGGAGGTAGTAAACGGAAGGTCAACCAGAGTAGTTACTATGCATGTAAATACGAAACTTAGGACTATTGTTTTGCACAAGCAGCAGCTAGCGGAGGGCGTATATATGGGAGAAACCATAACGCACGTTGACAAGGGTAAGGTGTACGCTTGCGTACTCAACGCATCGGAAAAGGACTACCTTATGGATGAGGATTTTAGGCCCAAGTTCACTAGTTACGATAATTTTAAGGAACCGAATTATAGATCGGTAAATCATATTAAACAAGTTGATATAAGAAAAAGAATGGAGAGAGTGCTAGAATCACTGAAATTAGACCCAAGCGTAAATTCACAAGAGAAGGCATCAATGGAAGCTATTTGTGCGTCATTCCATGACATATTTTTGCTGGAAGGAGACCAGTTGACATATACACCAGAGGTAGAGCATGAAATACCTACTAGAGTGGATCAACCACCAATTAACCAGAAGCAATAGAGATTGCCACAAGCTCAAAAAGATGAGGTAAATAGGCAAGTGCAGGGAATGTTAGAAGATATCAGAATCTCACCGAGTATCTCGCCTTGGAACTCTCCAATAATTTTGGTACCAAAGAAGGGAGGTACTCAGGGTCAGAAGAAGTGGAGAATGGTCGTCGATTTTAGGAAATTGAACCACGCCACTATCAAGCAAGTGTTCCCAATTCCAAGGATAGAAGAAATTCTGGATCAATTGGGGCTTAGTAGATATTTTTCTAAGCTTGATTTAGCGAGTGGCTACCACCAAGTTCTGGTGGATACCCAAGATAAGCAGAAAACCGCGTTCAGCACCGGTTTAGGGCATTATGAGTTTAACAGAATGCCGTTTGGATTAACAGGAGCACCGGCTACCTTCCAACGGCTAATGAACCATGTGCTAACAGGCTTGCAAGGGTTAAATTGTTTTGTGTATCTCGATGATATTGTGATTTATGGGAAGAACTTGCAGCAGCATTCGCAACGCTTGTGCAAGGTGCTCCAGAAATTACGAGAACACAAATTGAAATTGAACACGGAGAAGTTTCAATTTTTGCGAAGAGAGGTGGTTTATTTAGGCCATCGGTGCTCAGAAGCAGGAGCACTGCCTGACACGCAGAAGGTGGAATGCGTTAAAAATTTAGCGATTCCGAGAAACAGAAAGGAAGAGCAAGCATTCCTAGGATTAGTGAACTATTATAGAAAGTTCGTAGAAGGACTAGCCGGAATTGCTTTCCCAGTGAATAAGTTGCTACGAAAAGAGGCAAAGTTCGAATGGACAGAGAGCTGTCAGCAAGCATTCGAGAGACTAAAGGAAATAATTAGCTAGCCACCAATTTTGGCGTACCCCGATTTTGAGCAAACTTTTTTGTTGACCACTGATGCTAGCAATGAAGCATTAGGGGCAGTATTGTCACAAGGGGAAGTCGGTAATGACCGACCAATAGCAATCGCTTAGCGATACGGAGAAAAGATACTCCACAATAGAGAAGGAATTCCTAGCCATAGTGTGGGCTACGAAGAATTTTAGGGCATATCTGCTAGGACGCCCATTTAAGATATACACTGATCACCAGCCGTTGAGAGGCATAGCCATAGCAATGCGGGTGACGCTGCTAATGAACAAGGAGCCAGTAGTGTGGAATGGCTGGAGGATATAAAGGATATCCTGGCTGTGTTAAAGGGTTTCCATGATTTACCGCTAGGTGGACACCAGGGATTCTGGAAAACCCATGACAGAATTAGGCGAGTATACGGATGGAAAGGTATGCTCAAAGACATAAAAAAATATGTAAAGAGTTGCCCAAAGTGCCAGGTCAACAAAAGTTCAAGGCTAACAAAGATGCCAATGGTGCTAACTGACACACCAAAACAACCATTTGATAAAGTTCATATGGATATTGTAGGTATTTTACCTGAGACAGTTTCGGGAAACAAGTACATATTGACGTTCCAAGATGATTTCTCAAAGTATATGGCGTGCGTGGCTATACCCGATGCTGAAGCAGGTACGGTGGCCAAGGCATTCTTTGATGAAATAATAGCACGGTACAACATACCTAAGGTTTTGATAACCGACAATGGTTCCAATTTTGTATCGAAATTATTCTCAGAAACTTGTAAAATGCTGGGAATCAAGAAGTTGCACATAACACCATATCATCCACAGGCGAATGGCTCATTGGAACGTAGTCATCGACCTCTGGCCGAGTACTTGCGCAGTTTTGCCAAAGAAGACGGCTCGAATTGGGATCAATGGTTGACCACTGCAATGCATGTACACAATAATACGGTACATGTATCAACGAAGAAAACTCCGTTCAGGACGCTCTACGGGTTTGATTTCAACATGCCAGCAAATCTGAAGTGCAAATGTGCGCCAGTGTACAATGCTGATGACCCGAATAAAGTGCAAAAGTATCAGCTACAGCGAGCGCACGAGTTGGTCAGAGAAAACCAGGATTGTGCTAAACGAGTAGCCAGGGAAGCCTATAACAAGGTACTAAACCCAGTCGTTTTTAACGTGGGTGATCAAGTACTCATGAAGAATCAGGCTAGGAGAAACAAATTCGTATGTAGTAGCAGAGATCCGAAGCCCAATTACAACAGTCGTAACGATTAAGAGCAAAAATAAAAACCTACATAATAATTTGTTGAGATTATTCCACATTAGACCACGCGACTAAAGACAAGTGTTAATAGTGTTTTACAAATGTTAACACAAGAGTAACAATGTAAACATGTACGTGTGTGTATCCAATAACACAAGCAGCGCCGATTTTCAGAGTCAATGCCAGTAAAAGTGTGCCACTTAAACTCGGGCAAGTAAAATTGACGTAATGAAAATCTGCTTATTAAGCACTATTGCCGAATGAAGACAGTAGAGAAAAATATTTTTGTTTACATATTAAATAATAATAAACGGGCTCATTGCACGTAATTAAAAAATAAAATAAAATAATAAGACAGTCGTGGGTAAGTAATATAAAACTTCGAATATGTACATACGACGGTTAATGAAATGAAAGCAGTAGCGCCGGCACCGTTGGTGAAGTAAATGTATGTAACTGTATAATGTACAGAATGAATGTACGAGGGAATATTTAAAGAAGTAAGTATTCTAGTTGTAGGAATGGGTATGGCCATATAAGTAAGTATGTAGGGACATATGATTAGGAATTGGGAATTTGCAGATACTGCAGCAGGCTATATGTAGATATACTCGTACATAGGTTTTAACTGTTTATTGATTAGGAAATTAGCGTATGGAAATTTGAATAAATGTATATGTTGGGATATAAAAAAAAATGTATAGGTTGATTGGGAAAATAAGCAATTAATTCTAGGTAATTTTAAGCGCCTCGAATGTATGTATGTAGCCATATACGAGCTAATTACAGGATGGAAAATAGAATCGTTAATGGATATATACATATCAGGCTAGAAGTAAATTTAAAAAAAAAGTAATTGTATGCGATGAAAGATATAGTCATGCAATGGACAAAGTTTTGACACAAACGGGATTATTTTATATAATCTGGTTTTTGTCGGAGGGCCAATGAATTCGTTCAAAACTGAAATGAGTGATAACTCACGTGTTGAAAAAGAGCATGGAAAAATTTTAAACAAAGCAAAACTGATGCCCTATATGGCTATGGAAACACATAGTCCAGTCCTCTTTTCCTCTAGGATGCAGTAGCGAATCCAAGAATGTAAGGGGAAAAGACGAGTGGACGCAAATTGAATGGTATAGCATTCAATTGTAAAAGCATGTTGTAGAAATATTGTTTTTTTTTATATATTCATGAATAGCGTATGTTTAAGAAAAGTTAAAGATTAAAAAAATTATAATCTGGGTAAAGTTCACATTGGAAACAAAAGTAGTTTAGAAAATAATTAGAATTACAAAAATTAATTATTAAAAATCTAACTTTATAATGAAATAGGTGTAATTATAAAAAAAATACAAATCATACTAAATAGGAAAATTATACCCAAGAAAATATAGTACATATAGTGTATTTATTTAAATATTATATAATTTTGAATTTCATTTATTAAATTGACTTATGAAATGTTTGACAAAAATTAAACATAGAAGAAATATCAAACTAAAGTGTATACAAGAAAATTAAGAAAATTATTATAGGTGTTCTCTAAATAGCTCTGATGATGTGAAGCGAAGCAGGAAGTTCCGGGAACAGCGGATATTGGAACACGGTCCGGACTAAGGGACCAACATAGTATTCGGAAAGATGTGTTTTTGAAAATCAGAGATTTCTGGCAGCTATCCAAGGTTTGGGAATCCGGTTGTGACCGCAAGGATGCCAATATATTGAATTGGGGATGAATGGTGACGGATTTATTTTTCTTTGCGGAACGGCATATGGCCGCAGCATTTGAACGCGTTGTGGATGAGTTATTGACAAGCAACGAAAAATAAGCAAGTTTCCTTGCGGAGTCATTGGACAGTTTTATGTTACATTGTCCATCCAGGGTATCACAATCTCAACAGAATCGATTTTGGATAAGTTGAAGATGGGTAAAAGCTTAACTGACTGAAACCACCACCAAATAAAATAAGCAGAGGAAATTTGGCTCACGGAAGTTAATTGCTTCATTGAAGTATATGTCCAATCTAGAGTATGAACATATGAAATGTGATTTACATATGAAATATGATTTAATACAAGAGGACACAGAGACTGGTAACCGATCAGAGTACACAAATTACATAATTAAATGTGTGTCTCAGAGAAATACCGATTGTCTCCACATCAAAGCCAAACGATGTCAAATACCATTATGAGGAAGCTCAAGAGAAACACTTCCACCATAAAACGCATTGCTGCAAAGTTAGAAGGTGTATTGTAATCTCTCATGTATTCCAAAAGTTTTTTACAAGTTGAATACTATAAGCAGAGGCAGTAACACCTACAGCCGTGGGGCACGCTATATAAATGGAAAGAAGAAGGCCATTACAAGCAAAGTTTTAATGGCAAACCAAGTCGCCAACCTATAACATCTTTGTACGTACCGATCCAGAAAGAAGGGAGGGGTATGCAGAGTTCATCGAGGGATTTCTCTCCGTCAACGGCAGCCGTCAACTGGATCAGCAGTTAGCAGAAGTATAACGTAATATTTTAGATATAAATATCATAGTAGAATATAAGATCTTAAATTGTATTATTATTAAATTGTATTATCGCTAGTTGTTGAAAATTGTATATACGCCAGTGAGAAAAGAGTCGATGAAAGACCAAATATAAAAAGGGGAATATAAAAAAAAACATGGAAATAAAAGAACAAAATAAAACAAAAGGAAAAAAAAGAAGAAAAAAAATAGAAATAAAATAACAAAATAAAACAAAAGAGGAAAAAGAAAAAAACACAAAAGTAAAAAGAACAGAATACAACAAGAATAAGTGTTGATGCGAATAGGAGCTTTAGGGTTATAGCTGAGCGCATGTTGTGAGCTAGAATCAAGCTGCCTGCGCGTAGTGTCTGACATCATCGACTCCTAACAGATGACATTCTGTGTGATTAGCATGTGTTAAAGTTACTAAAGAAAGCACATATTTTTAGGGTGCGAGTATTTAGAATTAATATTACCTATGTAATATTTATTATGTAAACTTTTAGGGTGCTACAGTTTTGCAGTCGAGCCACCGAAGGGCATTGAAAGTTAGAATGCACCATCAGCATTTCAGAATGGCGTAGGTCAGTTGGCTTGACCAACTGACACCAATTATCAGGTGCGAAACTGGAACACCAGAAAGGTCAGTTTTTGTATTGTAATTGTGTATTCTAAATAGTATATAAGAGTTAGTAAGAAGTAGAATAAATGGCTTGTGATTCAAAAACTAAAAGTGTAATGTTGTGATTTTTCCAAAGAGGGATTTAGGGTTTTCAGCCACACGCGCACAGCAGAAGGACATCCCGAGGACAATAAGGACACCACCCCAACATTTTGGCGCAGCCGGTAGGATCCAACGTCGAGTGCCAGGAAAACAGCACTCCTACGCGGGATTCCACCAACAGGAAACCATTAGGGTAACCATCTCAAAGGAGTTCAATGGAGGGAGCAAGGATATTGGTGAGTATGGTTATCTTAGGATACTTTAGTATTTAAGTGCATTTTGTCGACGATTCTTCGGTGGCCGTGTGGGCGCTTTTGCGCCGGTGATGCAGAAGAAGCAGCATCGGGGCTGAATAGCCGCTGCGGTTAGGTGACACTAGGTTGATCCTCGAGAATTTTTAATGGTCAGGTTGTATAGGTCTATTTCACTGAGATTAGGCTCATATTTTTTCTTACTTCTTGTTTCAGCATTCTAGGGGGATGTGGGACGTGTCTGTTTATTCACGGATTTTGCGTTATTGAATTGCGAACTTGTGTATACCGGTTGGTTTGGTTCGGAAAGAACGTGCCACAGTATAGGGTTCGTACGGTTATGATAGGGGATTTGTGTTTGTTTGTCGGTAGGGACATTTATATGATTCAATTTATATTGTTTTGAAATCAAAATAAAGATTGATTTGAATATTTGGCATTTTGAGTTTAGGGTATTAGGTGAAAAGGTGCCGATAACACATGTTTTTGCATCAAAGTTTGTGTAGTTCCAAAACTACAATTTGCGTAGCAATGTTGAAGAAAACATTTAAATGCTATTATTACGTGGCGCATATGTTACGGGTTTTTTTTTTATTAAATATGGATTCAAATTTCCGGAAATGAATCAAGACATTTTTTGCCTGTAAATCCAATTTCGGTTTTTGCGAATTGGGAGGATTTTTGGGAGTATTAAAGTTGGTGATTGGATATGGGGATACATGTGAGGAAAACAAGAAGTATCTGTGAGGAAGTCAAGGACCAATTTGCATTGATGGAAGCCGGTAGACAGCGGAACTTTGTGGTGGAAAACAAGTATAGCAGAATATGAATATAAAGATAGAATTTACGGTGGAATGTTTAATAACTCTATTTTGAATCATTAAGTAAGATAGAATAAAACATTGGAACAAGTTTTAACAATTATTGAATTTTTATTTGTAATTGGGATACGCCATCTGTTCTGGCATTTGGGATATAACGAAGGAAGCGCAAAGATTACTGCTGATGCAGGAGCAAATTGGAGAGGCGATTGAAAAATTGGTCCGTAATTTTAAGAAAGACGGCAGGTTACGTAAGGACAACGTGTATTACCGCAAGCGAATAACACAGTTGCAAGATCTGGGGAGAGAGTTGAACAATAATCATGGACTGTTGTTGCCTCACGCAGTTGAGTACGGCAAAGGAAAATATTTTGCGGAAAATTACGCAGACTACATAAATAGTCTGGTCAACGAATGGGCAGATACATTTAGTGCTGAATTAGAGGAATTAGGACAACAAACTGTGAGTTTGGTTTCGCCAGACGAGGAAATAAGGAACAGATTGAAATCAATACAGTCAGAGGTGAAACTGTTTACTGGGAAAATAGTTGACCAGTTCGAAGTGAGTACGAGCAGGGAAGAAGCTCAGGAATTGTGGAGGTAGGCGAACGCCGGAGGAGCTGTGTCACCATTAGAAGTAGCGGATCAAGCCTTAACGGCAATCCAAAAAATAACAGAAGAAAAGTTGTTCAGTTTTCATAAGAAAACAGAAGATTGGAGAGCACAAAAAGAGTATCTTGTGAATAGGGTAAAGGAACTTTCTCGGAGATTGACGGAAACAGAGGAAGCAGCAACGCTGTTGGAAAAGGAGTGTGCGGAATTAAAAAAAGGACGGGCGAACAATAGGTCCTCACTGAATAGGGAGACATCAAAATCAGCATCGGCTGGATTTACACAGACGGTATTGACATTGCCACCGGAAGTGCGCTGGCCGGAGTATCTAGCCCAGATTAGTATTGAGTGAAGAGAGGGAAGCGGGATTTTTGTTTGGCGCATCGGAAATCGGTGTCGAGCCTTTTTCTCCAGAACGTCCGATAACTAATAAAAATAAGGGATATCCGCCAAAAGAGCCAGAACCAGTAACAGTACAGGAAAGTCCCAATACTGTGGACAGTATTTCGCCTGTACGAACTGTTGAGAATATTTATCACATTATATCCCACTGTGTTTACCTCCAATACTTCTACTGTATTTACTGCCAATACTTCTTTACATATGTATACTATTAATAAAGTTAGTTCTCTACAAACACTCAAACTTTTCGGTCTAGTTTTATCAGGTTATGGGCCCAGACACGAAAGTAAAGTAAAGTTTTTTTTTGGAAATTATCTGGACAGAACTTAAAGTTTTTGATAATTGTTATTTAAAAAAAAATTAAATTAAAAAAAACAACATGGAAAGCAATTTGGCAAGAATTGAAAAATTAGAAGGAGCTGACCAATGGAATATCTGGCGTTTTCAGATTAAGGTAATTCTGAACGCAGGTGACTTGTGGCAGTGTATATCTGATGAACCAATCACGGTAGCTGCGGGTACAAATGCCGGTACAGGAGCTGATAATAAAACTGTAGTTGAAACCAGGGGCGTGGTACGGGATGCGAAGTGGTTGAGAAGTGATAGCAAGGCGCAACAAATTATCGTATTGTCAGTTGGACAGCAACCACTTCAGCATATAATGAAATGCAAGACAGCAAAAGAAATGTGGCAAAAACTCGAAAACGTGTACGAATGTAAATCCGCGTCGACTGTACACAGGCTACAACAAAAATTCTACAATTTTGAAAAAGACCCTGAAGATGATGTTGCTTTACATATTTCAAAGCTGGAATCGCTTGTGTCGCAGCTGAAGGATGTTGGTGAAGCTGTTTCATCATCAATGGTAATAACAAAAATATTGATGACTCTTCCTTCGAGTTTCTCTCATTTTTACAGTGCATGGGAGTCGACGAGCCCTGAGCAACAGACGTTAGAAAATTTAACAGCAAGACTTGTGCTAGAAGAAGTTCGTATGAAGACCTTAGGCAAGGGCATTTGAATTTATTTTCGACAATTAGCGCGATGGATAAAGGGCTTCAAATGACATCGAATCATCAACGATGTATTTTCTTAAAGAATGGAACTGCAGTGATAGTGGGAGTTCGCGTTGATAAATTTTACAAACTGACTATTAAAATTGATTTACCATCAAAACAAGTTGATAATTTTGTATACTATACGAAAAGTAACGTACGTCCTATAAGTGAATGGCACAACAAATTGGCGCATTTCTTAAAAAAATTGGCATGCCTTATTCCGATGAAGACTATATTAAGGGATTGAGAGTATACAATTCAAGAACAAACAAGGTGGAAATTTCTCGAGACGTCGCATTCAAAAATGAATTTGGAAAATCATCAGAAGCTGTGATGGATTTATCTACTCAGCATGCAGAACAAAATGAAGAAATGGCGAATGGTATACAGCATCAACAATCAGAATCTTTGGAGAACAGTGATGATGAGGTATTCTGTGAAAGTCTTCCATTCACAGATATCGACGTGCCGGGTGCTGAACAAAGAATGGAAACAGGCAATGGATGAGGAAATCAATTCACTCAATGGCAACAAAACGTGGTTTTTGACTGAACTACCAAAAGAAGCTAAAGTCATCAGCACAAGATGGGTATACACGATCAAAGATACTACTGAAAATGAAGAAAAACGATACAAAGCAAGATTAGTAGCTCGTGGATTTACTCAGGAATACGGGATTGATTATGACTATTTGGAGACTTTTAGTCCTGTGGCCAAGTTTACGTCGATAAGGGCTATCCTTTGTATAGCGGCAACGGAACAATTGAAATTGAAGCAGTTTGACATCAAAACAGCTTTTTTGTATGGTGACATCCAGGAAGATATTTACGTTCATCAACCTGAAGGATATTCAGACAACACGGGGCGAGTTTGTAAATTGCTGAAAAGTTTATATGGATTAAAACAAGCCTCAAGATGTTGGAATAAGACTTTTTCAACAATGCTTAAAAAATTCAGTCTGGTGGCAAGTAAAGCTGATAATTGCGTCTTCACTAACAAAGCTGGTGCAAAAAGATTGCTAATCGATATTTACATCGATGATGGGCTAGTTGTGGCAGAAGATGACGCAGACATAGATAAGCTTTTAGCATTCCTAAAGCATTCATTCAGCATAAAAGTGTTCGAGGCTAGACATTTCCTTGGACTAGAAATTCGACAGTTGGCAGATGGCACTCCACATGTAAACCAACATGGTTATGCAGAAAAGTTAATGAAGAAGTTCAACATAGATCAAGCCGATCCAGTTAGCTGATCCACATTAGCTGATGGTGCAGCAGTGTCGAGCTATCCGTATAGACAGGCGGTTGGTAGTTTGATGTATTTAATGCTGGCAACGAGACCAGATATAAGTTTTGCCGTTGGGTACGCTAGCATATACCTGGAAAACCCGACAAATGCACATGTGAATGTCGTAAAGCGAATTTTCAAATATTTGAATGGCACAAAAGGGTATGGTATACTTTCTCCAACAAAAGATTCCTTTGTTTTAAATTGTTTTAGCGATGACGACTATGCTGGTGACGTCACTACAGGAAAATCAACCAGTGGACTTGTGATTATGATGGGTTCAACGTGCATCGCATGGGGATCACAGAGATAACGCTGCGTTGCATTGTCTACTACCGAATCTGAATTTGTGGCAAGCTGCCAGGCCGTCAAAGAGCTTAAATGGATAAAAAAACTTTTACGTGATATACTTCCTGACGAATACCCAGAGACTAATCTGAATATAGACAATCAAGGAGCTATTAGATTAATTAAAAATCCAGAATATCATAAGCGAACAAAACATATTGATGTAAAATTTAATTTTATTAGAGAAGAATATGAAAACAATCTGTTTAATATTTTTTATGTTTCATCAAATCAGCAAGTGGCAGATATTTTTACAAAGCCCTTAGGAAAAGAAACATTTGTGCGTTTTAGACAACTCATGAATATTATTGAATTTAAAAAAAAAAACTAAGATATTAATGAATCCTAAAAAGAAAAGGAAAATAATTTATTTTTGATTTAAAATTTTGAAATTAAAATGAAATGTATGATAAAAGTGGGAGTGTTAAGAATATTTATCACATTATATCCCACTGTGTTTACCTCCAATACTTCTACTGTATTTACTTCCAATACATCTTTACTTAAGTACACACATGCTACATGTACAAACATATGTATACTATTAATAAAGTTAGTTCTCTACAAACACTCAAACCTTTCGGTCTAGTTTTATCAGGTTATGGGCCGATCAAAGACTTATTAGTTTGAGTCCGTCATTGGTCAATTACCTCTCAGATCCGGGAGAAGTGAATCTAGGAACCACTCATAAAGATTGCGCTCAAGTTTTACCGGTCATAAGTAAAACAAAAATACGCAAAATGGGTGTAGAGGAGATTTCAAAGACAGTGGCCAGGCTAGTACCTGTGTTTACTGGTGCAGCTTCAGAAGATTTACGGTCAGAAGTTAACAGATTCATTCAAGGTTGTGAGCTTGCAAAGCGAAGCATAAGCCCTGATGAGTTGCAGGACTTCTTTGACTGTGTTAAGCAAAGATTATTTTGAGACGCGTACAACATTGTGTTGCCAAAGCCCTACTGTACGGAGTGCCAAACATATGGTCATGAGGCAAGTAGACAGTGCCATGGAGACAAAGAATGGAATCAGAGTAAAAGGCAGCCAGCTACGAGGCGCCCGGTTCCACTCTTGAGGGACAGCAGGGGTAACTTCAGTAGTCCCCGAGATAATTCAACGGAAGGAATTAACCAAGGAAGAAATCCTTTCAAAACTGGGAGTGGTCAGCAGCGATCAAATTGGAATTCCAGAAGTGAAGCAAGGATAAGCAACACCAAACAGGGGTTGAGATGTTTCTCATGTGGACGAATGGGACATCGGGCAGCGGAATGCAGGGATGGACAATCCCAACAAAGGAACCAGGGAAACTTCCAGCGGCCCAGGCGAGGCCAGTAGACTGGAAATCAGAAAGAAAGGAAGTAATAATTAGGCCGGAAGTACGTGTGAGTAGTAATGTAGAAACTACAGTCCAGGAGAAGGAGGAGCAAGAGGCTTTTCAATATCGTGAAGAGTTAGGAAGTGGATACGCATCCATGTTGGGAACAGAAGGACATTGATTCGCTATGAGCAGGATAGGTGATGCCTTCATCGAGATACCCTGCAAGGAATCAGCCATTGTCATGGGTGGACACTAGCCTCGTAAAATCTAGTGTTTTACGGAAGGGGCTAGACATTAATCAAATGGACTTAAGAACGCTTAACGGAGCGTTTGGAGGGTGCATTAGGACATTGGGGTCGCTCAGAATAGGGCACAGTGGAGTTAAGGGTATGAGTTTTAGAGTGCACGCAGTGGAAGTGGATAGGAAAGGTATCCCGGCTGATGGGATAATTTGCCGCGATAATCTTTGGGGACGCACCATACTGGATGCGCTCGACAAGTAGTTATCATTCTATGATAACAATGAGCATAGAATCCTTACTTTTCCATTAACGTCATGGCAGGAAGGAACCGTGACTAGGGTTAAGAAGTGTGGTATGGAGGTAGTAAACGGAAGGTCAACCAGAGTAGTTACTATGCATGTAAAAACGAAACTTAGGACTGTTGTTTTGCACAAGCAGCAGCTAGCGGAGGGCGTATATATGGGAGAAACCATAACGCACGTTGACAAGGTAAGGTGTACGCTTGCGTACTCAACGCATCGGAAAAGGACTACCTTATGGATGAGGATTTTAGGCCCAAGTTCACTAGTTACGATAATTTTAAGGAACCGAATTATAGATCGGTAAATCAGATTAAACAAGTTGATATAAGAAAAAGAATGGAGAGAGTGCTAGAATCACTGAAGTTAGACCCAAGCGTAAATTCACAAGAGAAGGCATAAATGGAAGCTATTTGTGCGTCATTCCATGACATATTTTTGCTGGAAGGAGACCAGTTGACATATACACCAGAGGTAGAGCATGAAATACCTACTAGAGTGGATCAACCACCAATTAACCAGAAGCAATAGAGATTGCCACAAGCTCAAAAAGATGAGGTAAATAGGCAAGTGCAGGGAATATTAGAAGATATCATAATCTCACCGAGTATCTCGCCTTGGAACTCTCCAATAATTTTGGTACCAAAGAAGGGAGGTGCTCACGGTCAGAAGAAGTGGAGAATGGTCGTCGATTTTAGGAAATTGAACGACGCCACTATCAAGCAGGTGTTCCCGATACCAAGGATAGAAGGGATTCTGGATCAATTGGGGTATAGTAGATATTTTTCTACGCTTGATTTAGCGAGTGGCTACCACCAAGTTCTGGTGGATACCCAGGATAAGCAGAAAACCGCTCTCAGCACCGGTTTAGGGCATTATGAGTTTAATAGAATGCCGTTTGGATTAATAGGAGCACCGGCTACTTTCCAACGGCTAATGAACCATGTGCTAACAGGCTTGCAAGGGTTAGATTGTTTTGTGTATCTCGATGATATTGTAATTTATGGGAAGAACTTGCAGCAGCATTCGCAACGCTTGTGCAAGGTGCTCCAGAAATTACGAGAACACAATTTGAAATTGAGCACGGAGAAGTTTCAATTTTTGCGAAGAGAGGTGGTTTATTTAGGCCATCGATGCTCAGAAGCAGGAGCACTGCTTGACACGCAGAAGGTGAAATGCGTTAAAAATTTAGCGATTCCGAGAAACAGAAAGGAAGAGCAAGCATTCCTAGGACTAGTGAACTATTATAGAAAGTTCGTAGAAGGACTAGCCGGAATTGCTTTCCCCAGTGAATAAGTTGCTACGAAAAGAGGCAAAGTTCGAATGGACAGAGAGCTGTCAGCAAGCATTCGAGAGACTAAAGGAAATAATTAGCTAGCCACCAATTTTGGCGTACCCCGATTTTGAGCAAACTTTTTTGTTGACCACTGATGCTAGCAATGAAGCATTAGGGGCAGTATTGTCACAAGGGGAAGTCGGTAATGACCGACCAATAGCAATCGCTTAGCGATACGGAGAAAAGATACTCCACAATAGAGAAGGAATTCCTAGCCATAGTGTGGGCTACGAAGAATTTTAGGGCATATCTGCTAGGACGCCCATTTAAGATATACACTGATCACCAGCCGTTGAGAGGCATAGCCATAGCAATGCGGGTGACGCTGCTAATGAACAAGGAGCCAGTAGTGTGGAATGGCTGGAGGATATAAAGGATATCCTGGCTGTGTTAAAGGGTTTCCATGATTCACCTCTAGGTGGACACCAGGGATTCTGGAAAACCCATGACAGAATTAGGCGAGTATACGGATGGAAAGGTATGCTCAAAGACATAAAAAAATATGTAAAGAGTTGCCCAAAGTGCCAGGTCAACAAAAGTTCAAGGCTAACAAAGATGCCAATGGTGCTAACTGACACACCAAAACAACCGTTTGATAAAGTTCATATGGATATTGTAGGTATTTTACCTGAGACAGTTTCGGGAAACAAGTACATATTGACGTTCCAAGATGATTTCTCAAAGTATATGGCGTGCGTGGCTATACCCGATGCTGAAGCAGGTACGGTGGCCAAGGCTTTATTTGATGAAATAATAGCACGGTACAACATACCTAAGGTTTTGATAACCGACAATGGTTCCAATTTTGTATCGATATTATTCTCAGAAACTTGTAAAATGCTGGGAATCAAGAAGTTGCACATAACACCATATCATCCACAGGCGAATGGCTCATTGGAACGTAGTCATCGACCTAGGGCCGAGTACTTGCGCAGTTTTGCCACAGAAGACGGCTCCAATTGGGATCAATGGTTGACCACTGCAATGCATGTACACAATAATACGGTACATGTATCAGCGAAGCAAACTCCGTTCAGGACGCTCTACGGGTTTGATTTCAACATGCCAGCAAATCTGAAGTGCAAATGTGCGCCAGTGTACAATGCTGATGACCCGAATAAAGTGCAAAAGTATCAGCTACAGCGAGCGCACGAGTTGGTCAGAGAAAACCAGGATTGTGCTAAACGAGTAGCCAGGGAAGCCTATAACAAGGTACTAAACCCAGTCGTTTTTAACGTGGGTGATCAAGTACTCATGAAGAATCAGGCTAGGAGAAACAAATTCGTATGTAGTAGCAGAGATCTGAAGCCCAGTTACAAAAGTCGTAACGATTAAGAGCAAAAATAAAAAGCTACATAATAATTTGTTGAGATTATTCCACATTAGACCACGCGACTAAAGACAAGTGTTAATAGTGTTTTACAAATGTTAACACAAGAGTAACAATGTAAACATGTACGTGTGTGTATCCAATAACACAAGCAGCGCCGATTTTCAGAGTCAATGCCAGTAAAAGTGTGCCACTTAAACTCGGGCAAGTAAAATTGACGTAATGAAAATCTGCTTATTAAGCACTATTGCCGAATGAAGACAGTAGAGAAAAATATTTTTGTTTACATATTAAATAATAATAAACGGGCTCATTGCACGTAATTAAAAAATAAAATAAAATAATAAGACAGTCGTGGGTAAGTAATATAAAACTTCGAATATGTACATACGACGGTTAATGAAATGAAAGCAGTAGCGCCGGCACCGTTGGTGAAGTAAATGTATGTAACTGTATAATGTACAGAATGAATGTACGAGGGAATATTTAAAGAAGTAAGTATTCTAGTTGTAGGAATGGGTATGGCCATATAAGTAAGTATGTAGGGACATATGATTAGGAATTGGGAATTTGCAGATACTGCAGCAGGCTATATGTAGATATACTCGTACATAGGTTTTAACTGTTTATTGATTAGGAAATTAGCGTATGGAAATTTGAATAAATGTATATGTTGGGATATAAAAAAAAAATGTATAGGTTGATTGGGAAAATAAGCAATTAATTCTAGGTAATTTTAAGCGCCTCGAATGTATGTATGTAGCCATATACGAGCTAATTACAGGATGGAAAATATAATCGTTAATGGATATATACATATCAGGCTAGAAGTAAATTTAAATAAAAAGTAATTGTATGCGATGAAAGATATAGTCATGCAATGGACAAAGTTTTGACACAAACGGGATTATTTTATATAATCTGGTTTTTGTCGGAGGGCCAATGAATTCGTTCAAAACTGAAATGAGTGATAACTCACGTGTTGAAAAAGAGCATGGAAAAATTTTAAACAAAGCAAAACTGATGCCCTATATGGCTATGGAAACACATAGTCCAGTCCTCTTTTCCTCTAGGATGCAGTAGCGAATCCAAGAATGTAAGGGGAAAAGACGAGTGGACGCAAATTGAATGGTATAGCATTCAATTGTAAAAGCATGTTGTAGAAATATTGTTTTTTTTTATATATTCATGAATAGCGTATGTTTAAGAAAAGTTAAAGATTAAAAAAATTATAATTTGGGTAAAGTTCACATTGGAAACAAAAGTAGTTTAGAAAATAATTAGAATTACAAAAATTAATTATTAAAAATCTAACTTTATAATGAAATAGGTGTAATTATAAAAAAAATACAAATCATACTAAATAGGAAAATTATACCCAAGAAAATATAGTACATATAGTGTATTTATTTAAATATTATATAATTTTGAATTTCATTTATTAAATTGACTTATGAAATGTTTGACAAAAATTAAACATAGAAGAAATATCAAACTAAAGTGTATACAAGAAAATTAAGAAAATTATTATAGGTGTTCTCTAAATAGCTCTGATGATGTGAAGCGAAGCAGGAAGTTCCGGGAACAGCGGATATTGGAACACGGTCCGGACTAAGGGACCAACATAGTATTCGGAAAGATGTGTTTTTGAAAATCAGAGATTTCTGGCAGCTATCCAAGGTTTGGGAATCCGGTTGTGACCGCAAGGATGCCAATATATTGAATTGGGGATGAATGGTGACGGATTTATTTTTCTTTGCGGAACGGCATATGGCCGCAGCATTTGAACGCGTTGTGGATGAGTTATTGACTAATAATAATTGAATAAGCAGAGGAATAAGCAGAGGAAATTTGGCTCACGGAAGTTAATTGCTTCATTGAAGTATATGTCCAATCTAGAGTATGAACATATGAAATGTGATTTACATATGAAATATGATTTAATACAAGAGGACACAGAGACTGGTAACCGATCAGAGTACACAAATTACATAATTAAATGTGTGTCTCAGAGAAATACCGATTGTCTCCACATCAAAGCCAAACGATGTCAAATACCATTGTGAGGAAGCTCAAGAGAAACACTTCAACCATAAAACGCATTGCTGCAAAGTAAGAAGGTGTATTGTAATCTGTCATGTATTCCAAAAGTTTTTTACAAGTTGAATACTATAAGCAGAGGCAGTAACACCTACAGCCGTGGGGCACGCTATATAAATGGAAAGAAGAAGGCCATTACAAGCAAAGTTTTAATGGCAAACCAAGTCGCCAACCTATAACATCTTTGTACGTACCGATCCAGAAAGAAGGGAGGGGTATGCAGAGTTCATCGAGGGATTTCGCTCCGTCAACAGCAGCCGTCAACTGGATCAGCAGTTAGCAGAAGTATAACGTACTATTTTAGATATAAATATCATAGTAGAATATAAGATCTTAAGTATACGATTAAATTGTATTATCGCTAGTTGTTGAAAATTGTATATACGCCAGTGAGAAAAGAGTCGATGAAAGACCAAATATAAAAAGGGGAATATAAAAAAAAGATGGAAATAAAAGAACAAAATAAAACAAAAGGAAAAAAAGAAGAAAAAAAATAGAAATAAAATAACAAAATAAAACAAAAGAGGAAAAAGAAAAGCACACAAAATAAAAGAACAGAATACAACAATTGAACCCAAATAAGGCGAATTTGAAAAAGAAAAACTATACATATGTACTATAGGATTAAGAAAATGCACAGATTGTTTAAATTGCAGAAAAGAGAAAAATAGTGTAAAGATTCATTAGAAGTTAGTTGCACTAACTTCTTTTAGAAAGGGGGGAGGGATGTTGTGAGTTAGAATCAAGCTGCCTGCGTGTAGTGTCTCACATCATCGACTCCTAACAGATGACATTCTGTGTGATTAGCATGTGTTAAAGTTACGTACGAAAGCACATATTTTTAGGGTGCGAGTATTTAGAATTAATATTACCTATGTAATATTTATTATGTAAACTTTTAGGGTGCTACAGTTTTGCAGTCGAGCCACCGAAGGGCATTGAAAGTTAGAATGCACCATCAGCATTTCAGAATGGCGTAGGTCAGTTGGCTTGACCAACTGACACCAATTAACAGGTGCGAAACTGGAACACCAGAAGGGTCAGTTTTTGTATTGTAATTGTGAATTGTAAATAGTATATAAGAGTTAGTAAGAAGTAAGAATAAATGGCTTGTGATTCAAAAACTAAAAGTGTAATGTTGTGATTTTTCCAAAGAGTGATTTAGGGTTTTCAGCCACACGCGCACAGCAGAAGGACGTCCCGAGGACAACAAGGACACCACCCCAACAGCTCGTTGGCTCCGATATCCCACTTAGCTGTTGTCTTCCTTTGCACCAGCTGCTAATCCGTCTTAGTGGCTTGCTCCCACCTGTTTATTGCTGCTTTATTGTTCTGTTGCTGCAGCTGTTGTCACTGTGGCTTCGGAGACACAAAACAAGTCCGCTTTTTTGTTGGAAGTGGGGATACCTCCACCATGCCGTCAGTTTGCGCTGCTGTCCATCGTTCTCTTGGTCTGCACTCTGCTGATCTACGGTGACGTTTGTGTTGCCTTCGCTGTGGCTTCACCTGCTTCTTTGTTGCTTTATGATGCAGCCTACTGATGTCCGCGAGAAGGGATCTCATCGCCTTGTTGATATTGCACTGACATGTCGGTCAACTCTTCGATTTTCTTTCCCATTATCACGAGAGTATCCGCACGCACAATGCCCTTGATTTCAGCATTCTCTTGCTTCTCGGGGTTACCAGTCTCTGTTAGCATAAATTGTGTGTCGATCGATGTTGGAGTCGAAACTACCTCGCTATCGGTGTCACAATTCTCAGCGTAATTTTCTATTCCCCGACAACGAGCGGTGCACTAATGCACGCAGTCATTTTGCGCACCCCGGGGGGCGATCGCTGGATGCTCATAATTTAAGTAAATTTGCAAAATTATCTCTATCCACTTTTCCTCTTCTCTTTTTTTTAGTATATATTAACTAATCCCTTAGGGGGGAAAAGAAACCAAAGGGGGAAAACAAACCAAAGAAGGAAGAAGAAAAAACAATAGGGGGAAAGAAAATGTACACTAAAAGCAATACTAATCTGATGTCCGGGCGTATTGGCAACACTTTTTTTAATTTTATTGTGAGTCCTAATGTAATGTAAAAGGGAGGTATATCATGTACTATGACCTAATAGATCTATTGTACAACCCTCTGCTAATATAGGATAACCCTATAGAAACTCATCCATCTTTGCTATCCTTAGAAATACTAGGATATCAGCTGGATCTAGCTTTGCTATTTCATTACCTGGTATCAAATATGATCCCAGGCATTTGTATCTGTTGTGCATCAGTGCTCCACAGCTGCCTAATATGTTTCCTCGTCGCAGAATCTGCACAATGAACTTGAAACGATTCCTAAGTTGCTTAGGTGTCCCTTGAGCTTACAGTGACCAGTCAAAAGCCCGGTCAGTATTCTTAAGCTGTTTTTGGGCAAGACAATGCAAAATTTGGATCTTTTGCAGTTGTAGTTGCCCAAAAGTAGAGAGTCCTATGTCTTCACTCAGCTGAACACATACACCATCTCCTACGCTCTCTCAATTTATTTTTGGATAAACCAGTTGAGAGTCGAGAGCCGGCAGAACAATGCGGCGATATGCGTAGGCAATTTAATCACGATTTAGTAAATAAACAGCAGAAAAGTTTTCGCCTGGGCACAAAATTCAACGTCACCACCACTTAGTCCCCGCGCACAGATGTTTGGTATTTTCGGCTCCAATCCGCTCGGCTCCACCCAAGCAGAGATCGGCATAGTTCGCGCTCAGCACAACGGATAAACCGGTACAGAGTTAAAACTACCACAAATCATGGACAGAAACACCCTAATTAAGCACTTTTAACTCGATCGCGTCAAACAATCCAAGCCGCACCATCCACTACACGGGGTGCCCACTTTGGCCACCCTTTCCAGGATACCTAGCACAAATTAAAGTTTATTTACAGCGCAAACTTTACTTCTTTTACAGGATATTCTTTTACAATTTCAATTTTATTCAGAGTTACAAAACGATTATGTGTTAAGGTAGTCATGATAATTTGTAGGGAGGGAAAGTGTGGTACATGGAGGAAAAGACTCGTAGAGTTAGGGAGTGAGCATAAGTCCATGTTGGGAACAAAAGGATGTTGTTGTCGGAAGGTGTCCCGGCAGATGGGATATTTGTGCGCGTATCTTTGGGGCCGCACCACACTATATGCATTGGACAAATGACTGCCGTTTTTTATAGGAATAAACGTTAGATCCTTACTGTTCCACTGACGCCATGGCAGGAAGAGGATGTGAATAGGGTTAGGAATGGTAGTTTGGAGATATTAAGCGCGAGGTCAACGAGAGTAGTTACTCTGCATATAAACACTAAATTTTCAACTGTTGTCCTGCAAAAGCAGCAGCTGACGGAAGGTATCTACATAGGAGAAACCATAACGCACGTTCACAGGACTAAAGTGTACGCTTATGTACTGTACTTCCGAAAACGTATTCATTGTAAATAGAGATCTTTGGCCTAGGTTAACTAGTTACAATAATTTTAAGGAACCAATCGATTTACCAGATTAAGTAGGTAGATATAAGAAAGAGGATGGAAAGAATACTAGAATCAATAAAGTTAGATCAAAGAGTAAACTCGGAGGCGAAGGCATCTATAGAAGCCATTGTCCGTCCTTCCTCAACATATTCTTTTTAGAGGGCGGTTAAAACTATGTTCCCACCAACAGGGATTGCTCTCATCTTTTCTCTCGGTTTAACCGAGTTAGAGAGTTAACCTTATGTAAACAATGGTTTACGCCTTTTTTTATATGGAATTTTTCAGGTGAAGATAAATCACGGTTAAACCCGAAGTTGAGAGCGAGTTTACTTGTGGTTAATAAAGCTCTTTTACTATTTGATTAGAGAGCTTTTTTATTGTTTGCATTTTTGTCATTGCCAGGTCGATATATTTTTAATCAATTATATATGGAAATTTGAAAATTTTTAATTTTTCATATTCAAACCTATTTTAATCATATTTATGCAAAATAAGTTGAATTTTATAATTAAAGAATGAAATTGTATATTCTTTAGTGAAGTTTGCACAAACTTATTGCTATTTTTATTTGTTGTCTTAAAAATTTTTCTGAGGGAATTCTTGGTGTGTCAACACTGCTTATTTGTTTACATTTTTAAAATTATTTACATTCCGAACGTTTAAAAAATAAATAAAAATTAAAAATACTAATTATGGATGGTACTCCAATTAAAAAAAGAAAAGTGTGGACCGAAGGAGAGGAAGTACTATTCTTAAATTTATGGGAGGAGAAAATGCCAGATCTTCCTGGTATGCGCAGAAAACACGCAAATAAATTTAATAAAAATGTCTTCCTCCGCAGCAATTCCACACTTATTTTATTGATCTGCTCAATTTTCATAAAATTTTCTCTCAAAACTAAATATTGATTAATAACAAATAAAATTTTTCCGATTTTATTCAACATTGTGTATCTTTTAATGTTTCGACAGGAAGGATTTTGGCGGGAAACTTAACATAATTAAACTTTTTATTTCGGTGGGAACGATTGACAGATTGTCACGAGTTTCGCTTTCTCAAAAAGTGGTTAAGTAGTAGAGCTTTAGGTGGGAACATAGCACAACTGTTGTAAAAACCGGATGTAGAAAATGATATACCGATTAAAGCAAATCAGCCGCAAATTAATCAAAACAGTACAGATTGCCGCGGACACACAAGGACGAAGTAAACAGCCAAGTCCAAGAGATGTTGAAAGACAACATAATTTTACCAAGTATTTCGCCTTGGAATTCACTAATTATTTGGGTGCCTAGGAAGGGGATACCAAGGGTCAGAAGATGTGGAGAATGGTCGTTGATTCTAGAAAATTTAACGACGCAGGTGATCCCGATACCAAGGATAGAAGAAATCCTGTACCAATTAGGGCACAGTAGATATTTTTCCACGGTTTATTTAGCAAATGGCTACCATCAGGCTTTGGTGGATACCAAAGACAAGCTAAAAGCTGCGTTTGCAATTCGGATTGATAGAAGCACTAACATCTCGATTATATTGTAATTTATGGGAACAACTTGCAACCTAATTCGCAACGCTTGTTCAAGTAAATTTTTGCGAAGAGAGGTGATTTGTTTGGGCCATCGTTGTTTAGAGGCAGGAGCACTGCCAGACCTTCAGAAGGTGGAATGCATGAAGAATCTATCAATCCCGAAAAATACAAAAGAAGTGCAAACATTCTTAGGTCTAGTGAACAATTATACAGGGTGGCCCAAATGAGACCTAGTGATGTTAAACACGTGTAACTCTTGTAATAACGTGTTTTTTTAAATGATTTATTTTAATATGTTAAAAACATTTTATGGAAATTGGACGTGACTATGTGTGAAATATAACATCAGACAAATGACCACCATTTTGCTCGATACAGGCATTGGCTCTTTTTAGCGTATTTTGCATTACACGGTGTAATGTTTCTGGCTGCAGGCGCTGTATTTCGTCTCGAATATTCTGCTTGAGCTGTCCAAGTGTTTGTGGTTTGTTAACATACACTTTGTCTTTTAAATATCCCCATAAAAAAAAAATCGGCCGCAGTTAAATCTGGTGAACGAGGAGGCCAAGGGAAATCTGAATTTCTTGAAATTATGCGAATAGCGTACTGTAGTCGTTGTTGGGGGTCTTGCGGTAGAAGCTGTTGCACAATTTGAACTTTGTATGGATACATCTTAAGATCCAACTTTAAAATTCTCTGTAATGTTGTTCTGGGTATACCCAATTGGCCGGAACGGAGACGAGTTGAGACAGATGAATCATTTGCAACACTCTGCTGCACAGCTTCCACGTCGTCTTCAGTACGAATATTTCGATTAGCACCTCTTCCTGGACGGTCGGCAACTGAACCCACTTCCTCAAAACGGCGAAGTAAACTTGTAATCATGGAAGATGTGGGCGCTGATCTTACGTTAAGAAAACGGCGATAATTTCGCTGCGTCAAAACAATTGATCGTTGAGAAGAATAATAAAATTCGATAATTTTAATGCGTTGTTGTGGACTGTACGTATTCATTTTAAATTTCCAAGAGTTCAGTTATTCGATTCGGACGTGCCAATTTACGTGAACGAAAACGTAACAAAGCTGAATTACGAAATAATGCGAGCGGCAATCCGCTTGAAAAAGCAAAAGCACTTGTTCGCAGTATTTACTTTGCGGGGTCTGGTACACGTGAAGTGTGCTGAGAATGCGAGAGCAACGCGTATAGATTCTTTGCAGCAGGTGAGCGGTCTTTTTCGTGGAGAGGAATGATTTGTCTTTCATGACAATTGTTGTATTTGATGTTTTCTCTTCTGAGCCTATATTCAATCATTTGATTTTAAATTACTGTTATGATATTATAATGCTACACTTTTTTATATTTTTTGTTGTGGATACTATATATGAGTATGTATACTTAAGTAAGTTATTATTGTTCACAGTTGTGCAGAATTCATTGTACCTTTTTAAATGCTCTTGCGGGTTGCTCGTAAGTTCAGATCGTAACCAAACTGTATGTGTTTGCCAAATTAATATTAAGGAGAGTATATGATCGTATACTCTCATTGCTAACTCATCGTAGCTACAGTCATTCCGAATGGTCTAATTAACCTATCAGTGGGTTCCAGAGATAGTAATTATAACCTTATTCGTATTCTTGGTAGATTACAAATGGGAATGAAAATTTGCCATATAAATGCACAAAGCTTAATGAATAAGATGGATGAGTTCAAATATCTATTTGAGGGTTCTGGCGTTGATTTTGTTTGTGTGGTTCATGCTATCAATGCAGAGTAGTTTATTTGGTGTCAATGGATACAGATTGTTTCGTGTGGATAGAGTGACTCATGCCGGCGGGGTGGCAATTTTTGTGAGGGATGGTATTGCGTGCAAAGTCCATAGCAAATCAGTTTCTGAAGGTCAGATTGAGTATTTGTTTTTAAGTGTTGACAATGGAGTTGAAAGACTTCTTGTGGGCTGTGTCTACAGACCTAATCGTACAATTGACATACAATCACTGATAGATCACATTCGGGCAATTTCTTTGGACTTTCAAAGTATTGTTATTGCAGGAGACTTCAATAGCAATATTCTAGTTGAGAGCGGACTGGTCACGGAAATGTTGGCATTGGGCTTGGTTTCCGCTAATACAACATCACCGACACATTTTACGGGGACAAACAGTTCGCTGTTGGACGTGTATTTTATTGATGATTTGAAGAAGATTAAAATTTACGAACAACTCCCTACTCCCTGTTTTTCAAAACATGACCTTATTTTTCTGATGCTTGATTTTACACTTAATATGACAACCAAAGTTTTGAGCTACCGAGATTTTAAAAATATTGACTACCAACGTTTGTGTTCTAAACTTGACACTGTACAATGGAACTTGATATATTTTATGCCCTCAGTAAATGACAAAGTGGAATATCTACAATCTAATATTAAATGTCTTTTTGATGAGTTTGTCCCAAAGAAAGTGCGCACCGTTGAGCATAAAGAGCAGCCTTGGTTTACTAATAAAATCAAGAATTTAATTAACATACGTGACACTGCATACAGACGATGGAAGCGATATAAGCTCCCTCTTCTATATGAAACTTACAGAAATCTTAGAAGGCAGGTTACTAAAGATGTCAAAGCCGCTAAATACTCCCACTTCGGAAAAACATTTAGCAGTGCACTAACCAGTAAACAAACATGGAGCCATATTCGCAGCATAGGTATAGGGAATATTGCTACTTTTGGGAACATTAACATGGACCTAAATAGGAAATTTGTCAATCTTCCAACTGAAGCAGTGCAAAAGAATGCTTATGCAAACTGTTGTAGTTCTATGTCCTCTGATATTATGTTTGGATTTTCTGGTGTTGACGTGTCAGATGTATTGGAGGGCTTTCTGGGTATAAAGTCAAATGCTTGTGGTACTGATGAGATTCACCCTGTCTTTGTTAAGGCCGTACTTCCTAAGCTGCTCTCAGTCATAACTCATATTTTTAATACTGTTATAACGACATCAACTTTCCCTAATTGTTGGAAGTTAGGGAAAATTATTCCAACCCTAAAGTCTGATAACGATTATAAACCAATAGCAATTTTATCTTACCTGTCCAAGGTATTTTAACTAGTAATGGCGAAACAATTAAAAAAGTATTTAGCAGACAATAACATTATAACGGAACGACAGTCTGGGTTCATGCCAAGGAGGAGCTGCATAACGGCTCTGACTGATGTAGTGGAGAGTATTCGCGCATCACTTGACTTAAATAGGGCGTCTTTCTTGGTATTATTGGACCATTCAAAGGCATTTGACTGTGTTGACCACAATATTTTATGTACGAAGCTTCTGAGAATGTACAATCTCTCTCTCCGGCGCAGTGAAATTGATAGAATCATACCTTACAGATAGAACCCAAGCGGTTTACCAACCCAGTCAGTGCGATGATGAGGCATCGGATTTCTTGTCGGTAGTGCGAGGTGTACCTCAGGGGTCCATATTGGGGCCTCTTCTTTTTTGTATATATATAAATGATCTACCGACTGCATTGCATGATTGTGATATTCATCTGTATGCTGATGACGTCCAACTTTACATAAGCTGTAAAAGGGACGAAATTATTAATTGTGTCACTCAAATTAATAATGACTTATTTAATGTTTATAACTGGGCAAAGAAAAATGGGCTTTGCCTTAATCCTGCTAAGTCAAAATGTTTAGTGACTTACAAGAAACACTTTGATACCACAATACTACCCAGTATTATAATGAATGGGAGTTATATTTGATGGCACTCTAACATGGAGTAACCACGTTGCTGCCACGGTTGGCAAAGTTTGCGGTATGCTGCGTTCACTCTGGTCAGCGCAATATTTCACCCCACAAGGAATCAGAATGCTGTTGGCTAAGGCCTACCTTCTCCCAACATTGCTGTATGGCTGTTAAATTTTTGCGAATTGTGATGCAGCTAGCAAACGAAAGCTTAATGTCCTACTTAATAATATAACAAGGTATATTTATGGCTTGACTAGAACAGATCATGTATCCACGTTTTGGGATCACATTCGATCAACTCTTGGAGTCTAAGACTATCATCTTTCTTCTCAAGATTATTTACACCCGGGAACCTCCATATTTGTTTAGATGTCTCAGGTTCACACGTTCCTGTCGTTGTAACCAACTTGTCCCGTGCAAGCACTCGTCTCGTATGTCTGATCGTCAGTTTTTCGTGTATGCAGTAAGACTCTGGAACTCACTTCCTGTACGGCTGCGAAGTATTGGCAACACTGTACAGTTCAGGAATGAGCTTGAGGGCTACTTTCGGGCGCGGTGAATTTCTGGGCAATCTGTATTGCTTTGTTCATAAATTGTGATCTGTATTTATCTTATTGTTTATTGTTTTGTTGTTATATTTTTTAATTTAATATTTAAAGAACGGAGAGTACGTTTAACAATATTTAATTTTAATTGCTTAAATCATCCACTTATATAATTTTATAATTTTAAAACTTTATAATTTTATTTGTGTAAATCAATTTCTTTTATAATTTATATTTCATTTTACCTTGGAATGAATTGTTCCAGTTAAGTTAATTATTGAAAATATATATATATTTCATGTCGTTAGGACAGCTTAAAAAGGTTATTACCTTAATGTCCTAAGATCAATTTGTAGAGATAAATAAAATAAATAAATAAATAAATAAATCTGCAAAAAGAAAAAATAAATTATGTTAAAAAATAAAAAAGTTATTTGTGTTTCACATCAGCTGGTCTTATTTGGGCCACCCTGTAGAAAGGTCGTAGAAGGACTAGACGGAATTGCTTTGTGAATTAATAAGTTGCTACATAAGGAAGCCAAGTTCGAATAGACAGAGAACTGTCTAAAGGTATTCGAAATGCTAAAAGAACATGTCACCGCCGATTTTGGCATATCCCGATTTTGAAGAAAGTTATTTGTTGACCACTGATGCTGACAATGAAGCATTGAGAGCAGTGTTGTCACAAGGGTTAGTGGGAAATGACCGACCAATAGAATTCGTAAGCATTACGGATAGCGATATGGATAAGAGATACTCCACTATAGAGATGAATTTCTAGCCATTGCGTAGGGTAGGAAAAATTTTAGAGGATATCTGCTCGATGGACGCCTATTTAAAATGTATACCGACCACCATCTGCTGCGAGGCAAAGCGAATCTTAAAGATTAGACCTCCCGGTTGGCACGTTTTCGGCACAAGTTGTCCGAATGTGACTTTGAAAACATATATAAGACTAGGAAAAAGAATTTGAATGCAGATGATTTTTGTATGATACTACAAAAGCAGAAGATATCTGTAGTTCAGACCAGAGCAAGGACAAGGGCTAAGAACGAGATGCACCACCAGAAAGTCCAGCGGATGGGAGCGATGATAAGCTCACATAGTCAGCTAGAAGTGGGGAATGCGTGAACAATGAAGATGACATATTAAATGTCCTCAAAGGCTTCTATGATTCACCTCTAGGTGGACACCAGGATTCTTGGAAGACATACGAAAGGATTAGAAAAGTATTCGGTTGCAAGCGTATGCGTGGAGACATTAAGAAATATGTAAAGACCGAGACAACTTTTTGATAAAGTGCACATGAATATTGTAGGTATTTCATCTAAGACGGTTTCGGGAAACAAGGACATCTAAACGTTCCAAGATGATTTTTCGAAATATATTGCATGCGTGGCAGTACACGACGCCGAGAATGCCGAAAGTATTGGAGACCGATAACGGATGAAACTTCGTGTCAAAGTTGTTTTCCGAAAAGTGCAAACTGCTAGGCATTACAAAATTACAAATTACTCCATACCTACAGGCTTAATTTCAACATGCCGGAAAATCTGAAGCGTAAATGTGGTGATGACTGAAAAAAAAGTACGCAAATACCAGCTACAAAGAGCGCTTGAATTGGTTAGAGGAAACCAAGAACGGGCCAAACGAGTAGTTAGAGATGCATACAATAAGGTTGTAAACTCTGTAATTTTTCTTGTAGGTGACCGGTTGTTGATGAAAATTCAGAACGGATAGAATAAATTTTCTCTTGTGTGGATAGGAACGTATACGTAGCGGAGATCCGTAGTCCAGTTATCACAGTCGTAACAATTAAGGGCAAGCCCAGGACATTGCATAATAATTTCATTAAAGACCACACATTTGATCAACATGTGCTCATTATGTTATACACTCGTAAACACCACCAGGACAAATAAAGCAAGCTCATACATGCATAGCATGGCATTAAACATATCAAATAGCACGATTCCGGCTTCCAAAGTCAATATCCACGAAAGTGGGTCAATTTAACTATGTAGGTAATTAAAAAGTTGCATAATATAAATATGCGAGCATGTACTGAAACTGGATAAAAATAAAATAAAATATATGCAAAGCAAATTATGAAATAAAATGGAAATATGCAATTCAGATGAATGCATTCATAACATGTACAGCTTAATGTGTGTAGTAGTAGTAGTAGTAGTGACTTCCGATGGTATTTGACGGCTTTTTCAAAAATACCATAATTCTTTCGAATGCTTGCAGCGCATCTTGGTCTAGATGGGATAGATGCTAATGTTCCGAGAACTATTCCCATCCTGCGAAACTACGCTTCAACCACAAACCGTCAAACCTTTTGGAGTTACTGGGCGGGAACCACAAAGTGTATCTTTGGCATTGAAATCTCTTAGTATCGAGAGAAGTAAAAAATGTTCGTCAATATTAGCTGTGTTTCTTTCAACGCGAGTGTAAATTAAACGCCAAAACGCTACCCGTCGCTTAACATTTTAGCTTTTGGCAGCATTGGTTTTGACAATTAAAATGCTTATACATACACATTCGTAAACAAATTTTAAAGAACAGGAAAAACAGAAAATGGCAAATTCGGAGGAAGCATTGGTAATTTAACTTTAATTTTGGTTAAGACCTACGACAAAGGAATACCAGTTTCTCTTATATTATTTTCATTTCAATCTCAATGAGAGTTTAAGAAAAATATATATAGTATATATTAACGGAAATCACAACAAAAATTACACTGTTGTGGGGCATATAGAAGACGCATCATAGCAATTGCGGTTGTGATCAATCCAGAGGCATCAAGCCATCAAACAAAGTGCAGATGATGTCCTGGGATAAAGCCAATTTCTCGAGATGTTGGCAGATATTCAGTAAATTTCAAAAAGCACAAAAAGTTGATATTATTATTATTATTATACCTTACACCATAATTAATTATGAGTCCAAGGTATTGGGGGAATGAGTACTAGCTACAGAGGCTTTCGACTCGAAGAGAAAAGGATTTTATAGAAAGAAGCATTTTGGAGACCAAGCCCGAGGCAGGATTTAAACCTGCTACCCTCGGGGTGTGAGTCTAACATGCTTACCACTAGACCACAGAGGGCGGCTAGTTTATATTAAAAGAAAGACTATTTACGAGTATGTAAAAAGGCAAGTCCACTTTGTGGATATGCAATGTTATTCTAAACTAAAAGGAAACATAGCTAGAAGAACAGATCATATGACTTAATGGATTCCAAAGGAGCGTCTATGGTAATATTAGTATCTTCTATCATGCACCCCGCCACACAAATGAGAAATTTGTCAATTCCACTGAAAAGGAATGCTTCTTGTAACAATAATTAACATTCCTTCTGAGTATAATGGATATCTGATGATGCTATATCTGACAAGTTGTTCCAACAAAATAAGAAATTTTTTGTACCATATTTCATATAAGTAGCGTACCTGTCGATTGGGGAGAATAGAAAAGGTCCTAGAGTCACCATTTTGGCTTTCCCTTAAACACACAAATTGGACAGCATAGTTTAGTTTATATGTGTAATCATTTTGTCAATATGAGGTCGTATAATGAATCACTCCAAATTGACCATCTTTTAAAGTTACTCCGAAGAAATGTGATAAAGTTACTATTAAGTATTAAGAACACCGAACATGCCCACTGAACTAATCCCTTACAAGCCACACACACGGTCATCGCGCAATCAGTCTCACAAACTATGTCATCAGAGAATACCTTGCCAAGGATTAGTGTAACAAGCTAGTTGCTAAGTACCTTAATTTCTAGACAGGCTTTTCATTCGATACAGTATGAATACAGCAGACCGCTAACAAAGGGGTGTCACCTTACTTCACCACATAAATTTGTAATATTAGTGTGTCAACAGTGATATGAGACATATTCCGATTCCACCCAAAAACCTGCGACTCCTACTCCACAACCCCGGTTGATTTAGTGAAGAAAACATCAATCTCAATGTCGCTTCCAAGAACTGAAAGATGAAATATGAATTTTTCAAAATATATATAAATATATTAGCAAATCTAATAATCGTCATTTTTCCGGTAACACCTTATATCCTTAAACATGCATCCATCGTCGCACATTCATTCCAGAACAATCTCTCATCACCAATAAAAGTATTGGTTGGATTTGGCTTTTTTTAATTAATTGTTTCCTTCGATAAATGTACAGAAATTTAAGTAATTTGAGGAGCAATCTTTGTACTACAGATTCTACGTCGTCCTCAGAGGCCTAGCGCTAACCACATAGTCGTGGGATTCGAATCCCGTCCCGAACTTGGTCTGTAATTCCTTATTTCTCGTTTTCTCTTCGAGAAATTAATTGCCTTTTTTCTCTTTGAGTTGTAGTCCTTAGTTGCCTTTTTCTCTTCAAGTCCTTACTTGCCTCTTTCTCTTCGAGTTGCAGTCCTTAATTGCCTTTTTCTCTTCGAGTTGCAGTCCTTAGTTGCCCGAACCCATTCTTCTTTGGTCATATATTAGTTAATTATGTTGTAAGGTTTAATAAATACATGATTTCTCCCTGATAATACATGCCTTTGTATATGTACCTGACTACATACATATACAGTTTAACTTTCACAGTATACGCCTAATTACATTGTTGTATCTGGACTCCATAAATTTGGTCCGACCTCATTCCATGCATTGGTCATGAAACTACTTTATCCAAGACTTAATCTGGTGTACAAAGAGAAAAAGGGGGTGATGATGAATGTCATAAACAATTCAAGGCACAATTTGATTGAAAGACTTTTGTTCTTATGTTATATCAGTCATATGTCCTTTGTATATATAGAGGTGCATCCTATTGCTGACTATGGGAACTCTTCCCGACTCGTACCACTCAGCAAACCGCGTAGAAATGCATTTAAACTTCTTTATTTTTACACTTCCTTCTGGTTTATCATATTTACTCTTACCCACCTATCAGCTTGGCAATCTTTGGGCGCAATTTTTCTAATTGCCGCCTCTTTGGCAATTTGGCGCGCATACGACGCAATGTTCCCGTGTGCATGTTGCGTTTTGTTGTTGTTTTCCCTTTTCTCATTGACTCGGTTGCAAAGCAAACAATTTTGTGCAAAAATCTGTCATGCTTTCAATTTCCAATTTTTGTAAGGTACTTTGTGTCTTTTGTGTGTGGTATGTGCCGAGTTTTTTCTTTGTTTTTTCCTGTGTGCTCTTAAAATTGTTCTACTCTGTGTAAAGAAAAAAATTGTATTTACATTTTTTTCATCTACTTTTACGTATGCTCTTGCATACCCGAGTGGGCTTTCTACTGGTTTTATGTTGCTGCCTTGTGCGGATCGTTCGCTGTTCATTTGTTATGTGACGCGGCAAACGTCTGTCGATTCCCCTGTTTTCAGCTACCATAGCACCCTGAGCAGCAACCACAACCAGCCGAATCTCAACGACCCTTCCCTTCCGATATGGCCAAGATAATATTTTATATATGTGATTATTTAGGTTACAACTATTTTATTGGAGGACAACAGTACTTTGCGTCGACTCAAAGAGCAATTGGAAATAAAAGAATCGCTTGACATGTTGTATGCGCAGAGTTCCAGTTCCAGCTCAAGCTCTGAAGGATCTGGCATAGACCAAGAGCAGCATACTAAATGCGATGAGTTTGTGGCAACTTTACAATCATGTGGTGATGCGGACTTCAGATCCCATATGAGGCTGCAGCGTAAAACTGTGGAATATTTAATATGTATGTATGAATGTAAAAGGATTAAAATTAAAATGAATTTTTGTTTGCATTTGCCCTTTTTTAAATTTTTTACCCATATGTTCGAATAGTAAGATATGCTTTGTTAGAAAACAAAATTATCCTATATTTGGCATTAAATAAATTTAAACGTTATTTAAAAAATGATTTCTTAATTTATTGAAAAATTTCTTTAATGAGAAAAATAATTCACTATAATATAAGCAATAAAGAGTACATTTTCAGTTACTTAAAATTAATAACATAAAATTTAAAAATTCAAATTCCTCCGTACGCGCCTGGTAGCATCTCAGCAGCCCCAATGTCGCCTCTCTACTCCATCGCTTCCGTTTGCTACTGAACACAAAAAAGAACAATTTCAATTGATTTCAATCAATCAAAATATTTATTAGTTAGTTTCACTTTCATTTTTAATTTAAAGTAAAAGTTATTAAATTATTTACAAACCTATTTTCTTTGTTCTCCATTTTATATGACAGCTTTTTATATAATTACAGCGGTTAATTCTTGGTTTACTCTGTTTCTCGTTCACAATAGACAAAAAAATAGTTTTGGCAGCACTTCTGTTTGAGGTGCTAAACTTTAAGCGCATACAAGCACCTTGTCTTAACTAAGCGGTCCATTTGTATGGATAAGCGGGCGTTTTATTCAGACTCGCGTTGAAAGAAACAGAGCTATTGTATCGGTAGATAGCTGAAACTATTGCATTGGGAAATATTTTATCCTATTTTGAATGAAACTTTCCTTAACACCAAGAGATTTGCGACAACGGTGTATCCATGGCTTTCCAAAATAAGTATGAGATCAGTAGACTATGAATGTGGAAACTGCTTGAACTCAAACTTGTATAGGTTACACCGTTAGCTTAGTGAAGCGTAGTTCCATTGTTAGATTTTTATGGTGTTTATGGTTTTGAAAATAGAGATTGTAATATAATGTTTTGGTTTCGCATCTTTCCTGTAGCATATTTTGCATAGAGCACATGATTTGTATCATAGATGCGATGAATGTTCCAATAATTTTGGAACGATGAATTAATATTTGGATTAATTTGTTTTTGCTGTGTGATGAGTTTTTGTTGGATATTTATATATACAGGCAGCTTCGATAATTGACTGTATGTTTGCCTTCGCAATTTGTTGGATTTATTAACATTTGTATCTGCTTTTGATTTCGGAAAGTTTTTTAGATTCGTGCAGTTCACCACAAATAACACGTAAATTAGGAAGTGTGCAATATGTTTTGGTGTCACCAAATTCTTGAAAATTTAGGCACTGAATTGGAGCAAAACGTTTTCGGGGTGCTTCGACTGTTATCTTTCTAAGAAGCATATAGCAGAATGTATATAAACTTTCTTGAGCTTCCTGTTGTCTCAGAAGAGTAATTGTGGAATCTTATTTTTGTTGTGTATATTGTATACGGATTTTTTTGAAATTCTTCTTGGGATAGTGCTACCTGAATTTCATTAATTTTTACATAAGATTCAATGCCCCTTAAACCCACCGACAGGCATTTACCAATTTTATGGTGGTAAGTGTAATATTTTGCTTTGTTTTTATGGACAAATTTGCTGTACTTACGTTCGTAGTAAATTTAGGCTTCGGTTTCATGCCTTGCAGCCTCAAAGATAGTTTTTCAGTTACAGCTGTTAGTGTGCTTGGCTGCACTTTGAAATGTACAAGCCCGACTTCAAACTTCTTTACTCGTTAAATTTAGTTAAAAACAAAAGGTGATATTCAATTTTCAGCAGTAGAAACAAATAATTGACAACGTAATAAACATTTATTTGCACTGAAAAAACACATGTGTATTCCGTGAAATTTATCTGTTGAATGTAAATAATATTAACATTTGGCTTTGCTGTGTTAGTAATTTACACAGCGTATGTTGCTTAATTGGATAAAAACAATAGGGGCATCATTCTAAAGGATTTTCCAACAAGAGGTGTTATTTTGAATCACCCGGTATTTCGGTAGCTGTCACTTCTGAAGCTTTTATTCTTTGACATTTGGCAAGTATAAACTACGCCATTACAAAAAATGGAACGATACACGCATCAACAATGCATTGAAATTATTAAAATTCACTACAAAAATGCTGGAAATCTTGCAGTCACAGTTCGCAAAACTAAAGCATTTTTGGGTCGTCGTGAAGCACCTTGTCGGACCGCAATACAGAAATTGGTGGAAAAATTGGAGCTGTTGGGACAAGTTAGTGATGTGAAGAATAAAACTCGTGCACGTCGCTCAGGCACAACTGAGAATATTGCTGCTGTAGCCCAAAGTGTTAAAGAAAACCCAGGTTTGTCCATTCCTAGTCGTTCTTTGCAATTGGGCATTCCACAAACGTCATTACACCGTATTTTGCATAAAGACTTGGGTCTTAAGGCTTATAAAGTTCAGTTAACACAATAACTCAAGCCGGCCGATCATCAACCACGTCGTGTCTTTGCTGATTGTGTACTTGAAATGCATGAAAATGATCCGGAATTCCATCGAAAAACTATTTTGATTGATGAGGCCCATTTCCACCGCGGTGGCTACGTCAACAAGCAAAATTGTCGCATCTGGGGCTCGGAAAACCCAAGAGTTATTGTTGATAAGCCTCTTCATCCTCAACGTATGATTGTTTGGTGCGGTTTATGGTCCGGCGGGGTCATTGGAACTCACTTTTTCGAAAATGAGGTTGGATCAACAGTTACGGTGAATGGATTGCGCTATCGAGAGATGATTAATGACTTTTTATGGTCGGATTTGGATGGTATTGATCTGGACAACGTTTACTTTCAACAAGACGGCGCTACGTGCCACACAAGCAACGAAACCATTGCTCTTTTACGGGAAAAGTTTCCGGACCGTGTTATCTCTCGAAGAGGTGATCACAATTGGCCACCGAGATCTTGTGATTTAACACCTTGCGACTTCTTCTTTTGGGGCCACGTGAAAGATAAGGTCTACGTCAACAGCCCAGCGTCGATTCAAGACCTCAAAGGTAGAATTCGTGAGGCTATCGAGGACATAGGGCAGCCACTTTGCGATTTGGTTATGGAAAATTTCATGAAAAGGATATGGTCCTGTAAGCGTGGTCGTGGTGGCCACTTGGCTGATGTTGTTTTTAATTAATAACGGCATACCGTCCTATTTATTACGAAATAAACATCCGATCATTTATCTAAAAATGCCATTTTTCTTTGAATACCAAAATAACACCTCTTATTGGAAAACCCTTTACATGGTGCCATATGAAGTTTCATTCGTATATTGCACATCCAGGATGTTCCTAAGCCGACAAGCATTGTCAAAGTTATTAAAAAATAAAAGAATAGAAGATTCCAATATTCCTCACCCCGTTGAACGAAAGTTCAACAGAAAAGAAATGCGAATGAATGTTGTTCATATTTGTTATATAAAATAACATTTAGCCACATGGTTTTGTAGTTTGTCCAGCCACACATTTATGGTGAATACTTGCGATTGTTGACGCCACTTCGCTTGGGGTGTCATGTTGACATTTTCTTAATTTGCTTATGTGCTGGTTCCGTCTGTGTGCGGAACTGACATTACACGGACAAGGCTTAGTGATACTGCCGAGGATCCGACTGTAAAATTATGGTACCGATGTGAGTGGAGTTGTTTGGGAAGATCACTTACTTGCTATGATTTCAATACTTTTTGTAGTGTGTGCGTTGTACCGATTTTCTTATTAATATGTTGAGTGTATGTTGATAGTGATAACATATAAAGGGTTTCTCAAAAGAAACGCTACAAAAGTAAATCGATAGTGACAGCAAACGACGCCATATTTTTTCCCGCTCTTTTGACATTTCTCTTCAGTAAGGTTTGCCATTTCATCATCCAAAGATACTCGTATACAAGCCAACAACGAGTCGAAATTATTAAAATTTACTACCGAAATTCGGAGTCAGTCGCCTCAACTTTAAGAGCGCTTCGTCCAATTTATGATGAGGCTCATTTCTGGCTGAATGGCTTCGTCAATAAGCAAAATTTGCGTTATTGGTTAGACAGCAATCCACACGTACTCCATGAGTCATCATTGCATCCCGAAAAAATTACGGTTTGGTGCGGTTTATGGGCCGGCGGCGTCATTGGGCCGTACTTCTTCCGTGATGATCAAGACCGGCACATTACTGTGAATGCGAATCGCTACCGTTCAATGATAACCGAATATTTTTGGCCCCAATTGGATAATATGGACTTGGAGGACATGTGGTTCCAACAGGACGGCGCCACAAGCCACACAGCGAATGCCACAATCAATTTACTGCCAACCAAGTTTGGTGAACGTGTTATCTCACGAAATGGCCCAGTCGATTGGCCGCCTCGGTTGTGCGATTTGATGCCGTTAGATTATTTCCTATGGGGCTACGTCAAGTCTATGGTCTATGCCAACAAGCCAGCGACGATTGATGAACTTCGTACGATTCGTCGATTTATGCTTGGAAACCGTTGAAAATTGGGTTCAGCGTCTGGACTTCTGCAAGCGTGCCCGTGGTGGCCATGCAAAAGAAATCGAGCTCCATACATAATGGCATCGAACGTACTTTCACAGGAATAAAGAATTTCATTGATATCTAAAACCTCTATCTATTCTATAGTTCAAAGCTTTCCATATGAAATCGCTGGTAATTTTCTTTAAGTGGCAATTTGGCATTGTGTTGTTATTGAACAAGCTTATTTTGCATTCACATATTTTGAGCCATAATTATATGGAAGTTGAATGTTGTAACTATCTTTATAATGTCGCAAGGGTCTACGAGGTACATTTAATGCCAGAAAAAAGCTACATTGATCTACTATTTAAATATTAAATTATTTACAAAAGAAAAGAGAATATGATACATTTGCTCAACCCAATCCAAGAGTACTGTATGTTTTATTCTGCACGTTGATACAGCTGACACCAACAGACTGGGAGCAAGGAAGTTAGAATTTGTACTTGTGCTCTACCAGTATTTAGGATTATATATTTTTATTTCCTCATGTACTTTCAGTATGGTAAGGTCGTTCCATAATATATTCTTACTGGTAAACCCTTGTACATTGACAATTATCAGCAATAATTTTGTTGGAATCTTTCTAAAATATTTATATTTCCATTTATTGCTGCGCCCCGCAGTAGACATGTGTTTAATAGAGATGTGCTTTTCTCACTTCAAACACCGATCAAGGTGTAACTTAAGATATTTAATAAGTACGGGGTAAGACGCAGCACTTGGGCAAAGGCAATGTTGCCTGTTATTTCTGATAGAACGTCAAGGGTTCTTTTGTCACTTGATAGGAGGGCATATGCAAAAGATAGGTATTGCAGACAGTGAATTTTGCCAGGCCTGTGAAGAGGATGATGAGACGGTCGACCACTTTTTGTGCGTATGCCTCGCTTTCGCTATAATCAGGTTCGAGGCACTGACATCTTAAGTGGTGCAAACTTAGGCTGCTAGGGACACAGGACTAAGGTTTGTTCACAAATCTGGTAGATTCAAAGAAAATTAAAATGGAAAAAAGCGGGGTTTTGGCAAATGGTGATATTTCAACCAACGTGGGTTCGAGAGCTGCCAAAGCAGCAGCAAATGTGGCACTTGGAGGCCTAAATGAGATATCACTGTCCTCTCTCCTGAGATGCCTCTGTTCTTCCGTCAATCAAAATGCCTGCGACTGTGGTGAGGAAAAAATTAAATAAACTGCCAGTCACATATATGTTTTCTGTGGCCATGCTCTCCTACAGGGTTTTGTCCCTTCCGTTAACTTGTCCTGGTAAAATACAAATACGGAGTCAGATGAAGAATCTCGCCTGCGTTCCGGTAATCTTCCAAGAAGGTAAGCCTAAGCCTACGGGCAGCATTCAGGGTCCAATGGAACCAAATGCTGGAAGAAGATGTCGAGGAACCATGCGTACTAGTCAAAGGTGTTGACCGAAAGAAGTATGAATATTTTACTGGAGTATAGAAGCGTCGCATATAAGCCATGCTTAGAGATGGTATGACTGTGGAGGAGGCTAAGGCGAAATAGCGCGAACGGTATGCCAAGGTTAAATAAAGCCAGGAATCTAACAAAGCGATTTTTTCGTCAAAACGGTTCAGGTCAAACCACAATTCACTAAGTGACGATACGTCAAAGCTGAAAAAGCTTAAGCTACCTCAGAGTGCGATTGACAACCCAAATCGAACACCAACGGTTCCTACAAATACAGCACCTCAAACTGGAAAAATACCCTGCAAAGGTACAGCAAAGACCTCCGTCATTCATACTAAGCACTCAGAGGAAAAATTGAGTGCTGAACAGATCGCATTATTTAAGAAGAGAATATTGTCTCAGGTGGATAAATCCGATAATCTCAACAATAATCTCTGCTTTATCAACTGCGTTTCTAGGGATGGGTGGCTGTCTACAAACAAGCAAAAATTTGGCTTGAGGCGAAACTTAAGATACTTAAACCTTTTCCTAACGCAAGCATAAGGATGGTGGAGGGTTCAAGCATGCCCCAGACCTTTATATGTGTTTCCTACCTGCCACCGGAAGATGTATAAACACCGGAGTTACTGCTGAGCAGACTGGCGAAGCAGAATGTCGGAATTTCAAACACCAACTGGAGGATACTTCGGTCTACGAAAGAGAGATGTGGGTCTGTCGGTTAGATTCTCAATCGACGAAAAATCGAAGCAGAGGAGAAAAACTTTTTCAGAACTACTTGCAGATCCAAATCAGGGTAAAGACAGGAGAAAAACAGACTACATCGAAAGCCAACTTTGTGAAGGTGAAGCAGACTGCCTCTGTAATTGGTGACTATATCCCATCGACATCCTAAGCTTTAGTAGCAGCAACAGCCCCAGAAGTAGCAGTGGTACACCAACGAAGAGGAAAGCGGCAAACCTTCGTCCATCATCTGAACGTACTGCGAAGACAGATGCACAATCTTCCAAAGAGAGAACAAAAGTACGTTTTGGCGTTTTCAGGCCACCCCTAGGATAATTTGCATCCTGTTTTAGAAACACCCAGACTCATCCGAGCGAGGGAGCCAAATAGATGCGGGCAGGACCTAAGGAACTAAGACCGATTCATAAATAAACGTGGGACTCAAGTGTATCCAGAATAACTTCCAACATGCCAAAGCTGCATCTGCTCTTTTGGAGCGGTTATTTAACCAGGGTCAACTAGATGTCGCCATTATCCAAGAAATATGTATATAAGAACCGGGTTAAGAGTTTACCAGGTGAGTTATTTTATGATATTTGCAAGGTAGGAAAACCCAGAACATATGTTCTGGTTAGACAGGATATAAATGCTCTCCTCATTCCAGAACACACTGCCAAGGACCATATCGCTTTGTGAAGATGCAGATTTTGGCAGGTGGGCTAAAGGTATATACTGTGGTCAACCTACTTGCCGGGCAACTCAGATGACCTTTCTTTCTTACAACTGAAGAGTCTCGTTGAATAGAGCAGCAAGAAAAATGACCACATCGTGATAGTTAGTGATACCAATGAACACCACACGATTTGGGGCAGCAAAAACATAAGCCAGTAAGGTGAGTGCCTTTTCAAATTTATTAACTGTAAAAGGTTAGAAATTTTGAATATAAGGAGCAAACCTACCTTCAGAAACAGAATCAGGGAAGAAGTCTTAGATCTTACTTTGTGTAATACATTTCTAAAAAACTACATCAGAGATTGGAAAGTATCAGAGGAAACTTCCATGTCTGACCACCTACATATATGATTCGAAATTGATTTCGATATCAAAGTAACTGCCACATACAGGAATCTAAAGTTCACTAACTGGGACACGTTCCAAAGCCTATTAGAAAACGATATGACTAGATGTAGCAGCGTGGTTAGAAACCCTGTTGAACTTGAAATAGCTAGTGAAATGACTTACACTGCTATAATAAATTCATACCACCATGCATGCCCAGAGAAAAATACCTTCAGACAGAATATGCTCTTTCCTCTCTACATGTGCAGAGCCCGGGCATTGACACAAACGGGCTGATATATATTGTTAAAACCGGGAAAATAAAGAAGGTTAAATTCTTGTTATGCGATTTGATAAAAAATCTGTCGATGTTTGGCGGTCGTGGTACGAAATTTGTCTAAACCTGTTTTTGGGAAGATTATATTCCATGTCTTCCCAAAGAAATATTCTAGGCACGTCTACTGTTGCCATAACAGAGATTAGCTTGCAGCATTCAAAAGGCGCTACAGCTCTCTCTAAGTAAACGGTTTACCAACTGCAGACATTCCCCTATATAACTGCTATTCAGGAACCATGGGTCTATAAAGATCGCCTACGTAGTCTGGGGGGCTGAAGGTGATAAAGGTACTATATGATGACACTAACAGTTGGCTAAGAAACACTCTGATAGTATCTTCTCAGTTGCAAATACAAATTAAATCAATTATGTTGCCAAGGTAGCCTCTAGATTGAGTTACAAAAGCCCCCTGGAATAAATTGAAGGAGGTATGGTATTGCGGGAAAACCTTAAAATCTCATCACAGTTATGCAACGAGCGTGACGTCGTGGTCGCGGTTGAGAAAATCAGCCCATCGCTCGATGTCAGTTTTACTGCTGCTTATCTGCCTCGTCGTTCTTTCAACCGGCCTCCGGGTTCATGTGCTTTATGAGTTGAGGGAGGAAAAGAGAAAATGACTTAAAAGGCAAATATTGAAGAGGACTGGGACCGATCTCTCTCTAAGTTTGGGGTTGCTACCTGGACCGTATTAACAAGGTTATAAAACATAACAACCTTATCCCGGAGCACTAATTTGGTTTTCGACAAAAACACTCAACTATACAGCAAGTTCATCGAGTAACCAACAAAATATTAAATAACTTAGACGGGAAAACTGGTGTGTCAATTTACCTAGATGTTGCAAAGGCATAGTGTGTAGCATGAAAGACTTTTACTGAAAGCTAAAAATATGTTACCGGAATACTTCGACCTAATTAAAAGTTACCTGGGCTATAGACACTTCTATGTGCAATACAACGACGAGTGCTCTGAGTTACGACAAAGAGACGCAGGTGTCCCTCAGGTAAGTGTACTAGGACCAACTCTTTATCTCTTCTACACAGCGGACATATCGAAACATCCATGCTGGCTACATTTGCAGATGACACTGTAATACTATCCGCAAGCAAATGCATAAAAGAAGCGACAGAACAAGTCAGAGTAGCGCTGAGCCAAGTAATAAATTGGTTCCACAAATGGGATATAAAAATAAACGAAGAAGAAAAAACACTACAAGTCATATACACTACTAAAAGGAAGTAAAACCATGTGAATATCTTTTTGAATAATAAAAAAGTCGCTCTCGTCAATGAATCTAAATACCTGGGTATTGTAATAGATAAAAAATTGACTTGGAAACCTCATATAATCTGCAAACGAAATAAAAAAAAATTTCAGACCACTCTACCTGATCCTCAATAAAAACTCAAGTTTATCAACAGAAAACAAACTCCTAATTTATAAAACAATAAAAAGTCTATTTGGATCCAAATATTGTTCAACGTCTACAAAGTAAAATTCTTCGAACCATAGTAAATGCACCCTGGTACACCATGAGGGCCTATAACGAGATCACAGCATCCCTTCCGTAAAGAATGAAATAAAAATATTTAAGCAGACATCATACTGCGCTTTTCAATTACACAAATCTACAAAAATAAGAAACTTATCAGACCAAGAAACTAACACAAGAAAACGACTAAGAAGACGAAAACCAGTAGACCTCCAATATAGTTAAATAAGCACACAATATGTAAATTACTAAATAACATGTTAATTTGTAATTTAATCACAGAATCACTATTACATATTGTTTATTTCGGCGCACTGATTTTGCAATAAAGTATTATTATACTAACTAATTGGTATATATTTCCACTCTAGTAATTTCACCAGGAAAAAATAGATGCGAAGGTTATCGAAGTGAAAATATCACTGGTATGGTGGCTTCAACGAGCCTTAAACTCCCACAATTGGGAGTGGAGGCATCTGGAATATGGCAGAAAGCAAACTCGAAGAGGAATAGATCTAGCCCAGGCGCAACATCGCGTCCCACTCCAAAACAATCCAAATTGGATAACTACTGGCTCGGAACACCTTCTTTAAACAGCTCGAATAGATTCGCTGCACTACACCAAGAAGAGGCACGTCAAGATGCAACAACTGACGTCCGGAGAGAACCAAAACCTCCACTTATTTTTGTTTCAGGCGTGAGTAATATAATTCCCCTAAAAGAATTACTTGAAGTAATTGCTAAGAAAGAATATGAACTCAGAGTTATAAATGGAGACGTTGTCAAAATATAACCAAAGTCGTCTGAAAAATACTCAGCCATTACAAAGGCTCTAACCGAAAAGAACACTGAGTTTTATACTTTTAAATTGGAGCAGGAAAGAGACTTTAACGTAGTACTAAGGGGTATGCACTGTTCAACCCCAATCGACGAAATAAGAAAAGCAATTGAGGAGATGGGTTATACAGTTGTTAACGTTTGTAATATGAGGCAAAGAACTACAAAAAAACCGCTTCCTATGTTTTACATCAGTCTGAAGCAATGCAGCAATAACAAAGGCATATACGAATGTAATACACTTATAAACACACGAATTAAAATTGAGCCACCTAGGAAGAAACGTGAGATTCCTCAATGTGTCCGATGCCAACGTTACGGACACACCAAGCGATACTGCAACCGTAGCCCACGATGCGTTAAATGTACAGGAAACCACCTTACTTCCGAATGTTCCCGCAAACTCGTCGCACAAAACGTTCGATGTGTGCTCTGCGAAGGCAATCATATCGCTACTTATAAAGGTTGTACTGTCTATAAGGAGCTGCAACAAAAGTCGTTCCCAGCACTCAGAAACAGAGAAGCGAGGAACATTAACCAGGAAGCGCCTCAAAGATCCGCTCCACGAACAACAACGTCGTATGCAAATGTAGTACGAAATAATACTCCGGTAGAAACCAATACGAACCTAACCACTCTGCTCAACAATCCAAATACTCAACTGAATGAGGATATGACCGAGCTAAAAACCATGCTTAAAGCATTGATGGGTCAAGTGAGTACACTGCTTAATCTACTAACCACAGTCGTAGCAAATATGTCGAAATGAATAAATTATTAAAAATCGCAGTCCGGAATGCCAATGGGCTCAGTCGTCATATCCCTGAAATATCAGGTTTCTTAGCAGACAAACATATTGACATTATGTTGATATCTGAAACGCATTTCACTGAAAAAAGTTACGCAAAAATTCCGCAATATGAACTATACTCCACAATCCACCCAGCTGGCACTGCGCGTGGGGGAACTGCTGTAATTATTCGCAACAGTATTGCACACGTGGAGCACGAATGTTATAAAAAGAAATAGCTACAATCAACGGTTATAACAATTGATGATTATAAAGGCCCCATCACAATTGCAGCAGTATATTGCCCTCCCAACCATCCAGTTAACTGCGAACCGTTCCAAGAATTTTATAACTCCCTAGGATCAAGATTCAACGCTGGGGGTGATTATAATGCTAAGCATCCACAATGGGGGTCTAGAATAACAACTCCTAGAGGCCGTAACCTATATAAAGCTATGCAACAAAACAGCCTGTCCCACCTATCAACGGGTGAGCCAACCTACTGGCCAACGGACAGAAACAAGCCACCAGACGTTATCGACTTTTTTGTATCCAAAAGTGTACCAAAAACAAACACTTCCATGGAATCGTGCCTGGACCTGTCATCAGATCACTCACCGATAGTTCTAACAATTAGCTGTGAGGTTCAGATCAGAGCAAGAACAATCTGTCTGCACAACAAAAGCACAAATTGGGAGCTGTTTAGACAAAGCATTATCGAGACTCTAGTCACCAATATTCCTTTAAAAAACAAAACAAATATAGACGATGCAGTAGAACTTTTCAACTCAGCCATTCAGCATGCTGCATGGACTTCCACATTTGAGCCCAGCTGTATAAGTAATCATCGTGATGTAAGCCAGGTTGTAAAGGAGCAACTAAAAGAAAAGCGGAGACTGCGTCGAATTTGGCAAATGACCAGAAGCCCCTATGACAAAAACCGGTTCAATTGCGCTACAAAGCAACTCAAAAACTCCCTACGGTCAACAAAAAATTCAGAAATACAAAGCTATCTCAGCAACTTGTCACCTTCACAGGCTTCAGTTTACTCTCTGTGGAAAGCTACAAAAAAACTAAATCAACCAACATCACATGTGCCACCTATTAAAACGAAAGATGGCGGATGGGCCAGATCTGACAAGGAAAAAGCACAGTCATTTGCTCTTCATTTATTAGAAGTATTTGCGCCGTTTCCAAGCAAATATCCACAAGAAGACATAAAAATAGCTGAATTACTAGATGCCCCATACCAAATGGATATTCCGATCCAGCATTTTAAACTAAAAGAAATTAGAGGAATTATCAAGAATACGCTAAAAGACAAAAAATCGCCGGGATATGACCTTATTACGAGCAGAATCCTTAAAGAGCTACCAGATTGCGGCTATAAATTCATTGCCCAATTATTCAATGGGATTATCCGCTGTGACCACTTCCCAAGCCAATGGAAAGTGGCTCAAATTATCCTTGTTCCCAAACCTGGGAAACCGGCAGAAGTGGTCACCTCATATAGACCAATTAGCTTGCTTCCGATACTTTCCAAAGTGTTTGAGAAACTTCTTTTGAAGCGACTCCTCCCAATCATCGAGTCAGAACAACTTATACCTTCCCATCAATTTGGATTCCGAAAGCATCATGCTACGATAGAACAAATAAATCGAGTATATGCATTTGTTCAGAATGCACTAGAAAATAGAGAATACTGTTCAGCTGCATTCCTGGATATCACCCAAGCATTCGACAAGGTGTGGCACCAAGGGTTACTATACAAATTGAAAATGCATTTACCCTATCACTACTTTGCCATATTAAAGTCCTACTTAGAAAGCAGATTCTTCATGGTCAAAGTTAACAGCGACGTAACTTCCCTCTATCCAATCAAGGCTGGTGTTCCACAAGGGAGCGTTTTGGGACCTGTGCTCTACACACTGATCACGGCTGACCTGCCGCTGACTGTTACCACATATACCGCAACTTTTGCAGATGATACTGTTGTAATGGCCTGCAACAAAAACCCCGTGTTAGCCTCGATGCATTTGCAGGAGAACCTGAACCAAAATGACTTATGGCTAGTCAGGTGGCGAATAAAAGCAAATGCAATAAAATCAGTGCAAACGACTTTTACCCTACGTGCAGGTTCTTGCCCTCCAGTGACACTAAGTAACTCCCAATTGGCACAAGCAGACCATGCAAAATACCTTGGGGTGCACCTGGATCGGCGGCTTATGTGGCGCTGTCACATCTTCTCCAAACGGAAACAACTTGGACTAACGCTTAGGTCATTGTTTTGGCTACTTGGACGAAGGTCAGCCCTAACACTTGGAAATAAAGTCCTGATATATAAGGTAATACTGAAGCACATATGGACTTATGGTATTCAAATTTGGGGATCAGCATCCAAGTCAAACCTGGACATCCTACAACGATTCCAATCAAAAGTCATACGACTGTGTGCTAATGCACCTTGGTATGTCAGCAACGACATCATTCATCGCGATCTAAACATCCCAAAAGTAAACGATGAAATCATGAAATATAGCCACTCATATCGCAAACGTCTTAGAGTCCATCCTAACAACCTAGCGGTAGAATTGATAACCAGCGATACCAGCGCGCGAAGACTAAAAAAATATGTACCATCGGACTTACCATTCAGATTTACCACCTAAGATCAAATTAGAAATAAAAAGTAAAAAATAAGATTAGATTAAAAAAAAAAAATAAAATAAATAAATAAATAATAATAATAATAATAAGGAATGAATGAAATTAATATATATATAAAATCTAACTTTGTTAAATTAATGTACCTAATGTATTGAATGCTACTGAAAATTCATACACATGTTTATAACCAAATATAATATAAGTAGTACTGAATGTCCAGCTGGACAGATTGTAGTTAAATTAATGGAGATAAAAAAAAAGTAATTTCATAATACGTATACTCAATAACTAATTTCACAATAAGTATATTCAATAACTAATTTCACAATAAGTAGATTTTTCAAAGCAACTTGGCGACGGATGTGTTTCTCACGGAGGTTGAAAAGCAAGAGAGCGAGCGTTCACTCGTGGGGCAGCTTGTAAGCAGCTAGAGCCGATCGGCCACGGACATAGTTTGGGAACTCTCTCCGCAGCATCCCGCTCTCTAAACTGAGAGCCGACACATGGTGACACTCGCACCTGGTAGCGACCAGCGGTCGTGGCTCTGTCTTCCAGGTTCACCGCGTGAACACATATTGTTCAAAAATGTTCTTGAAGGCAATGGCCTGAAGTTTTAATGAATATAATGCTAAACTGATGAAGGATGAATACTTCAACAATGTCCTTCAAGAGACGGAACTCATCGCTTGGGACAGCCTGAAAGCAGTGATCGAAAAAGTTCTCGGCATTCATCGGGTGGACAATTGGCGTGCCATTGTTGAAGATATGCTGCAATCTTTCGAAAACATCGGTGTTCGAATGTCGTTGAAAGTGCATTTCATGCATCACCACCAAGATCACTTTGAGCGTCAGTTGCCGTCTGAATCAGACGAGCATGGTGAACGTTTCCACCAGTTATCAGCACAGTTGGAACACTGGTACAGTGGAAAAAAATTAGATTCACTTTTGGCAGATCTTTGCTGGAATTTGTTAATGGAATTGGAGGATAACGAATGATATTCCATTGAATAATTCTATATTTCAATTGCCAATTTAAAATTAATTACATTAATACGGAGAAACACGCATTTCCATTCATTTTTATACCGAAAAAATGTATTCAAAAAATTTATTTAAATCAATAAAAAACGCGAAAATCATCCGAAAAAGCGTAAAAAGGATGGTTTCTGTATTTAAAAAGTGTGTTGAGTTGCTTGAAATGACAATAATATTGCATAGTATATTGTAAAAAGGAAAAACTGTAAGAACTATATCGATAAGTTTGCGCAAGAACTACAAAAAAGCGCATAAAAACAGCAAAAAATGGGGAAAATCGATGAAAAATGGGCAAAAATCATGAAAATAGGCAAAAAAATTTGATTTTCTCAGTTGAAATGTGCATTCTTATGGTAGAACTAGTAATTGCGAGCCGTATAAAAATAACGAAAGAAATTTTGAATACAGGAATAGCGACTTAAATGGGCTTAAATGGTAAAAAATTCACTAATTGACCGAAATTCAAACAAAACGCCATAAAATTTTCCCAATGAGCCAAGTTGGCACTTTCATCGATGGAGTAGTATTCAGGGGGCTCATCCAAACACAACCATATGGTTTTCACGTTTGTACCAGAAATTTCGTGTCAAAAACTTGAACAGTGAAATCAACAGGATTCCGCTTTATCATGTCCAAATACCGCTGAGAAGTGGTCTGTCGAACTCGTTTTTGTTCGACACCGAGCAAACGCGGCACCAATCTTGCCGATAGCTTTTTCATAATCAAATGTTCATGCAAAATGTTGAACACACGTTCATATGATATGTTTACCATTTCAACAATCTCACGCAACTTGACTCGGCGATCATTCATAACGATATCGAGGATTTTCTTGATATTTTCTTCAATAACCACCTCTTTTGGCCTTCCTGTTGATGGTATTGTTGCAGTGCTTGGTCGGCCGCGTTTAAATTCAGCAATCCAATATTTTACCATGTAATCTGACGGAGCAGACTCACCGTAATGTTTATCGAGCTTTTTTTTTGTCTCTTTCACCGTTTTCCCTTTCAAATAATAGTGTTTAATCACGGCACGAAATTCGCTTTTTTCCATTTTTCGAGAAACACAAAAGTTGCTTACTTCAAACGACTACAACAAATAAACTAATCGATGAATTTGGGTGAAATTTTAACAGCTGACATTTGACAGATCGCAATTTCTAAAAAAAAAGTTTTTGTGTTTGTGCGGCCATCTAGCGCTAGGTAGCTTCAATATCAATCCGCCCTCGTAGTTAGCAGGATGGAGTATGCCATCTAAAGGAGTGAGAACCCTATGGCCATCTAGGTGGTGCTTTGATAATGGTACTTTGGACAGAATGTCCAGCCCTGTAGATACTGGCTGGTTAATTGGATTCGTTCAATGCTAGCAATTATGGTTGTTGTGATGCAAGAGAAGCTGCAGTTTTTGGCCAGACATGTTTTTGGCTCACTTGAAAGTTCTTTGGATTTAGATGGTAATGATGAAGCGCATAATACCCAAAGTATCGGTGGCCTTGGGGAACAAATAGTTTCTTAGGAGGGCGAAATCTGCCAGATCTAGACCACTGAGAATTGTGGCAATGTCTGGCCGTACTCTTGATGCGTTGCTCAATCTACCCGCCCCTGATGGTTTTATGTTTCTGGAAGTCAGAAGTGTCGTATTTTCACCGATGTTTCCGGAATAAATATTGTGTCAGGTTTTGCGGTTTTCGTGGAATTCCATTACGCCACTTGTCTGGGGGGTTGTAAGGGGCAGGAGATATGCGTAGGATATGCTGCCTGTTATTTCAAATAAAACTCCCGCTTTCTTCTATCACTTGGTAGGAGAGAATGTAAGCTTCTGGAGAGACTGATGACGGAACATTTTGCCTATCCAAAAGATAGGCATTGCTGACAGTGCACTTTGCCAGGTTTGTAGATAGGAAGCTGAGACGGTTGCCAACTTTTTGTGCGTATACCCCCTTTTGTTCCGGATCCGGACGTGTATTCTGTTTAGTGCACCACCCTAGTGTACACTGAGGACCACACATCGTCACAAGCACCATAGTAATTCGCCTATGCTAACGAACTAACAGTAGCGCAACGCATGCACTTGCACTCAATTCCAAATAAGCTAAATACGCACATTTGGTGGTGCACTGACATGCGCTGCCTATATTGCAGCGTCGTTTGCATAGAGCAGTGACTTTGCCCTTGCAATTACACTCAATTTTGATCATGTAAACAAACCATATGATTCGTCAATAAATAATATCGGTAATTCGAGATTTTAAATAGATTTAGCAATATATTTTAAAACATATAAAAGAGCCATCGAGCCACCAAATAAACCAGATCTACGGTATAGGGTTCGTACGGTTATGATAGGGGATTTGTGTTTGTTTGTCGGTAGGGACATTTATATGATTCAATTTATATTGTTTTGAAATCAGAATAAAGATTGATTTAAATATTTAGCATTTTGAGTTTAGGGTATTAGGTGAAGAGGTGCAGACAACACGTGTTGTTGCATCAAAGTTTTTGAAGTTCGGAAACTACGATTTGCGTAGCAATGTTGAAGAAAACATTTAAATGCTATTATTACGTGGCGCATACGTTACGGGTTTTTTTTTATTAAATATGGATTCAAATTTCCGGAAATGAATCAAGTCATTTTTTTTGCTGTAAATCCAATTTCGGTTTTTGCGAATTGGGAGTATTTTTGGGAGTATTAAAGTTGGTGATTGGATATGGGGATGCATGTGAGGAAACAAGGAGTATCTGTGAGGAAGTCAAGGACCAATTTGCATTGATGGAAGGACTTAATGGACGCCGGTAGACAGCGTATATGGAACTTTGTAATGGAAAACAAGTATAGCAGAATATGTATATAAAGATAGAATTTACGGTGGAATGTTTTTTTTTAATAACTCTGTTTTGAATCATTAAGTAAGATAGAATAAAACATTGGAACAAGTTTTAACAATTATTGGATTTTTATTTGTAATTGGGATACGCCATCTGTTCTGGCATTTGGGATATGACGAAGGAAGCGCAAGGATTACTGCTGATGCAGGAGCAAATTGGAGAGGCGATTGAAAAATTGGTCCGTAATTTTAAGAAAGACGGCAGGTTACGTAAGGACAACGTGTATTACCGCAAGCGAATAACACAGTTGCAAAATCTGGGGAGAGAGTTCAACAATAATCACGGGCTGTTGTTGCCTCACGCAGTTGAGTACGGCAAAGGAAAATATTTTGCGGAAAATTACGCAGACTACATAAATAGTCTGGTCAACGAATGGGCAGATACATTTAGTTCTGAATTTGAAGGACTAGGGCAACAAACAGTGAGTTCGGTTTCGCCAGACGAGGAAGTAAGGAACAGATTGAAATCAATGCAGTCAGAGGTGGAACTGTTTACTGGGAAAATAGTTGACCAGTTCGAAGCGAGTACGAGCAGGGAAGAAGCTCAGGAAGTGTGGAAGCAGAAGAATGCCGGAGGAGCTGTGTCACCATTAGAAGTAGCGGATCAAGCCTTAACGGCAATCCAAAAAAGAACAGAAGAAAAGTTGGTCAGTTTTCATAAGAAAGCAGAAGATTGGAAAGCACAAAAAGAGTATCTTGAGAATAATGTAAAGGAACTTTCTCAGAGATTGACGGAAACAGAGGAAGCAGCAGCGCTGTTGGAGAAGGAGTGTGCAGAGATGAAAAGAGGGCGGGCGACCAATAGCAACTCACATAAAAAGGAGAGATCAAAATCAGCATCGGCTGGATTTACACAGACAGTATTGACATTGCCTCCTGAAGTACGTTGGCCGGAATATTTAACACCAGAAGGGATAAGCCGCATGGTAAAGCCAAAATTATTACTTAATGAAGAAAGGCAAGCGGAATTTTTGTTTGGCGCATCTGAAATCGGCGTCGAGCCTTTTTCTCCGGGAAGCCCGATAAATAATAAAAATCAGGGATATCCGCCAAAGGAGCCGGAAGCAGTACCAGTGCAGCAAAGTTCCGATACTGTGGACAGTATTTCGCCTGTACGAACAAACGATCGAAGACTAATTAGATTGAATCCGTCACTGGCCAATTACCTCTCAGATCTGGGAGAAGAGAATTTGGAAACTACCAAAGAAATTAATAAAGCTAAGGTTTTACCAGCAAGTGAGAAAACACAAAGCTATAAAATGGGCATTCTGCAAGTTGCTCATGCGGTGGAGAAGTTGGTGCCCATGTTCTCAGGAGTCCAGTTGTATGACCTGAGAACTGAGATCCGGCGCTTCAAAGAAGGTTGTGAGCTAGCGCAACAGAGTGTTCCCGAAGCGGACGGGGAACACTTAATAAAGTGTATTAGGCAAAGAACCACAGGTGATGCGTTTGATTTACTGGTGCATAGCTCAGTAAGCACCCTGGCAGAATTTTATGTACTTTTGGATAGGACGTATTTAAAACAAAGTCGTATGACTATCTCGTTCGGGAAATTCAGGAATCAACTCAGACACCGGGGGATGAATTGAGAGCTTGGGGGCGAAGGCTCCAGTCTCTAGGGAACGATGCTGAGAGGGAAGCCAACAGGCAGTTTCCAGAAAATGTTGCAGCATACAAGGCTCAAGTAGAACGGACTATGATTTCTGTGTTCAAGGCAGGCCTGATAAATAGGGATTTAGCTAATTATACTCTTAATCTCACGCCGAGGAGTATGTCAGAGCTAGTGGAAGCGGTCTCGTCCGCTGAAGCAGCAATACAACAACGACCGACAAGAGGTGGAATCTGCTGGACGAATGCTCCAGCAGAGGTAGGAACAGTACAGCAGCAAAACAGATGTGGATTCGGTAGATTGATGGGCCAATTTCCGCAACAAAGAGACCAAGAATTCTTGGTTGAGAGGTTTCAGCCAAGGAAACCCATTTGCTCATTCTGCCATACGCCAGGTCATACAAGGCATGAATGTGTTACACGCAAAAACACGCCCTATTGTATGGAGTGCCAAACATATGGTCATGAGGCAAGTAGACAGTGCCAAGTAGACACTAAATGGGATCAAAGTAGAAGGCAGCCAGCTACGGGGCGCCCGGTTCCACCCTTGAGGGACAGCAGGGGTAATTTGAGTAGTCCCCGCGTTAACCAAGGAAGAAATCCTTTCAAAACTGGGAGTGGTCAGCAGCGACCAAACTGGGATTCCAGAAGTAAACAAAGGATAAGCAACACCAAACAGGAGTTAAGATGCTTCTCATGTGGACAGATGGGACATCGGGCAGCGGAATGCTGGGATAGACAATCCCAACAAAGGAACCAGGGAAACTTCCAGCGGCCCAGTCGAGGCCAATAGACTGGAAAGCCAAAAGAAAGGAAGTAATAATAAGGCCGGTAGTACGTGGGACTAGTAATGTAGGAACTACAGTCCAGGAGAAGGAGGAGCAGGAGGCTCTCCAGTATCACGAAGAGTTAGGGAATGGATACACGTCCATATTGGGAACAAAAGGAGCCTGCTTCGCTATGAGCAGGATAGGTGATGCCTTCATCGAGATGCCCTGCGAGGAGGCGGTGAGTGGAAAGCTAGTTCTATTAGTAGATTCAGGGGCGGACACTAGCCTCGTAAAATCTAGTGTTTTACGGAAGGGGCTAGACATTAATCAAATGGACTTAAGAACGCTTAACGGAGCGTTTGGAGGGTGCATTAGGACATTGGGGTCGCTCAGAATAGGGCACAGTGGAGTTAAGGGTATGAGTTTTAGAGTGCACGCAGTGGAAATGGATAGGAAAGGTATCCCGGCTGATGGGATAATTGGCCGCGATAATCTTTGGGGCGGCATCATACTGGATGCGCTAGACAAGCAGTTATCATTTTACGATGATAATAGGAATAGGATCCTTACTCTCCCATTAAAGTCATGGCAGGAAGGAACCATGAATAGGGCTAAGAATTGTATAGAGGTAGTGAACGCAAGGTCAACCAGAGTAGTTACTATGCGTGTAAACCCGAATCTTAGGACTCTTGTTTTGCTCAAGCAGCAGCTAGCGGACGGCGTATATATGGGAGAGACCATAACGCACGTTAACAAGGGTAAGGTGTACGCTTGTGTACTAAATGCATCAGAAGAGGACTACTATATGGATAAGGATTTTAGGCCTAAGTTCACTAGTTATGATAGTTTTAAGGAACCGAATTATAGATCGGTAAATCAGATTAAGCAGGTAGATGTAAGGAAAAGGATGGAGAGAGTGCTAGAATCACTGAAGTTAGACCCAAGCGTAAATTTAGAAGAAAAGGCACCAATAGAGGCCATTTGTACGTCATTTCATGACATATTTTTGCTGGAAGGAGACCAGTTGACATATACACCAGAGGTAGAGCATGAAATACCTACTAGAGTGGATCAAGCACCAATTAACCAGAAACAGTACAGATTGCCACAAGCTCACAAAGATGAGGTAAATAGGCAAGTGGAAGGAATGTTAAAAGATAACATTATTTCGCCGAGTATCTCGCCTTGGAATTCACCAATAATTTTGGTACCAAAGAAGGGAGGTGCTCACGGTCAGAAGAAGTGGAGAATGGTCGTCGATTTTAGGAAATTGAACGATGCCAGTATCAAGCAGGTGTTCCCGATACCAATGATAGAAGAGATTCTGGATCAATTGGGGCATAGTAGTGTTAAGTTTGGTCAGCGAATGATAACACAAAACTACTCCCGTTCATTGATGGATAAACATTGTCTTTATTCATTTAAAATTACTATTTATACTTATTTCTTACAGCAATAAATCTTAACACTAAGCGAATATGAAGGTAAGAGAAAATACTCAATTACTTGTATGTAATATGAAATACCAAAGTCGTTGCACTTAAATTGTGTCATTCATTGTTCGAATGAAGATATATCATTTCAAATTCAAGTGTCAATGGCTTTATACAAGTATGACTCATCCATTGGGTATTTTCACTACACCTCCTTTTTTAAAGAGAAAGATCTTATAGAGATCATTGGCCAAGTGATGTCGATAAGAACTTTCTTTATACGTATATTTTTTAAATTTGCGTGATTTATTAATTAATGAATTTTACAAAGAATCTGCTTAAAATATTATCCTATAAGATATTAACATTAAATTGAGTTTATTTTAGTAGTTATTAGTGTATAGAGTGCGCAGTGCAGTATTTAATTTAAAGAAGAGAAACGTAAATATATAATTGTTAATTAATTATCATCTTTATATGTTTACAATTTTAATATTTTCTTTATTAATTTTTTGCTTCTTCCCCTTTATCTTTATAAATACATTGTTTTTGTCATCAATTTCAATTACTTTAAATGGCCCTTTGTAAATTGGTTCTAGTTTGTGTGCTGTGTGATTTTTAATCAAAACTTCTTGACCTATTGTAATGTCAGTATCGTTGCTATTTTGATCATGTATAAATTTTTGTCTTCGTTTTGTCTTGTCAATTAGGTGCTGTGCTCTTGTCAAAGCTGTATGCAGACGAAATTTTACTTCTTTTCAGTAATTATCAAAATCATATATGGTATCTATTTTATCGGTCGTTATTACTGGACTATGATTTGGTACGTTTGCAAAAATTAATTCAAAGGGGCAGTATCCATGCACTGTTGAGGGCGTTGTGTTAAAAGCATATGTAAAATACTTGACCCATCCATCCCATTCGTTTCTGGATGCTTGAATGTATGAGCGTATGTATTCATTAAATGTGCGATGCGATCTTTCAACTGTTCCAACTGTTTGATGGTGGTAAGGGGCTGATGTTGTTTTCTCAATTTTCAAAAGTATCATAAGTTCTGAAAGAACTTGATTGTTGTATTCAGTACCCATGTCACTGAGTATTTTGTTCATGGGACCATAAATTAGTATGAAATGTTCTATTAAAGCTTTAGCTAACGTTTTGGCATTTTTATTAGGTATCGGTACTGCCACTAGATATTTTGTTAGGTCACATATTATAGTTACAATATATTGATTTCCATTTTCCGATATAGGAAGAGGTCCTACGGTATCTATAATGACAGTTTGAAATGCTCTATGAGGTGTTGGGGTAATAATCATATCTGGTCTTATGTGTTTTGTAGTTTTATTGGTTTGACATTGAATACAATGTTTTACGTATTGGTTCACATCCTTAGTGATATTTTTCCAATAATATAATTGGCGAAGCTTTTTAAGTAGCCTGGTTGTTCCAGGATGCCCACCGAAAAGGGGGTTGTCATGAAATTTCTTCAATAAGTACTGTTGTTCATTTTTGTCTGTTATTATACATATTTTTGGAGTTAGCGCTATTTGCAATTTGTCCAAGTGTTGATTGGCTTTTTCCTTAAATATTTCAATTGGTACGAGGGTAAATAAATTATCATTTAAATTCATCTGTATTTTGTTTAGATTTCTACTAATTGCTTCCTTTTCAAGGATTGGAAAGAATCGACCTAGATCGATATTTCCATTAGCAATAGTATTTCGTAAATTAATTTTCGGTGCTAGCACTTGCCTACCTCGTTTAAAATAAAATGTGGGGATGCTCTTGTCTATATTTAACTTAAGTCTGACCCACTTTTTCACGCAATCGAAGCCAATAGTTTCGAAAGCTTTAGGCTTTTCCTGAATTATTTCAGTATCTTCTCTAATTTTCCTGTCAGTTGTTTTTTTAGATTGTGCACGTGTAGTTACCAATAAACAATTATCTATTGAAGTAATTGATTTAATATCATTGAAGTCAATTCGAGACAGCGCGTCCGCGCCATTTGTAGGTCTGGGGTAGTTTTTGATTGAATCATATTTGCTACTGTCTGGCAAAATACCCTTGTCAGTACATTTATGACCCAAATATGTTACTTCATGTCTGAAAAATGTGCATTATCTGGATGCAATTTTAAATTACAATCTCGACATCTTTGGAAAACGGTTTCTAAATTCGTGAACATGTGTTTTATTCAACATCCTGTAACAATAACATCATCCATATATATAAATGTGTTTGATTGCGCCTAATCAGTAAACGCTAGGTTCATCATTCTTTGGAATGAATTTGGCGCTACTTTCAAACCATATGGTAAACGTTTGAAACGAAATGAACCATTTTCTGTTAAGTCCGATTTGATGAAATCCAGAGGTTAAATCCAAACAACAGAAAAATTTTGCTCTTCCTAATTGGTCTAATATATCCTCAATTCTGGGCAACGGAAACTTGTCAGCTATTAGTTTTTTGTTTACCTGTCTATAATCTACCACTAAACGCCATCGTTTGTCAGGGTTATTGTGCAATGATTTCTTCGGTACGAGTATAGTAGGGCTATTATAATTGGACATTGAAGGTTCGACTATTCCATCTTCCTGTAGCCTTGGAATTTGCCTTGCAATTTCATCCTTTTGTGAGTGTGGGGTACGATAACTTTTAATATAATCTGGATTTTCATCAGAAACTCTTAATTTTTGTGTATAAAAGTTGTTTGTATTTATTTTATCACTTTCTAATGCGAAAATATCAATATATTTTTGGATACTATGCAGCCAGCCAAGTACACTCCATCTTGTAAAGTTTGACTTGGGACTATTAAATCAGAAACTTCGTTGCTAACTGTTATAGCTCTAAAAACTTCAGCCCGAGCTGGAAGTGTCATTGCACCATTGCCAAGACTTTCAAGTAGTGGTATATTTATGGGGTAATTTAAATTGTGTGGTCTTAACGAGAGAAAATTTGAGTTTGCCTCTTGTCCATATTGAATAGTAACATTATATATTTTTAAAAAGTCTATGCCCAATATACTTTGGAAGGGTATTGGAAACGTATCTGAAATCACATGAAATCTGTGAGGAATAAGAAAGTTTTTCACTTTTAATTCAATTTCAATTGGCCCTAAAGACTTAATCATTCCTTGTCCGATTCCAGATATTTGGATAATCTTTTGTGTGTTGAACTTTAATGGGCCTAGTGCACCAATTTTAATAAGCGAGACATCCGCTCCGGTATCCACCAGCAATGTACCGAAATTATCATGGCCCGATATTTGGATTTCAATAAACTACTTAAACTAAGATTTAAGTGAAATATTGATTTAATATCCCTATCGTGCCTATCTAATTTCGGTGATGACCCCCCGTATTTTGGGGGGACGTCTCGTTTTCCGAGACATCCTGCGCCAATCTTACGATTCCTTGTTGGTGGTTGGATTGACCTCGATAGTTGTTACCTTGGCCTCCGCGTCGTTGATTGTTATAGCCATTACTGTTATAATTTCTAGGATTATCATTTCGACGCCAGGTTTGGCCGCGTCCGCGATTGTTGTTAAATCCGCGAATCCTATAGTTCTGGTTATCCGGGCCACGCCGCTTAAAATAGAAGACTGAAGAATTTGAAGTGGAGGCCTCAGTACTAGCTTCTATGAATTTTGAAACGACTTCATTCAGAGATAGGAAGTTTCCTGTCTTAATGATGAGTTTAACTTCATCACTTGAGGCGTTTCGAGAAATGGCTTTGGCAGTATTTTGCTTTATTAATTGTTCAGCAATATTTTGGGGGTAAGCATCCCGTATATAGGCTCCACCTAGTTTCTTCGTAATTTCCTGTATTTCTTCTGCATATGTAGTAGCAGATTTTGAATTTTGTTTTATATTCATTAGTTTCGAACACAGTAACTCAGATGATTCTCCTTTTACCGATGATTGCAATTTTGTCTTAATAGATTGGATGCTATTTTCATTTGTAATCAGGTTCCTCGCGTGTCCCTTCAATTTTGTTTTTATCACTTCTATTGCAATCCCCTCATGTGATTCCTTAATTCTGTCGATTAGTGTCAATGCATCGAGAAAACTTTGCAATTCATTTACATTACCATCAAATACGGGGACAATTTTTGTTGTTTTATCTATGACATCGTCTTCTGTTCGTGTCATGATGTTTGTTCTTATTTCTTGCTCCGTTTCTGTTTGTAAATTTTCCTTATCGCTTTCGTCCAACTCAAAAATTTTCTCATCTACCTCACAAGCTAAAGTTAGTGGTACTTTAATTTTAATATTATGTCTATAAAAAAACTTTAAGTAATCTATCCCTTAATGTGTGGAATATTTCGTTTGCTTCTTCTCTGTGAGGTTTAGAATACCTGTCATATTGTCCGTGTAGTGTTGCCCTAATAGCATTAAAGTTTTCTATTAAAATTTTATTATGTTTATCTAATGTTTCGGGTTTTATTGATCTATTTTGAGTTACACATTTATAGGATTGATTAATTTGTGTTTTTAATGTTTCTAAACTAGATATTATTGTTTCCCATTGCATAATTTAAAAAAATAAACACAATAAACTTACGGTCTAATCTTACATCTATATTTATACTTGTTTATACTTCATCCATTAGTTCGCAATAGATTATTTTTCATCTCTGGGTTTGTTGTATGCTGCTACCTTCACGTTGATATTAAGTTTGTGTTGTCGTGGTTCAGTTATGTATGTTGCGGTTTACTCAATTATGCCGAGGTTTATTTATTTATTCCATGTTAAAGTTTTTTTTTTTTTAAATTTGTTGTCGCTGAGGTGTGTGGTTACCTCGTTTAAAATTTTTTGCATATTAACTTTATTATGTAAATAATGGCTATTAAAACTGCTGCTATTATTGAAACGATTTCTATATAACTCATTTTATTGTCTTGTTTTGAACTTTGATCGTAAACCACTTGTACATTGTGGCGAAGCATTTCTACCACTTCTTTTGTATCACTTCCGTCGTTAATTTGACCAACTTCATAACCGGCAATTAATATGGGAATTGACGCAAAAATTCTTGTCCACCACCCCATTTTATTAATGTTTGTATTATCCTTTTACTTTTGAAAAATTGTCTTTGTCACTTTTTTTTTACACTTTTCACTTTCTATTTTATTTTGACCTTATTCAAATGCTCTTGGTCCTGCCACGGTCGCCATGTTAAGTTTGGGCAGCGAATGATAACACAAAACTACTCCCGTTCATTGCTTGATAAACATTGTCTTTATTCATTTAAAATTACTATATATACTTATTTCTTACAGCAATAAATCTTAACACTAAGCGAATACGAAGGTAAAAGAAAAAACTCAATTACTTGTATGTAATTTGAAATACCAAAGTCGTTGCACTTAAATTGTGTCATTCATTGTTCGAATGAAGATATATCATTTCAAATTCAAGTGTCAATGGCTTTATACAAGTACGACTCATCCATTGGGTATTTTCACTACAGTAGATATTTTTCTACGCTTGATTTAGCGAGTGGCTACCACCAAGTTCTGGTGGATACCCAAGATAAGCAGAAAACCGCGATCAGCACCGGTTTAGGGCATTATGAGTTCAATAGAATGCCGTTTGGATTAACAGGAGCACCGGCTACCTTCCAACGGCTAATGAACCATGTGCTAACAGGCTTACAAGGGTTAGATTGTTTTGTGTATCTGGATGATATTGTAATTTATGGGAAGAACTTGCAGCAGCATTCGCAACGCTTGTGCAAGGTGCTCCAGAAATTGCGAGAACACAATTTGAAATTGAACACGGAGAAGTGTCAATTTTTGCGAAGGGAGGTGGTTTATTTAGGCCTTCGTTGCCCAGAGGCAGGAGCACTGCCTGACCCGCAGAAGGTGGAATGCGTTAAAAATTTAGCGGTTCCAAGAAATCGAAAGGAAGTGCAAGTATTCCTAGGACTAGTGAACTATTATAGGAAGTTCGTGGAAGGACTAGCCGGAATTGCTTTGCCCGTTAATAAGTTGCTACGAAAAGAAGCAAAGCTCGAATGGACAGAGAGATGTCAGCAAGCATTCGAGAGGCTAAAAGAAATAATTAGCTCGCCACCAATATGGGCGTACCCCGATTTTGAGCAAACTTTTTTGTTGACCACTGATGCTAGCAATGAAGCATTAGGGGCAGTATTGTCACAAGGGGAAGTCGGTAATGACCGACCAATAGCATTCGCAAGCAGGGCGCTGACCGATACGGAGAAAATATACTCCACAATAGAAAAGAAATTTCTAGCATAGTGTGGGCTACGAAGAATTTTAGGGCATATTTGCTAGGACGCCCATTTAAGATATACACTGATCACCAGCCGTTGAGAGGCGTAGCCAATTTGAAAGACCAAACGTCTAGGCTAGCTAGGTTCAGACACAAATTGTCTGAGTATGATTTTGAAATCATATACAAACCTGGGAAGAAGAATCTGAATGCGGATGCACTCAGCAGAGTACCGCAGGCACAGAAGGTATCAGTAGTGCAAACGAGCGCAAAGGCACGGTCAGATAAGGAGAAAGCCGAGAGAATTCAAAGGGATAAAATTGATGCAACAAGAAATGTTAGCAATGCAGGTGACGCTGCTAATGAACAAAGAGCCAGTAGTATGGAATGGCTGGAGGATATAAAGGATATCCAGGCTGTGGTAAAGGGTTTCCATGATTCACCCCTAGGTGGGCACCAGGGATTCTGGAAAACCCATGACAGAATTAGGCGAGTATACGGATGGAAAGGTAAAAGACATAAAAAAAATATGTAAAGAGTTGCCCAAAGTGCCAGGCCAACAAAAGTTCAAGGCTCACAAAGATGCCAATGGTGTTAACTGACACACCAAAACAACCATTTGATAAAGTTCATATGGATATTGTAGGTATTTTACCTGAGACAGTTTCGGGAAGAAGTACATAGTAACGTTCCAAGATGATTTCTCAAAGTATATGGCGTGCGTGGCTATACCCGATGCTGAAGCAGGTACGGTGGCCAAGGCATTCTTTGATGAAATAATAGCACGGTACAACATACCTATGGTCTTGATAACCGACAATGGTTCCAATTTTGTATCGAAATTATTCTTAGAAACTTGTAAAATGCTGGGAATCAAGAAGTTGCACATAACACCATATCATCCACAGGCGAATGGCTCATTGGAACGTAGTCATCGACCTTTGGCCGAGTACTTGCGCAGTTTTCCAAGGAAGACGGCTCGAATTGGGATCAATGGTTGACCACTGCAATGCATGTACACAACAATACTGTGCATGTATCAAGGAAGCAAACTCCGTTTAGAACACTCTACGGGTTTGATTTCAACATGCCGGCAAATTTGAAGCGCAAATGTGCGCCAGTGTACAGTGCTGATGACCCCAATAAAGTGCAAAAGTATCAGCTACAGCTAGCGCACGAGTTGGTCAGAGAAAACCAGGATTGTGCTAAACGAGTAGCCAGGGAAGCCTATAACAAGGTACTAAACCCAGTCGTTTTTAACGTGGGTTATCTAGTACTCATGAAGAATCAGGCTAGGAGAAACAAATTCGTATGTAGTAGCAGAGATCCGAAGCCCAGTTACAACAGTCGTAACGATTAAGGGCAAGAATAAAAAGCTACATAATAATTTGTTGAAATTATTCCACATTAGACCACACACCTAGATTCATGTGTTAACGGTGTTTTACAAGAATAATAACATAAGCAAGTACGTGTGTATATCAAATAACACACACAGCGCCGATTTTCAGAGTCAATGTCAGTAAAAGTGTGCCGCTTAAACTCGGGCAAGTAAAATTGACGTAATGAAAATCTGTTAATTAAGCACTATTGCCGAATGAAGGCAGTAGAGAAAAAATATTTTTTTTTTGTTGTACGTATTGAATAATAATAAACGGGTTCATTGCACGTATTTAAAAAATAAAATAAAATATAAGACAGTCGTGGGTAAGTAATATAAAACTCCGAGTACGTACGTACATACATACAGCGGTGTATGCACTGAATTTTGACGCTTGAGCGTTAACGCCAAGCGGCGGAACTGCTGGTGAAGTAGTATATATGTGTATATATATGTATATATATATATGTGTATGGGATAAAGAATGAAAGTACAAATGTGTATTTAAAAAAAAAGTAAGTATGCTAGTTAGGAGAAACGGGTAATTAGAATTTATGAGGTTGCAGACTTTGCAGCGGGTTAGATAAATACTGTTTATTAGTTAGGAATTTAATGTATAGATAAATGAAGAAAGGCAAAATTTAGGAAAATAGTATAGGTTAATCAATAAAAAATGTATAGGTAGATTGGGAAAATAAGCAATTAATTCTAGGTAATTTAAAGTACGAGGTACGATCTAGGAAGTGACGATCGTTAATGGATATATACATATCAGGCTAGAAGTAAATTTAAATAAAAAGTAATTGTATGCGATGAAAGAAATAGTCATGCAATGGACAAAGTTTTGACACAAACGGGATTATTTTATATAATCTGGTTTTTGTCGGAGGACCAGTGAATTGGTTCGAAACTAACATGAGTGATAACTCACGTGTTGAAAAAGAGCACGAAAAATTAATCAGAGCAAAACTGATGCCCTATATGGCTATGAAAACACATATTCCAGTCCTCTTTTCCTCCAGGATACGGTAGCGAATCCGATAATGTACGGGGAGAAGACGAGTGGACGGCAAATTGAATGATATAGCATTCAATTATAAAAAAAAGCATGTATAGAAATATTGTTTTTTGTTTATATATTCAGGAGTAGCGTATGTTTAAGAAAAGTTAAAGATTAAAAAAATTATAATCTGGGTAAAATTCACATTGGAAACAAAAGTAGGTTAGAAAATAATTAGAGTAAAAATTAATTGTTTAAAATCTAACTTTATAATGAAATAAATGTTATCATAAAAAAAATACAAATCATACTAAATCAGAAAATTATACCCAAGAGTATATATAGTACATATATCGTATTTATTTAAATATTATATAATTTTGAAATTCAGCTATTAAATTGACTAAAATGTATATTAGAAAATTAAGAAAATTATTATAGGTGTTCTCTAAATAGCTCTGATGATGTGAAGCGAAGCAAGAAGTTCCGGGAAGAACGGATATTGGAATACGGTGCGGACTAAGGGACCAACATAGTATTCGGGAAGATGTGTTTTGGAAAATCAAGGATTTCTGGCAGCTATCCAAGGTTTGGGAATCCGGTTATGACCGCAAGGATGCCAATATATTGGATTGGGGATGAATGGTGACGGATTGGCTTTTCTTTGCGAAACGGCATATGGCCGCAGCATTTGAACGCGTTGTGGATGAGTAATTGAAGTCATGTTTTGAATTGGACAATTTTATATTACAATGTCCACCCATTGTATCACAATCTGAACAGAATCGATTTTGGAGAAGTTGAAGATGGGTAAAAGCTTAAGGTGGGTGACTGAAACCACCACCAAAAAAAAAAAAAAAAGCAGAGGAGATTTGGCTCACGAAAGTTAATTGCTTCATTGAATTATATGTCCAATCTAGGGTATGAACATATGAAATGTGAATTACATATGATTTAATACAAGAGGACATAGAGACTGGTAACCGACCAGAGTACACAAATTACATCATTAAACGTGTATCTCAGAAAAATACCGATTGTCTCCACATCAAAGCCAAACGATGTCAAATACCATTATGAGGAAGCTCAAGAGAGACACTTCCACCATAAAACGCATTGCTGCATAGTAGGAAGGTGTATTGTAATCTCTCATGTATTCCAAATGATTTTTACAAGTTGAATACTATAAGCAGAGGCATTACCACCTACAGCCGTGGGGCACGCTATATAAATGGAACGAAGAAGGCCACTAAAAGCAAAGTTTTAATGGCAAACCAAGTCGCCAACCTATAACATATTTGTACGTACCGATCCAGAAAGAAGGGAGGGGTATGCAGAGTTCATCGAGGGACTTCACTCTCGCAGGACGGACGTTACCAGGATCAACAATTGCAGTGGACCGTATTTAGAAGAAGCGTAGCTAAATATGTAATTAGTTTGTAATTTTGTTTGTATACTCGTATACGCCAGTGAGAAAAGAGTCGATGGAAGACCAAATATAAAAAGGGGAATATAAAAAAAAAATAAAAGAACAAAATAAAACAAAAGAGAAAAGAAAAAAAACTATAAAAGAAGAAGTAATAAGAAAGCAAAAAACTAAAAAAAAATCACAATAGCATAAAGAAAAGTGTAAAAAAGGAAATAAAAAGAACCCAAAATATAAAAATAAGGGGAATTTGAAAAAAAAAGAAGAAAAAAAATTATACATATGTATTGTAGGTTTAAGAAAATGCACAGATTGTTTAAAATGCAGAAATGATTGTAAACTCTCATTAGAAGTTAGTTGCACTAACTTCTTTTAGAAAGAGGGGAGGGATGTTGTGAGTTAGAACCAAGCTACCTACGTGTAGTTGACTCACAGCATCGACTCCTAATAGATGCCACACTCTGTTGGATTAGCATGTGGTAAAATTGTTTAACAATAACACATACTTTTAGGGTCTAAGTATTTTAAGTTAATATGATCTGTGTAATGTTATCATGTAAGCTTTTAGGGTATTACAGTTCCGCAGTCGAGTCGACGAGGGCAGCGTAATGCACCGTCGCCACTTTTGAAGTAGGTCGGTTGGCTTGACCAACTGACACCAATTAGCAGGTGCGGAACTGGAACACCAGCAAGGTCAGTTCACAGACTGAGATAGATGTAAAAAAATAGTATATAAGATCTAGGTTTCGTAAGAATAAATCTCTTGTGATTTAAATCTTAAAAGTGTGAAGTGTTTCAGTTTAACGTTAGGGTTTTTAAGTTTTCAGCCACGCGCCCAAAGGAACCGCGACAGGACGTCCCCCGCCAAACAAGCAAGGACACCATACCACAACAAATTCCAGATCAAAAAACGAGGAAAGTAGTAAGATCGCATGCATGCGAATAACCTGGCGCATGATAGGAAGACACGGCACGCCAACAATAGAAGATTTTAACAACAAGCACACAATTAAAGACGAGACCATACGGATGATCGAAGCGTTAAACAATGGGAAAAAGCAATAGTAAGCCACAGCAACAAGAGGCGACCATAAATAATAATCAACTTTCATCAGAGATCAGCTACCCATCAGTACCAGAATCTTACATAGTTATTTTCTTAGTTATAATTATTCTCATAATAGCTTATAAATTAGATAAGTATATTAAAAACCATGTACACAAATACAAAAATGACGCTAATGGCAACGCTATTATATATATTATATATTTATAACTATTAGTCCATTAAGGAGCAAAGGGCCGTTACAAGATTATTCCAATCTACTCTATCATTGGCTCAGGTGGCTCTGGTCTTTTAATTTCATTTCAATTTAGCTGGGAGTTCTCTGTGATTGCTGCCCTGAGAGTCGCACATTATGGCTCTTCTGGCAATGTCGTCAGGTATGTCCAATCCAGCTCCATTTACGTTTCAGGATTTCTTTTTGATGGGAAGTTGTTCTGACAAAGACCAACTTCCCATCATCGTTTGTGATCGCGTTTGGCCAAAATATTTTAAGAATTTGGCGGAAGCATTTGTTAATGAAGGTCTGTACTGCTTATATGTGTTTTGGGGCCGCATTCCAGGTCTCTCAACCGTATAGCAAGGCTGATTTAACGTTGGAGTTGAATATTTTTAGTTTGGTGCGGCGAGAAATGATACTCGATCTCCACACTGGGAATAAAGCACCAAAAGCTTGTTTACCCTTAGCTGATCGGTTAGTGACGTCAGTAGATGAGCATAAATGTGTAAAACGTGTCGCGAGCAGACGTGTTCTCCGCGGCTCTTAGCTTTAACCACGAAAAATAACGAAAAAACGAAAACAAAAAATTAAAAACATTATCAGAAACAAAAAAATCAAAAACTCTCTACCCGGCTAACAAAAAAGTACTGATAAATATAACTACATACAACAAGGAACAAAATAAAAAAATCGCGAAAATCTGACCTGTAAACATTATATGTTGCGGTCGCCACAAACGCGTTCAGCTATTGCAGCAACGGTAACGAAGACAGCCGATGCGCGAAAACAACAAAACAATAACAACAGCTTGAAAATAAATAAAAACAGTTGCGATGTCTCGCCAAGTGAAATTAATACACTTATAGCGCAATTCGACAGCAGCGGTAGGCAGCGCAGCTTTTCAGTGTCTGACTGTTCCCATAAACAGCTCTCCCTTTCTGGCTCTGCTAACGCTGGCTCTCAGCTTGAGCACGTTACAGTAAGTAACGACTGCTGCAAAAACGTAAGTACGCTTATTGTTGGATCTGGGCCGGTAAGCACTTTGCCGTGGGGTATGCAAAGCAACTCTCTCTCACCATTTGGACCTCTCAACAATACACATAGCGCTACAGGCAAAGAAAAAAACATGCATGCTACAGCCAACCAACGAAAAGGTTCGGCAATACAGACTGGTATGGACCGCTATATTGTGGTTAAGCGGAAGTTGTCTCAAAAATCGGCAAAGCAGATTAAATCTAATGATTCTGCTCCTGAAAGAATCCACTCGCTTCTAACAGGTTTGCACCTCTTGCAAATGCCGAAGACAATTCTACCCAGAAAGTGCTAAAAGAGGTAAAGCCCCCACCAATTTATTTAAGGGAGCGCAACTCTAACGCTCTCGTAAAAACTCTAACTACTCTAATTGGTGCTAAAAACTTTCATGTTGTCCCAATACTAAAAGGCAAAATACATGAAACCAAAATTCAATTATATATCGAATCAAGCTATCGCAAAGTCGCCAATCTCTTTGACACAGAGAAAAAAAACTATTACACCTACCAGCTTAAAAGTAGCAAAGGCATTGTTGTTGTCCTTAGAGGAATCGAAGCTGACGTAGATGTCAGTGAAATAAGAGAAGCCCTATCCCAAGAGGGTTTTACCGCAAACTCTGTGTTTAACATACGCAATAAAGATAAGATTCCACTGCCGCTCTTTCGCGTTGAGCTACACCCAGTCGACTCGAACCTCAGAAAAGGCGAATCACACCCGATTTGCAACCTCCGCTATCTTCTACATAGAAAAATCTCTGTAGAAGAACCCCACAAGCGAATTGGACCAGTTCAATGCCTGAACTGCCAAGAATTTGGGCACACTAGAAAATACTGTACACATCCCAGTGTTTGTGTCGTTTGTGGTGATCTCCGCATGTCACAAAACTGCACAAAGCCCAAAGACGACTCCAGTGTAAAAAAATGCAGCAACTGTGGTGAAAATCACCCTGCAAACTACAGAGGCTGCACTGTATACGCTCATATAAAATAGAAATTTGCACCTTAGCCAAAACAAGTTAAAACTGTTCCTCCCGTAACAGTTTTGCGCGAAATCTCTGCCCGTGAAGCACAGCCTTCAAGTATTTCTTACACAAATATTCTCAATGGCACCCCACCAGTAAACCCTAAAAGTGATGAGAGTACTCTTGAAAAGACTTTACAAGAGTTCATCGCAAATATGACGCAATTTATGTACTCAATGCAAAGTATGATGCAAGACATACTTTTGCAATCCCTATTAACAAAACCATGAACGCACTGAAAATCTGTCATTGGAATGCAAATGGCATAAGTTAGCACAAAAATGAGCTCAAACTATTTCTCAACGATAACTCAATAGATTTGATGCTAATTTCTGAAACTCACCTTGACAGTATCATCCATCTATTGCCCACCCAGGTTTAATATAGATGAGCAGCAGTACAAACAATTCTTTAGTACTCTCTATGCTAAGTTCATTGCTGCTGGAGACTTTAATGCAAAGCATACTCATTGGGGCTCACGTTTAGTAACTCCCAGAGGCAGAAAACTCTTCTCTGCGATAAATGCTCTTGGTCTTAATGTCTTGTCCAATGGTAAGCCTACATACTGGCCATCCGACAAACAGAAGATTCCAGATCTTATTGACTTCGCCATCATTAGAGGTATAAATAATATACACTCTCTTGTGCATTCCTCTCTGGAGCTGTCCGCTGATCATACTCCCACAATAATAACTATCTTTTCTGAAAACTCCTATCAGAAAAACGTGAGTGGTAGTTTCGACTACAAGAATACAGACTGGCTTAAATATAAGATGTTCACATCTTGAAATAAAGACCTCCATAAAGTCTGAGCAGGAAATAAACTCCGCTATTTTCAATTTCACTCAATTGCTATCCCAGACAGTAAAAAATTCTACACCACGTTCTAAAGCTCAAACCCGACAAGAGTGTACTCCCCAAGACATTCTGAAGCTCCTCTCCGAAAAAAGATCTCTTAGGAGAGAATGGCAATTGCAGAGATCACCTTCTCTGAAGTAGAAACTGAATGAATGTACTAAAAAACTGCATCACCTTCTAAAAGAAAAGGAAACCTCCGAGTTTCACGAGTTTGTAGAGACCCTCTGTCCTACAGAAGCCTCAAGCTTTTCTCTATGACGAAGGGCCAAAAACTCGAAAAAACCCATTCAAATGGAGTCACAAAATACGCATTCCCAACGGCAACTGGGCAAGAAGTGATGCAGAAAAGGGAATAGCATTCGCAAATCATTTGGAGCAAGTTTTCACCCCTAATCTTGCTAGTTCTGTCCGTTATCTAACGGTGGTTGATGCTATCCCTAGCGTCAATGGTATCTCGATTGCAAAAAAGGAGCTGACAAACGCTATCAAAGAACTCAATGCCAAAAAATCTCCAGGGCGTGATCTGATTACGGGCCAAATGATAAGAGAGCTCCCAGCAAAAGCCACAATGCATCTCTTGCATATATTAAATGCTATAATACGCACTGGATTCTTTCCTTACTCATGGAAAATTTCTCAAATTATCATGATTCCCAAAGCTGGAAAGGACCCAACAAGCGTCTCTTCCTACAGACTAATTAGTCTGCTATCAATTTTTTCGAAACTCTTTGAAAGTTTGTTAATAAAGCGTATTAAAGACGTTGTCAAACAGTCTAATGTTATACCAAACCACCAGTTTGGGTTTAGAGAAAAACACAGTACTATCGAACAAGTTCATCGCATTGTAAACACTATACAAGAAACATTCGAAAAGAAGCAATACTGTTCCGCAGTTTTTCTCGACATCACTCAGGCATTTGATAAGGTCTGGCACGAAGGAATCTTGCACAAACTGAAATGTATGTTACCTCTTAACATCTACACATTGCTCGAAAGCTATCTCTCAGGTAGACGCTTTGTGGTGAAACAAAAAAGCTTCATCTCAGATGAATACCCTATACAAGCTGGAGTACCGCAAGGCTGCTCTATACGTTGTTCACTGCAGATATACTAACAAACGGCAAGACTATCACCTATACTTTTGCCGATGACACAGCCATATTGTGTACTCACACAAATCCGAAAGAGGCGTCAAAACTTCTCCAAGTACACGTCAACATGCTTCAGGAATGGCTTGACCACTGGAGAATCAAAGTCAATGAGTCGAAATGCGTTCATGTCACATTCACTCTATGCAGGAGTACTTGCCCCCCTGTGCAAATTAACACCAAGCCGATCCCTCAGGCGACAGAAACTAAATATCTAGGAATGCATTTAGATCATAGACTTACTTGGGCAAAGCATATAAGTGCAAAAATTACTCAAATTAAACTCAAAATAAATGAGCTAAACTGGCTTTTGAACAGGCTCTATAAAGTAATTATCAAGCCCATATGGACCTACGGTATCCAACTCTGGAGTACTGCTTCACCCTCAAATGTCGAAAAGCTGCAAAAAGCCCAATCGAAAATTCTTCGAATGATTACCAATGCTCCTTGGTACCTCAAAAACGTTAACATCCACAGAGATTTACATATCCCGTATTTAACTAAAGAAGTTTCCCTACTTGCTGAATCTTACTTAGCAAAGCTAGACAAGCATCCCAATGCATTAGCGAGGCGCCTACTACAGCATCAAGGACACACCCGCCTGAAAAGGATGGACGTGCCGCGGTTAGCAACAAATTAGAAGCTTATTCATTACGCTATTATTTAAGTATTCCGCTACTTCTTTTCATATACCATAACTCCTCAAAGCACTGGCACTGGGAGGTTGGTAATGATTAATATGAATTTAAAAGTGAAATGTTAAATATACTATGAAGATTTATTGTTAGTTCTAAGATATTTTTTAGGAGATTCAATAAAATATATATATAATAATAAAAAAAAAAGTAGATGAGCCGCCACTTTTGTCAAGCATGCAGCGCAAATAGCAAAAACGGTCCATGTTCTCCAGTTGTTTATTGTAGATAGAGAAATCCTGGTTGAACTCGGTACTAATACGACTTTGGTTTTACCAACGTTTATTCTTAAACCTGCTTTGGTTGCGTTTTTAACAACTAGTTCGATCTTCTTCTTCATGTCTGCATGGGTGTTGCTTAAAAGACAAATGTCATCGGCATAGTCTAAGTCTTCTAGTCTCTCCGTTAAACCCCATGGAATGCCTCGTTTATCCTTCGTGGCTTTCGTGAGTACAACGTCCAGAACGGTGTTAAAAAGCAATGGAGATAGGATGCAGCCTTGCCTCACCCCGGATTTTACCATTATCTTGTCGCCAAGCTGCTTCTAATGGAGAATGCGATACGTTGGTTGAGCATAAAGCGCTTTAACAAGGTTAATCAGTTTTTTTGGTATACCCTTGCATTCTAGCGCCTTCCAGATGGCATCATGTATTAAAGTGTGGAAAGCTTTTTCGAAGTCTATAAACACCATGTAGAGGGGAGATCTCCACTCGACAGATTGTTCCACGATTATACGTACGCTGTTAACATGGTCTACACACGATTTATGAGGGCGAAACTCAGCTTGTTCTTTCCTCATGTTGGGCAGAATTTCCTCGGCTAATCGCTTGTTTATAATATGCGCTATGATTTTGTTAACCATGCTAATCAATGTAATCCCGCGCCAATTCTTCTGCTCAGACAAATCGCCCCTTTTGGGAATCTTAACAACTATGCCCTCTGCTAATTCATCAGGCAACAGTTCTGTTTCCCAGAAGCTTGAGATATTAGGTTGAAGAAGCTCTGCGCTCGTGATGGGATCGGCGCGTAGAAGTTCAGGAGCGATATTATCCATTCCAGGAGCATTACTGTTTTTTAAGCATTTGATTGCATCGCAAATTTCTGCGTTGCATGGACATTCTTCGTCAATGTTGGGGTTTTCAAAGTGTTCAATACATTCACAAATTGTTTCTGTTTCAGCCTGCTGTGTCTCCAACATATTCTTGTAGAACTCAGTCCATAGCTGAAGTTGCGCATCTACAGAAGTAGCTAATTTACCTTTGTCGTTTTTTATTGGTTTAGCGGAAGGCTTAGTGCTGCCTATTAGTCTCTTTTATGCTATATAGAGATCTCTCGTACGATTTGTTTCGGCTGCAGCCTGTGCTTCTTTGGCAATATTTTCTCACCATTTTCGCTTATCGCATCTGGCGCCGTGTTTCACGGCGCGGCCAAGTCTGCTATACACCAATTGGAATAACGTTTTTTTTGACCGTGCTCTGGCGCCATCGAGGGACGCTTTAACTTTTTTGCGCTCCGCTATTTGGTGCCAGGTATCATCTGAGATCCATACTTTGCGGTTATTTGATACGTAGCCGACTGAACTCTAGGCAGAGTCCAAGAAGATCTTTTTAGTGCCAGCCCAGCTACGGTCAATGAAATCGTAAACCAGTGAATTTCGTAAAGAGTCCGAATACAATTTGCACGTGGCAGGATTTTGCAAATTTTTGACATTAAACCTCCTGTCGATTGTAGGTTCATTCCGTTTAATTGCAACTAGCTTTATGCGTATTGATGCAATGATGAGGTGGTGGTCGCTGAAGATTTCGGCACCTGTTTTATTGCGCACATGCAAGATGGAGCCGCGTCATTTCTTGCTTATGGTTATGTGGTCAATTTGATGTTCTGTTTTATGGTCTGCGAACATCCATGTGACCTTATGTATCCTCTTGTGGGAAATAACAATCCACCTATAACTAAGCTGTTCGTCATACACATTTCTACGAAAAGATTGTCGTTTTCCGTAAATCTCCAAGTGCCATGCTTACCCATTACTGCTTTCGCGTACGTGTTATCACTTCCAGTTTGCGCGTTGAAATCGCTCATTGTGATAATAATGTCCCCCTTATGAGCAGAGGATATAATTTTGTTAAGAAGGCCATAAAAGGCTTCCATAGTCGTGATGTCAGACGCCTCAGTTGGGGCGTAACACTGGGTAAACTTTAGGTTTCTAGCTCTTCCTCGTAATCTAGCGGTTATGATTCTGTCGGATACCGGTTCCCAGTTAATAAGCGCATTCCGTTCCGCCTTAGCCAATAGAAAGCCAACGCCGCTGGATTTCGGTTGGCCTGTTGGTTTCCCTGAGTGTAACAATTTAAAGCTTTCGGAGGTTGTGGTTTCACCAAAGTCGCATAAGCTAGTTTCGCACAGAACCAGCAGGAGAAGATTATGGGTAGAAAATTCTTTACATAATTGACGTATGCGAGATGGTTCCGTAAGCGTTCTAACATTCCATGTTCCAATTCTATTCCTTGTTTTCATGACAAAGGTCGTCACCGGTTGAGTTAGAGTATTATTATTTTTATTTATTCTTGCTTCAGTTTCAGTAAACGTAGTGATTTATAATAAGTGGCTTATTAGGCCACTGCATCCGATCCTGAAACTGGGGCAGCCAGTTCACCTCCAGGCAGGAAGGTTGCGACAGAATTTCCTCAGCGCAGATGGTAAGGTTATACCACCGGACGCCAGAGTCTAGAAAGTTAGAGAAAGTTGGGTGTACCACTGACAGGAGAGGTTGACAGTTGGGAGCGTCTAAGACCTAGACATCACCCCCCTTACATCCTACTAACGCAATTACAGCAGTTCAATTAATAAAAAAAAACAAATTAAAAAACAAAAAAATTTTATATTTAAAATGTCAAATTCACTATGGTATAATAAGTAATTAAGTGCATTAAAAATATAAGAATAAAAATTTAAAAACACATTTGCCAACTTTGATCCTAAATGGACTTAAAATTAAATGCTTTGAAAGACATACTAGCTACACTAAGGAAAAATCCCAGCAGAATACACACAAACAAATTAGTAACAACAAAACTTAGACAGATAGACACATTAAAAGAAGAATTTAATAACATAATAGAGACCAACACCGACAATAAAGATCTAACTGGAATAAAAATTAGCTTCGCCAAAACTTATTCCACAATAAAGGCCCTTTTATTGAAATAATTAACAGAAGAGAAGGAATTAGCAGACAACATGGCATCTTTTAGTCTAGAAACAGCATCAAAATCTCTACTCACCTCTACAGGCAACTTCAGAGAATTAGATAGCTTTATATTGACCGCTGAGCTGATAAACAAAGCACTCAACGAGATAGGACAAACAGATTTGCTAGAATATATCTACCATACCAAATTGACTGCCAAAATAAAAACAGCAATAGGAGGTTATACGAAACCAGAAAACTTGAACACATTCACTACTCTACAACAACAGAGGTACAAAGACGCGACAACAATACCGCAACTGCAAGCTAGATTAGGCAATCTCCAACATAAGAATTCAGGCATAAACGCCTAGAAAGCCTAAACAGATTAAGCATACATGACCTAGGAGAAACAGCGACAGAATCAGAAAAAAACGTTATAGTTAAATTAAATAATAAATATAGCACTGGATATATTTAAAAAAAGACAGAATGAAAATTATATAGCAACAATTTTTGCGGCAAGACCAAAGGGTCGTGTAACTAAACGGACGTGTAATCACACGAGCTCCGCCCTTGTGACATTTATCGTTGTTTAAAACCAAATAAATAATTTTACAAAACCCGCGAAAGAGACGCTAAACGAAAGTGCAATTTTCAAGAAAGTTTCTAGTTCTGTTTAGATAATCTAAATACTTATAATAACTAATTTGAAATTTATTAAAAGTGTTAAATAAACACTCAAACAAACAAAGGGACAGTTATATACATATATGAGTTAAAAGTTGAAAGAGACAACAAATACAATAATCCCGGTTGTGTGTGGTGTTGCCACAGTGGACTCTGGCCATAATAAGTGTTTAGAGTTACCACACCAAACAATTTTGTTTTTCGTAATATTTTACATACATACATAAATAAGATTAAAATATAGCAAAAATAATAATAAATAAAATTTTTAAAAAACTAAAAACAAAGTATAGTCGGTAATCGCCATGAGTGTGCAGCCCTCTCCCCCGTGGGAGAGACCGAGATCCATGAGCGAGTCATTCCACACTTCGTGGAGTGCACATGACAAACCCCCAATAATGTCCTGCTCCAGTATAGCAGTGGATTGTGCGACAACTACAACAAATTCGTCAGCAACAACAACATTTGCCATCTCTACGTACGGTACAACAACTACATTATCGACTACAACTGCGACATCAACATGTTCTTCTGCCTGTGTGTAAATTCCACCAAAAGGCATGCAGGTAAGTTAACTGCAATCGCTACCAAAGAGAGCACGAACCTCACCCACGACAGATAAAGCGAAAAGAACGCCCAACACTAACAAAAGCAAAAAATAGCAAAAAACCCAAGCCAAAGTAAGTTATCAAACTACTGGTGGAGCGATATTACTTCAGAAAGAAAAAACAGATTTGCTGCTTTGACCGTTGATGATGACGAACTTGCTGAACCCTCGCACAGTGGACAAGTCACTCAAAATGAGTCCGAAAAGGAAAAACCAATAGTCCGAAAAATACGTACAAGGCGTAGAATGCATAAAGACATTCAAAAATGGTTTAACCGCTGTTGCAGACAGTAACTTCATATTTAAATTATTAACAAAGAATGAAGTACGAGTTCAATCGAATGACTCGGAAACATACACAAAAATATTCCAAATGCTAAAGCAAAAAGGTACGAAACTGTACACATTTAAACCCAAAAATGAAAGAGGTTTCAAAGTCATTTTTCGCAAAATGCACCCCTCCGCAGACCAAGAAGAAATTAAAAATGAGCTTGGTGAAAACGGTCACAAAGTTTTAAACATAACTAATATAACTCAACGGACAACAAAAAAACCGCTACCACTGTTTAGCATAGAACTGGAAACAAATACTAACAATAAAGATATTTATAGCATTAACAAACTAATGCATTGCATAGTAGTTTTTGAGGCACCTCATCATAAAAGAGAAGTCGCGCAATGCACTAAATGCCAACAATATGGACATACAAAAAACTACTGTACAAGGGATCCAGTATGTGTGAAATGCGCTGGAAAGCATCAAGCAAGTGAATGTCAAAAAAAAAAGAACCAACGCAGCTGAAATTAAATGTGCCCTATGTGGCGGAAATCATACTGCAAACTACAAAGGCTGTGAAAAAATTCAAAGGTTTCCATCTCTACGCAGAAAGGATCCATTATTACTACAGACCAAAAATATGGATGGATCAGTAGTTAAACCAGGCGTAAGCTACGCCAAAATTGCAGAGTCGTCAAATCCAAATAAAACTGAAGAAAATACAAAAAATTCAAACGATAGTGATATAAATGAACTTAAAGTCATGGTGAAATCCCTAATCACTCAAATGACTAATATGATGAATATCATTACAATGTTACTAACAAGCTTAAATGCACGAAAGTAATAGTTTAATAATTGTAGCCTGGAATGCAAATGGCCTAACAAAACATTATCTGGAGTTTAAGCAATTTTTGTCTGACAAGAAAATTGATATACACTCAATTCTGTTTTTATGCGGTAGATACGTTCCTGAGCAAAACGCATTAAAAAAAACGCATAAAACAAGACACTATCTACATTGAATAAATAGGGATAGGTTCCATAGCTCTCGAAAACCGCTTAAAACCAAATAAATAACCAAAAAATCGCATAAAAAAATGATGTTACCCTTTTTGGAGTGGATTATGGTGGGTACCTAAAGGTGTTTGAAGAAAGGAGGGTTATACATTTAAAACAAATTGAAATCACGAGTTAAAAATTTGATTTTTATTACACTTTTCTTAGAAATTAAATGATAATTACACCTAGTCGTTATCTTCACTTGTTGACAATGCCCGTGACCGTTTCTGAGCTGGTACGAAATCGCTATCATCGCTGCTGTAGCTAGTCAACAATTCGGGTGATGATACTAATTCTCCCTCATTAAACCCAGTGCTAATTTCAACGACTGGTGGTTTTGCAACTTTGACAACAAAATCTGTTATTAAACTTTGCGAAGATTTCTGAAATTGTTTAAGAAGTTCCTGATAGCCAGAAATGCAACTCTTCAGGTCTCGCTGGAATTTAAATGCCCGTTCAGAATTCGGGTCATTATTAATAAAATGATTTTCCAATGAATTGCAAACCTTCTCGAATTATTTTTGCAGTGAGCGGTAGAGGCTGGTTAGATGGTTCTAATTGCTTCAATTGCTCGTAAAAGCGTAGAGCCTTATTTTTAATGAACGGACCATCTAAAGAAATTCTTTTTTTTGTTAGATCGTCAATCCAAATCACCAATGCTTTTTCGGTTTTTTCTACTAAAACATTTCTTGAACAAGATGACGCTTTGGAACTTAATTTTGCACCCGAAGTTACAGACTGTCTTATTAACACTTCATCCTTTTTAATGGCTTTTATAGTAGATTCGCCGAAACCAAAATGCCTACCAACATCCGTAGATCTCTCTCCTTTTTCCAAACGATCTAAAATTGCAATTTTTATTTCCAAAGAAATTCCCGTTCGTTTGCGAATCTTTTTTTCCATCGGATAAAATCAATTTAGAAATTTCTAGAAAAATAGATTTCATTTCAATTTAATTTAAATTTAAAAAAAGAATTATTTTTGACATTTTTTACCTTTTCTAATAAAAACAAAACACATTAAAATTACACCAGGAAACAGCTTACAAAAAACTTCACTGATATCGACTTAAACCACAGCAGACAGAATAGAAATGAGCACAGCTGCCGTACATTTTACGAGAAAAAATAAAAATTATAAACTGTGATTCCCATTAAAAGAAAATTAAAAATCATAAAAAACTGGGATTCCCCTAAGAAGGTGCGTTCTTTGTTTATGTTTTCTATTACGTAATGAATGTTTTGTATAAAGGTGAGGTTACACTAGACGACTAATATGTCAACTGCAAAATCTGATTGACTTTAAGTCTGCCACCGTTTAGCCCCTACACTATCAGACTTTTTTTGTCAACTTGGATGATAATGCATGGTCGACAATTAAACTAGCAATTTTAACAAAAAATTAAATTTTTAAATTGAAATCGTATAAAAAATTCTTATAAAAAGTTGTACTAAAAAACCGCATAAGTTTAAAATCGCATAAAAAAAAGTCGCATAAAAACAGAATTGAGTGTACCTCTAGTTTCAGAAACACATTTTACGAACAAAAGCTATTTAGTATTTCCTGGATATAAAATTTATGTGACAAATCATCCTGATGGTAAAGCTCGTGGTGAGACAGCTATCATAATAAATTCACTATTAAAAAATACTGAACGGCAACCATATGCAACACTTTATATTCAATCCACTACTGTGCAAATTGAGGATACAACTGGGACAATATTCATTTCCTTAGTTTATTGTCCCCCCAGACACCTAATAACGACGGATCAATATGATTACTACATAAAGACGCTTGGCGTAAGATTAATTGCAGCTGGTGATCTGAATGCAAAACACACTGACTGGGGATCCAGGCTTACCAATAAAAAAGGACGAAATCTGATTAATGTTATAAACTAAAATAACTGCAGATTTTTAAGCTCAGTTGAACCCACATACTGGCCAACAGATAGGAAAAAGATACCAGATCTAATCGACTTCAGCATAACAAAATATATAAAGTGTAACCAATTAAAAAGTAAAGCTTGTTTTGAACTTGCTTCAGGCCTTTCTACGATAATACTTGACTACACAACTGACATCAAACCCATAGAACCTATAGCTAAGATTTTTAACCACAAAACAAACTGGAATGAGTATAGACAGCATATTGAAAATCAATTGAATATGTCTGCACTGAAAACACAATTAGACATTGAACGTGCCATTATTCACTTAAACAATGTGGTCCTAGACGCAGTAATCAAATCAAGCCAACAGCATAAATTTAGAAGAAATAAACCTACAACGGATATTTTCATAAGAAAGCAAATTATTGAGAAGAGAAAGCTGAGAAAGAGGTGGCAGCGAACTAGATCGCCTGAGGATAAACACAATTTAAATATAGCAAAAAACTAAAGAAAATATTAACTAAAAAACAAAATATAGAAGTTGAAAATTACCTAAAACAACTTGACTCCTACCCAGGATACGAATTACTCATTATGGAAATGCACAAAGAAATTTAAAACTCAGATAAGGTATCAGCCACCACTACGGAAAGTTAACAACTCATGGGCTACTACCAATGAAGAAAAGGCAACTGCATTGGCTAAATACTTAGAAAAAGTCCTATCAAATGACGAAGATAAATATATTGAAACACGCAATGACTTAAATATAGACATTACAACCAAAATTAAGAAAACAAACACAACAGAAATAATTAATTGCATTAAAAAACGAATAAACCACAAAAAAGCACCAGGATACGATATGTTGACAGGAAAAGCTCTCGCTGAGCTACCTACTATAGGTTATAACTACTTAAGGAATGTTATCAACTCAATGTTCCGACTACAATTTTTTCCCAAAGTATAGAAAGTTGCTGAAATTATTGCACTACCGAATCAGGGAAAAGATGCTACAACTGCTTCGTCGTATAGACCAATTAGCCTACTTCCCATAATCTCTAAAGTTGCTCAAAAACTATTACATGATAGACTTAGCCAGATCCTTGACAATAAAAACATTATACCACATCATCAATTCGGCTTCAGAAAACGACATAAAACGATTTAACAGATACACCGTATAACAAACAAAATTGAAACAGACATAGTATATAAGCGGTACTGCGTTGCTGTATTCTTAGACGTTGCAAAAGCATTTGAAAAAGTATGGCATAAAGGACTGCTGCATAAACTAAAGACGATGCTGCCACTTGATTACAATTTGATTGTTGAAATTTATCTTAGTGATCGTTACTTTTACGTCAATTATAATGAAGAGTGTTCGTCTATTCATCTTACAACAGCTGGAGTTCCTCAAGGGAGTGTTTTAGGAACACTGCTATATGTCATATTTACCTCAGATATACCACTTCCAAAAGAACTGAATACCACAATTGCTACCTTTGCTGACGACACAATCCTCTTAGCATCTGACAAAAATCTAAATACTGCGACTGCAAATCTGCAGATATACACAGAGAATGTTAAGGAATGGTTTGATAAATGGTGCTTGAAAAATAATGAAGATAAGACTGTACAAATAATTTTTACGACTAAAACAAAATTTAACCCAATACCTATTAAAATAAACAATAAAGATATAAAAATAGGGTCTACTACTAAATACCTTGGTATACTCGTACAAATGGACTCAAAGCTAAATTGGCACTACCACATCAAACAAAAAACGAAACAAAAAAAATAAAAATTTAGGCAACTATATTGGTTAATGGGTAAGCAATCCAAACTCACAATTAACAACAAGTTGCTGTTATACAAGTGTACTATAAAGCCAATTTGGACGTACGGACTCCAAGTATGGGGAACGGCAAAGCGGTCACACATACAAAAAATTCAAAGACAGCAATCTAGAATATTAAGAGTTATCATAATGTCTGGTTGGTACACAACAAATGAAGAAATACACCGCAAACTAAATATGACAAGAATTGACGAAGAGATCAAAAAGATATCCACAAAACACTACGATACACTGCATGGGCATAATAACGAAGAAATAAACGAGTTGCTACATCTAGAAGAAACCACCATGCGCCGTTTAAAGAGAACTCGACCAAACGACCTACTGAACTAGGAAATCCAGACTACACATATTAGTAACAGTATTATAAATGTAAATGTAAATAATTATCATAAGCATAATTTTGATCATAAATTGTTTTAATATAATTATAGTGAACTATTATAATTAATGTAAATAATTTTTGTGGTATCACTTCTTGGCACTGGCCAAAATGTGTTTTTAATATTAATTTCCAAACAAATTGTCAAATCATGTACTAGGTGTCAATATAATGGTGACAGATGTATGAAATAAAGGGGGGAAAAAAAGAGACCAAATGATTTAGCAGAAGCAACAGAATTGGCACTTGAACTCGAGAGCGAATCCTGAACAATGCCCAACACATCACAGCTGAAGCAAGTAAGGCATAATTCATTCAACTCACACATTACAATGTCAAATTTCAAAGCTCCACGCAAATATAATTCATTCAACCCTTCTCCACAGTACACAAAAAACACACGACAAAATTTCAGCACACGCTATGACAACAGTAACAAAAATAACTACAACAACACTAACCATGCAAACAACAGAAACAACAACCGTAGCAACACAAATTTCAATCACATAAACAATAACTACAACAACACACATCCAACTAATCAAGATAACAACAACTTCAGACACAACAACAGCTACAACTCACAAGGCAGACAGCAGAACAACAACACTTTTAACTCAAACTGAAACCGCCGCGTAAACATGCTACACAATGAGGGAAACGGACAAGGCCCAGAATGCATAAACATTCTGGAAAGCCAAAACTAAATGTGTATAAGATATCAGATAACCACACAAATTTCGTCACACTGACACACAGAAAGCAAAAAATTACACAGTGCAATCATCTATCTCTTTATGTAAAATAACCAATAAATTAGCAAACCACGAATATTTTCCTGACGACAAATGCAAATTAACGGGCATAACAAATGAAGAGGTATATTCTGAAGGTCAGATAGACCTACAATTAGATATAGGAGAAGAATCATGTAATCACTATTTCCAATTAGTAAGCCAAACACTCCCAATAGGAACATATGGCATTCTGGGTAGGGATTTTTTTGAAAAATTCATATGCAAAATCGATTATGACACGTTTACAATTTCCGTGTACGTAAACAAACAAATACATATACCAGCAAGAACAGAAATAATACAAGCCTTAAAACTGAACTTAAATGAAGATAAGATAATTCTAAATAAAGAACTAAAAGGAGACATATTCCAGAGCATTTCCATAGCACCCAAAAGTGGTATAACCCATATAAAAATACTAAACACAACAAACCAAGAGGTAATTTTAGACGGCATACAATTTGAAACTGACTCATTAAACAACTATGAACATACTAAAGTACAGTACGCAGCATACCTACAAAGAAAACAGACTACAGAAAAGAATTGAAACTTTAAATTTTAACTGCACAGACGAAATGACAAAAACCCAACTAATAAACATCATAAGACAATACCAAGAAGTTTTTCATCTTGAAGACGAACCACTATCGACAAACAATTTTTACAGACAAAACATAACGACACATGACAACACACCTGTTTACATTAGAAACTAGACACTGCCACACACACACACACACAGAAATTGTGAATGAATAGGTACAGAAAATGCTACAGGAGGATATCATTGAACCTTCAGTCAGCCCATACAATGCTCCACTACTTTTGGTTCCTCAAAAGAACACTATTGACAAAAAGAAATGGAGACATGTAGTGGATTTTAGAAAACTGAATGCTTAAAGAGTAAATTATAAATTCCCGCTAACTCGACTAGAAGACCATTAACAGCCTTTTCCACATCCAATTGACACTACCAATTTAAAAGACTACCTTTCGGACTTAAAATTTCATCCAACAGTTTTCAGAGAATGCTAACAATAGCACTCTCAGGACTTGATTCAGAAGCATTCCTTTATGTAGATGGCATTATCATCTATGGATGCAGTCTAAATCATCAAATCATAATCAAAATCTGATCAAAGTACTAGACAGACTAAAACTACATAATTTAAAATTAAACGGAGCAAAATGCGACTTTCTGAGAAGTCGTATATTTAGGACATTTGATTACACAAGACGGAGTTAAAGCTGACCCAGCAAAGTATGAGACTGTTAAAAATTACCCACAACCGAAAAACGCAGACGAAGTAAGAAGATTCGTTGCATTCTGCAACTACTATAGAAAATTCATACCAGAATTTGCAGATATTGCAAAATGTTTGAACTCCTTACTAAAGAATTCAGCCAAATTTGTATGGACAGATGAATGCCAAACATCTTTTGAAACTCTAAAACAAAAATTAATAAACCCACAACTACTGCAATACCCAAATTTTGATAAACTCTTCATATTAACCGCAGATGCATCGAATTATGCACTAGGCGCCGTACTATCACAAGGCGAAATAGGACAAGATTTACCCATTTCATATGCTAGCAAATCAATACAAAAAAATGATTTGAATAAGCCAGTAATAGAAAAAGAACTATTAGCAATATACTGGGGTATTAACTTCTTCAAACCCTATCTACGAGTACATCAATAAATGACGTCGAGAATATTAACTAATTAAAATTTAATGTCGACACGGAAAATCAAATCTTTGAAAATATGAATATATATATATATATATATATATATATATATATATATATATATATATATATATATATATATCAAAAATCATATTGTGCACATAGGCGAAAGCGATAATTCACCGAATCAAGATTCGACTCTGAAGAAGTTCCGACCTAGAAATAAAAATGGAACTGAAAATATAAAGCATGAAGGAATCAATGATAAATCAGCGAGACTAGACTCGATTCTGAAGAAATTGATATCCAAAACAAAAAGAGAAAATATTAAAGAAGTAGCAATTGCAGTTAATGACGAAATTCTAAAGATATATAAAAAAGAAGAATTTAAAGAAGCGTACGCAAAAATAAAAATGATTAGTAAAAAGTCCTCCAAAGAGAATAAGAAGATATAATAAAATACAAACTAATAGATGAATGTCACAATACAGGACATCCCGGAGTAAGAAAAACTCTACTGAAATTAAAACAAAGATTCATTTGGAAAAATATGAACCAAATGATAAAGAAATTTGATCCAACTATGACACATGCATTAAGTGCAACAAACAAGACACATCAAAGAAACACAAACCATAACAGACACCCATAACACCAGTTTCGAGTTCATATCGATTGACACCATGAAAGATCTCAAACGAAACCGCTACATAGTGACCATGCAGTGCGAGCTGACAAAACTTGTAATCGCACACCCAATGACAACAAAAGACGCCCACACAACAGCCAAAACAAGTTGAACAATTCATACTCAAATACGATCACTTTAAAATACTTAAATCTGACAACGTACAGAATTTACAAACGAGCTAATGGCAAACATATGTGCACTCAAAATACAACAAAAATTTTCGACTCCATATCACCGTGGAATTTAACCACACAGTTTTGAATTAATATATAGGAAACTCCTAGGTTTACCCAATGAAGTATTACAAAAGAACGCAAAAATATACGACTTTGAAAATTACAACGAACTAAAAGCAAGATTAAGGTATGCCAATGAAAAGGCAAAAGAAATGCTTATTAAAGCAAAACAAAAACGTGTATTAACAGATTCAAAAACTAATACCAATACACTTAAGGTAGAATTATGAGATTTAGATCTACTATAAGTAGAAAATAGAAAATTAACCCATACAAAAGACAATATAAGATACTAGATAAGTTAGGAGTTAATTCGTTAATAGAATATAATGGTACACCTAAGAAAGTACATAATAACCAATTAAAACCATACAATGTAATTTGAACAGTAAAATTTATAATTATTACTATATAATTACACAACCACACAATGTAATGAAAACCATATTATTTGTAATTATACCATGTAATTTGTAATAAAAACTATACAATTAAAAACACTACCATGTAATTATAACAATAAGAAACAATTTAAAAACAAATTACATCAACTATTAGACAATAAGAAAATCGTGTAATTCCACAATAAGTTCATAACATAAGACAATTGTAAAAACACACATACCATATTTCCAGAAAAATTGCTCGCTTACACCCTAAATTTTTCTTTTAAGGGTGAGGGTTTAGTGTACCACACTAGCTAACGAACTGACAATAGTGCAACGCATGCACTTGCACTCAATTCCAAATACGCTAAATACGCACTGACCTGCGCTGCCTATTTTGCATGGACATGCGCTGCCTATATTGCAGCGTGATATGCATATTAGACAGTGCAGTGACTTTGCCCTTGCAATTACACTCAATTTTGATCATGTAAACAAACCATATGATTTGTCAATGAATAATTTGTAATTCGACATTTGAGATTATTTTGGAGATATGTTTTGTAATTAGTAAAAATAAGATAGGTATATTTAATACTAGACAAAATAGGATAGCAATATATTTTAAAACATATAAAAGAGCCATCGAGCCACCAAATAAACCAGAGTTAAATCTGAAGATAACTAAACCTGCTACTCGCATTAGTGTATTCATTTATCTCTCGTGCTCTAAATCAAGAACGACTTAGATCAGCACAACTAATAGCTTGGCCAACGGCACACTCTGCCGGTCAAAACCTTCACTGAGGGCGTCTTTCCGCTTTGTTTAGGTTATTTCCTTCACAAGTGATCTTGCATTCACACGTAGTGTGAAAACTGCATTTAACGTATAACGATATTGCACTCGCACGACATACGATGATCAGAATTGTTTAGCCACAGCCTACGATAGAGGCACCATATGTTGAACCAGTGAGGCTAGAAATCATCGTATACCACATGCCGATGCAAGGCTAATCTCATCATCACACCCTACATCTGTTTTGCTACTACTTTAGTAGAAATAGCAAAACTAGATCGGACACTATAGCTGGGCTTTAAGCCGAACCCTCCGACAGGTTGCGAATAGTAATTTAGCAATTTCGCTGAAATTCCTGTTACGGTGTCGAGTTCACACCGCTTTTTTTTAAGTATGTGCCCCCTGTTAGAATACGAATGCCGGCATCAGGATTGATTCCAGAAAGATTCTGATTATAGTATACTGGAAAGGTAGCAGACGACACTAGGCTGGAGTAGTGGATCCCTGTTACCTCAGTATGAGCAGCGAAATCTTGCTGGAATGGCTTGCAGAAAGATTCGCTAGATAACCATGGGACTTTAGGAAATTAAGTGCACAAGAGGAGACAGCGGTTGTGAGTTTGGGCTTATACTTAAAAAACATGAATAACGATAACAACAAGCAGCTATATACTCCAACAAACAAAAGGGGTAGCGGAGGTCTCTTATTGAAAAATCACCGCCACACAGCAAAGTATTATCAGTATACGGCCCATCAGGTGGACAATGTGAAAATGATGTAACAGGCTTAACTCAAAGTATACACAGTGATATACGTGGGACAGCAAAATCTCACTATACGGGCTCCCCTAGCTCTTCAAATTCCAGCCAAAATGAGGTTGACAAATTTAAGGCAATGCATGAAACGGATGGCAAACAACCATGCGCCCGGACAGTATCGACTCCGCCTATATCTACTCTTAAAACTGGAGCAGCAACGGAACGAGCCGAGGTTGCGGTAGCACCCCTCAATGCTAAAATTACAGCTCTGGGGAAGACCATAAATTATTTACTGCAATTTTGCAAGATTACGCCAAATGTGCATAATGAGGTAAAATGACTAGCAGCGGCTATGAAGGCAAAACATGTCGAGGTCGAGATAGAATTGAAGAGCATGCGTACTATTAAAAACTTAGGATAGGTGAGCACGATCACAGTTGGGGTGAACACAGGATCGGTTCGATGGTTAAATTTAAATGGATGATGTAGCAACAACGGGTTCTGTGAAAAGGTTGCGAGAAAACAGCGATCGTACAGTCATGCTTGAAATTCTCCCTGAGCAGGTCATTTGTCACACGGCACCAGCTCCAAGAGAGGTTGTCATGCCGGCACAACGCCTCCAAACATGTGATGATGCCCAAAATCGCAACAGAAGAAGGAACGGTGGACGAAGGTAGAAAAAATACACGGAAAAAGCAAACAAAAAAACTTTAAGACCAACGAGATAAAACCTAGACCTGATGCCTTTATAATTAAGACAGCAGGTGAAACGTCATTCACAGACATCCTGAAAACTGTTAAATTCAGTAGTGCGTTAAAAGAACTTGGGGGAGATGTCAGGCGAATATATCAGGGTAACAAAGGCGACATAGTAATCAAGCTTAGGAGTGATCCAGAAAATAAGACTGCAAAATATAAGGGGACGGTAGAGCAAGATCTCAGAGACGTGGCAAAAGTAGGGGCAAAAACACACACCATCAGAATTCAATAAGATGTGGACATGATCACTAAACCCGAGAGGATTGGCGAGGCTTTGAAGTCGGCCCGACGCAATATGAGAAAGTTCTATGACGGCACACAGACAGCGTATATCAATCTACCCGCAAATGATGCTAAAAAATTACTGACTATGCTTAGTATCCAAGTCGGATGGGTGAATTGTAGAATTCGGGAGACAGCATCACACAAGCGTTGCTTCAAATGTTGGGGCTATGGTCATCTGGCCCTTCGCTGTAATGAATCCATAGATAGAAAAGACATGCGTAGGTCACCTGGCAGCAGACTGTAAGAACAAAGAGAGGTGCGATCTATACAAAGGCAATCATGCAGCTGGAAACTACAAATGTCCGGTATATAAGAAGACGCGAAAATATAACAGACAATGAGAATCGTGCAACTTGAACCGATGCGCGGCGGCCCAGGGTCTCCTGAAGCAAACTATGTACGAACAAAAATCGCCGTGGCACTACGGTGTGAACAACATCGAAATTTAAACTGTTGCAACTACAAAAATGGATGCCCTCAGTAAAACTACTATATGGGGAATTAACAAGTGAGCAATTCAGCAGAAGATGACAATGGCGGAAATTGGTTTCACATGGCGAAATTAAAAAATGTGTACTTTTTCTCATGCTATTCTCCCCCCAGTATGACTCTAGATGAGTTCGAGCGAATGCTGATGGCTTTGGTGACAAAAGCGCGAGGTAATAGTCCTGTCGTAGTATCAGGAGACTTCAACGTCTGGTCCACAGTATGGGGAAGTACACGTACAGATCAGCGAGGAAGAATTCTGTTTGAATGCCTAGCTCCATTTAATCTAGACCTCTTAAACCACGGTAATAACAATACAATCGAAACAGGCAGGAGGGGTTCCGTGATAGACCTCACCTTCGTTCACAATGTTACACACAGTGATCACATTGGGCCATTGAAATAGAATTACGCAGAAACAAAAACGAATTCTCAAAGTGTAAATAAAACGGTGGAGCTGGAAGGTTTTTGACTTTGAAGCCTTTAATACTGCCTAGAAAGATGAGGAATTCTCCCACGACACGGCTGTCAGCATAACAGACAAGCTCAGCATGGTCTACGATTTGGCAATGCCAAGAGTGTCAAGCAGAAATATGAGGACACCAGTTTTCTGGTGGAAACACGAAATCACTAATGCGAGGAAGCGATGTAACCAAGCGCGCAGAAAAGCAAAACGACCTGGCAATATGCCAATTTGTGAAATGCTGAATCAAGGACATAAAGAGTGTACGAAAGCACTGAAAGCTCCCACTAAAAACAACAAAAACACATATTTTAAGGAGCTCTACAAGAATTCTGATCTCGACCCATGGGGTAACGCATATAACTCAGTGATAGCGAAACGTAAACCGCACCTAACAGAGTTTAAATTGATTCGCAATTTGGTTCCAGCGCTCTTTCCACCACAGGAGGAACGAGTTTTGTACAACGGCCAACGAATAAACACCACAGAAATTTCCGAAAGTTCCACTGATGAGGTACTGGTCACTTTGCGGAAAGTCGCTGCCGGCAAAGCAACCAGGCTAGAGGGTTTAACCAGCATTGCGATAAGCGCTGCGGTTAAAGCGACACCTGAAATCTTCACGCAAGTGGACAATGCGTGCTTCAATGAGGGAATATACCCAGATATTTGAAAAAGGTAGATATTGATATTACTGCTTAAGCCCGGAAAAGAACCAGATCACCCATCCTCGTAGGATAACAAGCTCAATTAACCTATATGTGGCCCTAAATTGGGCAGAAGTCCGAGTTAAATTTGGATCGATCCGATTTACCAAAAAAATATCAATTTGGCCTCAAATGACCGATCAAAACACGTCCGTCAAGGTTTGAAATTAGAACAGAATTGACTTATTGAAATGAATTCTTACTTAACAAATAATGAACATAAAAGTTTACATATCATGGGAAAATGCATGGTATGCATTTTATAAAATGCTGATCGCGATAATATGCCGAGAACTGCAACCGGTGAGTTGCTCAAATGAAAACATCGAGTTAATCAACTTGGCTTGGGTTGTTAAGGTGCATGTGTCGATTGTTGTTGTTGTTATGGGAAAGTGCATTGTATGCGTTTTACAAAATATTGGCCGTGATAATATTCTGAGAACTGCATCCCGTAAGTTGAGCAATTGAGGACATCGGGTTAATCAACTCTCCCCAGGTTTGAGTTGCTAAAGTGCATGTGCCGATTGTTGTTGTTGTAGAGGTGGTGTATATGTAACTCCTCCTCCCCTTAGAATAGAGCGACGGTCAAAACGATGAAGTTGAGGTTAGGGTGATGGATCGTACGGTAGGCGGGACCATAGAGGTTATATGGTAGTGGCGAATTGTTATTTGTGTTTCCAAGATTTGGAGTGCAGCTGTGGTTTGGAAGTTGTAATCTCGTAGCTTTTCTAAGTTTGGTTTCTATTGTAGAATTTGCCTTGACTTCAGTATCAATTAGAGGTAGAACGTTGATTTCGAACAAAAATATTTTCGGATCATCTCGGTAAGTAATGAAGATATTAATAGGTGTACTTCTGTTTTACACCTGTCGCAGTTGTTATTTGTTTTTATTATTTTGAGGTTTATATTAGGGAAATAGAATTCTCTCTTTAAATGTAAGATGGTTTTATCTATTCCTTTATGGTTAGACTTCTCATGGTATTCTCTAATAGTTTTTTCTTGATCATCAGTTGGTGCAATGGATAAATTTTACCATTTTATTTTGAGACAAATATTTACGCTATATGCACTGAATTAATCGAAAGGCATTGTCGTCTGAAAGACATTTGTGTGGCGGCACAAAATTTTTCAGTAAATTTATTCTAGTTTCTTCATCGAATGTTTCTCTTCCGCGTTGTTTGTTCTTAAATATTGTTTCAATTACCATTGGCGACCCTATGGTTTTCGTTTCTAGGACAAATTGTAGACAAAACTCGTTTAATGATTTTTCGGAGATTGTGATACTGTTGCCGCCGTCACTAGTCGATTTTAGATTAAGTCAGTCGATTTTTAGATTAAACAATTCATTTTTAAAGCGGGTCGATCGCTAAAATAAATAAAGTATAATTAACAACATATATAAAAACATGCTTTTAATTTATAGCGACGAACGCTTATGAAAATTATACGAGTATGTACATATGTAAGTATCGTTTCGACAACGCGCAAACAAATCTTTAAAATTTAATTTTGTTTAAAAACTAATTGCGAGAGTGCCGCGTAAATTTGCTAAGTGACTTAAAAAACAATTGTTGAATTAAAAACTTTTGAATTTGCAATAAGAAAAGAGCAAATATGCCACGAAATAGTTACAATTGCAAAAGGTGTGATAAGGAAGACAATCAACGTATGGTGCAGTGCGACACCTGCGACAAGTGGTTTCATTTCGATTGTGTGCAAGTAGACACTATCGTAAATGATATAAGGTGGAACTGCGATATTTGGACAATAAATACAAAACATTGTCACAGTCAAGTAAGTTTTCATCATCGTTCGGGCAAATCAATATGCTGACCAGGACACCTACAGCAGCTCAACTATCAGCGCGCCAGGCTATACCAAAGCAATTGTCTACTTTTAGCGGCGATCCTGACTACTGGCCATTATTTATAAGCAGCTTCGAAAACAGCACAGCCGGATTTAGCTATTCGGAGAATTTGATAAGTCTGTAATCGTGCTTAAAAGGTAAAGCCCGCGAAATGGTTAAAAATAAATTGCTTTTGCCGTCAATGGTTTCTGAGATCATTCAGACGCTGCGCATGTGTTTTGGGCGGCCAGAGCATATTATCAAGCGAGCAGTGAACAAGGCTCGGAGTATGCTGTCAATAAAAGACAAATTCAAGACTCTAATTGAATTCGCACTCTCTGTTCGAAACATTTCCGCAACGATGGAAGGTTGCTTTATGGACATGCACCTACATAATCCTTTTTTGGTGAAAGAATTGGTGGACAAGCTTCCCAATAACGATAAATTGAATTGGGCGATGTACCCGAAGCATCAACACACTCCGGTAGTGAAATTGTTTAGCGATTGTTTGTACCAAATGGCGGAGGCAGCAAGCACAGTTGTGTCTTTGGTACCCAGCAAATGTAGTGCCGCTTTAAATACACATACGATTGTAGAAGATGACGAGTGTGTGCGCCCGGCCCGCGCCGAACGTAACACACAGTTTTGTAAATGTAGCGATTGCGACGGTGAGAATCACAAGGTACCGCAGTGCGAAAACTTTAAAAAGGCTTCACTGGATCGTAAGTGGAAGTACGTGCGTGAAATAAACCTGTACCGCCAGTGCCTCGGCACGCATTATCGCAAATGTTTTGTCTATAAAGAGTGTGGCGTCGACGGATGCACAGCGAAGCATAATCAGCTACTCCATAAAGGTAGAACTGAAGGCCAGGGTGAGTTACAAGCCACAAATACAAGGGCAACTACGAGTACATCGCGAAACGCACAAGTGAACACCCACAGTAGCAGCGGGAGTGAGAAGCAGCCGTATTTCCGAATCGTACCAATTAATATTCATTAAAAAATTAAATAATGAAAACATTTGCATGTTTAGATGAAGGCTCCGCTGTGACTCTCTTAGAGAGAAATGTGTTTGATGAGTTGAATCTGCAAGGCGAGCGAGAACCATTGCGCTTACGGTGGATCGCAAATACGACGCGCACAGAGAGTGATTCCAGAAGAGCTAACAACGAGATTTTAAATATAGGCAACGGTCATAAGTATCAACTAAACGAAGTTCACACTCTTGACAATTTTGATCTGCCTGCTCAGTCAGTGGACGCTCATGAAATCGGAATGAGATACCCACATTTGACAGGGCTACCAATTCAATCGTATAAAAACGTAAAGGCGACCATTCTATTTGGTGCCAATAATTGGAAATTGGCAGTTCCGTTAAAAATCAGAGAAGGAAGTTGGACTCAGCCCATTGCATCGAAAACGCGACTAGGGAGGACCCTACAATGCCGCAACATGAAATAAGCACAGAAGTCAATGGACGCTACGAAGTCGGGTTGTTGTGGCGCGATGATAATGTGGTGCTACCAGAGAGCTATTCTAACGATCAATGTGCCTACGCAAAAAATCGAAAGAGATGCAGCGCTGAAGGCAATTATTCAAAACCAAATCGACAATCTTACTTCGAAAGGGTACGCCAAAAGACTCCCCAATAGCGACACGACGATGCCAATAAATAAAATTTGGTGTTTACCAATTTTTATAGTCACGAACCCTAACAAGCCCGGGAAAGTCCGACTAGTTTGGGACGCCGCTGCTAAATCAAAAGGAGTATCACTTAATGATTTTCTCTTAAGCGGTCCAGATCGTCTTAATCCACTTATGGAAGTCTTGCTGGCATTTAGAGTTGGGCGAGTGGCTATATGCGACGATATTGCAGAAATGTTCCACAGAATCAACGTACGAGAAAGCGATATGCACGCTCAACGTTTTCTTTGGTGGGACGAAAACGACGAATTGCATCATCCAAGCATCTACGTGATGCGCGCATTGTTATTCGGTGTCGATGAAAAGTGAGGACGACGAATTGGCGGCCATAGAACTGGTAAAACGGGTAAAGCAAATTAATGCCGCAGCCGGGTTCAACATTCGAAACTGGTCATCAAATTCAACCAATTTGTTACAATAACTCGAAGAAGATCCATCAAAACGGCAAAATTCCAAAGAATGGGGATCCGTTACCAAAGTCTTAGGTATGTTTTGGGATCCCACTAATGATATGTTCAAGTATATTTGCATATTTGCTAAAATACGTCGTGACGTAATGAACGAGCTCGTGGTACCGGCAAAGAGAGAGAGACGCTCCAAGTTTTCATGTCAATTTTTGGCCCTCTCGGATTTGTATCGTGCTACACAATAGGACTAAAAATTCTGCTCGAAAACATATGGCGCTCTGGTATAGGCTGGGACGAACCTCAGCCGAAACTCTATTTGAAAACTGGTGTCAATGGAAGTCCACAGCTTATTACCTCGATACTACTCCTCGGGGCTGAAGGAGGCTCATGATGTACAGCTGCACACCTTTGTCGACGCTGGTGAAAATGCTTACGCTGCCACATGCTACCTGCGCGTCGAACATTCTGACTAAGTTTCTGGTGCTCTGGTGGCCACAAAATCAAAGGTGGCACCACTCAAACCGCTGTCGATCCCACGGTTAGTGCTGTAGGCGGCAGTGATTAGAATACGACTGGCAAAAAAGATACTCAAAGTAAGTCGCATACGCATAACAACGCAATTTTGGTCGACAGACTCGAAGACAGTGCTCAAATGGTTACGTATGGACCCCAAAAACTTCCAACAATACTTCATGCACCGAGTGAGCGAGATTATCGAGACATAAAATGTATCCCAATGGAGGTGGGTGCCCTCCAAGATGAATCCCGCTGACTTTGCAACGAAAGTGTCAAAGCGGACAAACTCCGAAATTTGGTTTTCAAGACCTGAATTTTTATTATCCCACGCTAGCAGTTGGCCGAAATGTGAAACGCTCGAGTCACACGATGCTGGCGACGCCGAACTTAAACGCCCCGTATTAGTCATTGGGAAAACTGATGCGCCTCTGAAGCCGAACATAGAGTACTTCTCTAATTGGAAGCGCTTATACCGAGCCTTTGCCACATTTATGCTGTACATTGAGAAACTCAAGAACGCTACCATTTCGAGCAAGAAAGACCACACCTTCGATGCTGAAGAGAGTTCAACAATTTCTGGTCAAATACGCTCAATCCGAAGAGTACGCCGAAGAGCTTAATCGCCTCAAGCAAGGTAAAGTAATCGAAAAAGGCAGCAAACTGACAGCCTTAAATGTATATTTAGACCAAACTGGACTCATACGAAGCAGAGGCAGGGATGAGTACCTAAACAACCACGAAGACGTTCTTGTGCTACCAAATTCTCATCACGTGACCTTACTGTTGGTGCGTTAAATCCATGAAGACTTTCATCACCAGATGCATGAAGCCATCATCAACAAAATAAAGGGTTAGTACTATATACCTCGACTGCGAGTCTTATATAAGAAGATGCGCCGAATGTGCCAACATTGTAAAAACGAAAATGCCAAGCCACAAATACCGCAAATGGCAGCTCTACCGCGAGCAAGACAAGGGGCCTTCGAAAAACCATTTACTTATGTCGGCATTGACTTTTTCGGTCCACTTTACGTGGCTGTAGGCAGACGACGCGAGAAGAGGTGGGGTGTAATTTTCACGTGTTTAACTATTCGAGATGTGCATATTGAAGTGGCCCACAGCCTGGACACCAGTTCGTGCATCATGGCAATCCGTAATTTTATTTCACGGCGCGGGTCACCCAGAGAAATATACTATATATATTATATAATATAATTTTAAAGCTGCAGAAAAAATCTTGTGTGACGAATCGGAAAATTTCAACGTTTCTTTGATGCCTTCAACATTTGATCAAATAAATTGGAAATTTAATCCGCCTGCAGCGCCTCACATGGGCCGTGCATGGGAAGGCTTGTAAGGTCCATTAAAACCGTAATGTATGCAATCTCCCCGACAATACAATTTAACGACGAAAGCCTGAGAAGCGCCTTATATGAAATTGAATTTGTTTTAAACTCTCGTCCGCTCACTTTCGTTTCTGTCGAACCAAATGATGACGAGGCGCTTACCCCGAACCATTTATTGATTGGGTCATCCGATGGCTACAAACCCATAGGCGGTGATAACGTGGACGCTGGTGCCAAACGCAAAGATTTGCTTATCAGTTTTGGCGCCGATGGGTCAAAGAGTATATGCCGATCATACATATCAAGGCGAAGCAAGTGGTTTGCCAAGCAACCCCCAGTAAAAGTCGGAGATGTCGTTGTGATTGTGGACCAGGACCTCCCAAGAAATTGCTGGCTTAAAGGCATCGTGATTGATACATTGGTGGCAAAGGATGGTCAGGTCAGAAGCGTGACTGTGAAAACGGCGTCCAGCACTTTTCGACGCCCGGTAGTAAAGGTGGCAGTTTTAGACGTCGCCAGTTCTGGTGGTAAATTTGACGTATCGCACTCGTTTACGGGCGAGGGAATGTTGTCGCCGTCACTAACTACAGCCGAGCAGTAAACACCCGAGCAATAAATTTGTAAATTAGAATGGTACATAGATTAACGGGCGGATACAAGAAGGAAAAAAAATGTTAAGCAACCGTGGAAGTCAGTCGATTTTTAGATTAAACACGGCGCGGTAATACAATTTAATTTTAAAGCGGATCGATCTCTAAAATAAAAATAGTGTAATTAATAAAATATATAAAAACAAGCTTTTAATTTATAGCTACGAACGCTAATGAAAATTGTATATACTCTTACATATGTAAGTATCGTTTCGACAACGCGCCAACAGATACTATCACCCTTTTCCTGACAACTGTGTACCGTGCTTAGTGTCTCATCATCGGTAGTGTAGATCTGAACAGATTTAGCATCGTTTGCATTATCGATTCTTATTATGGTAAGAGCGTCTTCTTTTGTAATTATTATTCCATTTTTATAGATGTATTTCATAGGTGTATTCCACCAGTTTGAGTCGCCATCGTACAAGTTTGGAATTATGTTCCCTTCAATCTCATGAGCCATGTTAATAGCTGATGATCTGTTACTATTTTAAACTTGTGTCCGAACAAGAAGAGTCGAAAATGTTTGGTGCACTATACGATCGCTTACAATTCCTTTTCAATTGTCAAGTAGTTAATTTCGGAATCGGAAATAGAACGACTAGCGAAACAAATAGGTTTGTTGCTCCCTATTTTTCCTTGCGACAATATAGCTCCTAGCCCAAAGTTCCTAGCATCGGTTGTGAGTATAAACGGTTGAGAAAAATCAGCGAATTGAACAAGGGGATCATTGCTTAGAATGTTTTTACATGTTTCAAAGGCATTTAATTATTCTTGGTCAAATTTGATTTGAGCTCCCTTTTATAAACAATTCGAAGGGGGTTTTGTCAGTCTAGCTAGAACTTGCATACATTTTCTGTAGTACCCTATTAGACCCAAAAAGGTTTTGATTTCTATCCAAGACTGAGGTGTTGAGAAATATTTGATGGCAGGAATTTTGGATGGATTTGGTTTAATTCATTCACGTGTTATAACATGACCCATGAAACCTATTTCTTTTTGTAAAAATTCACATTTATCTAAATGTATTTTAAAATTTGCCTGTCTAAGTAAATATGAGTTGGTCATTTTCTAAATTTTTCTGTAAGGATGTTAAAAATATTATTATGTCATCGAGATACACTAAACATATTTTTCCTACCAGATCTTGTAGAACATTATCCATAACCCTCTGGAATCCGCTCGGAAGATCTAATATTGTAAAATAGAGACATTTTCCCAGTTTATGGAGTATTTAACTGATGTTAGGTAATGGGTATCGATCTGAAATGGTTTTCTTGTTTATTTTCTTGTAGTCTATTACTAACCGCCATTTTTGCTTAGCGGTCGTATCTTTATTTTTTGGGACTATCCACACTGGTGAGCTCCATGACGAATAACTATGGTGTATAATGCCCTGGTGAAGTATTCGTATGTCTGTGATTTATCTTTTTACCTCGTCCTTGTGTACGTACGGGTATCTGTATGACTTTGTGTATATGGGTATGTCATCGGTAATGTTGATTTGGTGTTTAATTCTATTGGTAAATTTTAGGGTGTCGCCTTATAAATTAGTTCAATATAATTTCTACATAATTTTTTAAAAAGCAAATTTTAGGCGTAAATTTGCTCCTACATATTTATTTTGCCATAACGTGTATATTTAACATAGGGGCTAAGTGCTTAAACAACCAACCCTAAAATATACACGTAAATAGTCCTAAGACTTTGGCACCTCCCACTTTCATTGCTAAAACCACACACACAACCGCCATCATATTTAGTACAGCAGCCATCATACAAGTGAGTCTAAGACACCTCCCACCATAGTAATGCTACTAACACAAGTGTTATACTCTGCGTTGGGAGGACAGAAGACACAGCCACAATTAATTTAGACTGTGGAACCCTGTGATAAGCGACGGAAAACATGCAACGAAGTCAGCACAGGAGAATATCACACAAACAATTGTGCAACCGGCTGACCACAGTTAAAATAATATGAATGTACAAACATAGTACCCAACGCACTGATATGAATTTACAACAACAGTGCCCGACGCACTGATATGAATTTACAACAACAGTGCCTAACGCAATGTTAGAAATTTACAAGAGATCACGACAGAAGTTGCCGACTGAATTAGTTCGGAAAATAACCCACTAACAACACCCAAAAACGAAGGCCAAGTACAAAGTGAACCACGACAGGCCGATCGCTAAGCACACCAACAGGGCGGACTAAGCATAAAGAGGAGAAGCAGAATTAAATATCCAAAATTTAATATTTTTAAATATTTTATGCCATCGATATAAAATATCAACAAAGTGGTGAAGGTGGCCGAAGGACAAATAGCAACAACAACAATCAACACAAGGAATAACAACAAGGCAAATAATCACAACAACAACACAACATTGAAGGTGGCCCAAGGGTAAAAACTTACAAGAACAACAGCCAGAAAACAACAACAATGTGCTGAAGGTGGCCCAAGGTCAAATTCAAAGAAGAAGAACAATGCGGGAAACAGTAGCAACATGCCACAACAAACTACAGTTCCCGCACAAAAACAACTATTGGATGATCTACACTGAAGCTGGAGTATAAAAGCAGGAGCAACTTGCAACTCAGCCTATCTCTTTCTTTCGGCATCAGGCAGACAAGACGCTCTTCTTTCTTTCGACATCAGGCAGACAAGACGCTCTTTCTTTCTTACGGCATCAGGCAGGCAAGACGCTCTTTCTTTGTTTCGACATCAGGCAGACCAGACGCATCGTACTAAACAGAGTTAAAACAACTGACAAACGCTACAGAAGCTAGGGGAATCTAGAAGAGATTATGGTTTATAATTGATTCTCTGCTAGAAACCCCCACTGACAAACGCAACAGAAGCAAGGGGAATCTAGAGGAGATTATGGTTTGTAATCGATTCTCTGCTAGAAACCCACACTGACAAACGCAACAGAAGCTAGGGGAATCTAGAGGAGATTATGATTTATAATCGATTCTCTGCTAGAAACCCAAACTGACAAACGCTACAGAAGCTAGGGGAATCTAGAGGAGATTATGGTTTATAATCGATTCTCTGCTAGAAACCCACACTGACAAACGCAACAGAAGCTAGGGGAATCTAGAGGAGATTATGGTTTATACTCGATTCTCTGCTAGAAACCCACACTGACAAACGCAACAGAAGCTAGGGCAATCTAGAGGAGATTATGGTTTATAATCGATTCTCTGCTAGAAACCCTGAGAAACGCAACAAAAGCTAGGGGAATCTAGAGGAGAGTATGGTTTATAATCGATTCTCTGCTAGAAACCCAAACTGACAAATGCAACAGAAGCTAGGGGAATCTAGAGGAGATTATGGTTTATAATCGATTCTCTGCTAGAAGCCCACACTGACAAATGCAACAGAAACTAGGGGAATCTAGAGGAGATTATGGTTTATAATCAGTTCTCTGCTAGAAACCCAAACTGACAAACGCAACAGAAGCTAGGGGAATCTAGAGGAGATTATGGTTTATAATCGATTCTCTGCTAGAAGCCCACACTGACAAATGCAACAGAAACTAGGGGAATCTAGAGGAGAGTATGGTTTATAATCGATTCTCTGCTAGAAACCCACACTGACAAACGCAACAGAAGCTAGGGGAATCTAGAGGAGATTATGGTTTATAATCGATTCTCTGCTAGAAACCCACACTGGCAAACGCAACCGATGCTAGGGGAATCTAGAGGAGATTATGGCTTATAATCGATTCTCTGCTAGAAGCCCACACTGACAAACGCAACAGAAGCCAGGGGAATCTAGAGCAGATTATGGTTTATAATCAGTTCTCTGCTAGAAACCCAAACTGACAAACGCAACAGAAGCTAGGGGGACATAGAGTTCAACTGTGTCCGTATTTAACTTTAGTAAAAATAATTGTTACAAGTAGGTAAGCCTTTTTTTTTAAATCAACAAATGAATAAAATAATTAAATCCACGTAAACAAGCTTTAAATACTTTAGAGATTTTCTGTAAACGACTCCTGGCAATCCGGCGAGCTTACCCTTTTCCTGATTGAAGTGGTGGGTTCTTATTAGGTTCCCTATGTTTATTATTTCATCATCATGAATTCTTTTTGCCTGAAAGTTGTTACACTCGAGGAAGTTTAAAGAGTCACTACTTTCTATTTTTAATGATTCTTCTAAAAGTTCGTCTGAACAATTTACTACTTCAACAATACTGTACCAGTTGTCAATGTTGTATAGTCCTTCTGTTACGTATAGGTCTTGTTTCAGTAGACCTTCTTATGTATTTATCTCCCTGTTTGTGATTGACTGGCAACTTCACGAACATTTTGGATTTGCTGGGAATATTTATTTTGCCAGATTTAGACGGGGTTTCAAACAATCGAAATTTCAAGGAACCAGTTTGGTTGAACTCTGTAAAAGTTGGTAGTGTGGTGTATTTTCCTAATTGATATTTGCTTGACGGTTGGTATGGTTAATGGTTTATAGGCATATTGTTGGTTTGTGGCTATGACTGTAGGGTTTATGATATAGAGGACCCTGTTTTTAATAGACACCTAAGGCGATGATATGTTTATGTATGGAGAGAAACTGCATGTATATTTAGGCTTAGAAACATAGAAGGACCTTGGATCGACCCTAGAAGTCTAGAATGGTTCACAGACGGTTCAAAAACAAACACCGGAGTCGGTGCAGGGGTCTATGGACCAAGTACCAAAATCTCAGAACCAATGGGCAGGTGGCCTAGCCTCTTCCAGGCTGAAATTCAAGCAATCTCAATCTGTGCGAGGACAAATCTGAAAACGGGTATCAAGGGCGCACACATAGCTATCTATTCAGATAGTCAAGCTGCATTACAGGCATTAGCTACATATTGTTTAGCATCGAAACTGGAAGAATGCTTCAACAACCTACAATCTCTAGGGGCAACAAATAAGGTTGCAATTTGCTGGGTCCCGGGTCACTCGGGGATTGAAGGCAATGAAATTGCTGACGAGCTGACTAAGGCCGGTTCCGCAGCAAGCCTCATAGGTCCGGAGCCATACTGTGGTATCAACTGGGCGGAGGCTAAATCCAGGGTAGATAACTGGGAACATAGTCTCAGAATGTCACACTGGGAAGGGATAGAGGAGCTTCGCCAAGACAAAAGACTGGTAAGGCCATTCACCTACAATAAAGAATTGCGCAACATGTGCAAAGCAGACATAGGAAAAATAGTGGGGTTTCTATCAGGTCATTATTACCTGAAATATCACCTGACTAGAATCCACATTCTTGATGATACGGAGTGCCGGCTCTGTCTAGAAGAAGAGGAAATCACGGAACACATACTGTGCGGCTGCATTGCGTTGGCAAGAATCAGAATGAATATATTCCACCGCGATCAGCTGGCTCTGGAAGAATTAAAGAATGCTCCTGTTATGGACCTTCTAAAATTCATCCATAAAGCGGAAATGATAATGAAGGAACATGACTTTAAGCTACTTCCTTTCTCTAGAGAAGGAACATCTAGGTAGAAAAGAACCTGACAATTTATTGTGACGATTTGACAACACCAAACGGAAGAAATCCTATGGCATTACGGAAGAAAAGCCGGTACTAAACCTATAGGGCATAGTAGATCGGACAATTGTGATCACATGGATCATTAATGACAAATGTAATATGACACAAAAGATCTTTTAGGTCGGAGTGTCGGCCATTGGGCAAACTACTAAAGCTAAATCATTATTAGGCTTAGAAGCCCTGGGCTCTCATCAATGTTGCTTGAGTTGTTGCTATTATCTTCAAAATATTGGTACAGATTGTGGTTGTTGCTGTTTATTTCCTGGAAATTACCATTGGAGTTTCTTGGTCGTCCTGCTTGCATACTTGGACGGGTTTTGATTTTTGATGCGCTGAAGGCATTTGTAGTTGTTGGATTTGAATCGATGGGTTGGTACCTATGGTTATTACTGTGTTGTTGTTGATGTTTTTTTTTTTGAATGGTATTCTATGCTAGTTGTATTGGCTTCTCGGTTAAAAACCTGCTTGGCTTCTGAATTGATGTTGCCTTGAATGATTGTTTGCCTACGAGTGTAATATATTTTGTTGGTGAAATTGAGTTCCATTTTGGGGCATAATATTGTAAGGCGGCCTATTGATCAATTTTGGTCTGTAAGGTGTTGTATTCTGGTGGTATGATATATTTTTCTTTCAAAATGCGAGTGCAGTTCCAAATGTTTCCGGTTGCATCGCCCTAATTTTTCAACCTAGAGGTTCTCTCAATCTACTAAGGAACGAATTTAGACACATTTCAGCAAAGAGGGGTTTATTTGCATTTACGACATTGGAATCTTTCTTATGAAAGAGAATATTATTGAAGAGAGATTGATTCAATCTGAATTATCTCGCTGTAAAATGAATGCATTGTTTTATGTAGTTGTTTTCTGACATACATATCTCGAATTAGAGATGTTTCAGTGCATTTATCTGCTTAGTGTAGAATGAGATTTTTTTTTATCTCATCTCAATTTAATTGGGTACCGTACATATTGGGGTCTTCGTTTGCTGCCTCGTCAATTTTGTTACGGACGGCCCTTAAAATAATTTGTTCATAATGATGGACCAGGGTTGTTCGCACAAAATATTTGGGAATCGATGATCATACGAAAGTTCAGCTTTCTTCACACGTCCACCGACACGTAACAGTCCTTTTTCTTTAATACACGAGTTCAAAGGCAGCAGTCGGCTAGAAGATGGGGCAACCTGGCACCAGTTCTCAATTGTTTCATCTCAAGAGAACATATTCCTCTGCTCCATGATTATGAGCACGTCTAAAGCATTATCCAATTTTCTGGCACCTGTAACCAACTGGCGCTGATGTTTGCGTGTTGGTGTCCAACATAAAATGATTTGTAGCATATGCTTCTCAATGTCACTATAGCAGTCCACCAGTAGTCGCCTCATCAGTGAGTATTGAATGGGTAGAACTACTGTGCAGGATAAACCCTTCTCTTCGCTCTGCAGAATGTCTGATTCCTGCTTACTCACATCGATGTGAGTGTGGATGCTGTAGCAAATCAAGCGGCGAATTGCTTCTACTGGCGAAATTTGCCGGGTTTCGCGCTGCCTTAATGTGATGTCAATGATCCGATGTGGTTATCTCCTGAATTTCGCGTACTCTGTTGAATATGTACGACTTAAGGACTGTTGGTTGCCACAGATAGTGTGGGGTGTGTGTCAAACCCAAGGCTACTCTCACATTCTGAAACGTCATAGCTAATAGGTGCGCTGCACAGAGCTCAATGCGGGTTATGGTGGTGCCCTTCAACGGTGCCACCTTCGTGATCGCAGTAACCAAGGGTATGTGCACTCAACCTTTTTCATCAATTGTCCTTGTGTGTATGACTCCGGCATAGGCATGCGCACTAGCATCACAAAAGCCATGTAAAATTATTGAATCTTGACCCAGAATATACAGCCCACGAGGCATGCGGACCTTGTTGAGTGCCTCCAGTGTTGCGCGGTAGCTGAGCCAGTCGTTGCAAATATCCTGAGGCAAAGTTCATCCCAACTGAGGCCAGTGGACCACAACCGTTGTATGAACATCAATGACCATAGGCGCCAATATGCCAGTGGGGTCGAACATCTGGGCAACCTCACTAAGCACTTGTATTTTCGTCGGTGTTGGCGCTGGCGATCTGAGGCTTACATGAAGAAGGAGCTCATCGACAACAGAATCCCATCGTAAACCAAGAACCGAGTTCGTAAGTGAATCGATGCTGAATTCTGTAGATGAAGAAGTTTTACCAATTATGCCTGTCATTATCTTTACACTATTGGAGTTCCCTTTCCATAGTTTTAATTTTCCGGCGGACAACATCGTGTGGACGCTGTTAGCCAAATCGATAGCCTCACGGTCATTGTTGCAGCTCGTCAGGTAGTCGTCACGTAGAATGAAGTGAGTATAGAATCTCGAACAAAAACTGCTTTGACATCCGCATTGATTTTGTAATTATCGAACACACACTGGTGAAGTGCATGCACCGCATTGTATGGACTACACACCATGGCATACGTAATAGTCGTTAGGCGATAGATCCTAATGTCCTCGGAAAGCGATTCCCGCCATATTGTACGTTGATAGTTTCGATGTATTGGTGCGACCATAACTTGCCTCAACATTTTCTCGATGTCAGAGGTGATTTTGACTCGATGGCACCTGAGCTGAAAGATAATGTTTATAAGCGAATCTTGAACTGTTGGGCCCACCAGCTGAATCTCACTGAGGGATATCCTGGAGCTTGCCGCCGCGCAGTGCGGAAGGTAGTAGCAGTCGTAATGGTCACCGGGTTCGGTCACGAGCTCCATGTATCCGAGTGTATTCGCACATAAAATGTATGTTTTTTTTCTCAATTCAGCATCAGCTCTGAGACGGCGCTCTAACCAGTGAAACTGTCGAATTGGCAACTGAACGATGTACCGCTCATCAGGCGTGCGAGAAAAAGTGGATTAAAAAATGCCCCGACAATCTCCATCGTCCACATTGTCTACGCCTCAAGCGTCCAAAAGTTGCGAACCAGATTCTCCAAGCGTACCTCATCCACACATAATCTAGCATTCCATGCGAGCGATGGCAGCGTTGGCGGCATTGTAGTTGCAGCGGGTCCAAAAATCACCCACCCAAAGCGCGCTCGCTGGGTAGAGTTCATCTGGTCTTCCACTAATAATGTCTCCTTCGACAATACGTCCCCATTGGTCAGCACCAATGAGCACCTCAATAGGTCCAGGTATACCAAAGTGTTTATCGGTCAGTTGTAGTCCTTCCAAGTGTTTCCTCTGCTCAATATCAATCTGAACTTCGTCAGCGACGAAATCAATGGTAGGACCAGGGCTACCATATGTACTTCAAAATTCGAATATGTTGATTTTAGGGTCAGCACTACGCTGTCTTTTGTTCGGATGCTGGTAATGGGGCCAATCCCTTCCACATTGATTTCAAGATTTTTCCTATGGAATTGTAAAGAGTCAGCCACGTGATCGATAATGAAACTAACCTGGGTCACATAGGACACGAGTTGATCGTTGAATACGAGCGTGTCGAGATGACATAACACGCGCTGTTGCAAGCAAAACTATTTTCTTGGTACCAGAAGCACAGGTGACCGCGGCTAGCTCTAGTCGAAAAGATGGAGATGGCAAGGTTGCTGCATGATCTGACCTTGAGTCAGATATTAATGATGCAGCAGGAGTTGGCATGGTCGATGATGACGTCATGTGTACTGCCACGTTCCTACAAAATATTGTATTGTGCTTACGACCGCAATTCCTGCATCCGCCTGAAGAACATTGCTTCGAAGATTGTCCAACTCGTAAGTAGTTGTAGCAAAGCTTTGATCTTTTGATAACTTCAAACCGCTGCCCTGCTCCCAAGGCCAAGAGAACAGGGCACTTCGTTACACGATGAGCCCCTTGATAATGAGCACATTTGCCCTCCTCTACAGCCGTGACATGTGTCTCGACTATACGTTCCTGTGGTCGCGTAAGAAAGAAGTGTGCACCAGTTTTTCGAAGGCTCTTTTCACGGCCAGCCAATTGTGCATGCTGCCGTCAAATGATGGAATTGCCAGCGGGTCGAGCTTGAGCTCAAAATCCCGCATGTCCGAGTTCACATGACTAGAGCGCATGCTTGCATCTTGTTCCCTCGCTGGTGGCTGCCTGGCGTCTGCAACGAGACTATTAATTGTACTGCACGACGCATCATAGAGATCCTCTACTTGCTCACAAAGCAAATTTTGGGAGTCCAACTCTTCCTTTTTGGCAGCCCCAGTTAGAATATTGTGGCTGTGCACAAAGCGCCCAAATTGCGATGATATCGATTTGAGATCCTGCACTAACTGGAACACATCGAAATGTTTGCTCTCATTTGGATTAGGTATTCGCGCGTGTATGAGCTTATACACCCTAGCTGTTGATGTCCGAATGTTAAGCTGTGTAATTTGAGGTTATAATTCACGGAGCTTGGCTGCCACGCAGTACCCGTGTACAAAATTTTATTCAATAGCTCCTAGTAGCAATTGCCCTCAAAAGTCAATCCTTAAAGGAGGGACCAAAAATAGTAGCGAATTCAGAATCAACTTGTTTTGAGTTTCAATAACCGCAACTAATTTTCTTGAATGAACTTGTAATGCAACGGATTTTACTAGATTAATTTTGCACAAGTTTTAAATACACAAGAAACCTCGTAGAATATATGTCAGTCCGTATATACAAAAAGAAGAAAAACAAAAGGCTAAACGTCAAAATAAAGAGTGTTGCCAGTGCATCACAATTCCCAAATTTAACCTTAAACAGAATTCTTACGATAAGTAACTTTACAAATACTAAATATAAAAATTTCAATATCTTGGAAAATTGCACTATGTGCATTTTATAAAATGCTGGTCGCGACAATATGCCAAGAACTGCATCCGATAAGTAACGCAATTGAACACATCGGGCTGCTAAAGTGCATTTGCCGATTGTTGTTTTTGTAGGGGTGGTAGATATGTAAGTTGAGTACAGAGAGTGTCTCAAAAGAAATCCGTTCTGTACATAGGTTTAGAGCATTAAGGGTTGCCAGTGCCTTTCGCACAGTTTCTGATAATGGTATTAGTGTGTTATCAAGTAAGCCACTAATCGACCTGCTTGCATATGAAATGCACGATCAGTATACGAGAGCGGCAAGACTAATGGCTGAAAAACCATACAGCAATGGCAACAAAGATGGGATAAATCCAGCAAAGGCCGATGGACATTCAAACTGATACGACATATCAACGATTGGTACTCGCGCAAATATGGCGACCTTATTTTTATTATAGCACCCTAGAGATCAGAGTTGTTAACAAGTTGAGCATGGTTCCCATTTGGTCCATTAGGCTTTTAAGAATGCTGTTCTTGCTGAGTTTTTTGTTGTTCTTTGTTACACTTCTCAATGCTTAACACGTTTGTTATTTCAAATCCCATACATTTTAACTCACCAATTAATTCATTTGTGGGCGTAGTATAATGCAGATCTTTCAAAAGAACATTTAAATTTTCCTCCTGTATGTGTGGAATTCTGTTTTTATTTTTGGAAATAATCCTGTATTTATGAGGTATCATGGGATGAATTTTAACTTTACTTTCTTGGAGAAATTTCAACTCGTATTGGTTTTCTGCAATCGAAAGTAGTAGTTCCTATAGCGGTTGTGTATTTTTAGTCCAAAAATAATGATTGGAGGTGGTTTTGGAACTAGAGGTTCTTCATTGTGCAGACTATTAGAGTAATTTTCCTATTTGGGTAAGACAGAAAATCTGTTTGAATTTTGTTTTGAAGGTAATTCCAGTCAGTAGTCAGTTAAGCTGATATGTTGTAATCTATTTTGTTGTACCAGTTCAAGACTCGATCTACAGCGCTTCGGAGTGTAGTGAATTCCTTTAGACGGGGTTTTCTTTTGATTGGCTTATGTAAAGGCCTCGGAAAATTTTTCGGAGTTAACCATTGAGTTGTTTTTCTTAATTGATCTATTTTTAATTTTTGTGTTAGTCAACAGTTGTGCTCAAAACTAGTTTATCATTTTTTGCGCTCATTGATATTTTCATCAAGTTAGATTAAATTGATGTTGTTGTCGTTGTAGTATTTGAAGAATAAGATTGGTAATCAAACCACTTGGAATAGTTATAGACATAGCGAAGTAGGTGTTAACCTATTCACTAATATGGAACTTGTTGTTGGTAGTTTCGGTGTTAGGGGTATACCATTAAAGCACCTGTTGTTGTCAGTTATTAGTGGAAGTTCATTTTATTCAATAATTCATTTGTTGGAAGGTGACTTTCCCTTGATTGCTCAGCAGCCGAAAGCCTGTGCCCGAGAGCTGTGCTAGAATTCCTCTGCTCACTGAAAGTGTAACATATATATTTAGGAACACTTGTTTTATTTTTGTTTCTCTTTTTATTCCGATTTCCCTTTTTTAATATAAAATAAAATCAGTATATTGTTATTGAATTAACAAATGTCTTTGCGTTAATGCAGCCAGCTCAAGAGAATAATGGGAAAGTGGTGTCAATGGTCTGGAGTTCAGGATAGCTTCGATTTATACCGTGAACATTTCCAGTTTCTCATATGTAGTTGTAGATATTTTGCGGATTTCACTTCAGCGCCCCATAAACCACCAAAATGAGGATCTCTGACTGGAATAAAAGTTCTGGATATTGAATGTTGCCCTTCCACACACATAAAATTGTGTTTGAGCACACAGTCTAGGTGAAGTAGCAATATAGGAGAACCCTTCAAGGTCATTATGGTGACTTCCTTTTCGCATACTGCTTCAGGTCGTGAGGATAATTTCTTTTTATTATTTTAAATTTATTCCAGTTTGAGTTACAATCTTTTTATAGAACGCAAGTTTTGGAAATAAAAAAGCTTTGTATAGTGGTTTACAATTGCCACAGAGCATTAATTAGATATTATTTAAATATTTAGTTTAAAACGATTTTGATAAGTTGTAAACCGATCTGTATATTTGCTTCTAAATTTTTTAATAGTTTCGTTTACCGTGTCAATGTCGAGGTCGTGAAATTCATTTGCTATTGACGTAGTATTTTAGATTGTGTCCTTTGAATCAGCTGTACATTTGTTTTGCGGCTGTCCCTTATATTGTGAAGCTCATAAATAATGAGTAAGTAAAAATACAGGAATTAACTCCTGACGTTTCGTTCTTTCTGTTTTAAGTCACTAAATATATTTCTTTTTACCTAACAAAATGTTATGTACCACATTTCAAGCGAAAAATGTTTTCTTTAAGAAATAGAATAGTGTGTAGTTCACCGTATTTAAATTGTTTAATAATTAATTGGAAATAATAATTTTCTTCTGTCAAAACGACTTCGGGTGCAATTGCTTTTCCATTTCAAAAGCTTCGTGGTCGCGAAAATTTCGACATTTGGAAGCCCCACGCGATGTCGTACCTAATCATCATAGGTTGTTGGATCTGGTTGAGACTGCTAAGAAATTGGAAATAAACGAGTATGCATTCGCGGAAATAACTCTGATGACCGAGCCAGGAGTTTTAGCCTATATAGCGACAGCGGAAAGTGCACAGGAAGCATATAATGCATTAATATCAGCGAATCAATATACTGCTTAACTTGTCACGTAGAGTTGCTGAAGCAACTAGTACGGATAAGGCTTGTTGATTGTGGATTCTTGCAAGATTACATTAGGAAAACGGTAATGAAATCGATAAAGGTGCAAAATGCAGGCCTAAATATCGACGAAGATATTACCGCATCGTTAATATTACCTGACCTGCCGGATGAATTCCGTTCGCTAGTGATGGCCATGGAAAACTCAAAATGAAAATTGAGCATTGACGTAGTAAATAACCTATTATTACAAGATGGTAAATTTTATAGTGATCTTTGTGAGGATGCCCTTCACTCCAATAAATGCATAATATGCATTAAGGCGAAACAAACACGATCTAAATTCAGCATGAGGGTTAAAATGAAGGAAGTGCAACTTGCAATTAAAACCCAGCTAAAACCTAAAACGCACCAGGATTTTGATTAATTACCGCAAAAATGATTGTGGAATTGCCTGAAATAGCCATTAAAATAGAGACGCAGTTAAATAATTGCAATACTAAGGATTGGGTATTTTCCGCAACCCTGGAAGATATCACAAATTACAATGATACCAAAATCCCGAAAAGACGCAAATGAAGCGTCATCTTATCGGCCCATAAGATTGCTCACACTAATTTCCAAACTATTTCAGAAACTGCTTTTTCTAAAACTGCAGCGATACATGTACCAATCCAACATTATTCCCCACCATCAATTTGGATTTCGCAAAAATCACAGAGCAAATTAACCGCATTACTAGTGCAATTCGAAATACTTCTGAAGACAAAAAATACTGCTCGGCTATATATTTAGATATTGCACACGCTTTTGACAGAGGTTGGCATGCAAGATTAATATATGAAATTCAAAAACTGTTACCAGTTAATGTGCACATTCTACTGGAATCGTATTTAGATAACCGAAACTTCAGAGTAAAATATGGAGAATACACCAGAAAGGACTTTGATATGAAAGCTGGGGTTCCACAAGGTAGTGTTCTAGTCCCTGTACTATATGTATTACCCATAGCACCATAGCACCACCACTTGAGGCTCTACCCCTTCTCTTCTAGTACTTATTGTCCCCTACAGATCCACAAATCGACATTCCCCCGCTCATTCTTGTAATTGTAAATCTTCCTCAGGTGTGTTCCCTATGGCCATATTTTTGTATTAAAATATTTTTAGATAAATTTATTTTTGTAAGCTCTAAATTTTCACTTTTAATTTTGTTGTTTGAGAAAGTGGCAATGCCAAGATCTTCCTTTTTTTATACGGTAAAAAAAAACACTAATCAATTAAAATTTATTTGCATAAATTATAGTTTTCCTCAGAACTTCTTCTTTTCATACTTAAATGCTTTCATCACCGCCTGCGGCACACGTCTCCCGATCACTTTAACAATTTAAAGTTATTAGCTGAAAATGAAATGAACCGAAAGCATATCCTATTTGCTTATACTTATTTCCAATTTGTCTTCTCTTATTCCCTTATTCCCTGGTTGGGTTCGTATTGCTTGCTTGTTTAAAGAACATACCTAATAACATACTCTTATAAATTTAATAATAGCTCCATTTATCTTTATTTATCCATCTCCAGATGGGACGGGCGGCAATCGTTACTAGCACCATTCTTTTTTCTCTTCAACTATAACACTTGATTTTCACTGAATTTCATTAGATATACACACCCATTTAAAAAGTTAAATAGTTTATCCAATTAGAATTTTTCTGTTTTATGCGACCACTTTTCAGCACGTATTCTTTTGTACTGAAATTTGCTTTTTTAAAGTCAAAAAAACAAAACCGTTGCATTATTAAATAATTTTCGAACTCATCAAAAACCCGTAGCACAATTAAATAATTTCCAAACTTATTAAAAAAAAGTTTCCGTTTTGGCTTCCTCAGTGCCTGATATACCTTTTCTGTAAATTCCATTCTCTCGCTACACCACCTCTATGTGTCTCCCTCATATTCCCTCTACTCCTATCACCTATCCAGCTTTTCATCCTTTCTCCTTGTTTGACCCACTCAACAGCAGCCATATCAACAACTGCGCTTAGTAGGTCACCCACCTTATCAAAATCCGCCATTGACCTACAATCCCACTTCCCACTATCATTATTTAATCTCATCCATTCGGTACTCCTCCAATTACGCACACAGGAACCCCGCCTCCCCCCTATGTGGTCATATACAATAATGCGTACTGCGATCGAACGAGCCCTGGCATTTCTAAAAAAATTGAAATTAATCACGCTCTCGTGCGAGACAATTTGTCAAAGTAATCAGCTGTTTTGTAATGCGCATTTTCTATTTCTGTTTTGCTGTTTGGGGTTGCGCCTTTTTTTTTAGTTAATAAAAAATTTCTAATTTAATGGTTCTTTTGCATTTTTGCTTTTGTGTAAATATGGCTGGCGCTATGGTCCGCATGATGTTGGGGTCCGTATCTGCTTGTCGGCGAGAGACGTCCTCTAGAATGTCCTGTCGCGGGAACCTGCAAAACCTACACCACTTTATTAAATGAGCACTGCACTGCTTTGGGTTTAAAACAACAAGAGACCTTTATTCTTAAAATGCTAGTTCTTATATACTATTTACAAATAAACATTACAGTCTACGTCTTCACTTTTCTGGTGTTCCAGTTACGCAATTGTTATTTGGTGTCAGTTGCTCAAGCCCGCTGACCTACTGCAAGTAAAAGTGTCGTCGGTGCATTCTAAATGCCCTTCGTCAGCTTGACTGCGGAACTGTGACACCCTAAAAGTTTACATCATAATTAATGAATAATTACTGTTCATTTTCAATATTTGCACCCTAAAAATATGTGCGTTCTTAATGAATTTAATAGGAGCCGGTGCTGTGAGTCAACTACGCGTAAGTAGCTTGATTCTAACTCACAACATCCCTCCCCTCTTTCTAAAAGAAGTTAGTGCAACTAACTTCCATAAAATCTCTACAATATTTTTCTTGCACTGTAAACAATTATGTGCATTTATTTAACTCTATAGTACATATATATATAATTTGTTTTATTTTTTTCCATGAAATCGCCTTGTTTGGGTTCTATCACGGTTTTTTCTTCCTTTTTTATTCTTTTCTTTTCCATATATATATTTTTTTTTCTCTAGCTTTTATTTTCTTTTGTAGTTTTCTTTCTTTTATTTTTTATTTTTTTTTCTTTACTTTGTTTTTGTTTTTGTTTGTTTGTTTTTTTTTTTTTTTCTTATTTTTATCCATCATTATTTTTTTTTTTTATAATCCCCTTTTTATAATTTGGTCTTTCATTGACTCTTTTCTCATTGGCGTATATACAAATATCTAAACAATAACACAATTCTATTCTATACATAAAACCTTATATTATACTGCGCCCTCTGCTACCTGCTGGTCCAGTTGACGACCGTCGTTGTCAGAGTGAAGTCCCTCGATGAACTCTGCATACCCCTCCCTTCTTTCTGGATCGGTACGTACAAAGATGATGCAAGCTTGCGCGACTAGATGCGCTTCTGACGAAATCAAAATAAATATTCGATATTCGCTTAGTGAGTGACAATGGATATTTTATCATTGGAGAAATCGTTACGAAGTTTAGTCGATAAAGCTTGGCTAAGTTATGTTCGATCTTTTCGTGGTTAAAACGATTTTTGCGCCAGGAGATTATTCTGCGAAGCTAATTGAACGATAGTAGTTGTGGCTGTTATTGTTATTGTAGCCGTTTCTCGGTGAAATTACGGAGTAACCTCGGGTTTTGGCTAAAATTACCTTTTCTTATTTCTAGACAATAATACAATATACATACTGACATATGTAATAATGGCAGACACGTTGGAATTTTTTATCCGGACAACGTACATGTTAGTGCTTTTCATGCCATTTAGTCAGTTATGCAATAAAACTCAAGTATTATTAGACTTTTACTAGTCAGATAGAGACTCTTCCATTCGGCCGATACCATCTCCATTTTTTTATAAGCTTAAATCGTAGTCATCTCGCAGATGGGAAGTTGAAAGCTCTTCCACTTTTTCATATAAAAATGAATTCTCACTAATTTCGTTTTCATTTTTTCCAACCCAAAAATTATCTCTGGACATTATCGTTGCCAAACTCGTCTTTCTTCCTTTGCGGCTTACTGATCACTTTTCTTCTACGTCTTCTTACTTCTTCTCATTCAGTCAGATTTTTGTTCGCTGCACTTGCATTTCATCTACTGGTCTCCTGGATGTTGGTTAACATCTTACTCAGTCTTCGACGCTGCAGGAAGTCCCTTCCAGGTTCATGCTGCACCATATTGAACCATCCAGATGTTTGTTCACCAACGCCTGAATATCTAAAAACAATACGCTTAGCTTATCGGACTTGCCGAGTTTTAATTATTCTTACTAGCTATTACATTCATTCAATTTTTAACGTAAACAGTAAATTGGATTCAAATCTATATATCGCTTATCTACTACGTCTTAACAAACAAACTATAAACAAGTAACAAAAACTATTTCCTTTACAAATACTATTAATTAACTATAATACATTTTCTTACAATTGTTGGCGGCATTAAAACTTTAAATCCTTCTCAAATATATACATTTTACAAAAATTTGCTTCATACATAACAATTATTTTCTAATTTAATTATATGCCGGCCAAAAAAAAAAATTTTTATATCAATTCTTGGCAAAACTAGTGCCTTTTACATAAGCGAGATTATTTAAGATAAACCCGTTTATGTGAAAACATTGTCCATTGCATGACTATATCTTTCATCGCATACAATTGACTTTTTATTTAAATTTACTTCTAGCCTGATATGTATATATCCATTAACGATTCTATTTTCCATCCTGTAATTAGCTCGTATATGAATACATACATACATTCAAGGCGCTTTAAATTACCTAGAATTAATTACTAACGTTATTTTCCCCAATTAACTACACATTTTTTCGAATTTCCATACGCTAATTTCCTAATCAATAAACAGTAAAACCTATGTACGAGTATATCTACATATAGCCTGCTGCAGTATCTGCAAATATATACATACGCACATACCCATTCCTCCTAACTAGAACACTTACTTCTTTAAATATACATTCGTACATTCATTCTTTAACTTATACACATATATATATACTCGTATATATACTTACTTCACCAGCAGTTCCATTGCCTGGCGTTAATGCCCACGCATCGAATTTCAGTGCATACACTGCCGTATGTATGTATGTACATATTCGAAGTTTTGTTTTATATTACTTACCCACGACTGTCTTATTATTTCATTTTATTTTTTAATTACGTGCAATATTTATCATTATTTAAAAAAAAAAATATTTTTCCCTACTATGCTTCGCTCGGCCACAGTGCATAATAAGCACTTTTATTACGTCAACTTTAATCGCTCGATTTTAAGTGGCACACTTCTACTGGCTTTGACTTTGAGAATCGGAGCTGTGTGTGTTATTTGATACACACACGTACATGTTTACGTTGTTATTTTTGTGTTTACACTTGTAAGACACTGCTAACACATGTCTTTATTTGTGTGGTCTAATGTGGAATAATTTCAACAAATTATTATGTAGCTTTTTATTTTTGCCCTTAATTGTTACGACCGTTGTAACTGGGCTTTTGATCTCTGCTACTACATAGGGACCTATCCACACAGGTGAGAATTTGTTTCTCCTAGCCTGATTCTTCATTAGTACTTGATCACCCACATGAAAAACTACTGGGTTTAGTACCTTGTTATAGGCCTCCCTGGCTACTCGTTTAGCACATTCCTGGTTTTCTCTAACCAATTCGTGCGCTCGCTGTAACTGATACTTCTGCACTTTATTCGGGTTATCAGCATTGTATACAGGCGCACATTTGCGCTTCAAATTCGCTGGCATGTTGAAATCAAACCCGTAGAGTGTTCTAAATGGAGTTTGCTTCGTTGATACATGCACAGTATTGTTGTGTACGTGCATTGCAGTGGTCAACCATTGATCCCAATTCGAGCCGTCTTCCTTGGCGAAACTGCGCAAGTACTCGGCCAGAGGTCGATGACTACGTTCCAGTGAGCCATTCGCCTGCGGATGATATGGTGTTATATGCAACTTCTTAATTCCCAGCATTTTACATGTTTCTGAGAATAATTTCGATACGAAATTTGAACCATTGTCGGTTATCAAAACCTTAGGTATGTTGTATCGTGCTACTATTTCATCAAAGAATGCTTTGGCCACCGTGCTTGCTTCAGCATCGGGTATAGCCACGCACGCCATATACTTTGAGAAATCGTCTTGGAACGTCAAAATATATTTATTCCCCGAAACAGTCTCAGGTAAAATACCTACAATATCCATATGAACTTTATCAAATGGCTGTTTAGGTGTGTCAGTTAACACCATTGGCATCTTTGTCAGCCTTGAACTTTTGTTGGCCTGACATTTTGGACAACTCTTTATATATTTCTTAATGTCCTTGAGCATACCCTTCCATCCGTATACTCGCCTAATTCTGTCATGGGTTTTCCAGAATCCCTGGTGGCCACCCAGAGGTGAATCATGGAAACCCTTTAATACAGCCTGGATATCCTTTATATCCTCCAGCCATTCTACATTACTGGCTGCTTGCTCATTGGCATCGAAACCCGCATTGCTAACATCTCTTGTAGCATCAACTTTATCCTTCTGCATTCTCTCGGCCTTCTCCTTATCCGACCGTGCTTTGGACCTTGTTTGCACTACTGATACTTTCTGTGCCTGCGGTACTCTGCTGAGTGCATCGGCATTCAGATTCTTCTTCCCAGGTTTGTATATGATTTCAAAATCATACTCAGACAATTTGTGTCTGAACCTGGCTAGCCTAGACGTTTGGTCTTTCAAGTTGGCTATGCCTCTCAACGGCTGGTGATCAGTGTATATCTTGAATGGGCGTCCTAACAAATATGCTCTAAAATTCTTCGTAGCCCATACTACGGCTAGAAATTCCCTTTCTATTGTGGAGTATCTCTTCTCCGTGTCGCTAAGCGCCCTGCTTGCGAATGCTATTGGTCGGTCATTCCCGACTTCCCCTTGTGACAATACTGCCCCTAATGCTTCATTGCTAGCATCAGTGGTCAACAAAAAAGTTTGCTCAAAGTCGGGGTATGCCAAAATTGGTGGCGAGCTAATTATTTCTTTTAGCCTCTCGAATGCCTGCTGACATCTCCCTGTCCATTCGAACTTTGCCTCTTTTCGTAGCAACTTGTTAATTGGCAACGCAATTCCGGCTAGTCCTTCCACGAACTTTCTATAATAGTTCACTAGTCCTAGGAATGCTTGCACTTCTTTTCTGTTTCTTGGAACCGCTAAATTTCTAACGCATTCCACCTTCTGCGGGTCAGGCAGTGCTCCTGCTTCTGAGCAACGATGGCCTAAATAAACCACCTCTCTTCGTAGAAATTGACACTTCTCCGTGTTCAATTTCAAGTTGTGTTCTCGCAACTTCTGGAGCACCTTGCACAAGCGTTGCGAATGCTGCTGCAAGTTCTTCCCATAAATTACAATATCATCGAGATACACAAAACAATCTAACCCTTGTAAGCCTGTTAGCACATGGTTCATTAGCCGTTGGAAGGTAGCCGGTGCTCCTGTTAATCCAAACGGCATTCTATTGAACTCATAATGGCCTAAACCGGTGCTGAACGCGGTTTTCTGCTTATCTTGGGTATCCACCAGAACTTGGTGGTAGCCACTCGCTAAATCAAGTGTAGAAAAATATCTACTGTGTCCCAATTGATCCAGAATCTCTTCTATCCTTGGTATCGAGAACACCTGCTTGATAGTGGCGTCGTTCAATTTCCTAAAATCGACGACCATTCTCCACTTCTTCTGACCCTGCGCACCTCCCTTCTTTGGTACCAAAATTATTGGTGAGTTCCAAGGCGAGATACTCGGTGAAATAATGTTATCCTTTAACATTCCTTCCACTTGTCTATTTACCTCATCTTTGTGAGCTTGCGGCAATCTGTATTGCTTCTGGTTAATTGGTGGTTGATCCACTCTAGTAGGTATTTCATGCTCTACCTCTGGTGTATATGTTAACTGGTCTCCTTCCAGCAAAAATATGTCATGGAATGACGCACAAATGGCTTCTATTGATGCCTTCTCTTCTGAATTCACGCTTGGGTCTAGCTTCAGTGATTCTAGCACTCGCTCCATTCTTTCTCTTATATCAACTTGTTTAATCTGATTCACCGATCTATAATTCGGTTCCTTAAAATTATCATAGCTAGTGAACTTAGGCCTAAAATCCTCCTCCATCAAGTAGTCCTTTTCCGATGCATTGAGTACGCAAGCGTACACCTTTCCCTTGTCAACGTGCGTTATGGTTTCCCCATATATACGCCCTCCGCTAGCTGCTGCTTGTGTAAAACAACAGTCCTAAGTTTCGTATTTACATGCATAGTAACTACTCTGGTTGACCTTGCATTCACTACCTCCATACAATTCTTAACCTTACTCACGGTTCCTTCCTGCCATGACATTAATGGAAAAGTAAGGATTCTATGCTTATTGTTATCATAGAATGATAACTGCTTGTCGAGGGCATCCAGTATGGTGCGTCCCCAAAGATTATCGCGGCCAATTATCCCATCAGCCGGGATACCTTTCCTATCGACTTCCACTGCGTGCATTCTAAAACTCATACCCTTTACTCCACTGTGCCCTATTCTGAGCGACCCCAATGTCCTAATGCACCCTCCAAACGCTCCGTTAAGCGTTCTTAAGTCCATTTGATTAATGTCTAGCCCCTTCCGTAAAACACTAGATTTTACGAGGCTAGTGTCCGCTCCTGAATCTACTAATAGCACTAGCTTTCCACTCGCTGCTTCCTCGCAGGGTATCTCGATGAAGGCATCACCTATTCTGCTAATAGCGAAGCAACCTCCTTTTGTTCCCAATATGGACGTGTATCCACTTCCTAACCCTTCGTGATATTGGAGAGCCTCTTGCTCCTCCTTCTCCTGGACTGTAGTTCCTACATTACTAGTCCCACTTACTTCCGGCCTAATTATTACTCTCTTTCTTTTGGCTTTCCAGTCTATTGGCTTCGACTGGGCCGCTGGAAGTTTCCCTGGTTCCTTTGCTGGGACTTTCTATCCCTGCATTCCGCAGCACGATGCCCCATCCGTCCACATGAGAAGCATTTCAACCCCTTTTGGGTGTTGCCTAACCTTTGTCCACCTCTAAAATTCCAATTTGGTCGCTGCTGACCATTCCCCGTGTTGAAAGGATTTCTTCCTTCCGTTGAGTTGACTCGAGGACCACTACCCCTGCTGTCCCTTAAGGGTGGATCTGGGCGCCTCGTACCTGGCTGCCTTCTACTTTGATCCCATTTATTGTCTAATTGGCACTGTCTACTTGCCTCATGACCATATGTTTGGCACTCCATACAATAGGGCGTATGCTTGCGTGTAATGCATTCATCTCTTGTATGGCCTGGCCTATGGCAGAACGAACATGTGGGAGCCTTCTGTACAACCCCCCTGTGCGGATTTCTCTGATACGCGGCTCTGCTGTCGGAGATACCGGGATTATACGCTCCTCTGTATACGTTTGGGACGAAATTATTTCCTTCTCTATCCATGACAGCGGCAGTTAAATTGTCCTGTCTATTTTCCAACATATGTATCTCCCCCAATCCGGCCGTACTCCGTTCCACAAGGACTTGCGCTCGAATTGCTTCTTCTACCAATTCCTCCAGATTTCCTGTTTTGCTATTCAGCATATGAATTTTAAGACCGGAGTTGCGGAGCCCCACTACGAAAGTCGTTAAGACCGACTTGTCAACTTCGTATAATAACGCGGTATCACCAACGCCATCGTACTTATTCTTGATTACTTCTTGGGCCATCATCCGAAGTGACTCCAAACGCCTTGGGATATGTCTTCCAGAGTTCTCTCCTTTAGATAAGTTCTCTTCAGAAGGCCGTAAAGTTCATTCACACTGGCGAATTGTTTTGGCAGCACAAGGTTGTACGCATCTCCAAATAACCTTTGCTTAACACAGTCAAAGAAGTCCTGCAACTCATCAGGGCCTATGCTTCGCTTTGCAAGTTCACAACCTTGAATGAACCTGCTGAGTTCGGACCTTAAATCTTCTGAAGCAGCACCAGTAAACACAGGTACTAGCCTGGACACGGTCTTTGAAATCTCCTCTATACCCATTTTACGTATTTTTGTTTTACTTATGACCGGTAAAACTTGAGCGCTATCTTTGTGGGTCGTTCCTAGATTCACTTCTCCCGGATCTGAGAGGTAATTGACCAATGACGGACTCAAACTAATTAGTCTTCGATCGGTTGTTCGTACAGGCGAAATACTGTCCACAGTATTGGGCCTTTCCTGTACCGTTACTGCTTCTGGCTCCTTTGGCGGATATCCCTTATTTTTATTAGTTATCGGACTTCCTGGAGAAAATGGCTCGACACCGATTTCCGATGCGTCAAATAAAAATCCCGCTTCACTTTCTCCAGTCAATACTAATCTAGGCTTTACCACACGACCTATCCCTTCCGGAGTTAAATACTCCGGCCAGCGAACTTCAGGAGGCAATGTCAACACTGTCTGTGTAAATCCAGCCGATGCTGATTTTGATCTCTCCTTTCTATGTGGGTTGCTATTGGTCGCCCGTCCTCTTTTCAATCCTGCACACTCCTTTTCCAACAGCGTTGCTGCTTCCTCTGTTTCCGTCAATCTCTGAGAAAGTTCCTTTACCTTTTTCTCAAGATACTCTTTTTGTGCTCTCAAATCTTCTGTTTTCTTATGAAAACTGAATAACTTTTCTTCTGTTCTTCTTTGGATTGCCGTAAAGGCTTGATCCGCTACTTCTAATGGTGACACAGCTCCTCCGGCATTCGCCTGCTTCCACAATTCCTGAGCTTCTTCCCTGCTTGTACTCGCTTCGAACTGGTCAACTATTTTCCCAGTAAACAGTTTCACCTCTGACTGTATTGATTTTAATCTGTTCCTTACTTCCTCGTCTGGCGAAACCAAACTCACTGTTTGTTGCCCTAGTCCTTCTAATTCAGAACTAAATGTATCTGCCCATTCGTTGACCAGACTATTTATGTAGTCTGCGTATTTTTCCGCAAAATATTTTCCCTTGCCGTACTCAACTGCGTGAGGCAACAACAGTCCGTGATTATTGTTGAACTCTCTCCCCAGATCTTGCAACTGTGTTATTCGCTTGCGATAATACACGTTGTCCTTACGTAACTTGCCGTCTTTCTTAAAGTTACGGACCAGCTTTTCAATCGTTTCGCCAATTTGTTCCTGTCTCAGCAGTAATCCTTGCGCTTCCTTCGTCATATCCCAAATGCCAGAACAGATGTCGTATCCCAATTATAAATAAAAATCCAATACTTGTTAAAACTTGTTACAATATTTTATTCGATCTTACTTATTGATAAATACAAATTTATTTAAAAAAAAAAAAAAAACATTCCACCGTAAATTCTATGTTTATATTCTTTCTTTACTTATCCTCCATCTCAAGTTTCAAATCCGCTGTCTAACGGCGTCCATTAAGTCCTTCCATCAGTGCAAATTGGTTCTTGACTTCCCACAGATACTCCTTGATTTCCTCTCACCATCTTTTAATTCTCCCAAGAATCCATAGAAAAGGCCATATGTTTGTAAAAACCGAAATTTGATTTACCGGCAAAAGTGTCTTGATTCATTCCCGGAAATTTGAATCCATATTTAAAAATAAACCCGTAACGTATGCGCCACATAATAATAGCATTTAAATGTTTTCTTCAACATTGCTACGCAAATCGTAGTTTCCGAACTACAAAAAACTTTAATGCAACAACACGTGTTGTCTGCACCTCTTCACCTAATACCCTAAACTCAAAATGCCAAATATTTAAATCAATCATTATTTTGATTTTAAAACAATATAAATTGAATCATATAAATGTCCCTACCGACAAACAAGCACAAATCCCCTTTCATAACCGTACGAACCCTATACCGTGGCACGTTCTTTCCGAACCAAACCAACCGGTATACACCAGTTCGCAATTCAATAACGCAAAATCCGTGAATAAACAGACACGTCCCACATTCCCCGAGAATGCTGAAACAAAATGTATTAAAAAGTATGAGCCTAATCTCAGTGGAACAACCCTATACAACCTGACCGTAAGTAAAAATTTTCCTTTCGAATCGACCTATTATCACCTAACCGCAGCGGCTAATCAGCCCCAATGCTGCTTCTTCTGCATGACCGGCTCAAAAGCGCCCACACGGTCACCGAAGAATCGTCGACAAAATTCACTTAGATACTAGAATGTCCTACCATAGACATACTCACCATTTTCGTTCCCTCCATCGCCCTCCTTTGGGATGGTTATCCTTATGGTTTCCTATTGGTGGATTCCCTCGTAGGAGTGCTCTTTTCCTGGCACTCGACGTTGGATCCTACCGGCTGCGCCAAAATGTTGGGGTCCGTATCTGCTTGTCGGCGAGAGACGTCCTCTAGAATGTCCTGTCGCGGGAACCTGCAAAACCTACACCACTTTATTAAATGAGCACTGCACTGCTTTGGGTTTAAAACAACAAGAGACCTTTATTCTTAAAATGCTAGTTCTTATATACTATTTACAAATAAACATTACAGTCTACGTCTTCACTTTTCTGGTGTTCCAGTTACGCAATTGTTATTTGGTGTCAGTTGCTCAAGCCCGCTGACCTACTGCAAGTAAAAGTGTCGTCGGTGCATTCTAAATGCCCTTCGTCAGCTTGACTGCGGAACTGTGACACCCTAAAAGTTTACATCATAATTAATGAATAATTACTGTTCATTTTCAATATTTGCACCCTAAAAATATGTGCGTTCTTAATGAATTTAATAGGAGCCGGTGCTGTGAGTCAACTACGCGTAAGTAGCTTGATTCTAACTCACAACAATGACTAGCTCACGCCTCGCGCTCTAGAGTTATTGTTTTTGAGGTTTTATATTTTCTATCCTGTCTTTCAGCGCCATATACTACTTTGATTTGATTTGACAGTGTTCTACTTTGATTGAGCTTGTGTGCAAGAAATGGCACTTTATATACGTATGGTAGGCAGAGATGACCATAATTTTTGTCTCACTCCGCGGAACGGAACTGATTTTTTCGTGTCATTTTCTAAATATAAAATTGTAACCCTCTGGCAGTTTTGAGAGCATTATTTTGAAGGAGTGTTTCCTTTTTATGTAGAAAGAAACCGCTATTAGCTAACTTACATTGAGTTTGTACTCACTCCTATACTAGTAGATTCGTATAAAATACAAAAAAAAATAATAATAGTTCGGTTTATTGTATAATAAAAAAAAACTCTTCTTAATAAGCACTTCGCATAATAATTTAAAAAAAGAAGAATAACATAATCGTAAAAAATAAGGTAATTAGTTTTATTATAACTTTAAGCAATTTACTTGCATTGAGTTTGTATTCACTCCTATACTAGTAGTTTCGTATAAAATTTCAGAAAAAATAATAATAGTTCGGTTTATTGTATAATAAAAAAAAACTCTTCTTAATAAGCAGTTCGCATAATAATTTAAAAAAAAGAATAACATAATCGTAAATAATAAGGTAATTAGTCTTATTATAACTTTAAGCAATTTACTTGCATTGAGTTTGTATTCACTCCTATACTAGTAGTTTCGTATAAAATTTCAGAAAATATAATAATAGTTCGATATATCTTATAATAAAAAAAGACTTCTTAATAAGAAATTCGCATAATAATTTAAAACAAAGAATTACATAATCATAAAAAAATAAGGTAATTAGTGTTATTATCACTTTAAGCAACTTAATAACATATAGGCTGAAGCTATAAAATTTGCTCTTGACAGGGCAGAGATGAAAGGACCGAATTGTAATTGGATTTCATCACTTCTGATAACAAGTTAGTGCTATAGTTACGACAAGTTGCACCCCAGGAGGAGTTGCACCAAAGGAGTCAAAATGGTTGCGCATGCTGACAACATAACAGTCTTGGCATCCAGACTCCGGCTTAATTCTTATAAAACGGAACTGTTGCTCTCTAAAAAAAATATAAGCTTTATCCTTCAAACTTCCGAGGCTTAATGGCAAGCGACTATCTGGGTTCCGGGGCACAGCAACATTGAAGGCAACGAGAGGACTGATGAACTAGCACGAAGAGGCTTATCGAAAACCGATTAAATCTTTTCCTATATGGACGTGGGCGCCCTCCTAACTGTTGTTAAGGCAAATATTTATAATCACTTAGCTAGGCTCGCGAGAGGTGGAAAAATACTGCCACATGTGTCATTTCGAGAATTTCGCATATTGACCGCGCTAACCATCTTCCCAATACACCAAGATACACAATTAGCAACCTTATATCTGTCTGCACGGATCATTGGACTATCAGCACACGCGCTGAAAAAATGGACAGTCCATTCAAAACCCATTGCAGGAACCCCACAGGAGAAAGAAACAGTCGTACACCTTCTTTTTTTGGATCACTGTTACGAAAGCAAGAGAGTTCGGATGTGTTTTTCGGTTGCTCCTCAATTATATGGTGATTTAAAGTGAAATAATTTAATGTTTCGAGTTTTAAGTCCAGCGAAATAGACGCATAATAAAGGTCAGTGAGTGAAATTGGCAAAGGGAGTTTGTGCGAAATATCAAATATCAGTTTTTAAACTTAAAATTTGAATTTGTGTTAGCTTCTAAGTAAGGAGGCGGAACTATTGCGCTCTCCCACTCACCCAGTGCGCTCCTCTGTTCAGCGCATGAGCTCTCAAAGTGTGCCTGCACTTGCACCTACACCTGATCTGCCTCAGTCGCTTTCCCAGCATCGTCCGGTAATCGCGCAACTGAGTGAGTACAGAATGTTGCCTTCTCTCCCCAATGCAAGGTCGGATGTTCTCGGCATGACTGTCGATAGCGGTTTGAAGACGAATGTTGTTCGCTCAACACCTTTGCCTGCAAAACAGAGACAAGCGAGAGGAGGTAGCATGTCAAACAGCGGCGGGCGGCCGGGCGGCGGCCCTCATGCGACTGCAAACTCCATAGCGTTCAATTGCCACTGCACTTAACAATGCAAGTGCAAGTACACACAGTTCGCACTCAAACCTGAACCAATGTCCAAAAGTGTCTCTGGCACTCTCTGCGCAAGCGCCCTCTTGGAGCGCTCAATGTTCAACACCCAGCCCAACGGCGTCCACAACTAATGAGTGCTAACAGGTTCCATCCATGTCTCTCTCTCACTCGTCCGATCGTGCTAGAACAAATTCGTCAACAGTGGCTGAGCGCACTTTCAATACTGAAAATGCACCAACCATCAATGCAACCCACTCAACCAAAAATTGTTTAAGCAACCCAGCAGGGAAAAGTGGAACATCACAAACTGGTTTAGATAGGTATATCCTTATAAGCAAGCGAAAGCGAAGCCCAAAATCAAGTGGCGTCAAAACAAACATCACAAAAATCAGCAAAACTAGCGAGAGCCTACTCTCTAGTAATAATCGCTTCGCATTACTTCAAAGTGCTGAGGCGGCAGACGCACAGAAACCTAATATTGTATTTGAACCACCTCCCATTTACCTACCTCGCTAACTTATATAGATCCGCCGAGCGTTGGTCCGAGCAAGATATGATCTTATCTCTTTCATAGTTTCTGACCATTTTTTATGATATGATGATTGTTATGCTTCTTCGTAAGATTTTGGCTCATCTATAATGGATACTAATGCCATTGCCATTAAAGCACTTTCTTTACCACTGCGTAAACGCGATTCTAAAATATTGTTTTCATCGATATGATCCATCTTTGTTGAACGCTCTAGAATTTCTTCAGTATTTGACAGCTGCTCAGCTTCTATTCCAACATCATGATGAAATTCATTATCAGTTTCATCTTCAATGATGATAATTGTCGTTGGCTTTTCAGCTAAAAACTGTACATCACTTGCTACCTTTATTACCTTAAACTGAGAAAAGTCGTCTTTAAATACCAGAAAATATCTCGAACCGCCAAAAGATTTCTGCTCCATTGGCCCGCAAACATCACCATGAACAATTTCGCCACATTTTGATGATCGCTCAGCTCGTAAATCAAAACTTAACCTGTGTTGCCCTCGCAATCGAATTATTCATCAATAAAATCTACGTTATTTCTCTTTAAGAAATTTCGCACATGTCTTAAATTTTGATGGCCCAACCTCTCATGCCAAATTCGCAGCGAGCTACATTTAATCGCAACGTTGACCATTAACGTAGGCTCTTTAATTTTAAAGGCTCATTTGAAACATGCCTGCCTTTGCCCAGACAAACTATTTTGTTTCCATCAAACAATTTGAAACAGCTCTTATCTGACCAACTTGTATGCCCATTATCCATTGCCTAAGTTCACGAAAAAAAGTTTGCGCACAATTGCGGCGCATATAAAGCATCCTTTAAGATTTTTTTCATCCAATTTGTTCTAGTAAAGGATAAAATCTGCATGTTACCACGACCAACTGCATTCATTGTCTTTCCATCACCAAGTAAAACTTCAATTGGATGGTCAAATTCAGTATACGATATTTGCATAGATGGCTTGTGGCTCATGAATCTACATACCAAGTATCGCATTCTTTTGAGGATTTAACTACGTCACCAAAAAAAGCTTTGTCATAGAATCTGGAATTTGACGCTGAAACGGAATTTGCAATCACGTTTCCAATGCCCAAAGCCTCCACACTTAAAACATTTGCCCTTGCGCTTGCCGTTGTAGTTATTTTTTCCCAACATTAACATTATGCCTTGCACCCAACGCCTCACTAGCTCCAATTTCGTTCAAATTAATTTCTTGATATCCTAATCGAGATTCTTCCACCATAAGACGGTTTGCCAAATTAACAATTGTGCGGTGTTCCTCACTTGTTGAATCCCAAAAAATGCTTATAGAAAAAATGCCTGTAGAAAAATGCTTATATTCTGATGGTAGTGTCATTAAAATTTTTGTCATCAACATGCTACCATTTAAGCCACCTACCATTTACCTACGAGAACGTAACTCCTGTAAATTAGTTGCAAAGCTAACCGAGTTCATTGGTCCTAAAAATTTCCATGTCACTCCTTCTGTTAAAAGAAATATCCAGGAAACAAAAATCCAAATACATAGTGAGAGCAATTACAGAGTGGTTATAAAAAACCTCGATACTGATAAAAAGAAGCTACTACACCTATCAGCTTAAAAGTAGCAAAGCCATTGTCATAAAGGGACTTGAATCGGATATTCCCCCCGCTGAAGTCAAAGAAGCACTACATGAAGCAGGGTTCGCTGCACGCTCTATTATAAACATAATAAATCGCAACAGTATCCCTCAGCCATTGTTTCGCGTAGAATTGGAGCCTGAAACCCAAAAGCTTAACAAAGGAGAAGTGCATGGTATTTATATACTCTGCTATCTTATGCATCGTAGAATTACAGTGGAGGAGCCACTCAAACGAAACGGCCCAGTTCAATGTTCTAATTGGCAAGAATTTGGGCACACAAGATCTTACTGCACTCTTCGTGGTGCATCTGTCGCCTGTGGTGATTTACACCCCACATCAGAATGTACGAAGACTAAAACTGATAGAGCTGCTAGAAAGTGCAGTAATTGTGGTGGGAACCATACTGCCAACTACAGAGGTTGCCCTGTTTACAAGAAATTAAGGACAATGGCCCTCAGTTCAAGAATAAGCGCACTCAACCTAGTCCAAATATCCCGACACAGGGACGACGTATGCAGGGGAACTTAAGTTAGGGAAGGATCAGCAGTCCGGGACTGGTTCAAATCTGCATAATTTTGAAGGATTGATAGCAACGCTCAGACAATGTATGACGCAGTTCATGACCTCCATACAAACAATGATTCAAAAATGATGAGAAACCAAAACCAGCTCATGCAGCTTCTGCTATCTCCGAAATGACCGTCCTTACAATCTGGCAATGGAATGCAAACAGTGTAAGCCAGCACAAGTTAGAAATCAACAAATTTTTACTCACTAATGAAATCGACATACTTCTTATATCCGAAACCCATCTAACCGAAAAACACAATTTTTATATACCGGGGTATAAATTCTATGATACAAAGCATCTCGCTGGTAAAGCCCATGGTGGCACTGGAATCCTAATCAAACAAAGAATAAAACACTTCGCTATGGAAGAATACAACAAGGAGTACCTACAAGCAACTCAGTTTGTCTTGACGGATGGGAGGATAACTTAACAATATTCGCTGTGTACTGCCCACCTAGATTTAAAATAAGAAGTAACCAGTTCTCAGATTTCTTCTCCACACTTGGAAAAAGTTTTCTAGCTGCTGGCGACTACAATGCCAAGCACACTTACTTGGGCTCACGGCTAACAACACCAAAAGGAAAACAATTATATAACTTCATGCTTTCTGGCACCAAGATTGATATTATCTCTTCAGGACAACCATCGTACTGGCCGACAGACCCACGTAAGATACCTGACCTTATTGATTTTGGAGTTGCTAGAAACCTAAAACGAGAGCAACTCAAAGTAGAACACCTTAACGACCTCTCTTCAGATCACTCTCCTATTATAATATATCTGAACAAAAAGTTACGCCCTACCTACGAACTCACACCCACTAAAACTAACTGGCTGAAATACAGAAAATACATAAGTAGTCATCTCAGCCACGTCTCAAAACTAATGAGGACATTGAAACATTTCTGTAACAATTTACCTCGACCCTAAGATTAGTTGTGCTCCACTCTGCGCACAAGCGTGACAACAATTGTGTATATAGTACCAAAGTTAATAAAAGCATAGGCAACCCAACTGCTGTCAAGCTCTAACTTCTTGTTCTTACTGTGTCATGTAATCATCTTTCTTTCTAATAAACCTGCTAAACTGAACGGTCGTTTTTTTGTTCATTGCGCTTATTCTGATAAAGGTTATGGGCCCAGATCCAAAAGCCAATAGCTAAACACGTGTTTCGGAAGTTTTTTGTAAAGTGTTCGTTAGTCGAATTAAAATTAAAAATGAGTAATTCGTTTTCGCAAATCGAAAAATTGAACAGTGAAAATTATACATCTTGGTCGGTCCAGATGCGAAGTCTGTTAATAACACTGGATCAATGGGATGTCGTGGAAAACGCATGTCCAGCAACAGCAACGGCGACTGAACAACTTGGGCGGACAAAAATGCGCTAGCAACGTTCACATTGTGTGTCAAGTCATCGGAGCTAATCCACATAAGAAGGTGTGCTTCCGCAATGGTCGCATGGGATACTTTGAGAAATTTATATAAAACAAACGCACCAGCGCGCAAGGTAAGTTTGTTCAGAAAACTAGCAGGATTTCGATTCAAAATCGTTGACAAATGGGCTGAACAAATCAATGAGTTTTGTACCTTTGCGGATGATCGAAAAGACATTGGAATCGACGTTCCAAAGGATCTACTCAGCATCTTGCTAATATGCAGCTTGTCGGAAGATATGGACAATTTTGTTGTGGCAATGGAGAGTCGCGACGTGCCACCAAATGCCGAGCAGTTGAAGGTCGAAATATTAGAAGTGCTGCAGCGACGAGATGAGCGGAAAGACGTCAGCGGAGAAAGCGTTTTTGCAGCGAATCAGCTGAAGGTCAAGCAGGTCGACGTCACTTGGAAAAAGGGCTTTAAATCAGGTCGCAGTGACAGTAGAGATATGTCAGCGAGGCGAAATATAAAGTGCTATTCGTGCGGTAAGCGGGGACATATACCATCGGAATGCAGAACAAATGGAAATAGAACATCGTCTGTTTTATTAAGCCTTACTAACGAGCTTGATGTAAGCAGCTACGTATGGATACTCGATAGTGGCGCATCGTCGCATATGTGCCGAGAAAACAAGTTTTTTTCTTCGATTGAGAATCGCGCGCAGAAAGTAATACTAGCTTCCGGCGAAAGTGTAAATGCAATGGGTATAGGTAATGCGACTCTAAATTCAGTTACCTCTGACATTACATTGTGCGACGTGTTGTATGTGCCGAATTTACATTCTAATTTCTTGTCAGTGAGTAAAATAATCCGCATTGGTAATAAGGTACAATTTCGCAAACACGAAGCGGTGATTAAAACGCAGCATAATAAATTAGTGTTCTCAGCAAAAATGAACGACGGCATTTTCTGTACTAAATTTCTAAAAAGTGGTAAAAATGAATATTTGTATACCACGTTTACTAAGAAGCAAGAAATCGAACTGTGGCTTCGCAGGTATGGGCATATAAATGTTAATGACTTGTACAAACTGTGTAATAAAAATATGGTTCGTGGCTTAAATATAGACAATCCAAAATATTTTAAATGTGTCACTTGTGCAGTTTGCAAAATTAGCATCAAGCCGTTTAGGTGCTGTCCTAATGTAAGTACAACTAGTGCTCTAGAAGTGGTCCACACCGACATTTGTGGTCCAATGCGCGTTTGCTCACAAGGTGGTTCGAGATACTTCATCACCTTCATTGATGATTACTCGAGGTATGCAGAAACTAAATTTTTGCAGCACACATCGCAGGCCTGTGAAACATTCGTGGACTTCATAACGCGTATGGAGAAGCAGACTGGACGCAAGCTGAAATGCTTAAGGAGCGACAACGGGTTGGAGTATGTAAACTCAAATTTCAAAAATTTCTTCAAGCGATATGGAATCGTGCATCAGGAGACAGTTAGCTACACACCACAGCAGAATGGCATAGCGGAGAGAGCTAATAGAACGCTCGTCGAAATGGCTCGGTGTATGCTGGAAACAGCGAATCTTCCTCAAAGCTTATGGTCGGAGGCTGTAAGTATTGCTACGTACATACGTAATCGTTCTCCTACAAAGATATTGAATGACGAAACTCCATATGAACGTTGGTTCCAGAGGAAACTATCTGTAGCACATTTCCGAACGTTTGGCTGTAATGCTGTTGCACTCGAAAAGAATCGGAATCGATCGAAATTTGAGCCAAAAGGTACACAACTGGTTTTTGTTGGCTACGCGAGCAATACGAAGGGTTATAGGCTTTAGAACACAGCTTCGAACACTATAACTATTTCACGGGACGTCAATTTCTTCGAAAACTCAATTATATTAAGTGATACATCTGTCGCAGATCAAGCAGTGGAAAACGCCAAGGATAGATTCTTCGTTTACGCAGAGCCAAACTATGAGACCAGCAATAGAAGTAGCAGTAGCGAGCGCGTTAACGTGAAAAGCGCAGGTATTGAAGGAAAAGGTAATGAAGACGGCGAAGATATTAGCAGCGACGGTGAGAGCATTAGCGCAGATATAGCGCGCACTGCAACTCAAGAGCAGGAATGGTCGTCTGACGAAGCGGTGGAAGTCGCTGCGGGAAAGCGAAAGAGAGGCACACCGCGAATAAATAGCACTGGCAGACCTGGCAGGCCGAACAAACTGTATGTCACTGAATCATTGAACGGTATTATTACAAATCCAATCACCGTAGCTGAAGCGCTAGAGTCAGCAAATGGGACACAGTGGCGGAACGCGATGCAGGTGGAATTTGATAGTTTAATGAAAAACGACACCTGGGAGTTAATTGACTGTCCAGCAGGAAAAAATGTTATCGGATGCAGATGGGTTTTTACAACCAAATTCAACGCTGATGGAACGATAGAAAAGCGCAAAGCCCGTTTAGTTGCACAAGGATGCAGTCAGAGGAAGTTTGAAGATTTTTTTGACACATACGCACCAGTAATGAGGCACTCAACTATTCGGCTTATGCTTGCACTTGTTGCGAAACATAAACTTCTTGTTAACCATATTGACATCGTAGCGGCATATCTCAACGGAGAGCTGTCAGAAGACGTTTTTATGCGCCAGCCGGAGATGTTCACAAATGAAAAGTTTCCCAATAAAATCTGCAAATTAAAGAAATCATTGTACGGGCTTAAGCAAGCAATTGGAACACCAAAATAAACGTTATTCTTTCTCAAATTGGTTTCGCTCGATGCCAGGCGGACTCATGTTTGTACATCATGATGAGAGATGGAGAAATTAACATCATAACACATTATGTTGATGATATTTTTTTGGCGTGCTCTCTCGAATCAACAATGCGCGACATCGTTAAGCAACTCAGTGCAAAGGTGGTAGGTCGAGGTCCTATAAAATTCTATTTGGGGATGGAAGTCGAGCGAGACGGACTACGCGGCGATATATCAATTAACCAAAATCGGTATACGTGTGAGCTTCTGGAGCGGTGGAATATGCTCGAGTGCAAACCAGCCACTACACCATTCGCAGCGGGCACTGTTTTGCAAAAGTACGGCGAAAAGGACTGCGAAGGGTTCGATATAAAGAGCTATCAATCGCTCATTGGAGGTGTAACCTATTTAGCGGTAATAACACGACCTGACATCGCACATATCGTGTCAAAATTGGCGCAGTTTCCGCACATCCGCACAAGGAGCACGCAGCGGCGATACATGTCTTGCGATATTTAAAAGCAAACACTAAAGGTACGTTAACATACACATGTAATAACAAAGATTTGGTATGTTTTACAGACGCAGATTGGGGTTCTGAGTCGACTGATCGCAAATCCTACAGTGGATTTGTTCAATTTTTTGCTGGCACCCCCATCGCATGGGAGTCGAAAAAACAGCATGTTGTTTCGCTAAGTTCCATGGAAGCGGAATATATCGCGATGTGCCAGGGAGCGAAAGAAGGTATCCAGTACATTCCATCTTCGGAAAATTTAGCTGATGTCTAACTAAAGATAAGCATCACATTTTTTGTAAACTGTTAAAAATTGAATTTACTTAATTTTCGATTGAACTATATTGTTGTGAAAATTTTGCCACTATGTATATAAATTCTTGATTCTGATTAAATTTTTGTGTAATCGCATTTGGGTAGAGGCAGAGTATGTCGGTATATAGTACCAAAATTAATATAAGCATAGGCAACCCAACTGCTGTCAAGCTCTAACTCCTTGTTCTTACTGTGTCATGTAATCATCTTTCTTTCTAATAAACATGCTAAACTGAACGGTCGCGTTTTTCTTCATTGCACTTATTCTGACAAACTGCAACAGAATGCGGCGCCCACAAACCTCAACCCAAATCGAAATTCTCCTTACTGAAAAAAGGAAGACACGTCGTGAATGGCAAAAATCCAGGTCCCCTTTCCTAAAACAGAAGTTATCTTGCAGAAGCCTTGCGTCTAGAATCAGATAGTTGTCTGGACCAATATTTCCAAAACCTTTCTCCGACTGACGTCACCAACTACTCATAAAGCCGTCAGAGAAATGAAAGCAACTACACGCGGAATTCCACCGATTCGTACAAAAAACGGAAACTGGGCTAGAAGCGATGATGAAAAGCCTGCTGTTTTCGCAGAACATTTAAGAGATGTTTTTACCCTCAACCCACCTCGCAATACTAATAACCTAATATTAATCCACTCGCCAGATACAACATGCTCGCCTATTAAATTAAAAACAAAAGAAGTAATGCAATTAGTAACCTTGCTCTTAACAAAGCTCCAGGCCACGACCTCATTACTGGAAAAATTATAAAGGAGTTACCCCAAATGGCCATCATCTTACTTACTTCACTATTTAATGGCTTGTTGCGCTTAGGATACTTTCCTAATGCCTGGAAAGTGTCAGTAATCATAATGATCCCGAAACCAGGAAAAGACCCCTCCCAATCGTCATCATATAGACCGATTAGCCTCCTGCCTATCTTACCAAAACTCCTAGAAAGGCTTTTTCTTGCAAAACCAATGCCGCATATAAACGAAAAACGCACTATTCCCACTCACCAATTTGGCTTCCGCGAACACCATAGTACAATAGAGCAGGTTCATCGAATAGTGAACGAGATAAGAAACGCATTCGACAAAAATCAATATTGTTCAGCCGTATTTTTAGATGTGGCGCAAGCATTTGACAAGGTCTGGCACGAGAGGCTGATTTACAAAATCAAAAAACTGTTGCCCACAAAAGTACACCAAATATTATAATCGTATCTGAGAGGCAGAAAGTTCAAGGTAAGGTACCATAATGCTTACTCTAAATGCTATGATATTAAAGCTGGCATACCACAAATAAGCGTGCTAATTCCGGTGTTGTATCTACTATATACCTCAGATCTGCCTAACAATAAATACTTAACAACAGCCACTTTCGCCGATGATACGGCTATCCTTAGCACTCATTCAAATTCCAAAATCGCATCCCGTGACTTAGATGATCATCTGGTCCGAGTAACAAATTGGTTGCCTGACTGGCGAATTAACGTTAACGAATCAAAAAGTACGCATATTACCTTTACTATAAAAAAAGGTACATGGCCAGCCATAAAACTGAATAACCTTCCTATTCCAGAAGCAAAGGAGGTGAAGTACATAGGAATTCATCTTGACTCACGTTTGACTTGGAAGCGCCACATCGAAGCCAAAAAAAAACAAATGACTTTGAAAGCAAATAGCCTACACTGGCTCATGCTCAAAAATTCCAGGTTGAGCCGAGAATGCAAAGCACTCCTGCACAAAGCCATTATAAAACCAATTTGGACTTACGGTAGCCAGTTGTGGGACGGCGCAAACAACTCTAATATAGAATTGATACAAAGACCACAATCCAAAATTCCAAGAACCATTACTGGCGCACCTTGGTTCAGAAAGAATACCAACATTCACAACGATCTGAACATTCCGCTCGTCAAAAAGGAAATCTTCGACGCCAACTTAAAATATGCACAAAAAATGAAAGAGCATCCAAATCATCTAGCTAGAATACTAGCATGTAATAGGGTTCCAAGTCGCCTAAAACGTACGAAATCACCACCACAACTAACATCTACACATTAATCATGTACAAACACTAATATAACATTTATTACAGTAACTAACATATAACACCTTGCCAAAGCACTAAGCATTGGCAAGGAGTATTGTTATTAATTATTTAGTTTGTAAGATATGCTTACTTATTGTTAGTCTAAGCTTAGAAGATACAATAAATAAATATATGGAGGGAAAAAAATGCAAGACTGCACGAGTATTTTTTTTCTATTGAAGACTCAAGGCCTTCTCAGATACAGTCCTTCAATCCGTTGCTGCAGCAAATTCAGTTGACAGCTTAGTATACTTATGTACATGCGACACAATGACGGCGGAGTACGAAGAAAGAAACTTGTAAAAGAAAAAGCTTGGGCGGTTGTGGCAGTTGATGCGGGCTGTACAGGTAAATAGTAAATAAAGGAATATAATATAAATAAATATGTGTGTTTTTTAATATATTTATAGAAAAGAAATGTGTAACTCGTAGGCGATTCCTTCGAGATCGCTACGTAAAGGAGATGAATGGCAAGTTGCAACTTCCGAATCCATAATGTTTAATAAAAAAAAAAATTTTTATATTAAAAATGTAAAAATTCAATTCTTAACAAAAGAGAACACCTGATAATATTTTCAAGCGCCACAGGATTGAATGTGACACTGGTTTTGACAGATACTTTTAACGGTGAGAGCTGTCAGTTGCATTTGCCGTAGCAACGTATTTCCTTAATGTATCTGAGAAGGCATTTACTGTTTCTTTATATTTGTGTATATATATTTATATATATATATATATATATATATATATATATATATATATATATATATATATATATATATATATATATATATATATATATATATATATATATATATATATATATATATATATATATATATATATATATATACGAGTATAGATATATACGAGGTGTGATCAAAAAATAACCGTTATTGTGTGATCAAAAAATTAAGTATTTATTTATTCATCAACAACAACCTGGGTCCCCTCAAAGTAATTCCCCTCAGATATAATACACTTATGCCAGCGTTTTTTCCAATCCTCGAAACACTTCTGAAAGGTTTTTTTTTTTTTGTATCGCCAACAGCTCCTGTTTCGATTTTTCTTTTATCTCCTCAATCGTAGCAAAACGCTTTCCTTTCATCGGTGTCTTCAGTTTTGGAAAGAGGAAAAAGTCAGCGGGGGCCCAGTCCGGTGCTTACGGTGGTTGAGGCATGATAACAGTTTTGTTTTTGGCCAAAAACATCTCCTGAGCGATGTCCATGTGACGTTGTTTTTGCTCAAAATTTAGCAATTTCGGAACAATCTTCGCTGCCGCACGTTTCATGCCTAAAACATCCGTAAAAATTGCTTGGCATGAGCCGAACGATATGTCACCATCATCAGCAACATCTCTGATAGTGATTCGACGATTATCCAAACTCATTTTCTTCACTGCGTCAATGTTTTCATCGGTTGTTGACGTGCTCGGGCGACCAGGACGAGCATCGTCATTGACATCTTCTCGGCCTTCCTTAAACCGCTTATACCACAATTGAACTTGTGTTCTGCTCATAGTAGACTCGCCAAAGGCCACAGTCAACATTTCAAATGTCCTTGCGCATTTAATTTCATTTTTTACACAAAACTGAATACAGTTTCTTTGATCCATTTTTTCGGATAGTACAAAATCGAAGAGCACACCAAAACACGACTAACCTTTTTATCTGTCAAAAACAAACTGACAATCCAAAATGATTGGTATTAAAAAAAAAAAATGCGAACATCGAACATACGTAACTCACGAAAAGATGAAAATAACGGTTATTTTTTGATCACACTCTCTCTATGATGTTTTCTTATCTTCTTAACTTAATAGTGTTACCACACCAGTCGTTGAGCGCTGAAGATTTAATATTTAGAAAAACGATGACCGTCATACGTGTTGTCGATTTTCTTTACATATATATATATATATATATATATATATATATATATATATATATATATATATATATATATATATATATATATATATATATATATATATATATATATATATATATATATATATATATATATATATATATATATATATATATATATATATATATATATATATATATATATATATATATATATATATATATATATATATATATATATATATATATATATATATATATATATATATATATATATATATATATATATATATATATATATATATATATATATATATATATATATATATATATATATATATATATATATATATATATATATATATATATATATATATATATATATATATATATATATATATATATATATATATATATATATATATATATATATATATATATATATATATATATATATATATATATATATATATATATATATATATATATATATATATATATATATATATATATATATATATATATATATATATATATATATATATATATATATATATATATATATATATATATATATATATATATATATATATATATATATATATATATATATATATATATATATATATATATATATATATATATATATATATATATATATATATATATATATATATATATATATATATATATATATATATATATATATATATATATATATATATATATATATATATATATATATATATATATATATATATATATATATATATATATATATATATATATATATATATATATATATATATATATATATATATATATATATATATATATATATATATATATATATATATATATATGTAAAGAAAATCGACAACACGTATGACGGTCATCGTTTTTCTAAATATTAAGTCTTCAGCGCTCAACGACTGGTGTGGTAACACTATTAAGTTAAGAAGATAAGAAAACATCATAGAGAGAGAGCGAGAAAACATTTATAAAGTAAAACAAGTGTCAAACAAGAAAACTTGACATATCATGAGTATGGAGACAGGGCACATGTAAAAAGCGAAATAAAGTGTCAATTAGTTAAAATAAAATAGAGACTTAAACTAAGTATTATAAAAAGAAAGAACACAATCTGAAAATAAGGCTTTAAATGTTGTTTCTTTCTTTTACAGGTAACATTGTTAAATAAACAAATATCTAAAATGTTAAATAAACATTAACTTTCGTTTACAGAGAAACGCAATTGAGTTTTATTTCAAAGAATTTTATTGCTCAATTTGATAAAAATAGAAACATATTATAAAACAACATTTTTGCGAATATTTTCACAATAATTATGGAAAAACTTAGATTTGAATGCGTAGTAAAGGCATCGCCAAGCGATATTAAAACAAATATAATCGCCATAACCTCAATTGAATCAGAAAATCATGAGGTCTACAAAATTCCAGAAGAATACCAGCATTATGTGCTACATGAAAAACTAAAAGAAACAGAAGCTTTTAAAAAAGTAAAAACTACACTGACAAAGAGAGGCACCTCAAGAAAAGTTTGGATCTGTTTAAATGAAGACACTTTAAAAACGTACAAAGATTCAGATGGTAACTATATATTTAACGACTACTTATTAGAGGAACACATAGCACATACAACTCAAACTGAGCGAATTGCGACACCAATCACTGGCATTTCGGCTGAAGCACTACAACAGATTCTAGATAAGTTTACTGAAACACAAAGACCTGCAGTCATTAATCTGAAAAATATATCAGAAAAGTTTGTTATGGAAAAATTTACTGGGAAAAATGAAAACGTACTACAATGGATGGAAATTTTTGAAAATGAATGCACACGTCTAGGTGTTGAACAAGACACTAATAAGATTGAAACATTAAGGCTTTTTTGAGATAAGTCATGCATGGATTGGTACACTTCAATGCTCATAAAGTGGACAATAGACTCTGAGTGGGAAGTATGGAAAAAAAACGTTTGCGACACTTATACCAATAGAGGTTGGACTTCAGTAAGACATGCTATCGAGTACAAATATATAAATGGTTCTCTGTTAGACTATGCAATAAAAAAAGAAAGGCTTTTACTAGAAATGAACAAGTTGCTAGACACGTCTATTCTTATCGACTTAATAGCTGTGGGACTGCCAAACTTTATATCGGATAGGATTGACAGAAATAAGCAGCATAATACTGAGGATTTTTTTAATGAAGTAATATGTTTAGAGCACTTAATAAAATCAACGTTTATTTTTAAAAGAAGTTTTAACAAATCAAATCCTGAAAACAAAATGGGATCAATTGATGAAAAGATACCATGCAAAATATGTGAAAAAAAGGAAAAGGGATTCGCTATCACCCTGCATCAACTTGCTGGTTTAAAGACAATAATAATAACATACTGAGAAAAAGTCACATACACACCGCTAACCATTCAGAGCTAGAAGTCGAATTTAATGAAGAAAATCCAAAAAACTAATTGTTACACCATTAATTAAAATAAAGTTACTATTAAATGACACATTAGAAGTTTTGGGTATCTATGACTCAGGGGCAAATGTGTCAATTATAAACTCAAAATTATTGAAAATAAAGAATGCAAAAATAAATAATTTAAAAATGGTAAATTTAAAAACAATTAATGGTGAAAAAAAGACAAATGGAATCGTAAGATTAAAACTCAAAATTTATAATATAGAAAAATACATGAATGTCTTTGTTGTGGACAATAAAGATTTTAATTATGATTTTCTGATTGGTTTAGACTGTATAAAGGAATTCAAATTAAACCAAGATGAAAATTTAATAATTGCACAAAATGCTATTTTTCAAAATAATAAAAATGTCAACACTCCTGAGTTTCCAGGTGACACACAAACAAATAAAACGAAAATGTTCTCCAATATTTTGGAAGACAATATTAAACATATAAACTTTAATGAAGATATAAAAATAGATGAATTTAAAATGTCAGTAAACATTTTGAATATTGCTCAACAATCAAAAATTAATCGATTAATTGACAAATATAAATCAGTTTTTGCTAAAGACAAATATGACATCGGCACTGTGAAGGATTATGAAGCACATATTGATCTAATGACTGACAAATATTGTTATAAACGCCCATATAGGTGCACTATTGAGGACAAGAAGGAAATAGAAGAACAGATAGCTAAACTATTAGAGAAAAACTTGATCGAAGAATCATATAGTCCTTTTGCGGCCCCAGTGACTTTAGCCTTTAAAAAGAAGAAAATAAAAAATCAAGATTATGTATAGATTTCCGAGAATTAAATAAAATTGTAGTCCCACAATCACAACCGTTTCCGTTGATTGAGGATCTTATGATAAAAACTAGGAACTGTACATATTTTTCGACCTTAGATATAAATTCAGCATTCTGGTCAATCCCTTTGAGAATACAAGATAAACACAAAACAGCATTTGTTACACAAGAAGGCCATTATCAATGGACTTGCTTACCCTTTGGCCTAAAAACGTCCCCAGCCATTTTCCAAAGGATTTTAAGTAATATCATAAGAAAATACAAACTTTCAAGCTTCGAAGTTAACTACATAGATGATATCTTAATCTTTTCTAAAAGTTTTGATGAACACATAATGCATTTATCACAACTATTGGAAGCAATTCTAGCTGAAGGTTTTAGGTTAAAATTCCTAAAATGCATTTTCGCTTCAAACTCAGTGAAATACTTGGGTCATATTATTGAAAATAATTATATAAAACCATTAACAGATAATCTTATTTCAATAAGGAATTTCCCAACTCCGGAAAAACAAAAGAATGTTAGGCAGTTCTTAGGAAAAATAAATTACTATAATAAATATATACCACAAAATGCAATTATACTAGACCCTCTGCACAATTTGTTAAGGAAAAATCAAAAATTTATATGGTCACAAGAATGTGAAAATTCGTTTAATAAAATAAAATTATTACTTTGTTCACAACGAGTATTAAGAATTTTTGATCCAGATTTACCAATAAATATATATACAGACGCAAGCATGCATGGGTTGGGAGCAGTGTTAAAACAGCAAGAAAAAAACGGAGATGAAAAACCAATAGCATATTTCTCAAAAAAATTAAATGAAGCTCAAAAAAGAAAAAAACCCATTTACTTAGAATGCTTAGCAATAAAGGAAGCTGTAAAATTTTGGCAACACTGGCTCATTGGAAAAAAATTCAAAGTATACACGGATCACAAGCCTTTGGAAAACATGAATATAAAATCTAGGACTGATGAGGAACTAGGAGAATTAACATACTATCTGTCTCAGTATGATATTGAAATACAATACAAACCAGGGAAAAATAACCAAGAAGCAGATTGTCTTAGCAGAAATCCAGTTATAGAACCCGATATAAAATCAGAAGACTCTCTAAAAATCGTAAACTTAATTACTTTGGAAGACATAAAAAAAGATCAAAATATGCATAAAGAACTACAGGAAAAAAAGAATAAATTAAAATTAAAAACCGATATTTATTACAAGCATTGTAAAAATCGATATAAAATTTTTCTATCAGAAGATTTTAGCAAAAACTTAATAAAAAAAGGTACACAATAACTATTGTCACATAGGGAAAACACAATTGCAAAACAAAATCGTACCATTCTATACAGCAAACAATATGACCAACAACATAAAAGCAATTTGTGATCAGTGTGAGATATGTATGAAAAACAAATCAAGGAGAAACCCTAAAATTGGCTTATTATCACACTTGGGCCCAGCAACGTATCCATTTGAAATCGTATCCATAGATACAATTGGAGGTTTTGGAGGTTCTCGTTCTACAAAAAAATACTTACATCTGCTCGTAGATAATTTTACAAGGTATGCTTATATTTTAACATCTAAGACTCAAAACTCTGACGATTTCATAAAATTAATAAGTAATGTAACAAAAAGCTATAACATAGGCACTGTATTATCGGACCAATACCCAGGAATAAATTCAAAAGAATTTAAAAAATTCCTAAGTGATAAAAACATAACATTGGTTTTCACTGCGGTAGATTCACCATTTTCAAATGGCCTCAATGAAAGACTAAATCAAACACTAGTAAATAAAATAAGATGCAAAATAAATGAAGATGAAGGAAAAAAAACGTGGACAACCATAGCACGAATATGCACAGATATGTATAACAAAACAGAGCATACAGTAACAAAATTCTGTCCAAAATATTTATTAGAAGGTGAAAATATGGATATTTTACCGCACGACTTAAAAAAACAACATACAAAAACAGATTTAGAAAGAGACAGAACACTTGCTTTAGAAAATACTAAAAGATCACACACTTATAATAAGAAACAATTCGATAAACGTAGAAAAGTCTACGAGCTAAATGTAGGAGACCTAGTTTATGTGGAAAACGGAATCCGATTAAATAGGAAAAAATTAGATGAACTTAGAATCGGACCATATAAAATCCTGAAGAAAATTTCGAATTCAATGTATGAAGTCAACACCGGACACAGGAAAACCGAGTCAAACCTCTTTCACATCACAAAATTGATTCCAATCCCAACTACACAACAGTAACCATTCACTCTTGTTTTTACTCAGTACCTTCTTCCCCTAGGGGAGGAGATGTAAAGAAAATCGACAACACGTATGACGGTCATCGTTTTTCTAAATATTAAATCTTCAGCGCTCAACGACTGGTGTGGTAACACTATTAAGTTAAGAAGATACGAAAACATCATAGAGAGAGAGAGAGAGAAAACATTTACAAAGTAAAACAAGTGTCAAACAAGAAAACTTGACATATCATGAGTATGGAGACAGGGCGCATGTAAAAAGCGAAACAAAGTGTCAATTAGTTAAAATAAAATAGAGACTTAAACTAAGTATTATAAAAAGAAAGAACACAATCTGAAAATAAGGCTTTAAATGTTGTTTCTTTCGTTTACAGGTAACATTGTTAAATCAACAAATATCTAAAATGTTAAATAAACATTAAATTTCGTTTACAGAGAAACGCAATTGAGTATTATTTCAAAGAATTTTATTGCTCAATTTGATAAAAATAGAAACATATTATATATATATATATATATATATATATATATATATATATATATATATATATATATATATATATATATATATATATCTATTTATAATTTTTTTTTTCAAAAATATATAAATTTAAATATAACAAACGTCCTCCTTCCTGTCTATGATGACTAGCATCTCGGCACACCTTTGACAACTTCGCTGTAGGACGGGTTTTTCTTCCTGCCGACTTTTGCCTTTTAGCGACCTCTCCTGTCTCTTCTGCCGAACGTTGCCTCTTTGGGGCTACACTCGCCGGTTTACCGAAGCTGGATAGAACACACCTTGCCCACTCTATCTATTGGCAGGCTTCTCAGTGAGCTGATCCGTGGGTAGAGTCTCATATTTGGCCATGACCGTCATGGCCACCTTCCTATCATAATATGCCTGCTTCGGAGGATGGACATGTTTTTTCGTTTCCCCCTGGCCTACCGCAGCAACCTTCTTGGAGCTGTTGGGCCCCTCTACTGCCTTCTGCCGATTGATCCTCGGAGCAGTCCCCCGCCCCTAACCACAATCATTGTTTGGGTGTTCACCAACTCACCCAGGTTTCTCCGCTATCAACCCCCTGTCCAAAGAAGAGACCGATTTTCCTAAGCCTCACCGTCCCCCGCCACTAGCACTCGTGCTGGGACCAGCCCTAACGCCGCAATGTATAATTTCAACAAATGCTAACGATAAATATTCTGCCACTGCTGTGGTTGCTCTCGGAAGCACAACAAAAAACATAACAATAACTACCATCGCAGGAACAAACCCAACAACAACTACATCACCTGTAAACTGTTCGTTCCCTTCCTTAATGTCCATATTAACACCTCTTTGAAATGCAATAAGGGCTAATAGAATAAACTGCCTACGCGCCAAACTCCGACAAGATGGAAAAGAAAACTAAAACGCAAAGCACAAACCAAAAACTATAGCATCGTACCTGGTATGTCGAAAAAGCCTGATGCGAAACGTCAAACTGTCACGTCAAACAAGTTTGAAGCTCTCTCTCTTGTTGGTGATAATGATGAAAATGGAAATGACAGTGGGTCACATCCCGAAAACACTCAAAAAATTACAAATTACATTACAGCCGATCGATGGCGATCATAAAAAGAAGCGCTGCCCCCAGCCAACCAATCCGTCGTCGTTGCCGTCGTCGTCGAAATGTTGTATTATTTTTACTGCTCATATTTCAACAAGTGGTTTACTGCGCATATCTTACATCATACAATAACAAGTTGTTAATCGTCCAAATCTTCTCTGTTATTTTGTCTTTATGTCCAATAAATGAATCAGAAATTTTAGTATAAATACTCGCGAATTTTTTAAAAATTTTGAAATTTTAAGTGAAAAAAGAAGCGATTGCTTACGCACGGATTCTCCAGAAAATACAGATAAGTCTAGTAACAGTTGTACCAATAATTATACAAGCGGAATAAAAAATGAAAAAACAGGTAACTATGAGGGATCCACTAATTTTAGATGCGGATTCACCGGATCATTCAGAAAACGAGGAGGAGATTTTACCGTACCAAAACATGTTAAGCCAATTAGATGTTCCAGTGAATACTCAAGCAGTGGAGGAAGTTATTGCTATCGAGAAGAAGAAGAAAAAGAGGCAGGAGGAGAAACCAGAGAATAATCTGAGTCCGAAGAAGAAGAAGTTATATGTAGAACAAGAAATTAAGAATGCAATGAAGTTTCAAGACTAATTGGACGTCCGAATTTCTCCTGAACTAAATCTCGACATTGGAGACGATAGTGCCAATAGCTATTATATGTCTACTTAAACAAGGTCAACTGGGTAAGAAAACAGGTCACCTAACCAATAAAATAACAAACTGGCTCAGGTACCGTCAATATGTAAGTAGTCATATGAACATTGATCCTCGGCCAAAGAGTGCAATCGATATTGACTCGGCACTTTTGGCCATCAACTCAGTTCTTACATCTGCAGCCACGCACTCATCTCCAGCAGCCTCATTATCCCGCTCCGCAACAACTCGTACACCATCTGTAGTTATCGATAATCTCGTTAAGGAGGAAAGGCGATTAAGAAGAGAGTGACAACAAAATAGATCACCCTACGCCAAGCAGAAATTAGCAACAAATCGTCTCCGAGAAGCACTGAGCTGCGAGCTAGGAATAGTTTGAAAAAGTATACTGAGACGCTAACTCCAACACAAAATACTAACTTCTCTTTATGAAAAGCCTATACAAATAAAAAGACTCCTAAAGATTGTGATCCACCACTCATGCAAAATAATGGAACTTGGGCAAGAAATAACGAGACGATAGCCTCAGCGTTTAAAATCCGCATTTCAACCTAACCAACAAACCAAAAGTTTTCATATTCTATTTCTGGCCCCTGAAATACCACTAATCCCGATGAGGGTTAAAATGAAGGAAGTGCAACTTGCTATTAAAACCCAGCTAAAACCTAAAACGCACCAGGATTTTGATTAATTACCGCAAAAATGATTGTGGAATTGCCTGAAATAGCCATTAAAATAGAGACGCAGTTAAATAATTGCAATACTAAGGATTGGGTATTTTCCGCAACCCTGGAAGATATCACAAATTACAATGATACCAAAATCCCGAAAAGACGCAAATGAACCGTCATCTTATCGGCCCATAAGCTTGCTCACACTAATTTCCAAATTATTTCAGAAACTGCTTTTTCTAAAGCTGCAGCCATACATGTACCAATCCAACATTATTCCCCACCATCAATTTGGATTTCGCAAAAATCACAGAACCATAGAGCAAATTAACCGCATTACTAGTGCAATTCGAAATACTTCTGAAGACAAAAAATACTGCTCGGCTATATTTTTAGATATTGCACACGCTTTTGACAGAGTTTGGCATGCAGGATTAATATATGAAATTCAAAAACTGTTACCAGTTAATGTGCACATGCTACTGGAATCGTATTTAGATTACCGAAACTTCAGAGTAAAATATGGAGAATACACCAGAAAGGACTTTGATATGAATGCTATGGTTCCACAAGGTAGTGTTCTAGTCCCTGTACTATATGTATTATTCACTGCAGACCTCCTTACTGGTGATTATCTAGTCACTTCAACACTCGATGATGACACTGCTATTCTTAGTACACATATCAATTCAATAGTGGCTTCGAAACGCCTTGAGGAGCATTTGAAGAAAATAGAAGTGTGGCTGGAAAATTGGCTCATTAAGGTAAATGACACAAGAGTATTCATGTTACTTCTTAGGAAAGAAACATACCCTGTGATCACACTAAACAATGTTGCTATTCCTCAATAGAATACTGTAAAATACCTAGGAGTCCATCTAGACAGACGAATAACTTGGCGGAACCATATTGAGGCAAAAAGAACGCATATAAAGTTAAAGGCCCATAAAATAAATTGGCTTCTCAACTCTTACTCAAGGCTTCGATTAGAACGTAAACTTCTATTATACAAAGAAGTGATCAAACAATTTTGGAGCTGAGCTTTGGGGAAATGGTAGTTCATTGAACGCCGAACTGATACAAGGAGTGCAGTCGTTGCTCCCGGGTTCGTTAGAAATGCTGACATCCATAAGGACCTCAACATTCCTCTTGTTGAAAGTGAGCTGACAGAGATTGTGCTCAAACACAAAGAAAAACTACGACAGCACTCAAATCCATCAGTAAAAAATTTACTTAGAATTAAAAAAGCAGCACGTAGCTTTTAAGATTTAATTACTTATTGTTTGGCTCGAAATGAGTGAATTTAATAAATAAATGAATTGTTAAAAAAAAATATACAGAAGTGACCCGTGGATAGGTTTTAAATCCTGTTACATTTAAAAAAAATATTACTGGCTTTTTTGAAACAGAGCAACAAGAATACTGGCGTGGCTCTTAAAATGTACCGATTGTATCTATACTCTGTTCCTTCGTGTGAAGTTTCGATGATAAATCTTGCAGAGGGCCCCAGAAATGAATATTGGTTAATTGCGGGCGTGTCAATAATTGTAATCTGTCTATATTTTTTATGTGGTGAAGGTGTTAGTACCCGCAACCTTCCTGTGAAATTTTGTTGATGAACAACAGCGGAAGTGGGACGACTTACTCCCAGAGTTGACCCTGGCTATTACAACAAGCGTCTCCGAAACGATGGGGTACAGTCCGGCATACTTGGTACAAGGACGTGAGCCACGATTACCAAAGGCGCTCTATGATGAAACTACGTTGGGCACTGGAATACCTTCACAAATGCCTAATGAACGAGCAGAACAGCTTCAAGGAGCCTACCGCATTGTGAAACAAAATCTTGAGCGAGCAATGCAGGACCAGAGAAGGTATTAAAATTTGCGACACCGAGTGTGGAAACCCGTCATTGGTCAATTAGTGCTCGTTAAGGAACACCACCTACAGCCACAGAAAACTTTGCCGCGAAACTGGCACCACGATACACGATACGACGGCCCTATTCAAATCACGAACTTCTTTTCGCCAGCCATCTTGGACTTAAGTCGCAAGGGAAATAAGCGGGGAAAGACTGCACATGTCGGCGAATTGAAACCTTACTTTGCACCTGCTAACATTGAAGGTTCCCCTACAGCATCCGACCGACCGGACGAAGCTAAATAATTAGGAAAACGAAGGAGTGAGAAGACGAAAAATACCATTATATTTAGCAAAAGGTATAAAAGGTCACCTTTACCATCAGACCATCAGATATCTTTGATTTCAAACAGTACGCAAGTGAAGAACAAAAAAAAATTAATTTTCTACTTAATCAACAAAAAGTGAAACAGAATACGATGGCAGCAATACAAATGACCCATAACGCGCGTATCAGCGTAAAGGAAGACGAAGTTCAAACCGACTACCAGATGAAGGGTTTTTCAAAAAAAACGCTACAAAAGTAAATCGATAGTGGCAGCAAACGACGCCATATTTTTTCCCGTTCTTTTGACATTTCTTTTCAGTAGGGTTTGCCATTTCATCGTGCAAAGATATACGAGCCAATAATGAGTCGAAATTATTAAAATTTACTACCGAATTTCGGAGTCAGTCGCCTCAACTTTAAGAGCGCTACGTCCAATTTATGGTCGTCATAATTGTCCTAGCAAATCAACAATTTAGGGTCTAGTGGAAAAATTTGAATCCCCAGGTACAGTATAAAATGTTCCCGTGCCAGTGAGACAAAGAAGTGCCCGTAGTGTCGAGAATATTGCTGCCGCTGAGGTTTCAGTTCAAGAAAGCCCAAATGTGTCTCTCACACGTCTTATTTACAGTATACCAAAACTGCTTTATTGACGAGTTTGTGTTGATTGTGGTTGTAAGTTGTGTAAACAATTTACGTTTTGGTTTCTTGCATTCTCGCTTAAATAACGCATTAGCCTTTTTATATATCATTATATTAATTAGGGTTGGGTTTGTTCTAAACTCTTTGAATGCTGACTGCTTTATTTTGCGAAGCCTAGAAAATTCCTCATCCCACCAATAAAGAGGGACTCATTTGCAGCTTGAATTGCCGCCAAATATTTATTTATGTTGGAGGAGATACTCAATTTATCGGATGTGCTAGAAAGGATTGTATAAAACTTTTACCAATTGGCCGTATCTCACAGTATTAAAAAATGAAAACCTACTGCGGATTCCTTTAGTATTGTTTTCGAAAATCGGCTTGGCATATTGTATGTGGATGGGAAAGGGATCACTGCTGCATACCTGGGGGTCAATTTCCCATGAAAAGAATGCACGTAGATGTGTCGATACTAGGAAGAGATCTTGGTGGGTGAAAGTGCAATGAGTTGAGAAGTAAGTTGGTAAGCCATCAATCCGTCGTCTATTGTTGTTTGATTATTATGTTGATACCCAGATAAAGTTGTGGGGACATTAAAGTCACCTAGTATCAAATTAGCATCTCGACTATACCGACAAATAAGTTGGAATGCGGTCAGGGGAATAATCCCTAATAATTTCCTTTGGGTAAACATAAATGGATGAAACAACTAATTTTGTATCAGCTTTGATTACAGCTGAGACTACGCCAACGTTTGGTATTGGTAGTAACTGTGGTGTGCTGAATGGATTTCTTGATAAATAACGCAACTCCACCTTTGGCGTTTGCTTGCGTAGGTGTTTTAAGTTGTTATCATTGTTTAACTTTAACGAGTAACTATTTTGGTGAGCCTGTTAAAGGGCTATTATATCTGGAGAGTGATTATTGATGAGTAATTTCTGCTCGTGTAAATTGTTGTAGTAACCATTTATATTCCATTGTAGAATTTTGAGGACCATATCTAAGTACGAATGCATGCGGAAGAATAATCTGCGAAAAGTATACTCAGTATACGATTGAGATTATTTATAATCTCTCCTAGTGGTCCATGTCGAACGGAGTCGGCCAGCTATGAATTTTAAGAGAATCTGTGTAACTAGATTTTAAGAGAGGAACTGTATGAATTGGCTTAAGATCCTTTTACAGTTTGAGTCAAACTGATCTTTGTTGTTGTTATTGATTAAGTTTTTAGTTGAAAAAGAGTTGGTATGGTTTACTTTTGTTTGAGTATTCTGTATTTTGTGATTGTTTTTGCTTGTACTTGAAACTATGTTTGGGCGTAGGATGGAATATGACTGTGATAGGGCAAACATTAACCAGTCTCTTGGCTTTAAAAAATTTACTAGTTTGAGACTCATTTTTTGTAAGCACCAACAGGTTACCATCGTGAATGTAATTTTTTCTGGCATATGTTTTCTAGAGCTTTAGATACCAATAATATTTTATAATTATTAATTGGCCTGCCAGCGACATTGCTTCTGATTGTTACGAATTCGGGTCACTGTCTTTTTGTTTGGAGTATTTTAGATCCAAGAATTAGAAATTCATATGCGTTGTTGAGGTTAAAACAAGTATTATTTTTTACGTTTTTGATTGGGGGGTTTGTTGGAATTGTCACTTGGGTCTAGTAATGTAAAATAGTTTCAGTTTAATTTAGTTTAGTTTAATTTATTTCGGACACTTTTTCACAATTATTTACTTGCTTTTTTAATTTTTTTTTCTCTTACACATCGTATCCTTTTAGTATCCTGGTATAATTTTACAGTTGGTATCCTTTAAGTCAGAAAGAAAGGAAAATGATACTCGATTTATGGAGTCTTTACCGTGTTCTTATGGGAACGGTGCCATATAACGCATTGTTGCTCCATATCACACTAGTCTTAATACTTATTTGTTTCCTTTTTTGGTTGTGGAAGGGCCGTGTTCTACTTTTTAGTTGTCTACAATCAGATTGCACGCAACCTGCTAAGACACAGCTCACTTCACAGCATGTTCTGGGCCTATTGCAACCTCGAGTGTGTTCTCATGTGAACATTGGAATATTACTACCATGGTCATGAAGTGGTAGCCGTCTTTCCATGTGAACGACGCCGTGCAACCAGTTCATCGATGCGAGGTAATAGATAACTATATTTCTTCGTTACCTCATTAAGCTTTCGATAATCTTATCAAAAATATGTGGAGCTATCCTTTTTCTTAATTAATACCACGGGAGAGCTCCAGGGGCTTGCTGATGCCTCAGTGACATTCTGATGCATTTCCTTCAGCATCACATTCAGCGCTTCTTCCTTTGCCAGAGGTACTCTCCTTGACTCCTGATGAATAGGCTATCCACTACCCACATAATGTCTATTTTGGCCCAAATTATTGCCTCCGACTTTGTGGGATTATCTTCGTCGCGATACAATGGCTTGTATCGACATTCGCATATTTCAACATTCGGGTTTTCAATTCTAGCGGGAATCCATTCCGCATCATAAAATCCGTCTCACCAATCTTTTGTCAGGAAGGAAATTTCATCACAATTGGTTTCAGAAGTGGCAAATTGAAATTACCTTTCTTCTCTTTCTGTATGATTCCAGCGATATTTGGAAGATTGACCACTCTTACTGGCATTATTCGTATTATCTGTTACAAATTTGTTGTCAGCCTCCACTATCCACATTTTCTCCATTTTGGCCAAAATAATTTTCCGACCTTGTGGGATTATCTCCGCTGCGATACAATGGCTTGTAACGTAGTCCGCATATTTCAACATTCGGCTTTTCAAATCTAGCTTAAATTCATTCCGCTCACTTTCTCAGATTGTTTGAAATACATCAGCAGCAGAACCTTTCAATGACACAGTTATTAAATTAGTGTCGCCACTTTTTCACGAATGCTCCAGCCATTTCTCCTAGTGATATGTCGTGGTTCCATCATAGATTCAGTTTTATGGAGGATAAAGCAGTAGTTGGATCCTTTGTACTATTTGTTGTTGAAATTGTTTGTCCGCAATGAATTTATGTTCAATGATTCCTGTCGTGTCACCTACCATCTCGGAAAATTGTTGCATCTGCAAAGTTCTGTTCCGCTAGTGAGTCAGTCGTGTTCATTCTGCTGTAAGCAATGCTGCATATTTTAATTGCTTTGCTGAAGATTCTTTTTGACGGATTCAACAACTTTATGTAACTGCAGCTGTGTTGCACCGATGATTTCGCTTCAAACCAATGTGAACCGTATTAGTTCGTCGTGGAGTTCCTTCCTGTTGTGTATTTATGCACATTGACGAATATACCTTGCTCCTCCAAAGCGGTTCTTAATAGTACCAACAGCTCCACTTTAAGGCCCTGCGTTTGCTAGTTTTTGCTCAACCTCCTCCTTCAAGTTTTTTAAACTTGACCATTGTTTTTACCTGATATACAATCCTACTTCAGACACTGTTACGAAATATCCTTCCTGATATTTATACCAATTCTCAATACTCGAATTTATACCGCTGAATTGTGCAGTAATCAAACAATCACTGTCTTAAATATAATAAATACTAGTTTCCAACCAAAATGTACATTCAATGCTATTTTATTTTTCTTATATATTGTGACCTGCTGAGCTCGAAAATTGCAATTAAAAGATTTTCTACGGATATGTTTCCGAGATATGGGCTTGTGAATTTTTTTGGTTCAATTTTCAAGGTCACATGTTAGACTGTATATTGAGCGTAATATGTTCGATTGGAATGCACAAGATATGAAATAACGAGTAAAGAAGTCTCAAGTCGGATTAGACCGACTTCGAAATACCCTTTACCTTTCCTTGTGCGTGCGAGTTCCACAATGGAAATTTATTCTTCATAAATCATCATCAGGAGAATATCTACGGTAATTTCGGTAGGGTACTTTGAATTGATCATATTAGTGGATGATCGACCCAATTTTTTGTATACATACGTCTTTATAGAATTAATATATGTACTAATATAAAATATCGTCCAAAAATATTGAATAGGTCGTAAGATATAAAAATATGCCAATGGTGGGCGTGACTTTTAAAATAACACTCCCATTTTTTGTGTGGTGCTGAATGTTGGTACCCGCAACATTCCTGTTAAATTTCGTTCATAAATTTTTAATAGGCACCTAGTAATGATTTTTGCTGAATTGTCGGTGTGGCAGTTAATATATACCGACCACTTTTTGCCGAGTGATTAGTAGGACACGCAACTCCATTACCTGCAAATTGCGTCTCTATTCCATCAAGTGGACCGAAGTTATAGTCATTTTAAAAATGGTGAAAAAAGTGCCTTATATGGGAGGTAAGCGTGGCATTTGTCCAAATCGTCTCATATAGCAATCTGGTTCTGTGTCTTTGTCCAGACTATACTTTTGCAAAGTATATTTTCATTAAGATAGCTCTAACGGTGTAGAAAAAAAGGCCACCGGCGGACGGATGGACGGACGGACAGTCGGACACACGGACGGACAAAATAATAATTAGTTAGAAAGTGATTCTGATCATACCATATATATCTGTCCATACCTACCACGCCTCTTTCTTGAAATTGCAACCCCTCTCAAAAGCACAAAATTAGTTTACTCTATTTATCTTTTTTAATAAAAAGTTATAGTCAAAAATATATGAGAAAAATCGACTTTTTGGCAAAAATAAATATTGAAAATTAACTCTATTGCCAAACAAAAATAGAAAAAATCAAATTATGCACAATTTATTATGTATTATTATTATTTGCGTATAGGTCGCACTCTTACTAAAGGAACAAGGTACTATTGGAGAAAATCTTTCTATAAATACCGGAGTTACGAGGTATTAAGTGAAAGTGACAAATTTTAATCACTTGCGCTTAAGGATAATGCATTTTGATCTAAATCCGAATTGATGAGTAGGAAGGTTGCCATTTTGATTTAGATAGGGCATAATTTTCCCAAGTAGCAATATTTCAAATATTTTTGAGAGGGTGGGTAGAAGGCTTATGGGCCGATATGAGGACACCTGCGTTGGATCTTTTCCTGGTTTAGGAATCATTGTAATTTGCGATATCTTCCATATATGCGGGAAATGACCCAAGAGAAGGATAGCATTGAACAATTACGTTAGATGTATTAGCGCTATGTGTGGTAATTCCATGACTATTTTATTTGCGATTAGGTCATATCCAGGGGACTTTTTTGCATTAGGACCTGTTTTAATGACACACTCTAAGTCTTTCATTTTTAGTTGAAGCGGCTGAGTCACTTTGGTTGTAAGTAAAGTAGGGACCTCGAAGTTATTTCACGGAGCATTAGGGCAAAAAACTGTTTGTAGATGTGCAGCAAACGCTGCTCCTTTTTCTTCGTCGCTTTTGGCCCAACTTCCATTTCCAAGCCTTACTGGTGGCTCACTTTCCTTTGGGCTTTTTGCAAGCTTTGTAGCTCTCCAAAGTGAGTAATTGGTGCATTCAAGTGGGCCGAAATCTTTAATATAGGTGTCAATACTTGCTTCAGCTTCCTTTTGAAGTACGAGGTGTGATCAAAAGATAACCGTTATTTTCATCTTTTCGTGAGTTACGTATGTTCGATGGATCGCATTTTTTTTTTTTATGTTGGTACACATGTCTGATATATATTTTGGCAATACCAACCATTTTGGATTGTCAGTTTGTTTTTGACAGATAAAAAGGTTAGTCGTGTTTTGGTGTGCTCATCGATTTTTGTACTATTCGAAAAAATGGATCAAAGAAACTGTATTCAGTTTTGTGTAAAAAATGAAATTAAATGCGCAAGGACATTTGAAATGTTGACTGTGGGCTTTAAAGAGTCTACTATGCGCAAAACACAAGTTCAATTGTGGTATAACCGGTTTAAGGAAGGCCGAGAAGATGCCAATGACGATGCTCGTCCTGGTCGCCCGAGCACGTCAACAACCGATGAAAACATTGAAGGTAATGATTATGGATAATCGTTGAATCACTATCAGAGAGGTTGCTGATGATGTTGGCATATCGTTCGGCTCATGCTAAGCAATTTTTACGGATGTTTTAGGCATGAAACGTGCGGCAGCGAAGATTGTTCCAAAATTGCTAAATTTTGAGCAAAAACAACGTCGCATGGACATCGCTCAGGAGCTGTTGAACATCGTCAACGACGATCCAGATTTCCTCAAAAAGATCATAACTGGTGACGAATCGTGGATGTATGGCTATGACATTGAAACCAAAGCCCAATCATCCCAATGGAAACGTCCAGATGAGCCAAGACCGAAAAAAGCACGTCAAGTTCGGTCGAACGTAAAGGTTTTGCTGACAGTTTTCTTTGATTGCAATGGCGTGGTGCATCATGAATTCTTGCCACAAGGTCGTACGGTCAACAAGGAATACTACCTTGAAGTTATGCGCCGTTTGCGAGAAGCAATTCGTCTGAAACGCCCAGAATTGTGGAAAAACCAATCATGGATTTTGCACCATGCTAACGCACCAGCTCACACATCGATGCTTGTGCGTAATTTTTTGGCCAAAAACAAAACCGTTATCATGCCTCAACCACCGTATTCACCGGACTTGGCCCCCGCTGAATTTTTCCTCTTTCCAAAACTGAAGACACCGATGAAAGGAAAGCGTTTTGCTACGATTGAGGAGATAAAAGAAAAATCGAAACAGGAGCTGTTGGCGATACCAGTGTTTCGAGGATTGAAAACGCTAGTATAAGCGTATTATATCTGAGGGGAATTACTTTGAAGGGGACAAGATAGTTGTTGGTGAATAAATAAATACTTTATTTTTTGATCACACAATAACGGTTCTTTTTTTATCACACCTCGTACATCTCTAAGGTGATTTTGTGACAATTTTAATTTCCTCTTTAGGGCAGGTGACCTATATTTCTGCCATTCTCGTCTTAGGCGTCTTTTCACCTTAACGAGGCACTGCACATGGGTTGAAGTTATATACCCGTTGCGCACGCAGCCGCTGATGCTAACAAGGAATTAAACTCGTGGAGCGCTCTCTCTAACCCATCTTTGTTTTTTGGAGGAGATTCCAGGCAAATATGTGTACTCACGTATTTCTTTTATTTGAGCCAGTTCGTTTTGTTGGTGGTCAATTTGGGCGATTTATGTACAAGTTCAGGAGTTTTGTTAAAGTATATGATGACAGGTGAGTTATCGGAGGACAAGTCGAAAATAGCTTCAGAGGAAAACAGTGCCCTGTTTATATTTTTGATTACAGCGAAATCAACAAGATCAGGGATTTTACGCTTGTCCGCAGGCCAGTACGTGGGTTGGCCACTTGAGACAAAATCTAGATGATTTCGATGATCAATTAACACATCGTACAACTGATTGCCTTTAGGGTTTACGAGACTAGAGCCCCAGTAGGTATGCTTAGAATTATAGTCTCCAGCTGCTATAAATTTTCTTCCGAGTGTTTGAAAAAACTGCAGGAAATTTTCTGACGTTACTTGGAATTTAGGTGTACAGTATACTGCAGAAATTGTTATAATTTCGCCCCAGCACTGAAGGGAGATTGAAGTGGCTTGGATGTGTCTTTCGGCATATTTGTCACGTAGGAAATGTTTTATACCGTCTGGATGATTGGTTTTGTAGAAATTGAAACCGGCAATACTGAAGTTGTACTTATCTGTTAAATGGGTTTCTGAGATAAGCAGTATGTCCATTTCGCTGTTGTACAAAAAATTCTTGATTTCTTTTTTGTGTTGGATAATACCGTTGGCATTCCAGTAGCATAACTTTAATTGATTCATTTATTTTTGAGAGAGCAGTGTTTTCATCAGTAGATTCTGATTTTGTATAAGTTCATGAATCATTGTTTGCATGGTTGACATAAATTGGGTCATACAATGCATTAGGTTACAAATCATTGCCTCTATATTTTGAACGGGTGGAGAACTAGCTAGACTTTCAGTAGGTGCTTTTTTCAATACGTTTCCGTACGTCATTGAGGAGGAGGAGGATTTATGCGAGGATAGTTAGGTGCAATTTTGCTATGTTCACAGCGAACTAGCTTTTGTGTTGTACGCGCCTTCATCTTCAGGTCTGTGTAAACTAAACACCCTCTATAGTTGGCCGTGTGGTTACCATCGCAATTGGTGCATTTTTTTACATTTTTATCAAATTTGTCAAATTTCCATTCAACTGAGGGATGAAAATCGCCGTAAGCGACACATATTGTGCGTAGAGTGCAGTAGGATTTCGTGTGCCCATACTCCTGGCAATTTGAGCATTGTACCTGACCTTTGCGCTTGTGGGACTCCTCAATTGAAATTCTACGATGTATTAAGTAACGTAGGCTATAAACAGGGTGGGTTTCATTTTTTTCAGATTTCTCGTCTCTGGAACGAGTTCCACCTTAAATAATGGTTGATGTATTTTATCCCTGTTTTTTATGTTAAATATTGTTTTTGCATTGAATCCGGCGTCTGCCAGCGCTTCCATTATTTCATCTGGTTCAACTTCTGGTTCTATTCGTTTTATTATAAAAGTTAGGCCTTTGTTACTTTTCAATTGGTACGTGTAATAGTTTTTTTGTTATCGTCGAGGTAATTAGCAATAGAGCGATAATTTTTTTCGTTATATATTTGGATTTTAGTCTCTTGTATGTTACCTTTTTTGAGGGAGATTATAGGAAAATTTTTCTTGCCGAGAAATATTTTCAACCAGAACGTTTGAACTTTTTTCACGCAAGTAGAAATTATTTCATTTTCTTTGGTTGGCTCATCATTAAGTGCGGCAAACCTGTTGTGGTACATTGAGTTAATAGGGTGATCAATTTCATTTCTTTTATATATTTTTGTTGATTTATTATTTTTTAGGGGGCTTAGTTTCCGTTTTATTTGAATATACCGATCCATGCCTGTTTGTATAGTTGCAGACTGAGCAGAAATTGTTCTATTTTTTATATCTGTTGTTTTTGAATGTTTATCAGACGATATTGAGCTAAGCTTACTAAGTGTGTTAGCTGTATTTGCATGAGAATGCATTTGTGTGTTTGGGTAGGTGCGAGAGTGGCTGCTTTCTACTCTTAATTCTTTAGCTTCTTGCGCAGAATTATCATTGAGAGAGTTTTGTTAACTTACCGTCTGATTTGACATAGGTGTCGTTTGCTCTAGTTGAGCAGTAGTTTGTTGATCCGTGTTTTCTGCAGGGGCGCCTGCTGCTAACGTTTGCTGAGTTGGTATGCTTAAATGCGCATGCGCTGTTAACTCATGAGAAGACAACTCCGTTGGTTTCAGTGAAGTTTTTGATATACTGCTTATTGGTGATGCAGAAGGACGCGCGGGGGTGAGACATCGATATCTTGCTAGAGCTGGGGAGCGCAAAATGCTCATGTATAATTTGTTTTTGTTTTTTGTTTTGTTATCACCACTATTTGAACTTTTGCCTATTATTAATTTTGATTTTTGGTTTACACATTAATTTAAACAAAGGTGCAATCTCAAACTAGTGGTAGAGTCACTATCTCGGCGATTTGCGTGATAACTTTAGGTCTTCACAATTTGTATTATTTTTATTATTTTAATTTTTATATTTACCTTTTTTTATGAAACTATGTGGAACGTTTTAAAAACACATCCGCACAGTATGAAATCACAATCATCCCTATTTACCAGGCCTGCCTTGAAAGAATGCACAGAAATCATAGCCCATTCTACTTGAGCCTTGTAAATATGTTCTATCCAAAAGTGCATAAAAATCTGACAGAGTGCTTACTCAGCTATGGGCTAGTAAATCAAACGCATCACCTGTGGCCCTCTGCCTAATACGCTTTATTAAGTGTTCCCCGTTTCCGGAAGTCTCTGTTGTGCTAGGTTACAACCTTCTTTGAAGTGCCTACTCTCAACTCTCAGATCATACAACTCGACAGTTGAGAACATGGGCACCAACTTCTCCACCGCATGAGCAGCTTCCAGAATGCCTATTTTACTTCTTTGTGTTTTCCTAATCGCTGGTAAAATCTTAACGCCATTAATCTCTTGGCAGGTTTCAAGTTTCACTTCTCCCGGATCTAAGAGGTGCGTGACCAACGATGGACTCAATCTAATTAGTTTTCGACATTCTACTCGTGCGGGCGAATTACTGTCCACCGTATTTGGGCTTTGCTGCTCTGTTAATGGTTATGGCTCTTTTGGCGGATATACCAGGTTTTTTTTGTGTACCGGAATTCCCGGCGAAAAAGGTTCGACACCGATCTCCGATGCGCCAAACAAAAATTCCGCCTGCTTCTCTTCACTAAATACTAATATTGCGTTACCATGCGGCTTATCCCTTCGGGTGTTAAATATGCCGGCCAGCGAACTTCCAGAGGCAATGTCAACACTGTATGTATATCCATCCATTGCTGATTTTGATCTCTCTCTCTCTCTCTTTGTTGAGGTACTATTGGTCGCCCTTCCTATTTATGTTCTGCACACTCCTTTTCTAGCAGCGATACTGATTACTATGTTTCTGCCAACTTTTGAGAAAGCTCCTTCACCTTATTCCCAATGTACTCCTTCGTGTGCTCTCAAATCTTCTGCTCCTTTATGAAATTTGAACAATTTCTCTTCTGTTCTGTTTTGGATTCCTGTCCAGGCTTGATCCGCTACTTCTAATATCAACACACCTCCTCCGGCTTTTACCTGCTACCCTTCCCTGCTCGTCCTTGCTTCGAACTGGTAAACTATTTTCACAAACAGTTCCACCTCTGATTGTAAAGATTTTAATTTGTTTCTTCTTCCCTCGTCCGACGAAACTGAACTCATAATTTACTGTTCTAGTTCCTCTAATCCAGAATTAAATGTATCTGCACATTCGTTGACCAGGATATTATATATATATATATATATATATATATATATATATATATATATATATATATATATATATATATATTTTATTTATTTATCTCTACAAATTGATCTTAGGACATTAAGGTAATAACCTTTTTAAGCTGTCCTAACGACATGAAGTATATATATATTTTCAATAATTAACTTAACTGGAACAATTCATTCCAAGGTAAAATGAAATATAAATTATAAAAGAAATTGATTTACACAAATAAAATTATAAAGTTTTAAAATAATAAAATTATATAAGTGGATGATTTAAACAATTAAAATTAAATATTGTTAAACGTACTCTCCGTTCTTTAAATATTAAATTAAAAAATATAACAACAAAACAATAAACAATGAGATAAATACAGATCACAATTTATGAACAAAGCAATACAGATTTCCCAGAAATTCACCGCGCCCGAAAGTAGCCCTCAAGCTCATTCCTGAACTGTACAGTGTTGCCAATACTTCGCAGCCGTACAGGAAGTGAGTTCCAGAGTTTTACTGCATACACGAAAAACTGACGATCAGACATAAGAGACGAGTGCTTGCACGGGACAAGTTGGTTACAACGACAGGAACGTGTGAACCTGAGACATCTAAACAAATATGGAGGTTCCCGGGTGTAAATAATCTTGTGAAGAAAGATGATAGTCTTAGACTCCAAGAGTTGATCGAATGTGATCCCAAAAACTTGCCTTGATAAAGTGGATACATGATCTGTTCTAGTCAAACCATAAATATACCTTGTTATATTATTAAATAGGACATTAGGCTTTCGTTTGCTAGCTGCATCACAATTCGCAAAATTTCACAACCATACAGCAATGTTGGGAGAAGTTAGGCCTTAGCCAACAGCATTCTGATTCCTTGTGGGGTGAAATATTGCGCTGACCACAGTGAACGCAGCATACCGCAAACTTTGCCAACCGTGGCAGCAACGTGGTTACTCCATGTTAGAGTGCCATCAAATATAACTCCCAGGTTTTTAGCCGTGTTTACACGTTCAATCACAGACCCATTTATTATAATACTGGGTAGTATTGTGGTATCAAAGTGTTTCTTGTAAGTCACTAAACATTTTGACTTAGCAGGATTAAGGCAAAGCCCATTTTTCTTTGCCCAGTTATAAACATTAAATAAGTCATTATTAATTTGAGTGACACAATTCATAATTTCGTCCTTTTACAGCTTATGTAAAGTTGGACGTCATCAGCATACAGATGAATATCACAATCATGCAATGCAGTCGGTAGATCATTTATATATATACAAAAAAGAAGAGGCCCCAATATGGACCCCTGAGGTACACCTCGCACTACCGACAAGAAATCCGATGCCTCATCATCACACTGACTGGGTTGGTAAACCGCTTGGGTTCTATCTGTAAGGTATGATTCTATCAATTTCACTGCGCCGGATGAGAAATTGTACATTCTCAGAAGCTTCGTACATAAAATATTGTGGTCAACACAGTCAAATGCCTTTGAATGGTCCAATAATACCAAGAAAGACACCCTATTTAAGTCAAGTGATGCGCGAATACTCTCCACTACATCAGTCAGAGCCGTTATGCAGCTCCTCCTTGGCATGAACCCAGACTGTCGTTCCGTTATAATGTTATTGTCTGCTAAATACTTTTTTAATTGTTTCGCCATTACTAGTTCAAATACCTTGGACAGGTAAGGTAAAATTGCTATTGGTCTACAATCGTTATCAGACTTTAGGGTTGGAATAATTTTCCCTAACTTCCAACAATTAGGGAAAGTTGATGTCGTTATAACAGTATTAAAAATATGAGTTATGACTGAGAGCAGCTTAGGAAGTACGGCCTTAACAAAGACAGGGTGAATCTCATCAGTACCACAAGCATTTGACTTTATACCCAGAAAGCACTCCAATACATCTGACTCGTCAACACCAGAAAACCCAAACATAATATCAGAGGACACAGAACTACAACAGTTTGCATAAGCATTCTTTTGCACTGCTTCAGTAGGAAGATTGACAAATTTCCTATTTAAATCATTTAGGTCCATGTTAATGTTCCCAAAAGTAGCAATATTCCCTATACCTATGCTGCGAATATGTCTCCATGTTTGTTTACTGGTTACTGCACTGCTAAATGTTTTTCCGAAGTGGGAGCATTTAGCGGCTTTGACATCTGTAGTAACCTGCCTTCTAAGATTTCTGTAAGTTTCATATAGAAGAGGTAGCTTATATCGCTTCCATCGTCTGTATGCAGTGTCACGTATGTTAATTAAATTCTTGATTTTATTAGTAAACCAAGGCTGCTCTTTATGCTCAACGGTGCGCACTTTCTTTGGGACAAACTCATCAAAAAGACATTTAATATTAGATTGTAGATATTCCACTTTGTCATTTACTGAGGGCATAAAATATATCAAGTTCCATTGTACAGTGTCAAGTTTAGAACACAAATGTTGGTAGTCAATATTTTTAAAATCTCGGTAGCTCAAAACTTTGGTTGTCATATTAAGTGTAAAATCAAGCATCAGAAAAATAAGGTCATGTTTTGAAAAACAGGGAGTAGGGAGTTGTTCGTAAATTTTAATCTTCTTCAAATCATCAATAAAATACACGTCCAACAGCGAACTGTTTGTCCCCGTAAAATGTGTCGGTGATGTTGTATTAGCGGAAACCAAGCCCAATGCCAACATTTCCGTGACCAGTCCGCTCTCAACTAGAATATTGCTATTGAAGTCTCCTGCAATAACAATACTTTGAAAGTCCAAAGAAATTGCCCGAATGTGATCTATCAGTGATTGTATGTCAATTGTACGATTAGGTCTGTAGACATAGCCCACAAGAAGTCCTTCAACTCCATTGTCAACACTTAAAAACAAATACTCAATCTGACCTTCAGAAACTGATTTGCTATGGACTTTGCACACAATACCATCCCTAACAAAAATTGCCACCCCGCCGGCATGAGTCACTCTATCCACACGAAACAATCTGTATCCATTGACACCAAATAAACTACTCTGCATTGATGGCATGAACCATGTTTCAGACACACAAACAAAATCAACGCCAGAACCCTCAAATAGATATTTGAACTCATCCATCTTATTCATTAAGCTTTGTGCATTTATATGGCAAATTTTCATTCCCATTTGTAATCTACCAAGAATACGAATAAGGTTATAATTACTATCTCTGGAACCCACTGATAGGTTAATTAGACCATTCGGAATGACTGTAGCTACGATGAGTTAGCAATGAGAGTATACGATCATATACTCTCCTTAATATTAATTTGGCAAACACATACAGTTTGGTTACGATCTGAACTTACGAGCAACCCGCAAGAGCATTTAAAAGGGTACAATGAATTCTGCACAACTGTGAACAATAATAACTTACTTAAGTATACATACTCATATATAGTATCCACAACAAAAAATATAAAAAAGTGTAACATTATAATATAAAAACAGTAATTTAAAATCAAATGATTGAATATAGGCTCAGAAGAGAAAACATCAAATACAACAATTGTCATGAAAGACAAATCATTCCTCTCCACGAAAAAGACCGCTCACCTGCTGCAAAGAATCTATACGCGTTGCTCTCGCATTCTCAGCACACTTCACGTGTACCAGACCCCGCTTTGACAAGTGCTTTTGCTTTTTCAAGCGGATTGCCGCTCGCATTATTTCGTAATTCAGCTTTGTTAGGTTTTCGTTCACGTAAATTGGCACGTCCGAATCGAATACAGCATGCCGTAGACATAAGGTGCCATGAGTAGTGCGTTTAAAAGCAGCAATACCTCTTAAAACAAGGTTCCTATCGTAGGGTGAAGCTAGTTTTACCACTATAACTGGATCAGTAATAGTGGCTTTGTTGTGTTCACTCTTCACCCTATAGATAGCCCTTACGACAGGTGGAGTAATATTAGCGGAAGAACACAATTTAGAGAACATACCGGGTAGATCCTCCTGTTCGATGCACGGAACGCCGCATATCCTCATGTCACATGCGACTGCAGCATTATCCTGCCTTGCCAACTAGGATTTCATTGCCAGAAGCTCACCCTCCAAACCAGGAATAGCACCCGAAGCAGACTTTTCATACTTCTCTACCCGCTTTCGGACTTCCACCAGTTCTTTTCGCAACTCAAAGACTTCAGAGCTCACGTTTTCAACAGCAGAAATTCTTTTGTCAAACAGTACTAGCGAAGACTTTATGTTTGAGAGTTCCGCCGCAGTTTCACTTAATTTCTGCATCATCCGATCCTCGGACGTTTCCAATGCTGAACGTAGCTCAGCAACGATGCTCTCCTCCTCTCCATACCACTTTCTAGCTGTTGCAATACGGCGCTCATAGAAAAACTCTCTTTAATTGCGTTAGTGTGCGGGGTTGCAGGGGACAAGACTGGTTTAGACACGGCCTTTGTTCTTGTATTCATTTTGTATTTCAATTTTGTGTAATGCTTTGCCGGAGTTTCCTGACTTTTGTTTTACTTTGATGATATTTACACTCCTATCCTTACTTGTAATTGTTAGTAATCGTTAGTACTTATTTGTTATATTTTTGATAAAATTGTAATAAATCAATACAGATGATTTCAAATTAAAGACAAAATAATTTGTATATATATATATATATATATATATATATATATATATATATATATATATATATATATACTCGTATATATATATATATATATATATATATATATATACATATATATATATATATATATATATATATATATATATATATATATATATATATATATATATATATATATATATATATATATGTATGTATATATATATATATGTAGTATTTTCCTTTGCTGTATTTGACCACGTGAGGCAACAACAATTCGTGGTTCCTGTTGATTCTCGCCCTAGATTTTGTAACTCTGTCATCTGCTTGCGGTAATACGCGTTGTCCTTCCGTAACTGACCCACTTTCCTAAAGTTACGAACCAATTTTTGGATTGCCAAAGTAGGCACGGTTGTATATTATTAACATCTCGAGATTTAAATGGTCTAAAAGTGGAGATGATATCCCATTTAGTTTTGTTGACGGTAAAGATTCTACGAACCAGTGAGAGTTTCCTCCGTGTAGACATGAAGAACCGAATATTCTCGATTGTTTTGCTGTCCTCTCCACAAGTGGCATATCCTGAAAGTGAGTGTCCAGCAGTAGCTGTCCCATTTATTCCGAGCTCTCCGTAAAATTTGCGTCAGCCTTCTTGAGTGTAGAAGGACCATTCATGTACTCTTTATTGAGTGATTTCTGGAGCCGAGTAGCTGCTGGGAGCATTTCAATCACCTAACAGTACTTTTTCCATCAGTCTCTCTTTTATCTCCTCTGCTCGTTATTAAAGGCCGTTAAGCTCGTAGCTATGGGATGCCCAGTCCCCGTTAGACTTAGCTCTATTAAATTGCTGGCGGGCTTTTTTGCACCAAATATTCAGCTCCCCACTCCACCAGGGAACGTTCTTAGAACGTTTCTTCACAACAAGTTTACAACTATTTTCAAAACCATTTATTATTATGTTGTTTAATTTAGTAACTTCAAGATCTAGTTCCAGTGAGTTGCTTACTGTTTCACTAACGCACACGATATTTTTCTCTAAATAGAAGTAAAATAACGAGCAATTGGTCTTCCGAATATTTCTTATTTCGAAGATGTCTTCAATTTCCTCCCTCAAAGAGAACGTACCGATGACAAGGAGACTTCATCAAGCACCCACCAATTTGAAATGTTATTTGACATAAATGCGCTGTTCGGCTGAGATCTAATACCACCCCCCTTATCTCATTTGCAAAAGTGGGGTCGTTGCCTCTCTTTACAACCACAAGATTCAGAGTAGCAATATAATCAAGAGGTCGCACACATCGTACATTTATATCCGAGCTTCCCCATTCCCTGTGGTGGGCGTTTTCGTCGCAGCACATCACCTAATGTAAATTCCGAATGCGAAAGTACTCCGTAATCTGCTGGAGGTCGCCTCATCTGCTTCGTCACGGAGGTACATGGAGGACAGGACAATCATTATTTTTCCTCTGGCGCTAGACACTATACTGCTACCAGTTCACGTTGTGGGAGCTCTGTAATTGGAAGAAAGTTAATATTTTTGTTGATAATCACCGCTTCCCTCGGTAGGTTAACATTACTGTCATAGATCAACTCACATGTTTTTGTCTGCTCACCATTTATTCGCCTATTTGTGGCCCATGGTCCTTTAATGCCCACTAAGTTCAGACACTGTTATACCATCAAGGCACTGAGCATTTATGAAGCTGCGATAGTTCGGTGGAAATTGATTTGGAGACAGTGAAGTTGTCCTTAAGTAGATTTTTGCTGTTGTGGTGGGGCCTGGAACATTATTTCCTAGACCGATCCTTGTGCATATTAACACCCTTCGTGCTCCAAAAAAGTCATTCCCATTTTCTGAGCCTACCAGAGGGAGCAGAGAGTTTTAACAATGGTTAATTTAAAAAAACCGAAATTCGAACAGCTCAAGTAAGAACTTGACCGCTTAAACTTGCAAACACAAGGTGTCAAGTGCTTTGGAGGAGCAGGCTAGAGACGTTGGTGAGTAGGAATTCTAATTTGAATTTACTGAGTCCATCAACCCAATCCCATAGACATAGCCAATCACTTTGCGTCCTTCTGGTCCAATTTCATAAAAATTAATCTCTTTGCGACCCCTATCACAATCCGTCTCCTTCCCTTTCTGTGAAGGATATTGAAAGTAAGTTCACGAAGTTCGAATTTGACAGTACCATATCTTCCTTGTCTGGTAAAACTCTTGGTCTTGATCGGATATACTATGTTATGTTAAAAAATCTTCCAGAAAACTGCAAACCCGACTGATCGATCTGTACAACACCATTCTAGATCAAGGCGTATATCCACAAACATGAAAAACAGCGATTGTAATTCCAATCCTCAAACCAAATATCCAATAACTGAATCCACTAGCAAAGGTAAAACTTTTTAAAAAATTATCTCTGTACGTCTCAAATGGTACGCTGTTCCAAAAACCATGTTTCAACATTAAGCCGAGATTTCGCTAAAGCATTTGACCGAGGTGCTCCTAATGTTGTTATGCAACAACTGAAAAAATGGAAAATTGGTCAGAAAATGTAAAATTTCCTGAAAGCTTTTTTGTATAATCGAAAATTTTGTGTCAAGATCAAAAATTCGAAATCAAATGATATTATCTATATAATGATATTCCTCAGGGCTTCCCATTGTCTGATGTGTTATTTATCATTGCTTTCAATGAATTAATTTATATTATATTTAAACATAAAAGTATAGAACACATTATTTATGCCGATAAAGTATTATTTTTACGAAAATAAATGATATAAATATAGTAGAGGAAATATGTTTGAATATTCTCTCTGATATAACAAAATGGTGTAATTATTCAGGAGCAAGTCTCTGTTATGAAAAATGTAAAACTTTCCACGTTTGCAAGATAATATAAGACAATGTTAAATTTTTTCTACAATTATTCAATTATTTTTTCTACAAATTTCTCGGAATTATTTTCGTTAGAAGACTAACTTTTAAGCAACTCTGTATATATGTAAGAAAATCTATAGCTGCCAGGCTTAATATAATTAAATATCTATCTACCAAGTATTGCCACAATCCAGTGGTACGAATTCGTACTGAGAATTAGTATAAATTATGAGGATGGAAATTTCGTAAAAGTTGGTGTCAGAAGTAGGATTGTGTATCTGTAATAAACAATGGTTAAATTTGAAAACTGAGATTAGTTCAGCTCAAGAAAGAGCTTGAGTGCTTCAATTTGCAAATATAAGGGCTTAAAGCGAAGCTGCAGGTGCGGTTCAGAAGCGCTTTGGAGGAGCAAGGTATAGACGTCACTGAACATGTATTCAAATTTGAAGATGTAACGACATCTCGACAGCAGAAACAGCGCAAGAAACTAATACGGGAAATATCGACATGAGCGCACTCATCGGGACAATACATATGTAGTCACAACAAAATGCTGAATCAGTGGAAAAGAGTGTTCCATCCGTCAAAGAAGATGTCAACGAGCAGTGGCAACAAAATACTCAAGCAGTCAAAGAGGATGCCAAAGAACAAATACAGCAGAGTGAAACACGACTTACTCAACTAGTGGAAGAGAGCTCACAGCAATTGAAGGATATGTCCGAGATTGTAGACAGCAAGGTTTGTGAAATTGAGACATGGCAGGAATCGTTCGAAAAATCTGGAAAAGAAAAATACATTGCGAACGAGCAAAATCTGATCAAATTTAAACAACAAACAAAATAAACGATACATTTAATACATGCCAGCTTTATCCTCAGTAGAACTGAGACCTCAGACCTATGATGGAACAATGATATTTAGCGTCATCAGAATGCGGATTGAGACTACCGCTACCACAATTGGTTGGAGTACTCGAGAAAAAGTGGCGGCGTTAACCGTGTCATTGAAATATGCAGCTGCTGATGTACTATCTCAGAAAGTGATCGACACTGTTATGAAAGCTTCAAATTTACATGAATAATTACTATCGGTACCACAACAGTGACAAACATGTTTGAAGTTTCGGATACTGAGAGCGAATTGATCTTAGGTGTGGATTTTGTGATAGGAATATACTCACGCTAGATTTGAAAACCCGAAATTTAATATAATCGAGTTCCGTAAAATCGTTATATGTTGGTGCGGATAATTAGGAAGATGTTAAACAAGCCATTGTATCGCGGCGGACAAAACTCCCACCAAAGTCAGAGGCAGCTATATGGGCTAAAATGGACGGAGATGTCAAGAAGAAAAAGTTTTAGGTATTTGAGGCTCAAAACAAATTTTTACTAGACGACATCATAATTGGAAAAAAACCTCGTAGAAGAACAGCAAAGCAGAATAATGCCAGTAAGAGTGGTCAATCTTGCAAATTCCAATAGAACCATAAAGAGAGGAGAAGTAATTGGAAATTGCCAGGCAATTTCGGCAAGTGTAATCTGTGAGACCCGCCCGCGAGACACGAAAAGTAAGAAAACAACTGATAAAAAGGTACTAGAAGATTTGCCGAAAGAAGAGACCAAAGACGCATCCACAGAGCAGAGAAAGACTGGCTGTCAACTTTTGGCAAGACAGTATTGGCCAGTATTCGCTGAAAATGGTAAAAACGATGGCAAAACAATGATGGTGAAACACAAAATCAACACTGGGGATGCCAAACCAATTCGTCAAGATGAAGAGAGAAGAGGTGAATGTGGTGTTGAAGGATATTCATCAGAACAACGTCATTGCGCCATATGCAGGGCCCTGGAGATCTCCAGAGGTCAATACAAAGGATATCTCCACACGTTTCGATGAAGAACACATGGAAAATACAGCATTCAGTGCCGGTGATCGATTATGGCAATTTTTGGTGATCCAATTGGGACTGTGTAATGCTCCAGCTACATTTGAACACCTAATGGAAGATGTGATACTGGGTTTCCATTGGAAAACGTGTCTGGTATACCTAGATTATATCATCTTTTAGAGAAAGGAATTCGAAGACCACTTGACGAATTAAGAATAAGTGTTGATGCGAATAGGAGCTTTAGGGTTATAGCTGAGCGCATGTTGTGAGCTAGAATCAAGCTGCCTGCGTGTAGTGTCTCACAGCATCGACTCCTAACAGATGCCACACATTCTGTGTGATTAGCATGTGTTAAAGTTACTTAAGAAAGCACATATTTTTAGGGTGCGAGTATTTAGAATTAATATTACCTATGTAATATTTATTATGTAAACTTTTAGGGTGCTACAGTTTCGCAGTCGAGCCACCGAAGGGCATTCAAAGTTAGAATGCACCATCAACATTTCAGATTGGCGTAGGTCAGTTGGCTTGACCAACTTACACCAATTAACAGGTGCGAAACTGGAACACCAGAAAGGTCAGTTTTTGTATTGTAATTGTGAATTGCAAATAGTGTATAAGAGTTAGTATTCTAAGAAATAAAGGCTTGTGATTTTAAAACTAAAAGTGTAATGTAGTGATTTTTCCAAAGAGTGATTTAGGCTTTTCAGATACACGCGCACAGTAGAAGGACGTCCCCCGTCAAACAAGGACAATACCCCATCATTTTGGCGCAGCCGGTCTAAAGGACCTATTGGAGTAATCCCAGGGCAAGGAACCCTGAAGCAGAGAGGCATCCTGCAACGAATTCGAAGGACCTCAACTAAGGACACTAAGGAAAAAGATGTCATCGAAAAAAATTTGGGTGAGTAGAGTGTATAATAGCGTAATCTAAGTAGATACTTCTGCGACCCTGAAGGCGCCGTAGCGCTGGTCAAAGAAGTTGCAACCTACAGGCGCGTTTGCGCTGTTGCACGCAGCTTTGAATGGCAACCATAAACCGTCAGTATGATCGAACGGTCTATGTTCATCCTAGCTGTGAGGATTTTTTTGGTGGGGGTTTTGAGTTTGTTTGTCGTGAGGGACATTTATATTGTTTATAAGGCCATGTGGTCTATGTTGAGAAATTTAAATTGTTTTTTTTATTGTTTAAATTCAGAAGTTCTGAATTTTTGTTGTTTGATTTAAATGATTACCTTTTGAGCTTAGGGTATTAGGGAAAAATATTTCAAGAAGTGTTTACAACACGTGTTGTTGCATCAGAGTTTTTTGTAGTTCGGAAACTACGATTTGCGTAGCAATGTTGAAGAAAACATTTAAATGCTATTATTATGTGGCGCATACGTTACGGGTTTATTTTTAAATATGGATTCAAATTTCCGGGAATGAATCAAGACACTTTTGCCGGTAAATCAAATTTCGGTTTTTACAAACATATGGCCTTTTCTATGGATTCTTGGGAGGATTAAAGATGGTGAGAGGAAATCAAGGAGTATCTGTGCGGAAGCCAAGGACCAATTTACATTGATGGAAGGACTTAATGGACGCCGGTAGACAGCGAACATAGAACTTATGATGGAAGTTAAAAGAATATTAAGATAGAATTTACGGTGGAATGTTTTTTTTAAATAAACTTGTATTTATAATTAAGTAAGACAGAATAAAATATTGTAACAAGTTTTAATAATTATTGGATTTTTATTTGTAATTGGGATACGCCATCTGTTCTGGCATTTGGGATATGACGAAGGAAGCGCAAGGATTACTGCTGATGCAGGAGCAAATTGGAGAAGCGATTGAAAAATTGCTCCGTAATTTAGAAAGACGGCAGGTTACGTAAGGACGACGTGTATTACCGCAAGCGAACAACACAGTTGCAAAATCTGGGGAGAGAGTTCAACAATAATCACGGACTGCTGTTGCCTCACGCAGTTGAGTACGGCAAGGGAAAATATTTTGCGGAAAATTACGCAGACTACATAAATAGTCTGGTCAACGAATGGGCAGATACATTTAGTTCTGAATTAGAGGAATTAGGACAACCAACTGTGAGTTTGGTTTCACCAGACGAGGAAGTAAGGAACAGATTGAAATCAATGCAGTCAGAGGTTGAACTGTTTACTGGGGAAAATAGTTGACCAGTTCGAAGCGAGTACGAGCAGGGAAGAAGCTCAGGAAGTGTGGAAGCAGACGAATGCCGGAGGAGCTTATTCGCCTATTTGTGGCCCATGGTCCTTTAATGCCCACTAAGTTCAGACACTGTTATACCATCAAGGCACTGAGCATTTATGAAGCTGCGATAGTTCGGTGGAAATTGATTTGGAGACAGTGAAGTTGTCCTTAAGTAGATTTTTGCTGTTGTGGTGGGGCCTGGAACATTATTTCCTAGACCGATCCTTGTGCATATTAACACCCTTCGTGCTCCAAAAAAGTCATTCCCATTTTCTGAGCCTACCAGAGGGAGCAGAGAGTTTTAACAATGGTTAATTTAAAAAAACCGAAATTCGAACAGCTCAAGTAAGAACTTGACCGCTTAAACTTGCAAACACAAGGTGTCAAGTGCTTTGGAGGAGCAGGCTAGAGGCGTTGGTGAGTAGGAATTTACTGAGTCCATCAACCCAATCCCATAGACATAGCCAATCACTTTGCGTCCTTCTGGTCCAATTTCATTAAATTTAATCTCTTTGCGACCCCTATCACAATCCGTCTCCTTCCCTTTCTGTGAAGGATATTGAAAGTAAGTTCACGAAGTTCGAATTTGACAGTACCATATCTTCCTTGTCTGGTAAAACTCTTGGTCTTGATCGGATATACTATGTTATGTTAAAAAATCTTCCAGAAAACTGCAAACCCGACTGATCGATCTGTACAACACCATTCTAGATCAAGGCGTATATCCACAAACATGAAAAACAGCGATTGTAATTCCAATCCTCAAACCAAATATCCAATAACTGAATCCACTAGCAAAGGTAAAACTTTTTAAAAAATTATCTCTGTACGTCTCAAATGGTACGCTGTTCCAAAAACCATGTTTCAACATTAAGCCGAGATTTCGCTAAAGCATTTGACCGAGGTGCTCCTAATGTTGTTATGCAACAAATGAAAAAATGGAAAATTGGTCAGAAAATGTAAAATTTCCTGAAAGCTTTTTTGTATAATCGAAAATTTTGTGTCAAGATCAAAAATTCGAAATCAAATGATATTATCTATATAATGATATTCCTCAGGGCTTCCCATTGTCTGATGTGTTATTTATCATTGCTTTCAATGAATTAATTTATATTATATTTAAACATAAAAGTATAGAACACATTATTTATGCCGATAAAGTATTATTTTTACGAAAATAAATGATATAAATATAGTAGAGGAAATTTGTTTGAATATTCTCTCTGATATAACAAAATGGTGTAATTATTCAGGAGCAAGTCTCTGTTATGAAAAATGTAAAACTTTCCACGTTTGCAAGATAATATAAGACAATGTTAAATTTTTTCTACAATTAGTTTAAAATTTCTCGGAATTATTTTCGTTAGAAGACTAACTTTTAAGCAACTCTGTATATATGTAAGAAAATCTATAGCTGCCAGGCTTAATATAATTAAATATCTATCTACCAAGTATTGCCACAATCCAGTGGTACGAATTCGTACTGAGAATTAGTATAAATTATGAGGATGGAAATTTCGTAAAAGTTGGTGTCAGAAGTAGGATTGTGTATCTGTAATAAACAATGGTTAAATTTGAAAACTGAGATTAGTTCAGCTCAAGAAAGAGCTTGAGTGCTTCAATTTGCAAATATAAGGGCTTAAAGCGAAGCTGCAGGTGCGGTTCAGAAGCGCTTTGGAGGAGCAAGGTATAGACGTCACTGAACATGTATTCAAATTTGAAGATGTAACGACATCTCGACAGCAGAAACAGCGCAAGAAACTAATTCGAGAAATATCGACATGAGCGCACTCATCGGGACAATACATATGTAGTCACAACAAAATGCTGAATCAGTGGAAAAGAGTGTTCCATCCGTCAAAGAAGATGTCAACGAGCAGTGGCAACAAAATACTCAAGCAGTCAAAGAGGATGCCAAAGAACAAATACAGCAGAGTGAAACACGACTTACTCAACTAGCGGAAGAGAGCTCACAGCAATTGAAGGATATGTCCGAGATTGTAGACAGCAAGGTTTGTGAAATTGAGACATGGCAGGAATCGTTCGAAAAATCTGGAAAAGAAAAATACATTGCGAACGAGCAAAATCTGATCGAATTTAAACAACAAACAAAATAAACGATACATTTAATACAGGAGGGTTCACTGCCTATGCCAGCTTTATCCTCAATAGAACTGAGACCTCAGACCTATGATGGAACAATGATATTTAGCGTCATCAGAATGCGGATTGAGACTACCGCTACCACAATTGGTTGGAGTACTCGAGAAAAAGTGGCGGCGTTAACCGTGTCATTGAAATATGCAGCTGCTGATGTACTATCTCAGAAAGTGATCGACACTGTTATGAAAGCTTCAAATTTACATGAATAATTACTATCGGTACCACAACAGTGACAAACATGTTTGAAGTTTCGGATACTGAGAGCGAATTGATCTTAGGTGTGGATTTTGTGATAGGAATATACTCACGCTAGATTTGAAAACCCGAAATTTAATATAATCGAGTTCCGTAAAATCGTTATATGTTGGTGCGGATAATTAGGAAGATGTTAAACAAGCCATTGTATCGCGGCGGACAAAACTCCCACCAAAGTCAGAGGCAGCTATATGGGCTAAAATGGACGGAGATGTCAAGAAGAAAAAGTTTTAGGTATTTGAGGCTCAAAACAAATTTTTACTAGACGACATCATAATTGGAAAAAAACCTCGTAGAAGAACAGCAAAGCAGAATAATGCCAGTAAGAGTGGTCAATCTTGCAAATTCCAATAGAACCATAAAGAGAGGAGAAGTAATTGGAAATTGCCAGGCAATTTCGGCAAGTGTAATCTGTGAGACCCGCCCGCGAGACACGAAAAGTAAGAAAACAACTGATAAAAAGGTACTAGAAGATTTGCCGAAAGAAGAGACCAAAGACGCATCCACAGAGCAGAGAAAGACTGGCTGTCAACTTTTGGCAAGACAGTATTGGCCAGTATTCGCTGAAAATGGTAAAAACGATGGCAAAACAATGATGGTGAAACACAAAATCAACACTGGGGATGCCAAACCAATTCGTCAAGATGAAGAGAGAAGAGGTGAATGTGGTGTTGAAGGATATTCATCAGAACAACGTCATTGCGCCATATGCAGGGCCCTGGAGATCTCCAGAGGTCAATACAAAGGATATCTCCACACGTTTCGATGAAGAACACATGGAAAATACAGCATTCAGTGCCGGTGATCGATTATGGCAATTTTTGGTGATCCAATTGGGACTGTGTAATGCTCCAGCTACATTTGAACACCTAATGGAAGATGTGATACTGCTACAGGGTTTCCATTGGAAAACGTGTCTGGTATACCTAGATTATATCATCTTTTAGAGAAAGGAATTCGAAGACCACTTGACGAATTAAGAATAAGTGTTGATGCGAATAGGAGCTTTAGGGTTATAGCTGAGCGCATGTTGTGAGCTAGAATCAAGCTGCCTGCGTGTAGTGTCTCACAGCATCGACTCCTAACAGATGCCACACATTCTGTGTGATTAGCATGTGTTAAAGTTACTTAAGAAAGCACATATTTTTAGGGTGCGAGTATTTAGAATTAATATTACCTATGTAATATTTATTATGTAAACTTTTAGGGTGCTACAGTTTCGCAGTCGAGCCACCGAAGGGCATTCAAAGTTAGAATGCACCATCAACATTTCAGATTGGCGTAGGTCAGGTGGCTTGACCAACTTACACCAATTAACAGGTGCGAAACTGGAGCACCAGAAAGGTCAGTTTTTGTATTGTAATTGTGAATTGCAAATAGTGTATAAGAGTTAGTATTCTAAGAAATAAAGGCTTGTGATTTTAAAACTAAAAGTGTAATGTAGTGATTTTTCCAAAGAGTGATTTAGGCTTTTCAGATACACGCGCACAGTAGAAGGACGTCCCCCGTCAAACAAGGACAATACCCCATCATTTTGGCGCAGCCGGTCTAAAGGACCTATTGGAGTAATCCCAGGGCAAGGAACCCTGAAGCAGAGAGGCATCCTGCAACGAATTCGAAGGACCTCAACTAAGGACACTAAGGAAAAAGATGTCATCGAAAAAAATTTGGGTGAGTAGAGTGTATAATAGCGTAATCTAAGTAGATACTTCTGCGACCCTGAAGGCGCCGTAGCGCTGGTCAAAGAAGTTGCAACCTACAGGCGCGTTTGCGCTGTTGCACGCAGCTTTGAATGGCAACCATAAACCGTCAGTATGATCGAACGGTCTATGTTCATCCTAGCTGTGAGGATTTTTTTGGTGGGGGTTTTGAGTTTGTTTGTCGTGAGGGACATTTATATTGTTTATAAGGCCATGTGGTCTATGTTGAGAAATTTAAATTGTTTTTTTTATTGTTTAAATTCAGAAGTTCTGAATTTTTGTTGTTTGATTTAAATGATTACCTTTTGAGCTTAGGGTATTAGGGAAAAATATTTCAAGAAGTGTTTACAACACGTGTTGTTGCATCAGAGTTTTTTGTAGTTCGGAAACTACGATTTGCGTAGCAATGTTGAAGAAAACATTTAAATGCTATTATTATGTGGCGCATACGTTACGGGTTTATTTTTAAACATGGATTCAAATTTCCGGGAATGAATCAAGACACTTTTGCCGGTAAATCAAATTTCGGTTTTTACAAACATATGGCCTTTTCTATGGATTCTTGGGAGGATTAAAGATGGTGAGAGGAAATCAAGGAGTATCTGTGCGGAAGCCAAGGACCAATTTGCATTGATGGAAGGACTTAATGGACGCCGGTAGACAGCGAACATAGAACTTATGATGGAAGTTAAAAGAATATTAAGATAGAATTTACGGTGGAATGTTTTTTTTAAATAAACTTGTATTTATAATTAAGTAAGACAGAATAAAATATTGTAACAAGTTTTAATAATTATTGGATTTTTATTTGTAATTGGGATACGCCATCTGTTCTGGCATTTGGGATATGACGAAGGAAGCGCAAGGATTACTGCTGATGCAGGAGCAAATTGGAGAAGCGATTGAAAAATTGCTCCGTAATTTAGAAAGACGGCAGGTTACGTAAGGACGACGTGTATCACCGCAAGCGAACAACACATTTGCAAAATCTGGGGAGAGAGTTCAACAATAATCACGGACTGCTGTTGCCTCACGCAGTTGAGTACGGCAAGGGAAAATATTTTGCGGAAAATTAGGCAGACTACATAAATAGTCTGGTCAACGAATGGGCAGATACATTTAGTTCTGAATTAGAGGAATTAGGACAACAAACTGTGAGTTTGGTTTCACCAGACGAGGAAGTAAGGAACAGATTGAAATCAATGCAGTCAGAGGTTGAACTGTTTACTGGGGAAAATAGTTGACCAGTTCGAAGCGAGTACGAGCAGGGAAGAAGCTCAGGAAGTGTGGAAGCAGACGAATGCCGGAGGAGCTGTGTCACCATTAGAAGTAGCGGATCAAGCCTTTACGGCAATCCAAAGAAGAACAGAAGAAAAGTTATTCACTTTTCATAAGAAAACAGAAGATTTGAGAGCACAAAAAGAGTATCTTGAGAAAAAGGTAAAGGAACTTTCTCAGCGATTGACGGAAACAGAGGAAGCAGCAACGCTGTTGGAAAAGGAGTGTGCGGAATTCAAAAGAGGACGGGCGACCAATAGGACCTCACTGAATAGGGAGAGATCAAAATCAGCATCAGCTGGATTTACGCAGACAGTATTGACATTGCCTCCGGAAGTACGTTGGCCGGAATATTTAACACCAGAAGGGATAAGCCGCATGGTGAAGCCAAAATTAGTACTTAATGAAGAAAAGCAAGCGGAATTTTTGTTTGGCGCATCTGAAGTCGGTGTCGAGCTTTTTTCTCCGGGAAGCCCGATAAATAACGAAAATCAGGGATATCCGCCAGAGGAGCCGGAAGCGGTAACAGTGCAGCAAAGTCCCGATACTGTGGACAGTTTTTCGCCAGTACGAACAAACCATCGAAGACTAATTAGTTTGAGTCCGTCACTGGCCAATTACCTCTCAGATCCGGGAGAAGAGAATTTGGAAACTCCCAAAGAGATTAATAAAACTAAGGTTTTACCAGCAATTGAGAAAACACAAAGGAATAAACTGGGCATTCTGGAAGTTGCTCATGCGGTGGAGAAGTTGGTGCCCATGTTCTCAGGAGTCGAGTTGTATGACCTGAGAACTGAGATCCGGCGCTTCAAAGAAGGTTGTGAGCTAGCGCAACAGAGTGTTCCGGAAGCGGACGGGGAACACTTAATAAAGTGTATTAGGCAAAGAACCACAGGTGATGCGTTTGATTTACTGGTGCATAGCTCAGTAAGCACCCTGGCAGAATTTTATGTACTTTTGGATAGGACGTATTTAAAACAAAAGTCGTATGACTATCTCGTTCGGGAAATTCAAGAATCAACTCAGACACCGGGGGAGGAATTGAGAGCCTGGGGACGAAGGCTCCAGTCTCTGGGGAGCGCTGCTGAGACGGAAGCCAACAGGCAGTTTCCAGAAAATGTTGCAGCATACAAGGCTCAAGTAGAACGGATTATGATTTCTGTGTTCAAGGCAGGCCTGATAAATATTGATTTAGCTATATATACTCTTACTCTCACGCCGAGGAGTATGGCAGAGCTAGTGGAAGCGGTCTCTTTAGCTGAAGCAGCAATACAACAGCGAACGACAACAGGTGGAATCTGCTGGACGAATGCTCCTGCAGAGGTAGGAACAGTACAGCAGCAAAACAGATGTGGAATTGGTAGATTGATGGGTCAATTTCCGCAACAAAGAGATCAAGATTTTCAGCCAAGGAAACCCATTTGCTCATTCTGCCATAAGCCAGGGCATACAAGGGATGAATGCGTTACACGCAAAAACACGCCCTACTGCTTGGAGTGCCAAACGGTCATGAGGCAAGTAGACGGTGCCAAGTAGACACAAAACGGGATCAAAGTAGAAGGCAGCCAGCTACGAGGCGCCCGGATACACCCTTGAGGGACAGCAGGGGTAACTTCAGTAGTCCCCGAGTTAAATCAAAAGAAGGAATTAACCAATGAAGAATTCCTTTCAAACCTGGAAGTGGTCAGCAGCGACCAAACTGGGATTCCAGAAGTGAACAAAGGATAAGCAACACCAAACAGGGGTTAAGATGCTTCTCATGTGGACAGATGGGACATCGGGCAGCGGAATGCAGGGATAGACAATCCCAACAAAGGAACCAGGGAAACTTCCAGCGGCCCAGTCGAAGCCAATAGACTGGAAAGCCAAAAGAAAGAGAGTAATAATTAGGCCGGAAGTAAGTGGGACTAGTAATGTAGGAACTACAGTCCAGGAGAAGGAGGAACAAGAGGCTCTCCAGTATCACGAAGAGTTAGGGAGTGGATACATGTCCATTTTGGAGTCAAAAGGGCGTTGTTTCGTGGTGAGCAGGGTAGGGGATGCTTTCATCGAGATACCCTCCAAGGAGGCAGCTAGTGGAAAGCTAGTGCTTTTGGTAGATTCAGGGGCGGATACTAGCCTCGTAAAATCTAGTGTTTTACGGAAAGGACTAGTTGTTAACACAAAAGATGTAAGAACGCTTAATGGAGCGTTGGGAGGTTGTATCAGAACACTGGGGTCACTCAAAATAGGGCACAGTAAAGTTAAGGGCATGAGTTTTAGAGTGCACGCAGTCGAATTGGCTAGGGAAGGTATCCCGGCCGATGGGATAATTAGCCGCGATAATCTCTGGGGCCGCACCATACTGGATGCGCTAGAAAAACAGTTATCATTTTATGATGATAATAAGAATAGAATCCTTACTCTCCCATTAAAGTCATGGCAGGAAGGAACCGTGAATAGGGTTATGAATTGTATAGAGGTAGTGAACGCAAGGTCAACCAGAGTAGTTTCTATGCGTGTAAACACGAAACTTAGGACTGTTGTTTTGCACAAGCAGCAGCTAGCGGACGGCGTATATATGGGAGAGACCATAACGCACGTTAATAAGGGTAAAGTGTACGCTTGTGTACTAAATGCGTCAGAAGAGGACTACCATCTGGATAAGGATTTTAGGCCTAAGTTCACTACTTATGATAGTTTTAAGGAACCGAGTTATGGATCGGTTCATCAAATTAAGCAGGTAGATATAAGAAAGAGAATGGAGAGAGTGCTAGAATCACTAAAGTTAGACCCAAGCGTAAATTCGGCAGAGAAGGCATCAATAGAAGCCATTTGTATGTCATTCCATGACATATTTTTGCTGGAAGGAGACCAGTTAACATATACACCAGAGGTAGAGCATGAAATACCTACTAGGGTGGATCAAGCACCGATTAACCAGAAGCAATACAGGTTGCCACAGGCTCACAAAGATGAGATAAATAGGCAAGTGGAAGGAATGTTAAAAGATAACATTATTTCGCCGAGTATCTCGCCTTGGAATTCACCAATAATTTTGGTGCCAAAGAAGGGAGGTGCTCAGGGTCAGAAGAAGTGGAGAATGGTCGTTGATTTTAGGAAATTGAACGACGCCACTATCAAGCAGGTGTTCCCAATACCAAGGATAGAAGAGATACTGGATCAATTGGGACACAGTAGATATTTTTTTACACTTGATTTAGCGAGTGGCTACCACCAAGTTCTGGTGGATACCCATGATAAGCAGAAAACCGCGCTCAGCACCGGTTTAGGCCATTATGAGTTTAATAGAATGCCGTTTGGATTAACCGGCTACCTTCCAACGGCTAATGAACCATGTGCTAACAGGCTTACAAGGGTTAGATTGTTTTGTGTATCTCGATGATATTGTAATTTATGGGAAGAACTTGCAGCAGCATTCGCAACGCTTGTGCAAGGTGCTCCAGAAATTACGAGAACGCAATTTGAAATTGAACACGGAGAAGTGTCAATTTTTGCGAAGAGAGGTGGTTTATTTAGGCCATCGTTGCTCAGAGGCAGGAGCACTGCCTGACCCGCAGAAGGTGGAATGCGTTAAAAATTTAGCGGTTCCAAGAAACAGAAAAGAAGTGCAAGTGTTCCTAGGACTAGTGAACTATTATAGGAAGTTCGTGGAAGGACTAGCCGGAACTACTTTGCCCATTAATAAGTTGCTACGAAAAGAAGCAAAGTTCGAATGGACAGAGAGATGTCAGCAAGCATTCGAGAGACTAAAGGAGATGCTCGCCACCAATTTTGGCATACCCCGACTTTGAGCAAACTACTTTGTTGACCACTGATGCTAGCAATGAAGCATTAGGGGCAGTATTGTCACAAGGGGAAGTCGGTAATGACCGACCAATAGCATTCGCAAGCCGAGCGCTTAGCGACACGGAGAAGAGATACTCCACAACAGAAAAGGAATTTCTAGCCATAGTATGGGCTACGAAGAATTTTAGGGCATATCTGCTAGGACGCCCATTTAAAATATACACTGATCACCAGCCGTTGAGAGGCATAGCCAATTTGAAAGACCAAACGTCTAGGCTAGCCAGGTTCAGACATAAATTGTCTGAGTATGATTTTGAAATCATATACAAACCTGGGAAAAAGAATCTGAATGCGGATGCACTCAGCAGAGTACCTCAGGCACAGAAGGTATCAGTAGTGCAAAGGAGGGCCAAAGCTCGGTCAGATAAGGAGAAGGCCGAGAGAATTCAAGAGGATAGATTTGATGCAACAAGAAATGTTAGCAATGCAGGTGATGCTGCTAATGAACGAGGAGCCAGTAGTGTGGAATGGCTGGAGGATATAAAGGATATCCAGGCTGTGTTAAAGGGTTTCCATGATTCACTTCTAGGTGGACACCAGGGATTCTGGAAAACTCATGACAGAATTAGGCGAGTATACGGATGGAAAGGTATGCTCAAGGATATTAAAAAATACATAAAGAGTTGTCCAAAATGTAAGGCCAACAAAAGTTCAAGGCTGACAAAGATGCCAATGGTGTTAACTGACACACCAAAACAGCCATTTGATAAAGTTCATATGGATATTGTAGGTATTTTACCTGAGACAGTTTCGGGAAACAAGTACATATTGACGTTCCAAGATGATTTCTCAAAGTATATGGCGTGCGTGGCTATACCCGATGCTGAAGCAGGTACGGTGGCCAAGGCATTCTTTGATGAAATAATAGCACGGTACAACATACCTAAGGTTTTGATAACCGACAATGGTTCCAATTTTGTATCGAAATTATTCTCAGAAACTTGTAAAATGCTGGGAATCAAGAAGTTGCACATAACACCATATCATCCACAGGCGAATGGCTCATTGGAACGTAGTCATCGACCTCTGGCCGAGTACTTGCGCAGTTTTGCCAAAGAAGACGGCTCGAATTGGGATCAATGGTTGACCACTGCAATGCATGTACACAATAATACGGTACATGTATCAACGAAGCAAACTCCGTTCAGGACGCTCTACGGGTTTGATTTCAACATGCCAGCAAATCTGAAGCGCAAATGTGCGCCAGCGAGTGCACGAGTTGGTCGGAGAAAATCAGGATTGTGCTAAACGAGTAGCCAGGGAGGCCTATAACAAGGTACTAAACCCAGTCGTTTTGAACGTGGGTGATCAGGTACTCATGAGGAATCAGGCTAGGAGAAACAAATTCTCACCAGTGTGGATAGGTCCGTATATAGTAGCAGAGATCCGAAGCCCAGTTACAACAGTCGTAACGATTAAGGGCAAGAATAAAAAGCTACATAATAATTTGTTGAAATTATTCCACGTTAGACCACACACCTAAATTCATGTGTTAATAGTGTTTTACAAGTGTAAACACAAGAATAATAACATGAACAAGTACGTGTGTGTATCCAATAACACACACAGCACCGATTTTCAGAGTCAATGCCAGTAAAAGTGTGCCGCTTAAACTCGGGCAAGTAAAATTGACGTAATGAAAATCTGCTTATTAAACACTATTGCCGAATGAAGGAAGTAGAGAAAAATATTTTTTTTGATTTACAATAATAAACGGGTTCATTGCACGTATTTGAAAAAAAAATTAAATAAAATATAAGACAGTCGTGGGTAAATAATAAAAACCTTCGAATATGTACGTTAATACATACAGCGGTGTATGCACTGAATTTTGACGCTTGAGCGTTAACGCCAAGCGGCGGAACTGCTGGTGAAGTTAGTATATATACGAGTATGTATATATGTGTATAAGATAAAGAATGAATGTACGACTGTATATTTAAAGAAGTAAGTATTCTAGTTAAGAGGAATGGGTATATATTACAGTATTAAGAGGAATGGGTACAGTATTAAGAGGAATGGGTATATATTGCAGATACTGCAGTAGGCTGTATGTAAATATACAAATCTTTTTTCTGTTCTTTAATTAGGAATTTAGTGTATGGGTAAATGAAGAAAGGCATACTAAAGGAATATGGGTATAGGTTAATTGATAAAATAGTGCCTTGAATGTATGTATGTAGCCATGTACGATCTAGGAAGAGACGATCGTTAATGGATACATACATATCAGGCTAGAAGTAAATTTAAATAAAAAGTAATTGTATGCGATGAAAGACATAGTCATGCAATGGAAAAAGTTTTGACACAAACGGGATTATTTTATATAATCTGGTTTTTGTCGGAGGACAAATGAATTTGTTCAAAACTGAAATGAGTGGTAGCTCACGTGTTAAAAAAGAGCACGAAAAATTAATCAGAGCAAAACTGATGCCCTATATGGCTATGAAAACACATAGTCCAGTCCTCTTTTCCTCCAGGATACGGTAGCGAATCCAATAATGTAAGGGGAAAAGACGAGTGGACTCAAATTGAATGATATAGCATTCAATTATAGGAAAAGCATGTTGTAGAAATATTGTTTTTTGTTTACATATTCAGGAATAGCGTATGTTTAAGAAAAGTTAGAGATTAAAAAATTATAATCTGTGTAAAAGTTCAGAATAAAATTAAAGGTAGTTTAGAAAATAATTAATTTTTTAAATCAAACTTTATAATGAAATAAGAGTTCTAATAAAAAAAATACAAATCATACTAAATTAGAAAATTATACCCAAGAGTATATATAGTGCATATAGTGTATTTATTTAAATATAATATAATTTTGAAATTCATCTATTAAATTGACTTATGAAATGTTCGACAAAAATTAAACAGAGAAGAAATATCAAACTAGAATGTATACTAGAAAATTAAGAAAATTATTGTAGGTGTTCTCTAAATAGCTCTGATGATGTGAAGCGGAGCAGGAAGTTCCGGGAACAGCGGATATTGGAATACGGTGCGGACTAAGGGACCAACATAGTATTCGGAAAGATGCATTTTTAAAAACAGAGATTTTTGGCAGTTATCTAAGGTTTGTGAACTTAAGGATGCCAACATATTAGATTGGGGATGAATGGTGACGGATTGGCTTTTCTCTGCGAAACGGCATATGGCCGCAGCATTTGAACGCGTTGTGGATGAGTTATTGACTAGCAACGAAAAATAAACAAGTTTCCTTGCAGAGTCATGTTTTGAATTGGACTATTTTATAATACAATGTCCACCCAGTGTATAACAATCTCAACAGAATCGATTTTGGATAAGTTGAAGATGGGTAAAAGCTTAAGGAGGGTGACTGAAACCACCACCAAATATAATAAGCAGAAGAAATTTGGCTCACGGAAGTTAATTGCTTCATTGAAGTATATGATTTAATACAAGAGGACACAGAGGCTGGTAACCGATCAGAGTACACAAATTACATCATTAAACGTGTATCTCAGAAAAATACCGATTGTCTCCGCATCAAAGCCAAACGATGTCAAATACCATTATGAGAAAGCCAAAGAGAATTACTTCCACCATAAAACGCATTGCTGCAAAGTAAGAAGGTGTATTGTAATCTCTCATGTATTCCAAATGTTTTTTACAAGTTGTATACTATAAGCAGAGGCAGTACCACCTACAGCCGTGGGGCACACTATATAAATGGAAAGAAGAAGGCCACTAAAAGCAAGGTTTTAATGGCAACCCAAATCGCCAAGCTATAACATCTTTGTACGTACCGATCCAGAAAGAAGGGAGGGGCATGCAGAGTTCATCGAGGGATTTCACTCCGTCAACGGCAGCCGTCAACCGGATCAGCAGTTAGCAGAAGTATAACGTAATATTTTAGATATAAATATGATAGTAGAATATAAGATCTTAAGTATAGGATTAATTGTATTGTCGCTAGTTGTTGAAAATTGTATATACGCCAGTGAGAAAAGATTCGATGAAAGACCAAATATAAAAAGGGGAATATAAAAAGAAAAGATGGAAATAAAAGAACAAAATAAAACAAAAGGAAAAAAAAGAAGAAAAAAAATAGAAATAAAATAACAAAATAAAACAAAAGAGGAAAAAGAAAAGCACACAAAATAAAAGAACAGAATACAACAATTGAACCCAAATAAGGCGAATTTGAAAAAAGAAAAACTATACATATGTACTATAGGATTAAGAAAATGCACAGATTGTTTAAAGTGCAGAAAAGAGAAAAATACTGTAAGATTCATTAGAAGTTAGTTGCACTAACTTCTTTTAGAAAGAGGGGAGGGATGCTGTGAGCTAGAATCAAGCTGCCTGCGCGTAGTATCTCACAGCATCGACTCTTAACAGATGCCACACATTCTGTGTGATTAGCATGTGTTAAAGTTACTTAAGAAAGCACATATTTTTAGGGTGCGAGTATTTAGAATTAATATTACCTATGTAATATTTATTATGTAAACTTTTTGGGTGCTACAGTTTCGCAGTCGAGCCACCGAAGGGCATTCAAAGTTAGAATGCACCATCAACATTTCAGATTGGCGTAGGCCAGTTGGCTTGACCAACTTACACCAATTAACAGGTGCGAAACTGGAACACCAGAAAGGTCAGTTTTTGTATTGTAATTGTGAATTGCAAATAGTATTTAAGAGTTAGTATTCTAAGAAATGAAGGCTTGTGATTTTAAAACTAAAAGTGTAATGTAGTGATTTTTCAAAAGAGTGATTGAGGCTTTTCAGATACACGCGCACAGTAGAAGGACGTCCCCCGTCAAACAAGGACAATACCCCATCATTTTGGCGCAGCCGGTCTAAAGGACCTATTGGAGTAATCCCAGGGCAAGGAACCCTGAAGCAGAGAGGCATCCTGCAACGAATTCGAAGGACCTCAACTAAGGACACTAAGGAAAAAGATGTCATCGAAAAAAATTTGGGTGAGTAGAGTGTATAATAGCGTAATCTAAGTAGATACTTCTGCGACCCTGAAGGCGCCGTAGCGCTGGTCAAAGAAGTTGCAACCTACAGGCGCGTTTGCGCTGTTGCACGCAGCTTTGAATGGCAACCATAAACCGTCAGTAAGATCGAACGGTCTATGTTCATCCTAGCTGTGAGAATTTTTTTGGTGGGGGTTTTGAGTTTGTTTGTCGTGAGGGACATTTATATTGTTTATAAGGCCATGTGGTCTATGTTGAGAAATTTAAATTGTTTTTTTTATTGTTTAAATTCAGAAGTTCTGAATTTTTGTTGCTTGATTTAAATGATTACCTTTTGAGCTTAGGGTATTAGGGAAAAATATTTCAAGAAGTGTTTACAACACGTTGTTGCATCAGAGTTTTTTGTAGTTCGGAAACTACGATTTGCGTAGCAATGTTGAAGAAAACATTTAAATGCTATTATTATGTGGCGCATACGTTACGGGTTTATTTTTAAATATGGATTCAAATTTCCGGGAATGAATCAAGACACTTTTGCCGGTAAATCAAATTTCGGTTTTTACAAACATATGGCCTTTTCTATGGATTCTTGGGAGGATTAAAGATGGTGAGAGGAAATCAAGGAGTATCTGTGCGGAAGCCAAGGACCAATTTGCATTGATGGAAGGACTTAATGGACGCCGGTAGACAGCGAACATAGAACTTATGATGGAAGTTAAAAGAATATTAAGATAGAATTTACGGTGGAATGTTTTTTTTAAATAAACTTGTATTTATAATTAAGTAAGACAGAATAAAATATTGTAACAAGTTTTAATAATTATTGGATTTTTATTTGTAATTGGGATACGCCATCTGTTCTGGCATTTGGGATATGACGAAGGAAGCGCAAGGATTACTGCTGATGCAGGAGCAAATTGGAGAAGCGATTGAAAAATTGCTCCGTAATTTAGAAAGACGGCAGGTTACGTAAGGACGACGTGTATTACCGCAAGCGAACAACACAGTTGCAAAATCTGGGGAGAGAGTTCAACAATAATCACGGACTGCTGTTGCCTCACGCAGTTGAGTACGGCAAGGGAAAATATTTTGCGGAAAATTACGCAGACTACATAAATAGTCTGGTCAACGAATGGGCAGATACATTTAGTTCTGAATTAGAGGAATTAGGACAACCAACTGTGAGTTTGGTTTCACCAGACGAGGAAGTAAGGAACAGATTGAAATCAATGCAGTCAGAGGTTGAACTGTTTACTGGGGAAAATAGTTGACCAGTTCGAAGCGAGTACGAGCAGGGAAGAAGCTCAGGAAGTGTGGAAGCAGACGAATGCCGGAGGAGCTTATTCGCCTATTTGTGGCCCATGGTCCTTTAATGCCCACTAAGTTCAGACACTGTTATACCATCAAGGCACTGAGCATTTATGAAGCTGCGATAGTTCGGTGGAAATTGATTTGGAGACAGTGAAGTTGTCCCTAAGTAGATTTTTGCTGTTGTGGTGGGGCCTGGAACATTATTTCCTAGACCGATCCTTGTGCATATTAACACCCTTCGTGCTCCAAAAAAGTCATTCCCATTTTCTGAGCCTACCAGAGGGAGCAGAGAGTTTTAACAATGGTTAATTTAAAAAAACCGAAATTCGAACAGCTCAAGTAAGAACTTGACCGCTTAAACTTGCAAACACAAGGTGTCAAGTGCTTTGGAGGAGCAGGCTAGAGACGTTGGTGAGTAGGAATTCTAATTTGAATTTACTGAGTCCATCAACCCAATCCCATAGACATAGCCAATCACTTTGCGTCCTTCTGGTCCAATTTCATAAAAATTAATCTCTTTGCGACCCCTATCACAATCCGTCTCCTTCCCTTTCTGTGAAGGATATTGAAAGTAAGTTCACGAAGTTCGAATTTGACAGTACCATATCTTCCTTGTCTGGTAAAACTCTTGGCCTTGATCGGATATACTATGTTATGTTAAAAAATCTTCCAGAAAACTGAAAACCCGACTGATCGATCTGTACAACACCATTCTAGATCAAGGCGTATATCCACAAACATGAAAAACAGCGATTGTAATTCCAATCCTCAAACCAAATATCCAATAACTGAATCCACTAGCAAAGGTAAAACTTTTTAAAAAATTATCTCTGTACGTCTCAAATGGTACGCTGTTCCAAAAACCATGTTTCAACATTAAGCCGAGATTTCGCTAAAGCATTTGACCGAGGTGCTCCTAATGTTGTTATGCAACAAATGAAAAAATGGAAAATTGGTCAGAAAATGTAAAATTTCCTGAAAGCTTTTTTGTATAATCGAAAATTTTGTGTCAAGATCAAAAATTCGAAATCAAATGATATTATCTATATAATGATATTCCTCAGGGCTTCCCATTGTCTGATGTGTTATTTATCATTGCTTTCAATGAATTAATTTATATTATATTTAAACATAAAAGTATAGAACACATTATTTATGCCGATAAAGTATTATTTTTACGAAAATAAATGATATAAATATAGTAGAGGAAATTTGTTTGAATATTCTCTCTGATATAACAAAATGGTGTAATTATTCAGGAGCAAGTCTCTGTTATGAAAAATGTAAAACTTTCCACGTTTGCAAGATAATATAAGACAATGTTAAATTTTTTCTACAATTAGTTTAAAATTTCTCGGAATTATTTTCGTTAGAAGACTAACTTTTAAGCAACTCTGTATATATGTAAGAAAATCTATAGCTGCCAGGCTTAATATAATTAAATATCTATCTACCAAGTATTGCCACAATCCAGTGGTACGAATTCGTACTGAGAATTAGTATAAATTATGAGGATGGAAATTTCGTAAAAGTTGGTGTCAGAAGTAGGATTGTGTATCTGTAATAAACAATGGTTAAATTTGAAAACTGAGATTAGTTCAGCTCAAGAAAGAGCTTGAGTGCTTCAATTTGCAAATATAAGGGCTTAAAGCGAAGCTGCAGGTGCGGTTCAGAAGCGCTTTGGAGGAGCAAGGTATAGACGTCACTGAACATGTATTCAAATTTGAAGATGTAACGACATCTCGACAGCAGAAACAGCGCAAGAAACTAATACGGGAAATATCGACATGAGCGCACTCATCGGGACAATACATATGTAGTCACAACAAAATGCTGAATCAGTGGAAAAGAGTGTTCCATCCGTCAAAGAAGATGTCAACGAGCAGTGGCAACAAAATACTCAAGCAGTCAAAGAGGATGCCAAAGAACAAATACAGCAGAGTGAAACACGACTTACTCAACTAGCGGAAGAGAGCTCACAGCAATTGAAGGATATGTCCGAGATTGTAGACAGCAAGGTTTGTGAAATTGAGACATGGCAGGAATCGTTCGAAAAATCTGGAAAAGAAAAATACATTGCGAACGAGCAAAATCTGATCGAATTTAAACAACAAACAAAATAAACGATACATTTAATACAGGAGGGTTCACTGCCTATGCCAGCTTTATCCTCAATAGAACTGAGACCTCAGACCTATGATGGAACAATGATATTTAGCGTCATCAGAATGCGGATTGAGACTACCGCTACCACAATTGGTTGGAGTACTCGAGAAAAAGTGGCGGCGTTAACCGTGTCATTGAAATATGCAGCTGCTGATGTACTATCTCAGAAAGTGATCGACACTGTTATGAAAGCTTCAAATTTACATGAATAATTACTATCGGTACCACAACAGTGACAAACATGTTTGAAGTTTCGGATATTGAGAGCGAATTGATCTTAGGTGTGGATTTTGTGATAGGAATATACTCACGCTAGATTTGAAAACCCGAAATTTAATATAATCGAGTTCCGTAAAATCGTTATATGTTGGTGCGGATAATTAGGAAGATGTTAAACAAGCCATTGTATCGCGGCGGACAAAACTCCCACCAAAGTCAGAGGCAGCTATATGGGCTAAAATGGACGGAGATGTCAAGAAGAAAAAGTTTTAGGTATTTGAGGCTCAAAACAAATTTTTACTAGACGACATCATAATTGGAAAAAAACCTCGTAGAAGAACAGCAAAGCAGAATAGTGCCAGTAAGAGTGGTCAATCTTGCAAATTCCAATAGAACCATAAAGAGAGGAGAAGTAATTGGAAATTGCCAGGCAATTTCGGCAAGTGTAATCTGTGAGACCCGCCCGCGAGACACGAAAAGTAAGAAAACAACTGATAAAAAGGTACTAGAAGATTTGCCGAAAGAAGAGACCAAAGACGCATCCACTGAGCAGAGAAAGACTGGCTGTCAACTTTTGGCAAGACAGTATTGGTCAGTATTCGCTGAAAATGGTAAAAACGATGGCAAAACAATGATGGTGAAACACAAAATCAACACTGGGGATGCCAAACCAATTCGTCAAGATGAAGAGAGAAGAGGTGAATGTGGTGTTGAAGGATATTCATCAGAACAACGTCATTGAGCCATATGCAGGGCCCTGGAGATCTCCAGAGGTCAATACAAAGGATATCTCCACACGTTTCGATGAAGAACACATGGAAAATACAGCATTCAGTGCCGGTGATCGATTATGGCAATTTTTGGTGATCCAATTGGGACTGTGTAATGCTCCAGCTACATTTGAACACCTAATGGAAGATGTGATACTGCTACAGGGTTTCCATTGGAAAACGTGTCTGGTATACCTAGATTATATCATCTTTTAGAGAAAGGAATTCGAAGACCACTTGAAGAATTAAGAATAAGTGTTGATGCGAATAGGAGCTTTAGGGTTATAGCTGAGCGCATGTTGTGAGCTAGAATCAAGCTGCCTGCGTGTAGTGTCTCACAGCATCGACTCCTAACAGATGCCACACATTCTGTGTGATTAGCATGTGTTAAAGTTACTTAAGAAAGCACATATTTTTAGGGTGCGAGTATTTAGAATTAATATTACCTATGTAATATTTATTATGTAAACTTTTAGGGTGCTACAGTTTCGCAGTCGAGCCACCGAAGGGCATTCAAAGTTAGAATGCACCATCAACATTTCAGATTGGCGTAGGTCAGTTGGCTTGACCAACTTACACCAATTAACAGGTGCGAAACTGGAACACCAGAAAGGTCAGTTTTTGTATTGTAATTGTGAATTGCAAATAGTGTATAAGAGTTAGTATTCTAAGAAATAAAGGCTTGTGATTTTAAAACTAAAAGTGTAATGTAGTGATTTTTCCAAAGAGTGATTTAGGCTTTTCAGATACACGCGCACAGTAGAAGGACGTCCCCCGTCAAACAAGGACAATACCCCATCATTTTGGCGCAGCCGGTCTAAAGGACCTATTGGAGTAATCCCAGGGCAAGGAACCCTGAAGCAGAGAGGCATCCTGCAACGAATTCGAAGGACCTCAACTAAGGACACTAAGGAAAAAGATGTCATCGAAAAAAATTTGGGTGAGTAGAGTGTATAATAGCGTAATCTAAGTAGATACTTCTGCGACCCTGAAGGCGCCGTAGCGCTGGTCAAAGAAGTTGCAACCTACAGGCGCGTTTGCGCTGTTGCACGCAGCTTTGAATGGCAACCATAAACCGTCAGTATGATCGAACGGTCTATGTTCATCCTAGCTGTGAGGATTTTTTTGGTGGGGGTTTTGAGTTTGTTTGTCGTGAGGGACATTTATATTGTTTATAAGGCCATGTGGTCTATGTTGAGAAATTTAAATTGTTTTTTTTATTGTTTAAATTCAGAAGTTCTGAATTTTTGTTGTTTGATTTAAATGATTACCTTTTGAGCTTAGGGTATTAGGGAAAAATATTTCAAGAAGTGTTTACAACACGTGTTGTTGCATCAGAGTTTTTTGTAGTTCGGAAACTACGATTTGCGTAGCAATGTTGAAGAAAACATTTAAATGCTATTATTATGTGGCGCATACGTTACGGGTTTATTTTTAAATATGGATTCAAATTTCCGGGAATGAATCAAGACACTTTTGCCGGTAAATCAAATTTCGGTTTTTACAAACATATGGCCTTTTCTATGGATTCTTGGGAGGATTAAAGATGGTGAGAGGAAATCAAGGAGTATCTGTGCGGAAGCCAAGGACCAATTTGCATTGATGGAAGGACTTAATGGACGCCGGTAGACAGCGAACATAGAACTTATGATGGAAGTTAAAAGAATATTAAGATAGAATTTACGGTGGAATGTTTTTTTTAAATAAACTTGTATTTATAATTAAGTAAGACAGAATAAAATATTGTAACAAGTTTTAATAATTATTGGATTTTTATTTGTAATTGGGATACGCCATCTGTTCTGGCATTTGGGATATGACGAAGGAAGCGCAAGGATTACTGCTGATGCAGGAGCAAATTGGAGAAGCGATTGAAAAATTGCTCCGTAATTTAGAAAGACGGCAGGTTACGTAAGGACGACGTGTATTACCGCAAGCGAACAACACAGTTGCAAAATCTGGGGAGAGAGTTCAACAATAATCACGGACTGCTGTTGCCTCACGCAGTTGAGTACGGCAAGGGAAAATATTTTGCGGAAAATTACGCAGACTACATAAATAGTCTGGTCAACGAATGGGCAGATACATTTAGTTCTGAATTAGAGGAATTAGGACAACAAACTGTGAGTTTGGTTTCACCAGACGAGGAAGTAAGGAACAGATTGAAATCAATGCAGTCAGAGGTTGAACTGTTTACTGGGGAAAATAGTTGGCCAGTTCGAAGCGAGTACGAGCAGGGAAGAAGCTCAGGAAGTGTGGAAGCAGACGAATGCCGGAGGAGCTGTGTCACCATTAGAAATAGCGGATCAAGCCTTTACGGCAATCCAAAGAAGAACAGAAGAAAAGTTATTCACTTTTCATAAGAAAACAGAAGATTGACGGAAACAGAGGAAGCAGCAACGCTGTTGGAAAAGGAGTGTGCGGAATTCAAAAGAGGACGGGCGACCAATAGGACCTCACTGAATAGGGAGAGATCAAAATCAGCATCAGCTGGATTTACGCAGACAGTATTGACATTGCCTCCGGAAGTACGTTGGCCGGAATATTTAACACCAGAAGGGATAAGCCGCATGGTGAAGCCAAAATTAGTACTTAATGAAGAAAAGCAAGCGGAATTTTTGTTTGGCGCATCTGAAGTCGGTGTCGAGCTTTTTTCTCCGGGAAGCCCGATAAATAACGAAAATCAGGGATATCCGCCAGAGGAGCCGGAAGCGGTAACAGTGCAGCAAAGTCCCGATACTGTGGACAGTTTTTCGCCAGTACGAACAAACCATCGAAGACTAATTAGTTTGAGTCCGTCACTGGCCAATTACCTCTCAGATCCGGGAGAAGAGAATTTGGAAACTCCCAAAGAGATTAATAAAACTAAGGTTTTACCAGCAATTGAGAAAACACTTAATAAAGTGTATTAGGCAAAGAACCACAGGTGATGCGTTTGATTTACTGGTGCATAGCTCAGTAAGCACCCTGGCAGAATTTTATGTACTTTTGGATAGGACGTATTTAAAACAAAAGTCGTATGACTATCTCGTTCGGGAAATTCAAGAATCAACTCAGACACCGGGGGAGGAATTGAGAGCCTGGGGACGAAGGCTCCAGTCTCTGGGGAGCGCTGCTGAGACGGAAGCCAACAGGCAGTTTCCAGAAAATGTTGCAGCATACAAGGCTCAAGTAGAACGGATTATGATTTCTGTGTTCAAGGCAGGCCTGATAAATAGGGATTTAGCTATATATACTCTTACTCTCACGCCGAGGAGTATGGCAGAGCTAGTGGAAGCGGTCTCTTTAGCTGAAGCAGCAATACAACAGCGAACGACAACAGGTGGAATCTGCTGGACGAATGCTCCTGCAGAGGTAGGAACAGTACAGCAGCAAAACAGATGTGGAATTGGTAGATTGATGGGTCAATTTCCGCAACAAAGAGATCAAGATTTTCAGCCAAGGAAACCCATTTGCTCATTCTGCCATAAGCCAGGGCATACAAGGGATGAATGCGTTACACGCAAAAACACGCCCTACTGTTCGGAGTGCCAAACGGTCATGAGGCAAGTAGACGGTGCCAAGTAGACACAAAACGGGATCAAAGTAGAAGGCAGCCAGCTACGAGGCGGCCGGTTCCACCCTTGAGGGACAGCAGGGGTAACTTCAGTAGTCCCAGAGTTAATTCAACAGAAGGAATTAACCAAGGAAGAAATCCTTTAAAAACTGGGAGTGGTCAGCAGCATCCAAATTGGAATTCCAAAAGTGAACCAAAAATACGCAACACCCAACAGGGGTTGAGATGCTTCTCATGTGGACAGATGGGACATCGGGCAGCGGAATGCAGGGATAGACAATCCCAACAAAGGAACCAGGGAAACTTCCAGCGGCCCAGTCGAAGCCAATAGACTGGAAAGCCAAAAGAAAGAGAGTAATAATTAGGCCGGAAGTAAGTGGGACTAGTAATGTAGGAACTACAGTCCAGGAGAAGGAGGAACAAGAGGCTCTCCAGTATCACGAAGAGTTAGGGAGTGGATACATGTCCATTTTGGAGTCAAAAGAGCGTTGTTTCGTGGTGAGCAGGGTAGGGGATGCTTTCATCGAGATACCCTCCAAGGAGGCAGCTAGTGGAAAGCTAGTGCTTTTGGTAGATTCAGGGGCGGATACTAGCCTCGTAAAATCTAGTGTTTTACGGAAAGGACTAGTTGTTAACCCAAAAGATGTAAGAACGCTTAATGGAGCGTTGGGAGGTTGTATCAGAACACTGGGGTCACTCAAAATAGGGCACAGTAAAGTTAAGGGCATGAGTTTTAGAGTGCACGCAGTCGAATTGGCTAGGGAAGGTATCCCGGCCGATGGGATAATTAGCCGCGATAATCTCTGGGGCCGCACCATACTGGATGCGCTAGAAAAACAGTTATCATTTTATGATGATAATAAGAATAGAATCCTTACTCTCCCATTAAAGTCATGGCAGGAAGGAACCGTGAATAGGGTTATGAATTGTATAGAGGTAGTGAACGCAAGGTCAACCAGAGTAGTTTCTATGCGTGTAAACACGAAACTTAGGACTGTTGTTTTGCACAAGCAGCAGCTAGCGGACGGCGTATATATGGGAGAGACCATAACGCACGTTAATAAGGGTAAAGTGTACGCTTGTGTACTAAATGCGTCAGAAGAGGACTACTATCTGGATAAAGATTTTAGGCCTAAGTTCACTACTTATGATAGTTTTAAGGAACCGAGTTATGGATCGGTTAATCAAATTAAGCAGGTAGATATAAGAAAGAGAATGGAGAGAGTCCTAGAATCACTAAAGTTAGACCCAAGCGTAAATTCGGCAGAGAAGGCATCAATAGAAGCCATTTGTATGTCATTCCATGACATATTTTTGCTGGAAGGAGACCAGTTAACATATACACCAGAGGTAGAGCATGAAATACCTACTAGGGTGGATCAAGCACCGATTAACCAGAAGCAATACAGGTTGCCACAGGCTCACAAAGATGAGATAAATAGGCAAGTGGAAGGAATGTTAAAAGATAACATTATTTCGCCGAGTATCTCGCCTTGGAATTCACCAATAATTTTGGTGCCAAAGAAGGGAGGTGCTCAGGGTCAGAAGAAGTGGAGAATGGTCGTTGATTTTAGGAAATTGAACGACGCCACTATCAAGCAGGTGTTCCCAATACCAAGGATAGAAGAGATACTGGATCAATTGGGACACAGTAGATATTTTTTTACACTTGATTTAGCGAGTGGCTACCACCAAGTTCTGGTGGATACCCATGATAAGCAGAAAACCGCGCTCAGCACCGGTTTAGGCCATTATGAGTTTAATAGAATGCCGTTTGGATTAACCGGCTACCTTCCAACGGCTAATGAACCATGTGCTAACAGGCTTACAAGGGTTAGATTGTTTTGTGTATCTCGATGATATTGTAATTTATGGGAAGAACTTGCAGCAGCATTCGCAACGCTTGTGCAAGGTGCTCCAGAAATTACGAGAACGCAATTTGAAATTGAACACGGAGAAGTGTCAATTTTTGCGAAGAGAGGTGGTTTATTTAGGCCATCGTTGCTCAGAGGCAGGAGCACTGCCTGACCCGCAGAAGGTGGAATGCGTTAAAAATTTAGCGGTTCCAAGAAACAGAAAAGAAGTGCAAGTGTTCCTAGGACTAGTGAACTATTATAGGAAGTTCGTGGAAGGACTAGCCGGAACTACTTTGCCCATTAATAAGTTGCTACGAAAAGAGCAACTAGCCATAGTATGGGCTACGAAGAATTTTAGGGCATATCTGCTAGGACGCCCATTTAAAATATACACTGATCACCAGCCGTTGAGAGGCATAGCCAATTTGAAAGACCAAACGTCTAGGCTAGCCAGGTTCAGACATAAATTGTCTGAGTATGATTTTGAAATCATATACAAACCTGGGAAAAAGAATCTGAATGCGGATGCACTCAGCAGAGTACCTCAGGCACAGAAGGTATCAGTAGTGCAAACGAGGGCCAAAGCTCGGTCAGATAAGGAGAAGGCCGAGAGAATTCAAGAGGATAGATTTGATGCAACAAGAAATGTTAGCAATGCAGGTGATGCTGCTAATGAACGAGGAGCCAGTAGTGTGGAATGGCTGGAGGATATAAAGGATATCCAGGCTGTGTTAAAGGGTTTCCATGATTCACTTCTAGGTGGACACCAGGGATTCTGGAAAACTCATGACAGAATTAGGCGAGTATACGGATGGAAAGGTATGCTCAAGGATATTAAAAAATACATAAAGAGTTGTCCAAAATGTAAGGCCAACAAAAGTTCAAGGCTGACAAAGATGCCAATGGTGTTAACTGACACACCAAAACAGCCATTTGATAAAGTTCATATGGATATTGTAGGTATTTTACCTGAGACAGTTTCGGGAAATAAATACATTTTGACGTTCCAAGATGATTTCTCAAAGTATATGGCGTGCATGGCTATACCCGATGCTGAAGCAGGTACGGTGGCCAAGGCATTCTTTGATGAAATAATAGCACGGTACAACATACTTATGGTCTTGATAACCGACAATGGTTCCAATTTTGTATCGAAATTATTCTTAGAAACTTGTAAAATGCTGGGAATCAAGAAGTTGCACATAACACCATATCATCCACAGTCGAATGGCTCATTGGAACGTAGTCATCGACCTCTGGCCGAGTACTTGCGCAGTTTTGCCAAAGAAGACGGCTCGAATTGGGATCAATGGTTGACCACTGCAATGCATGTACACAATAATACGGTACATGTATCAACGAAGCAAACTCCGTTCAGGACGCTCTACGGGTTTGATTTCAACATGCCAGCAAATCTGAAGCGCAAATGTGCGCCAGTGTACAATGCTGATGACCCGAATAAAGTTCAAAAGTATCAGCTACAGCGAGTGCACGAGTTGGTCGGAGAAAATCAGGATTGTGCTAAACGAGTAGCCAGGGAGGCCTATAACAAGGTACTCATGAGGAATCAGGCTAGGAGAAACAAATTCTCACCAGTGTGGATAGGTCCGTATATAGTAGCAGAGATCCGAAGCCCAGTTACAACAGTCGTAACGATTAAGGGCAAGAATAAAAAGCTACATAATAATTTGTTGAAATTATTCCACGTTAGACCACACACCTAAATTCATGTGTTAATAGTGTTTTACAAGTGTAAACACAAGAATAATAACATGAACAAGTACGTGTGTGTATCCAATAACACACACAGCACCGATTTTCAGAGTCAATGCCAGTAAAAGTGTGCCGCTTAAACTCGGGCAAGTAAAATTGACGTAATGAAAATCTGCTTATTTTCAGATACACGCGCACAGTAGAAGGACGTCCCCCGTCAAACAAGGACAATACCCCAACACGCAAGGAAATGCTCGTTATTCACGAAAGATGTCAAGTACCGTGGACATAAAGTCCTGAATGACATACAGATCCAGATAAGATAGACTCAGTAAGAGATTGGCCAAAACCAAGTAGTCTTCATGATCTGCGCACCTTTTTTGGACTTTACACATATTACATAGGTTTTGGTACAGGGTTCGCACACGTGGCTGGTAGTCTGCGTGACCTTCCGAGGAAGAATTATCCTTTTGAGTGGAAAAACGAACAGGTGAAGACATTCAACAGGCTGAAAGAGCTTTTGGGTACATCTGCGATCCTTCTACGATCCAATTCCTGGCAAACTATTTATTTTGGACATAGATGCAAGTGGCTTCGAGTTTGTAGGTGTCCAGTCGCAAGTTATTGACGGACATGAAAGAGAGATAGCCTACTTCAGCAAGATCTTATCAAAGCCTGAGCGCAATTATTGTGTAACGCGGAGAGAACTTTTGACAGTTATGTAGTGCTTGAAGCGTTTTAACAAGTACTTGTATGGACAAAAGTTCTTGTTAAAAACGGATCATGCTGCTCTGCGCTGGCTATTACAGTTAAAAAATCCCGAAAGTCAGGTTGCGAAATGGATTGAGCGACTCCAAAGCTATGAATTGACAATAGAACATCGCAGAGGCGGAAGCCACGGGAATGCTGATGCATTATCACGACGTCAATCACGATTGCCATGTGGAATGTAAGCACTGTTCTAAAGCTGAAGGGAAAGAAGGAGTAGTCGATGTCCGCTTAATGTCTGCTTTACCAGACGAAGAATGGACGGGCTGAGAAGATAAAAGGAGAACAACGACATTACCCAGAATTTGCAAAAATCATGTGAAGTAACAAAGAAGGTGTTATGTATGTAATAGTAACTACATGGCAACCCTATACTTACAATAGTAATTTAAGTAAACTAGACTTAAGAACAATGAATAAAGTCAGTCAATGTCAACTATACGAACCGAGTAGTACTCTGAAACATAATAAAGTGCGAAACTCTAATTATAAGTGGTGCGCGGAAAAATACAATAAAAATGTCGAAGACTTTTATCGGGTCGATAGAGTCCTCCATTTTAGGAGAAGAGTTTGAATTATATGCGTGTAGACTGAACCACTTATTACAATTAAATAAAATTACATAAAATAGTGATAAAATTTCATTGCTTGTGAGTCTTGGTGGACCAGAGCTATACAAAGTACTGGTGTCATTAATCGCGCTACAGGTGGAGACTGATGACTCAGTAAAATATGATGAATTGATTACAAAAGTAAATCAACATTCTACACCGAAAAAGAACATCATAGCGGAATGTTTAAAATTTTTGAATCGGTCACAACGGGATCACGAACCGTTAAGCAAGTACATAGTTGAATTCAAAGAGCACAGAAGTGCAGCTTTGAAAAACTCCCAGATAGAGCGTTATTAATTCAGTTCGTGTGCGGAATTTCACAGCATTTTATTAAAGGTTAATAGAATAGTCATTGAATTCGAAGTCGACTACAACGGTTTGTAAATTGTACTCGTACACTGAAGGAAGAATGTCGACAAATGAAATTGATTTTGGGTGAATAAAATAATACTGTAGCAAAATTAACGTTGATATTGTTGTAAATTCATACAAATATAAATTGGAATTAACTATTTTAAATACCACTGATAATTTCACAACATTATTAGGAAGAAACTGGCTCGATGCGTTATTTCCATTCTGGCGAAAGTCTCTCACAATTCCCAAAAAGTTAGACAGTTGTTACAATGTGAGTGAAAAATGTACCGAATTGAAGAATAAGTACAATGAAATTTTTAGAAAAGATAATAGGAGTGTGATTGAGACCTAAAATTGAGGAAGAAATAAACAGGCTTAGTAGTGAGGGCGTATTAGTACCGGTGACAAGAAGCAGTTGGGCAAGTCCACTGGTAGTTGTGAATAAAGGCAATGTTACTATAAGATTATGTGTAAACTGCATACACATATTTATTCCAAGAATTGATGACATTTTTGCGGGCATGGCGGGATGGAAGAATTTTTTAAACTTGATCTAACAGGCGCCTATCTACAAGTGGAAGTATCAGATCGTTCACAAGAATTGTTAACGGTGAACACTCATATAGGTATATTTCAACATACCCGATTAGTTTTTGGTCTGAAACAGCACCAAAAATATTTAACGGGATCATTTGCGAAATATTGAAAGGATTAAAAAAGTACATATTTATTTTGCGGACATATTAATAGGTGGCAAATATAGACAGGAATGCGAAAGCAATGTAACTAAAGTTTTAGATAAATTAAAAGAACCAAACTTCACGTAAATGAAGACAAGTGTATATTTTTTGCAAAAGAACTCTCATATTTAGAACACAAAATAAACAAAGAGGGGATAAGACCTTGTGAAGACAAAATTAAGGCAGTATTGGAAGCCCCGGAATCACAAAATAAAACACAGTTAGCGTCATACTTAGGCATGATAAATTATTATCTCAAATGCATACCAAATTTTTCAGGAGATTTAGCGGATTTCTATAAATTAATTGGAAAAAACTCGAAGTGGGAATGGAATGCGGAGCACAGTTTGTGCTTTCAAAAGAGCAAGCAATTATTATTAAATATTGAGTTGCTAACACATTATGATCCATTAAAACCAATTATTTTATCCCGTGACGCCAGTCCATATGGAGTGGTGGGAGTGTTGTCACACATAGTAGAGGGCAAAGAGAAGCCTGTCTGGTTTGTGTCAAGCACACTATAAGCAGCGGAACAGAAATATTCACAACTCCACAGAGAAGCGTTAGCAATTGTGTTCACCGTAAAGAAATTTCATAAATTCGTTTATGGCCATGCATTCACACAGATCATCAACCACTCAGGGCCATTTTTGGCGCAAATAAAGATATAATGGCGGTAGCTGCAAATCGGTTACAACGTTGGGCTATATTTTTGTCAGTATATGAATTCGAAATTCCGTATCAGAAGGGATCAGATATATGTCATGCAGTTGGATTATCGCGATTGCCAGTCAAAGGGGAGACAGAAGTTGAAGAATATTCAACATTTTTAATAACATAAAATATATATTTTAATAACATATACATATTGAAATATAACCCAAGGACACTAATAGATGTTTTAGTGGAAGGAAAAGGAAATAACGTGTTGAAGATAGGAAAGGAGGAGAAGGATAAGGCAACGTTAATAAATAGGGAAATAAAAATGAACGAGAACCACAAATTTAAAGTAGATGAAGTTGTGTTATATGGAAATGTGTTCTCAAATTATGTGAACTGGGTACCGGGTATAATAATAAGAAAACTAAGTAATTTAAGATATATGGTGCTAATTAGTGGATCGTGCAAATATGCTAATATCAATCAATTAAGAAAATCAAATATTAAATATTGTTACGAAATTGCCCTCTTAACAATTTATTCTGTTAAGAAATTGCCCGCTGGACAATTTACTCGTAAGTCTCTGTACTCGGATTCGTACCACTGGATCGTGTAGTAATTAAACAATCGCTGGTTAAATTAAAATAATTAGCTTTATTTAATTATTGCAATTTACGAACTTAATATTAGGCTTAAAGTCATTGAGCCATCAGCAAGCCCCTGGAGTTCCCAGTGGTGTTAGTCAAGAAGAAGGATGGCTCCACACGTGTCTGTGTAGATTATCGGAAACTTAATGAGGTAACGAAGAAAGATAGTTATCAATTACCTCGCATCGATGATACCTGGGACACTCTTTCTGGTTTAAATTGGTCCTGAACGTGGGATTTACAAAGCGGATACTGGCAAGTGGCAGTAGAAGGCAAGCCTAGGAAAAGACAGCATTCAGTGTCTGTGATGGACTATGGCAGATTTTGGTAATGCCATTCGGACTGCGTAATGTTCCAGCTACATTTGAACGCTTAATGGAACATGTGCTAAAGGGTCTCCACTGGGAAACGTATCTGGTGTACTTAGATGACATCATCGTTATGGGAAAGGACTTCGAGGACCACTTGAAGAATTTGGAATAAGTATTTATGCGACTAGGAGCTTCAGGGTTGAAGCAGAGCGGAATGAAATGGTCGTTCTTCAAGAAAGAAGTCAAGTAACTTGGACATAAAGTCACACCTAGGAGAGTTCACACAGATCCAGATAAGATAGACTCAGTACGAAAGTGGCCAAGACCAACTAGTTGACATGAGCTACGCAGCTTCTTGTATCTTTGCACCTACTACAGACGCTTTTCTCCAAGCTTCACAGCCTGCATGAATTAACGAGGAAGAATTATCCTTTTGAGTTGAAAAACGAATAGGAGAAGGCATTCAACAAACTTAAAGAGCTATTGTGTACAGCTCCGATCCTTGCGTATCCCCTTCCTGGCGAAAAATTTATTTTGGACACAGATGCAAATGGTTTCGGGATCGGAGGTGTCCTGACTAAAATTATTGAGGGACATGAAAGAGTAATAGCCTAATTCAGCAAGATCTTACCAAAACCAGAGCGCAATTACTGTGTAACACGGAGAGAACTTTTGGCGGTTATGCAGTGCGTGAAGCAATTTAACAAGTATTTGTATGGACAAAAGTTCTTGTTAAAAACGGATCATACTGCTCTGCGCTCGCTATTACAGTTAAAAAATTCCGATGGACAGCTGGCGTGATTGAGAGACTGCAAAGCTATGATTTCACAATAGAACATCGCAGAGGCGGAGGCTACGGGAATGCTGATGCATTATCATGACGTCCTTGCAATGTGCAATGCAAGCAGTAGTCTAAAGCTGAAGGGGAAAGAAAGAGCTGTCGATGTCCGCTTAATGGCTGCTTTAAAAGATCAAGAATGGACAGCGAAGAAATTAAATGAAGGACAATGAACATTTTTATATTTTTTTAACATCTATTTATTTACCGAATCTCCCTTTGTTAAGAAACTAAAGGTAATTTTTCTAACATTACAAGTCTACATTTTTATATCTAGGTAATATCCTCAGCCACTGCATCGAATATTTGGTGTTTCCACAGCATGTAATAAGACGTTATTAAATAAGGTCTGAGGTATATATCGTTTTGAGGCGTCTTGTAGAGGGAAGATTTAGTAGGTTCCTCGCCAAGCAGTTTGGGTGATTTTCCAAGTCATTTTCAATCGTGGGTATATTCAGGTCACGGTGGATGTTTATGTTCCTCAAGTGTTTTTTGTTTTAATTATTATTGAAGAACGAACGAAATTAAATAACTTTTAATTGTTTTCGATTTAGCGTAGTGTTCACAATAATTATTATTTTTATCTGTTCACTCCGAATCCTAACGTTCAGGTGGCTTCCGCCTGGTACCTGGGGCGCCATGTTGTCGGCCTATCTCTGCGTTCCATCGTTCGGTACGGTGTGAAAGCACGTGTTGTGCGGTGGAGAGCGAGAGAACAGTCGAGGCAGGTGCATATCGTATTTGTGCGGAAGCCATCTTTAACTGGTATATTTTGGCGGGGGGCTACGAAGCAGCGGCAGCTGCTCTCTTTGCGCCGTATTCAGTCTGTTCTGGAGTTGCGGCAAGTGCGGATCGGCAACAAATAGTTAATATTTAAAATACGTTATATATGTTAAAAATCTTAAAAAATAAATTATTCATTCTGAGCACAACATTTTGGTACTTCGAGCCGGATCAGAATCCGGTTTTTGGTAAGTGTCGATTGTTTTAATCGAATTAAAAATATTATTATTATAAATTAATAATAATTTAAATTTGAATTATACACAAATTGATAATTTTTTGTGTTTCGGTTGGGTTTGCCGTGCGTTCGGGTGTTTGTGCTCTGTCGGCGCTGCTGACTATTAAAACCATTGCGCTGTTGTTGTCTTCGCTGCATTATCGCCGTTTTTAGGTACTGGTGGCTAATGCAGAAAGCAGAATAAGAAAAGTAGGTCAGTGGCTCGTGCGATCAGTTGCTGTCTCTATTTCTTTTGTGAAGCAGGGCCGGTTACGGGTAGCAATTGGTTTCCTGAACATTGTGGGCCCTTCTGTCGCAGTGCGTTTAAACGATAAGTGTTGGGCGTGGTTTCAGTGCGGTTGCGTTCGGAGGTGCATATAAGCCAATATTGAGCTGCGTTCGCAGGCGCATAAGTTCCGCAAAATGGTGGACTCGTATATTTCGGCGGCAGATGAACTTCTGATGTTCATAAGTCGTTTTGAACGGTGCTCGCCGGAAAGTCACTCCATTATATCACTTCAACTTGATGAAGCAGAATTGGATGCTCGGTGGGCTTCGCTTAAAACGGCAAAAATAACTGCCATGTCCGAGGCGCGGGTCATGAAAGACGGTGAATCACTGTTAGAGTCAATCGGACAGCGGTTCGAGTCAAGTTTTGATACTTTTAAGCGGGGTCGTATTTTGATCGCGGAAGTGAGACAACGTTTAGAGCAGGCAACTCCCGTTCCTACTACAGGGGAGCCATTTTTATCATTGGCGCACAGCATCCACGTACCCCCTTTAGATATCCCTGCCTTTGAAGGGAGTTATGCTGCATGGCCAACGTTCCGTGACATGTTTACAGCACTATTCATTAACAACACGCGGCTGTCTAATGAGAAAGGAGAAATTCTACCATTTGTCCCTTAAGACCCGGGGAGAACCACATGAAATTGTCTCCAAAATTCCAATTACTGAGGCGGGTTTTCAGCAAGTGTGGGAAAACTTACTGGAGCGCTACGACAACAAGCGCATCCAGATCAACAACCAATTGAAGACACTGTTGGGTCTTGACTCGGTTAGAAGAGAAGATGGTGGGGAAATTAAACGCCTACAGCGTGACATCGGTAACTGTATCGCTGCACTGACATCTTACGGCATCGACGTTGCGAGTTGGGATGCCATTTTAGTATACTTGTGCTCCATGCGGCTGCCTGAACTCACACTGTCCCTGTCGGAACAGACCATGGGGGGCCGCGCAGATATTCCAGAATGGAAGGCGATGGATGACTTCTTGTCATTGCGGTTTCATACACTCGAGGCGATTTCGGATCTCCGGTCGCAAGGCTCCAGTTCATCACAAATAAGGGTTCAGCCGAATCAACCGCGAACAGCACGGGTGCAAACCCATCCAGTAAGTGTTACCCCGGAAGGGTGCAAAGTGTGCAGGCGGTCTGCACATTCGGTGCGAAATTGTCCTGCGTTCCAGGCCGCCACCGTATCAGCTCGGTGGGGCTTGGTGTGCAAACACGGGTTGTGTGTGAATTGCTTGTCAGCTTCACATAGAGTGGCAAATTGCCCCAGCTCCTTTTCGTGCTCCACCTGTCGAGAGCGGCACCACACTCTGCTGCATACGGACTCGCCACGGGGTCGTCCAACCGCTGCGACGCCAAACCCACCATCCACATCGGGGAGGGGACGCTCCAATTCAAATGGACGCTCCTCCCTGGTCCATCCACCCGTACCCAAGTCTTCTTACCACACTGCGCAGGTATCGCGTCCGGCAGATAGGGCGGGGCCGAGTCCAAGTCATCCAAGTGGCCGCCTCTCCAATCGTGTTATCTTGGGTACGGCCTTAGTCACGATATAACATCAAGGAGTATGGTACACAGCCCGGGCTCTGATAGATTCTGGTTCTGAGGGGTCCTTTGTTTCGGACCGCCTCCAAAAGCGCCTTAAGCTGCCGTCGCACTCAGTACTTGCCCAGGTATCGAGGGTCAGCAATACCCTTGCTGGCACCGTTACCAAAGCATGTCATATCACCATCGGGTCGCGGTACGATGCCACTGTGCGTCTCCAAGTATCGGCTTTGGTGTTGCCTACCCTGACAGGTGAACTGCCGCCGCTCCTATTGAGTAAAGGAGAGCAACACAAACTGAGACATTTCAGGTTAGCCGATTCAAGCACTTCACACTCCACCCAAGTTGATTTGTTAATCGGAGGGGATCTTTACCCTCAGGTCTTGCTTGATGGGTTGCGGCGCAACCTGGTGGGGTCACTAATTGCCCAAGAAACGGTATTCGGCTGGAACCTTACAGGGCCTCTGCCGGATAAACGGATATCCACTTTCACAACTCGCGTGCAAGTGTCTGAAACTGCTTCGCTCGACCACCTTCTACGACAGTTCTGGGAAATGGAACAGCCTCCGCAAGATCGAAAGCTGTCCCAGACTGATCAAGCCTGCCTTAATTTGTACTCCCAGACTACTCGTCGGGATGCTACGGGGCGATACATAGTCTCTCTGCCGTTCAAACAAGGGTTTGTTCCGGAGAAGTCTCTAGGAGCGTCGCGCTATATTGCCCTTCGGCAATTTGAGCGCAATGAGACCCGGCTGGTAAAGAGCCCAGATAATAAGCGACAATACGACGCGGTGGTACTTGAATACGTGACATTAAATCACATGCGCAAGGTTCCACCGCCGTCAGTAACTCCTGTGCCTCATTATTACTTGCCATATCATGCAGTAATTAAGCCAGAGAGTACAACCACCAAACTTCGCGTGGTGTTCAATGCCTCACAGGCGACTTCCAACACGGTCAGCTTGAATGACGTGTTACACACAGGGCCAGTGTTACAAGCCGATCTGACCCGGCTAATAATCCAGTGGCGTATGTTTCGCTATGTCCTGAACGGGGACATACAAAAGATGTATCGTCAGATTCTGGTTGAGCCAAGCCAGGCATCATACCAGAGAATTGTGTTTAGGGAATCTCCCGACAGCGATATCTCTGACTATGAATTGAAAACGGTCACCTTCGGGGTGAATTGTGCTCCTTATCTTGCAATAAGGACACTTTTGCAGTTGGCAGACGACATGGAGAGCAGGTTCCCATTGGCTTCTCAGGTGCTACGTAATTCGATGTACGTGGATGACGCTCTAGTGGGTACACATGATATTGCTACTGCCATTCGCACTAGGGATGAGCTGATTGAGAGCTTGGATTCAGCCGGGTTCTCAATGCGAAAATGGGCGGCAAATTCTACAGAAATTTTATCCGGTTTGCCTCCAGGGCATCTGCTTAGGGAAGATTTTCTCCAATTCGAAGAGACCAGCACCACTCGCACTTTGGGCATTCGATGGAATGCGCGGGGGGATTGGTTTTATTTCCACGTGGCAGCTTTGCCAATCGTTGTCGTATACACCAAACGTAAGGTCCTGTCGGTCATCGCACAGCTGTTTGACCCAGCGGGATGGTTGGCTCCTATTGTCATATCCGCTAAGATCTTGATGCAACAGATATGGTTGGATCAAATAGGTTGGGACGAGCAACTTACTCCTACCACTTTAACAAGGTGGACACACTTCTTATCGCAGTATCAGGCAATCTCCCAAGTACGCGTGCCTCGCTGGGTACGATCTGCACCTGATCGCGATATTGAGTTCCACGCCTTCTGTGATGCTTCTCAGCTAGCATATGCTGCAGCCCTTTACGTTCGGTGTAAAGGTGAAAATTCCATCTCTACCCATTTGCTAGTGGGGAAATCGCGGGTGGCCCCATTGAGAACTATCTCTCTTCCACGTTTAGAACTATGTGGGGCAACACTTTTAGCAGAGCTGATTTTCCCTCTCAAACCTCTATTAAATATTTCAGATGACAACTTGTTTTGTTGATCCGACTCTACGATTGTGTTGGCATGGCTGCGAAAGCCACCCCACGTGTGGAAAGTCTTCGTGGCGAATCGAGTCACTGCCATTACCAGCAAAGTAGGTGTGAACAACTGGCGTCATGTCCGCTCAGAAGATAACCCAGCAGATTTAGCTAGCCGTGGTATGGCACCTGATGCACTACTCCACAACAAGCTCTGGTGGGAAGGCCCGGCCTGGCTGCAGCAAGAGCGGAAACGGTGGCCGCCTCCGTTGGACGAAAACGTGTTAGCAACCGATGAAGAGCAACGACCTGCAAAGTGTCATGTAGTATATGTGTCCTCTGCGGACGACCCAATGTTGCGCTTCTCCTCATTTTCTAGGGCGCTCCGAGTGTTGAGTTTCGTGCGCCGCTTTATGCGCCACTGTTCGGTGAAACATCGGGAGACGACTCCTGACAGGGGGTCCCCGCTTACTCGGGGAGAAATCGCTGAAACGACCACTTGCCTTATTGTGCTCGCGCAGAAAATGTATTTCCCAAAAGAATACAGCGCACTTGTGACACGGGAGCCGATATCCAGCTCCAGTTCGCTTTTGGCTCTGAATCCGTTCGTGCACTCCGATGGTACTCTGCGCGTAAATGGTCGGTTGGCGCTCACTACACATTTGCCATTTTCGGAGAGACACCCGATCATTCTGCCATACTATGGTCATTTGACTCGTCTAATAGTGAAGTTCATCCATCAGATGTCCCTACACGGGGGGAATCAACTAATGCTGCGGCTAATCCGGACCCAATATTGGATTCCAAAAGCGAAAACGCTCATTAAAAGCACAATTCTCCAATGTAAGACATGTATTCTGTGGAAGAAGCGTCGACAACAGCAGCTCATGGCAGCTCTTCCGGTTGAACGTAACACGTGTTCACGTCCTTTTACCCATACTGGAGTTGATTTCGCGGGGCCGTTTGATATCAAGCACTATAAGGGGCGGGCATGCCACGTTACGAAGGGGTACGTCTGCATCTTTGTTTGCTTCGCTACGAGAGCAGTTCACCTTGAGGCGACTACCGATTTGAGTACTCCTGCCTTCCTTGCGGCATTGTCTCGGTTTATCGCCCGCCGGGGATGTCTTTTGAAAATGCACTCGGATAATGGTCGGAACTTTGTGGGCGCGGAAAAGGCGTTCAGGCTTGATTTCCAGCGGGTGCTCCGCGAAATCCGTGACCGAACCGTGGTGGGTCACTTTCATACTCAGATCGAGTGGGATTTTAATCCCCGCCATGCTCCACATATGGGGGGCCTTTGGGAACCAGCGGTCAAGAGTTTCAAGCACCATTTCAAGCGCATGGCAGGGCAACTTAAGTACACGTTTGAAGAATTTGTGACTCTCTTAGCGCGCATCGAGGCGTGTCTTAATTCTAGGCCTATCAGCGCTCTGTCTGAGGACCCCACGGATTTCCAAGCGCTGACGCCTGGTCATTTCTTAGTGGGTGCGCCACTGTTGGCACCAGCTGAGCCTCCGGATACAACACCCTTTCTCTCAATTTTGAACCGATGGCAAAAACTGAAGGCGCTGGCCCATCAATTCAGCGTCAGGTGGAAAAACGAATATCTTCTCGAGTGTCAACGGCGGAGTAAGTGGCGGACGGCCCAAGTGAATGTCAAGGTGGGTGAGTTAGTGGTTGTGCGGGAAGACAACCTAGCGCCTCAAGAATGGCGGCTGGGCAGGGTCACCGATACGCACCCTGGTCCTGATGGAAAAGTGCGTGTTGTGGATGTCCGAACCGCACGTGGAATGCTAACCCGACCTATCACGAAGGTGGTAATCCCACCGGGAGAAGAGCCGCCTCCTACCAGCGGAGGGGTATAACGTACCTTGTACTTTTTCAATTTATAGTTTTTATGTTTTCTTTTAGATCTATTCCCTTCTTGTACTAATTAAATTTTTGATATTTTCTCAGATCTAGGCCCACTCGGTGCACAAGACCCGCTACTCGATTTCTGACGGGTGCTGCTTTTTGTCTGCCAGTTGTTCGAGTGTGGCCGTGCTACCACCTCCACTCTCCATGGCGGTGCCACCGGACCCAACAGCACCTCGTCGGGCCAGGTCAACTAAATTCGACCTCCCATCGAGCTGCACCTCTCTGCCACCGGCGCGCCACCTGGCTGCGTGGTTCCGGAAGCGCCAAACAAAGGTCAGGAGGAGTCCAGGCGGGAACCATCCCGCGCTGTTCCGCCCTTTCTGGGTATTACGAAGAGACCGGTGCAGCTACGGCCAACTCCGCAGATCATCTGCACTATGTGTTAGCAGATGGGCCACCGCATTGAGGGGTGCGCATGCTTCCTGAAGCTGCGCCCTCGGGCACCAAACCACCCTCCATTGATGAAGGGTATGAACGGGATCCGGCGTGGATATGTTCTTTTCTTGCAATAATGCAAGGGGGGCGGCATGTTCACTCCGAATCCTAACGTTCAGGTGGCTTCCGCCTGGTACCTGGGGCGCCATGTTGTCGGCCTATCTCTGCGTTCCAGCGTTCGGTACGGTGCTAAAGCACGTGTTGTGCGGTGGAGAGCGAGAGAACAGTCGAGGCAGGTGCATATCGTATTTGTGCGGAAGCCATCTTTAACTGTTGGTATATTTTGGCGCGGGGCTACGAAGCAGCGGCAGCTGCTCTCTTTGCGCCGTATTCAGTCTGTTCTGGAGTTGCGGCTAGTGCGGATCGGCAACAAATAGTTAATATTTAAAATACGTTATATATGTTAAAAATCTTAAAAAATAAATTATTCATTCTGAGCACAACATTATCTATTAGATGTTTAAACAATGTATATCTTTTTCGCAACTAATTTCTGATTTTTATTTATATGCTGAACTTATACAACAACCTTCTTGGTTGAGCGCAAAAATATCACTCCCCTCTGCACGCAGTATTGCCGACCGACTCTCCTCCTCTGCCTGCGTCGGCACTTTCGTATGGCAACAAAATAAAGATGGCTGCGACCTGCCACACGACTTTGGCGGGACCCAATGAGGGGAATTCTCTCCGCACTGAGTCCCGCTCAGAGTCGCATGGTGACTGTGAGCAGGCAGCAGCCGTTGTCAGGAGGGCTCCGGCGCGAACATGCCGCCCCCTTGCAGTATTGCAAGAGAGATGACGACCTATTCCCGCCGTCTCCCATCCTGATGCACCCCTCAGTGTAAGAGGTGATGATGTCGCCGGTGGCACCGGGAGCACCCCGGCTGTTCGCAGCTGTGGGTGAACTGTTTCACCCCCAGGCACACGAAACACAGTTTCCGGCTCGCGACCGCCTCTCTCCTGCGCCTCGATGATAATGGCAGGAACGCCCGGCATACTGCGATGGTGTGCCCCCAGCGCTTATACATCTCGCACGGGCGTTGTGGAGCCGCTGCCGGGTGCAAGACTGCCGTTGCTGAGAATGTTGATCGGGCTGTCGCAGCCACCATTGGGGCGCGAGATATCGCAGCCACCACTGGGGCGCGAGATGCCGCAGCCACCACTGGGGCGCGAGATGTCGCAGCCACCACTGGGGCGCGAGATGTCGGACGTGGCGTATGTGGTGCAACGCTCCCTGGCGTGGACCCCTGATTGGGAAGGCGGCGGACGCTCATCGGCCCCGTCGGTAGCGAACGCGCGGCAGGTGGTGCAGACCGGGCTCGGGCGCGCGATGGCGTAACTGCCGCTGTAGTGCTGGATGCTGTCATGACATCGTGGGCGCGAGACGGCGCCACTGCCCCCGGATTCTGGTATGTTGCAGACCCCTGTAGCATCACGGGGGCTGGGAACACCAACTTTACCCTCGGAGCACAGGTAAGGCACGGCCCGATGTAGCGTCTTCCACGCCAGTCAGCTCGGCATGATGGGAAGGTCTGTGGAAAATCAAATTTTATAATTAGTCATGGGCTTACGAGAAGGCTAATAATAAAAGTTAGGATGCTAATAGTAGGAGAAATAACGGCGTCAAGACTACGTAGAGTACTACAACTTTATCCAGTGGCATAGCCAGGCGAGATCTACTGCTACCGTTTTACGAGGAAGACTAAGGATTCCATGGAAGAACCGAGGTATAACACAAAAAGGAAAGGCTACAAACTAGAGGCTACAAAGAATGGGACTACCTACGGAAACGGCCAAAAGACCGGATGCCGGCATTACTCAGCCTGCACTCCCGCTCGAGGGAGTAGAACCATCTTGGTGACGGGCCTTGTAACGATTCCGTGTGCGGTCCGCACTTTCGCGACTCGCACCCTACCGTCTGAGTCCGGGTGGACCTCAGTGATCCTTCCCAATCGCCATTCGTTGGGTGGAACGTGGTCATCCTGCAGTACCACCAGATCTCCGTTTGCTGCATTTTCTTGGATGGTCTTCCACTTTGTCCTGCGCTGGCACTCCAGAAGATACTCATGTTTCCAACGTACTGAGAACTGCTGGGAGAGAACTTGAAGCCTACGCCATCGATTAAGAATAGAATGAAAAGGGGTGGTCTCCTCCGAGACGGCTGGTGCAAGAAGTGGTCCCCCTACTAGAAAGTGCCCTGGGGTAAGTGGTTGGAAGTCGTCGGGATCGTCACTGAGTACGCTAATCGGTCGAGAATTCAGACATGCCTCGACTCGGGCTAATACCGTTGCCAACTCCTCATACGTATACCGGATCTGCCCACCCATTCGTTTGAAATGGTGTTTGAAGCTTTTTACTGCGGCTTCCCACAGTCCTCCCATATGGGGAGCGTTTGGAGGAATAAAATGCCATTTCAATTGGTGAAACCAATGCTGCGTGGTTGCCTGGTCCTTAGCTTCTCGAATCACACGTGCGATCTCCATGCGCACTACTTTCTCTGCTCCCACAAAATTCTTTCCATTGTCGGAATAAATGTTAGCTGGGCACCCCCGTCGCCCAATGAATCTAGACAGGGCGGCCAAAAAGGCCTGGGTAGTTAAATCCGTGGTAGCTTCTAAATGGGAGGCCTTGGTGGTGAAACACACAAAGATGCACACGTAGCCTTTTGTAATTTTATACCCCCGCCCTTGAAACGTTTTAATTTCAAAAGGACCCGCAAAATCAACCCCCGCGGTGCTGAAAGAACGAGACAGGGTGGTGCGTTCCGGGGGCAAAGGCGTCATGATCTGGCTCAATCTACTTTTCTTTTCTACCAGGCAAGTTTTACACCGTAAAATGGTACCCTTGACTAAAACCTTTGCGCGTGGAACCCAATATTGAGTTCGAAGGAGCCGAAGCATAAGCTGATTTCCCCCATGCAACGAGGTTTGATGGATGAACCCAACGAGCAGTCGCGTAAACTCCCCGTGGTACGGCAAAATTTGTGGGTGTCGTTCGGAGAACGGGATCTGAGTGGAATGCGCTAGGCGTCCGTTCACTCGAATCGACCCATCTGAATGAAGGAAGGGGTTCAAGGTGAGCAGAGAACTCAAATTGGAAATGGGTTGCCCGTTCTGCAGGCATCCATACTCCTCGGGGTAGTACATCTGCTGCGTTATGGTCGTTACGAGAAGTGTAGCGGCAACAATCTCTGCAGTCGTGATAGGCGATCCCGGGGCTGGGGCGTGGTCACGCAGTTTTCGCGTAGCGTATCTAGAGAAGCGCTGGATATAGCAAACGACCCGCATTGCTCGCGGCAACGATGAGAAACGCAGCATCAAGTCGTCATGCTGTTTGACCTGGATTGTATGCGTAGCAACGTTGCGCTGTTCCTCCAGGGCGTCCGGGCTAGCAATTTTCGAAGGCTGAGGCCAGGAATTTGAGTCGTGGATAAGCCATCCCGGACCATAAATGGTTATGAACAAGCGCCGCCTGGAGTTACCCCCCGACTGGCAAGATCAGCCGGATTGTCTGCAGACCTGACATGTCTCCAACATTCCACATCTACTTTGCTGGAAATGGTGGTAACCCGATTAGCTACGAAGGTTTTCCATGTATGCGGGGATTTCTGGAGCCAAGCCAAAACTATGGTCGAATCCGTCGAACAAAACAAGTTGCCGGAGGTGACTCCCACCCTTGTCCGAAGTGCCGCCACCAACTCGGATAACAATAACGCGCCACAGAGTTCTAAGCGAGGTAAGGACAACGTCTTAAGAGGTGCTACCCGCGATTTAGCCACTAATAAGTGGGACGTGACAGTATCGCCGCACTGGCATCGCACATACAGCGCGGCGGCGTATGCCGCTCGCGAAGCATCGCAAAACGCATGGAACTGGATATCTACATCAGGTGCAGACCCCACCCAACGCGGAATACGAATCTGCGAGATGTCGTCATATGTCCCTAAAAATTCCCCCCAACGACTGGATGAGGCGAGGGTCAGCGATTCGTCCCAGTCAGTTTTGTCCCCCCAAATCTGCTGCATCAAGATCTTGGCCACGATCACAACAGGTGCCAGCCATCCGGCTGGATCAAACAGTTGTGCTATAATCGATAGCACCTTGCGTTTGGTGGCTCGTGGGTCGCAGCAAATGGGCTGCAGGTGAAAGTAGAAATGATCAGTCTTTGCGTTCCACCGGATTCCTAATGTCTTAGTTAGACTAGCTTCATCCAGCTTCAGAAAGTCCTCTCGGAGCAAGTGGTCCGCAGGCAAAGAGGAGAGAATGGCTTCCGTGTTAGCTGTCCACTTTCGCATGGAAAAGCCGGCAGAGTCGAGTGCACGGATCAACTCATCTCGAGTCTGTATCGCTACGTTCACATCATGTGTGCCGACCAAGGCGTCGTCCACATACATACATTCACGCAATACCTGGGCTGCTAGGGGTAGATCCTCCTCGACATCCGTCGCGAGCTGTTCTAATGTCCTAATCGCTAAGTAGGGTGCACAGTTGACTCCGAAGGTAACCGTTTGTAACTCGTAATCGGAGACTGGCGCTGCAGGAGAGGCCATAAAAACAATTCGCTGGTGTGCTTTGGAGCTACTTTAATCTGCCGATACATCTTTTGCAGATCCCCATTAAAGACGAACTGAAACATTCGCCATCGCACGATAAGTTGTGTCAAGTCAGCCTGCAAGGTGGGACCCGTATATAGGACATCATTCAAGCTGAGGGTACTGGTGGTTGCTTGAGACGCATTGAACACCACTCGCAACTTGGTGGACGTACTCTCGGGTTTCATTACCACATGAAGAGGCAAATAATAGTGAGCAAGAGCGCCTGAAGGTGGAGGCGGGACTTTGACCATATGATCAAGAGTCAAATACTTCTGTACCACGGAGTCATATTGGTTTTTCTGCTCAGGGTTACGAAGTAACCTTCCTTCATTGCGCTCGAACTGCTTAAACGCAATGTGCCAGAAGCCCCAAGCGACTCCTCAGGCAGGTGCCTTGGTTTGAACGGTAGTTCTACTACATACCGCCCAGAAGGTTCTCTGTAAGTGATCCGGGAGTACAAATCCAGGCAAGACTGGTCACCGGGCGACAACCGTTTCTCCCTAGGTGGTTCCTCCACCTCCCAGAATCTCTGCAAGAGCTCTTCGACCGGGTGGCCGGTCTCAACTTGTACCCTGGCACAGAATGTCTGTTCTCAGGCATGGGTCCTGTGAGAATCCACCCAAATACAGTTTCCTGTGCAATTAATGACCCAATAACGTCACGCTTCAACCCATCAAGCAACACCATCGGGTATAAATCACCCCCTATCAAAATGTCAACTTGTGAAGAGTTTGAAAGGCTTGGGTCAGCCAGTCGTAAGCCGGCCAATTGGGCATATTGTTGCGTTGATACCCCTAGTCGGGGTAATTCGCTGGTCAAGGTGGGCAGTACTAATGCTGACACCGGGAGCCGCACAGTACTGTCGAGAGGTGACCCTAACATTAAATCGCACGCTTTTGTCACGTTAGCTGCCACCACATTGCTTACCCCGGACACTTGGGCATGCACGGTACGCGTAGCGAGTCGCAGGCGTCGTTGGAGCTGATCTTAGATAAAAGACCCTTCCGACCCAGGGTCGATCAATGCCCGGGCCATGTAATTGACTCCCTGATACCATACGTGAATAATGGCGGTACCTAAAAGCACACGTTTGGGTAGCCGACTTCGAGCTCGATATGGACCGGATCGTCCCTGGACCATAGCGGGTACCACCTGTGCAGCGTGGGCGAAGGAAGGTATAGCAGGTTGAGCCAACGTGGTGGCCGCGTTGCGTCCGTTGGATGATCGTCTGCCTCGAGGCGGCGTCGTGCGTGGTCGGCCTCTTATGCTCCGGTTCGGAAGCGGCTCACGGTGCAGCAGAGTATGGTGCCGCTCTTGACACGTAAAACATCGGTATTTACTCGTGCAATTTGACACACGATGATCCCCCTTCAAACAATTCACGCACAAGTGGAAGCGATTTACCCATCCCCATCGTTCTGATACATCAGCGTTGATGAAAGTAGAGCAGTGGGAGACCCGATGGCCTGGTAGTGTACATATCTTACACCCTTCCGGATTGACCCTCGCCTGATGAGCCTGCACGTGGCTATTACGGAGTGGTGTTGAGCGGTTCCCCCCAGGCTCCCGCGCGTGATCCGTCTGGCACACATCAGAGACCGCCTCCAACGTTTGGAACCGTTTCGAGAGGAATTCCTCCATTGGCACCCAAGTCGGTATATCCGCATGATCTGCAAGGGACTGCTCCCAAAGAGAAAGGGTCCTCTCCGGCAACCGAATCGAACTCCAGTATATAAAAATTGGATCCCAACTACCTACATCCACCGACAGCTCCTGCAACGCCATATTGCAGTTGCTAACTTCCCGCTGCAGCCTTTTTAGCACCGACCCACTTTCTTTACGCATTGTGAATAAGGACTTCAGCTAACAATTAATGAGCTTGCGCCGATTTTCGTACCGGGCAGTAAGCCTCGCCCACGCCTGATCAAAACCGCTATTGGTCAGTTGGCATTGGTCCACGATTTCTCGCACCTCCCCCCTAGTCTTTGCCCTCAGGTGATACAGCCGCTCGATGTTATATAGCCGAGCGTTCCGAAGGAACAGCGCCGTGAACATATCACGGAAGGTGATCCACTTGGAGTACTCCCCCCCGAAAATCTCAATATCACAGGGTGGCACCGGTATACTATGGGATTGAGAAGACAGCCCAGCAGACGCCTCGGAAGGCACCGCTGGAGAGACGGTCAGGGATTGCATTAGACCAATGATCCGAGCATGACCCTGTTTATACATGGCAAAACTTGCTGCGAATCGTTGCCGTATAGACTCTTTAATGGCGATGCATTTTTCGTCTAAATTCGCTTCAATGACCGCTGCAGCCTTCGCCTCCTTCAACGCCTGCCATAAGTCTGCCAATTCAGTCAGATCAAGGCGAAGATATTCAAGGTTTTGGGAGGCGGAAGAGTTTCGCTCGAACTCAATAACAAACGCGGCAGTCTATCAGCCGCATCTATCAGCGGAGTAAGCATAGTTGCAGACCGGTTGACCTGAGAACGCAGCTCAATGATGGCAAAACGCAAGCAGAACACGGGAAAACACTACACCTTCACGTCGATACACCCAATTACCCAGCTTTATGTGTACACAGTTGACCAGCTGACGTGACCGATATAACACCCGCCTTATTATCACAGTAGGAATGAACTACGCGAAGCCCAGGCAGTGACGACAGCACCGAGCAACTACAATCGAAAAAAAATTTAAGTAGAGCCCCAACTTGAAATACCCAACGCAGCGCTATGAGCTGCTGTATGCGACCCGGACCTTGCGTCGCTCGTGGGTACACCGATACAGGGTAATATCAAAGACAAAAAGACAGAAAAAGTTGGCAGCGCTGTGAGCTGCGAAAACTGTGATGTACGGAGATCAACGAGTATACGTATTTTTCTGCGTAGTAAAATGGGGATGTTCAAGCACCGCTGGCACACGATTTGCTGTAAAAAGGCGTCGGCAGCGCTGTGAGCTGCGGACTGCGAACCTAATTACACCGCACTCGTGTCGAAAATGTCGATCATCCACCACGTTAACCGCACTCGTGTCGAAAATGTCGATCATCCACCACGTTAACAGTTGTTGACCCGTTACTACGGAAAACTACCGGCAACGGTGTAAGTTACCGGTTCACCAACAACGGTACACAACGTACAGTAAAGGCTCGTGGCAGCGCAGTGAGCTGCAGGCCCCCACGCCAATGTAGAAGCAAAAACAATATGCTCCTAGTAATTACTTGCAATCCGCTACCACTTCGAAGCGGCGCTATACGCACGCAATACGGATAACCCGAACAGCTGACCCACAAGAGTTGTGAGTGTGACACCCGCCTTAAATCGTATCAACGAACAAAGCAACTCGCAAAACTAGGGCACCGAATGCACAACGGAACAGCGGATAGCGGAAATGGCAATAGCATGCACAGCGGCTGTGGAAAAATCTGCGCACAAGCAGCTGTACACAGCTTATGGTAACCGGCGTCGGCAGCGCTTTGAGCTGCAGACTGCGAACCGAATTACGCAGCGGCCGTGCTGAGAGTTTATTTAAAAAAATGTAAATTCCAGTACCTGCTGCTGTGCACGAATCCACTCACACACACACACTCACACGAGTGACGATACGGAAATGTACCGTTTACCGCGACGACCGTACCCAACCGAATTACGCGATAAAAGGCAATTCAAAAAATATGCATTCAATATTAAAAATGAAATAAAAATTATTCAAGACTCTCCGATATATATAAATAAGTATTAAAGACTTACCGGACGCAGATGTGATCCGGCTCGAAGGAACATGTTTCGTAGAGCCCAATAACTTTACGATTCTATTTTGTTTTTTGTTTTAATTATTATTGAAGAACGAACGAATTTAAATAACTTTTAATTGTTTTCAATTTAGCGTAGTGTTCACAATAATTATTATTTTTATCTATTAGATGTTTAAACAATGTATATCTTTTTCGCAATTGATTTCTGATTTTTATTTATATGCTGAACTTATACAACAACCTTCTTAAGGCGCTTTTTTAAGATTTAATTCTTTAATGGTGTTATTTACCTCCTTCCTTAAAGTTTTCAGGCACTCACTGTTTCCACAACTCCGTATTTCACGAGTTTCAAACGATATAATGGGGGGATTTGGACAGAAGACATTACTCAGGTGATGTGCGACAGCAGTGCATTTTTCATCATCGCTTTTACCCCAAATGCCTTTATCTTTACGATGTGGTGACTTATGTTTTATTGTACCTTTGAACTTCTTAGTAGCATGCCACAATGAATACTCATTGTCGCCATGAGGATTTAAGCTTCTAAAATAGTCTGCAACTGATTTTTGATGTTTCTTCTTTAATATGTTTTTTAGTTTACGAGTGCAACACTCGAGTTCACTATTAAATTTTGGTGACCGATGATTTTGCCATTCTCTTCTAAGACATCGCGTTTCTTTAACCAGTTTTTACACATCACTAGGATGGTACAATATTGATGCTTTTTGTATTACGGGTGTGGTGGACAATTATGCGGCTTCCTTTAAAACATTTACCAGGTCATTCAAGGTATTTTCGATGTCACGATCATCTCTTAGGGAGGCTGTATAGTTTAAGCCAGTCAGTGCTTCTATTTGTTGTGTGAACAGAGTTGGAATTTGAACTGATGAGGTTTTCAGATGAATCAAGTTTGGCGAGTGGTCAAACGAAAAATCAAACGAAGTCTCAGCGGTAATTTTTTCCTTTTTTATGTTTCTAAACACACCGAAGTCTATGAGGTGTGGTCTTTTATTGATATCAGAGGGCCAGTAGGTTGGCTCCCCGGTTGATATAATCTCTAGACCCAAGGTACTTATGGCATCATAAAGTTGTCTACCTTTCGGTGAGACAATACAGGACCCCAGAATGAATGATTTGCATTGAAATCACCGGCTACAATGAACTTCTTACCGAGTGACCGAAAAAAGCGTTGGAAAGTTATAAACTCAATTGAAAATCTTGGTGGACAGTAGATGGCGGATATGGTGATATTTCCATCTAATAGTTTGAAGTTAGTTGCTTGCAGGTAGACTTCGCCGACGTCTTCAAGGACTAATTCTACTACGTATAAGTATTCCACTTCCTCCGCGTGCTCTATCGTTTGGATGTTTTGAATCATAAAATGTATATCATGTAATTCTAAACTTTTGTTGTTAAGTGGGTCCACCACATCATAGCCCCCGTGAAGTTGGCATAGTTCTCCTCCGAGGCGACCAAGCTTCGGAGAGGCTCCGTTAAAATACAGCTTTCGTAGCCCTCCGTGCAAAGAGATTCGGTTCTGCACGGTTCGCGTAACACCGCGGATTAAGGGACTGCTTTCAGTTCGCACCACTCCGTTTCAGCCGCCCCCAACATGAGAAACAGATGCTGAACAAGACGCCTCCAAAGATAGAGATAAAATGTCATTGCCCAAGTGACACCACGTGAGATGCTTGAGGTGCACCTGCAGGGATCATGCAGACCTCTCCCAATCGGGATGCAATCACTCATTTTCCCTTCCAAATGCAACCCCGTCACCCATAATGAAAAATACCCAGAATTGGCAAAAATCGTGCCAAGTTAGAAAGAAGAAAACGACCAGAATGGAACGAAATCTCCGCCGAAAGTCCCACAACTAAAGTATATTGGGCTCAATAGCTTAACGTTGCAAGATGGATGCATATGGAAAAGCGAAGATAGAAAAACCACGAAGAACTTGATTGTGGTTCCCAAGGCAAGAATAAGCGAAATTCTCAAGGAATACCATAATGGCCTTAGCGAATATTGGGAATTGGGAATAACATAAACAGTAGAGAACATTTAAACATGGTTTTATTGGGTTGGTTGCCAGCACTCAGTAGTTGACGTGATCCGTACTTGTGAAAAGTATACGCCAGCCAAAGGACCGAGACATCGCGGTCAGGGGAAAAAGTATATATACAACGTGGGAGAGCCATTTGAGCGTATTGCAATTGGCAAACCAATGAGTGATTCCAGACACAAATATGTTCTCATCGTAGTCGACAATTTTAGTAAATGGACAGTAATATATCCCATTCCCAATCAAGAGATTAAGACCATTACAGATGCATTTATCAATAAATGGGTCAGCAGATTTTCCCAGGAGTTGCACTCGGATTAAAACAGAAATTTCGCGTCAGCGATATTCAAGCAAAGGAGTGAATTGATGGACATACGCAAAGCAAGCACAACCCTTTGACACCCGCAATCCGATGGAATGGTGGAAAAATTTAATCGTACGATTGAGGAGCACCTAAGGGAAGTCGTGGACAGAAATCAGAAAGATTGGAACCAACACATACACCTGTTCCTAATGGCATACCGATCTGCAACTCACGATTCAACATCTACAACACCAGCCAACGCTATTTTCAGTTGTGATATAAGATTATCTGCAGGTCTATAATTTGGCGTCCACTCATCCAAGGAACTTTCATATAGCAGCTATGTAGAAAAACAAAGACAGTTGAATGAATGCGAAAAAGCTTACTGTGGAACCTAGTTGAAACACTTTTCGAAGTGTAGAGAATTTTCTAAAGTGTTCTCGAAATTTATTTCGAAGTGTAGGGTGCCCTCTTGACAATTTATATTAACTCTCAGTTTTATCACTTTAAACTTCTTACGATTGAAATTCACGATGTACACACTGCTACGATTGCTGTTCAACTGTGTCGATTTTAATTGTGTGGCATATATACTTCTCTTGTGTTGATCTAGAACATTCTACAATATTCCCTACACTTCAAAAGAAGTTTCTGGAATATTCTGAAATATTCTCTACACCTCGAAAGAAGAAGTGTGCAAATCGTGTAAAAATTGTATTTTTATATTCTTATAAAAACATAACCGTTTCTCGTTAAAAATTAACATTAGATATAACTTAATGTTATCTTTCAGTGCCCGCAGAAATAAAAGTTTCGGAGAAGCACAAACTAGTAAACAAATAAAAAACGAAAGAACGTTTTTGTTTTCGGACCGAGCAAAGCTTCCAAGTCTGATTTTGCCGGCGCCAAATGCTAGAATAATGCGAGCTCAAAAGTGCCAATTGTTGCAATTCTAACTGGGTTTGGGCATATCGAGCTCAAAGAGCAATGGCGTGGACAGCCCTGCTTTAAAGTATAGCTGAGAGAGACAGTATAAATTAACAAATACATTCAAATCACCAAAAAAACTGTCCTGTTTGACAAATCCTGGTTTTTTCCGTATTATTTTTATTTTTTTTTTATTTCCGTATTACAGCAACTATTAATTTTAGTTTGTTGAAGACTAAATTAATATATTTGGCTTGAAAATGTGTTTTTACCTTTTTCATTAAATTATTTAATACTTATTATTGGTCTAAAAATTATTTAAATTTTCTTTAATATTATGAATTAATTTTAGATTATTAAAATAGAGTAGAGACCACATTGCTATTTCTTAAATTTTGATCGTAAACATATAAAGTAGGCTGACAATTTCAACTTTTTTGCTATTAATATGGTTAGGAAATTGCTCTCCTGAACATTTATACCAACTGTTAATACTCATATAGGTACCGCTGGATTGTGAAGCAGTTAAACAATCGCTTAGTTAAACTAGAGTAATTTAACTTTATTTAATTATAGATATTTACACTCTTAATTGTAGGTTTAAAGTTACTTTTAATACAATTTGCTCTTCATTACATTTTTATATCAACTTTATTACTTTTAATACTGTTACTCTTAATGTTAGACTCTCGATGTGCCCACTGCGAGGAACGCTTTTGGACCGTGTTGTGGTTGCTTGTATCAACCTTGTATTCCGGATAAAAGATCCCCATAAACTACGGAATACTTTTAGGGTTTCATTTGTGTTTCAATATTAATAAAATAAAGTCCACATTGGCGCCGAAACAGAATTATTGATGTGATGGTTAAAAATTAAAGAGTATTGCTTGTGAAAATAATTTTCTTGTAATTCCTTTAACAGCAGCAAAATCCATGAAACTAAAGTCCACATTTATGACGCGGCAAATTCCTTTCGAAAAAAAAGGATTTAAATATTAATAGCTATCAAATTCCCCTTATATGATTTTTACATGTTTTCTTCCAATTTAAAATCCAAAAATATTTGATTAACACATTAAATTCAATTTCTAATTAGGACGTATTATATGTAAGGAAAGTGTAGTAAATTAATTCCTCATCTCAATTTGTTAATACTAAACTCTTTCTTTCAGAACATTTTCTGTATCTATTATAAAAAATATTTTCTTTTTAATTACTATTTTTATGTCGCATAGGCAATCAATTGTTAATCAAGTAAAAGTACCAATAATGTCCCTCACAGAATGTCGAAATCAAAAATACAAAAGTACGAGAATTACATCCAGCATGTTATGTGCTGGGAGACCTAGCATGGATTCCTGTCAAGGAGATAGTGGTGGGCCACTGCTTCTGTCAAACGGAATCTAATATTTTATTGTCGGAATTGTATCGTGGGGGGTTGGTTGTGGCCGAGAAGGGTATCCTGGAGTTTATACCAGAGTTAGCAAATTTGTTCCTTGGATTAAAACAAATTTACAGAATACATGTTTATGTTCATAGCATATAAAATTTTTAATATTTTATTTGCAAATATTTCCGATATTTATATATTCCTTACGAATCTAAACGCAGTATACATTTTGGTCTTCTTTCAAATAATCACCAAATACAATAAAGTCTTCGTGTAAATAGAATTTTTTTTATATTATATTTATAAATGTTTTTTTTATATTATATATTTAAGAATTAAATTTTGAGTTTTACATATTTTAACTAAATGTAAATAATACATAAAAATTAAGCACTAATATTATATTGAGTAAAAAAATAAAAAGGAAAGTTAAATTCAACAACTATACCATCTTTAGCAGTAATATAGATATTATTATAAAGAATAAATAGATAATAGTATACGTTTTATTAAAAAGAGGTGTTGCTTATAACTATTGTAAGGAGCTTTGGCTATATAAATGATCAGCAACATTTTCTGAGTCGAATTTGATTTGAAGCCAAGCAGTTTGTCCGTCTGTGGACAATTTTGTAAATATCTTAATGAAATTTTGAACAATTATAACCCGGTCCATAAGTCACAGGCTCATATAACTTTAATCGGACAAACGTCATGCCCACATCCCCTATAAGTTTGTTTTGCATCAATTGTGTTGCTAAATTCCTAAAAATCAAGTATGAATATTGAAAAAGAACTCTGTGAAAACTTGGGAAATGTTGCGTGGTTTCTGGTGGGCAACCTCTCTGCGCGCAGTACAAGAAGTTGCTTGTTTGGATTTAACAAGATACTGCGAACATGCTTCGACAATCACTGTAGTGTTTGGAAAATATTCACTATTCTTGCTGCCTGTTCAGATGGTATAATTGTTAAAGATAGGTATTAAAGTACCTTTTTCTAACATATATGTAACAATTTAGCTTTAACGGTTCTATCTGATGTGCCTGAAGAATTGAGATTAAGAGGAAATCTGAGATAGGAGTCCAGTTAAGGTATTCATTACAGGAGTTTGATTGTGGTCTTTTGAAAAAAGAATCTTCAGCGTATATTTGAGAATCTAGATAAAATAAAATAGAGTTCGTCAAAAGCTATAATGAAGAGGATCATAGATGAGCCTTGAGAGGTGAATCATTATAAAGGGGAAGGATAGACGTGGGGGCGTTCGCAATTGCCAGGTTGACGACTGGATAAGAAAGATTTTATGAAATTCCAAATTTTGCAGACCCACTGCATTGAAATTTTACAAGCTGTAAGAGGATGAACCGTACCTAGACCCGTCTTGGAAGTGACTTGATGGTGGTGAATAAGATTTCTAATGCGAGCGTTCCAAGAATGTCTCCTTGCAATTATTTTTTTAAATATTTTGCCTAAGGAAAGAAGGAGGGATATAGAAGTCACGGAAAGGACTTTACCTGGTTTGAAAATGGGAATAACTGATCTGATCTTCCAACTTTGAGGGTAAATACCAGTAATTGTTAATAATACGATAAAGAATTGAGGCTAAGAGCCGTTTTATAATAGAGCAAAAGATTGTGGAGAGAGCAAATTACAGCACCTAGAGCTATCAGTTTCCAGTAGTATTGCAATAGTTTTAAAACAGAAAAAACCAGAGAATATTGAAGATGCTATTAAAAGATCTCACAATTCGCTCTAAAATGATTTTAAAGGTAAAAAATTGAAACTTGAACTAATTGAAAATTGAACTATTGACAAGAGTGATTTTGTGATTGGTGGTGATAATGCAGCCGTTCGTGCTGAAATACTCAAATTCGACCAAAGCAAGGTGTGCGTATTGATTTTAATTCGTGTGAGATTTGTAATCGCTATAATCGTGTTTTAATTTGTATTAAATTAGTTAATGTTTTATGTATTTTATGCGGTATTTTATGCAACATACTCAAGTGCTGTAAATAACAAATGACACATATAGTACAAATAAACAAATACATAAAAATCAACAAACAACAGCGGCTCGTGCCTTTGAAATAGTGGGGATTATCTGGACAGTAATACAGTGGTTACAATATCTGTTCAATAATTTCATTATAAAATTTGTAAAGTCATCACAATAGAGGGCGCATTCCAAAATTTGTGTGTTGGCAAACTATTTTAATTTTAGATAATTTATATACATATTTTATTGCTATTAACATTATTAAAATAAATTCCAAACTGGCGTCGATAGAGAATTCTTGCAGTGATGTACGCTAATAAGTCTTTTAGGCGTAACTTCGTGCTGCAACGATCTCCCAAAAATAAAAAAATATATATAGAGTTTTGAACTGAAAAAGAGTTCTTCGTCTCCACCACAGCAGGAAGATAGAATTTCAACTAAACATCTGAAAACCCCAACTCAAACTGGAATGGATAGATACATAACCGTAGTGAAACGCAAAAGAAGTCCCTACTACCGGACTAAAATCTGCTAAAATTAAAAAGAATGGTGAGTCGAACGAACCACCTCCAATTTACTTAAGAGAAAGAAACAATAGGGCTTTAGTTAAAAAATTAACACGCAATGCCGGTGAAAGCAATTTTCATGAGATCCACACACCGGCAATTTTTCTCTTTCTTTGTGGATTGACCAATGATAAGTTCTTGTGATTGGCTTTCGGGTAGGTAGTCATACCTGGTCTTTGGTGATAAATTCCAATATACGTTCAATCGCTTTGGGATAGTGTGTGGGAAATGTGGTAGTGGAACTCGGATAACTAATGTTGGACCTTTTTCTGTCTACGTGGTTTGTACTTCGGCTAGTTCGTAGAACCGCTCCGGAGCCTTATTGTACCAAGAGATACCTCTCAATGATGGCGCTGCCTCGGTAACTTGTTCAAAGTTAGAAACATTCGCTGCAACTTGCCATGCATTAGTTCGCCAACCACCGTTATTTGGATGTTGATGCTTTCGCACTTACGCTTTAGATTCGTACCACTGTCCGCAGATGGTTTTCCAGAAAGTTTATCCACATGCCTCTGGCTTCGACGCTACAGTACGTTCCTTTTAAGTCCATGTTGCATATGATGATTGACCAAGATATTCTTATCTGCCCATAACGCCTTAAGACTTAAAAATACACAGAACATATATATCGGACTTCTTTCTTACCAATTTTGTTACTTTTACATCAATTTTAAAATTTTTGAAATTTTTCTTACTTGTAAACATGCTTTTTTATAATAGGTATTTTATTTTTTAGTCTAAGACATTGAAGTTATTTTATTATTATTTTGTTTTTTCTTTACAAAATAGTTTTTATTTTAATCGTGAGCAAATTTTTTGCCAATCTGACATAAGCGAGAGTAATCCAAATAAACCCGTTCATGGGAAAACATTGTCAATTGTATGACTAAATTTTTCATTGCTCCTAATATTTTTTTTTAAATTAGTTGTCGCCTGATATGTATATACCCAAGAACAAGTGTATTCTCTCCCACCTTGCACCTTACTCGTATATGACCACATACATACATTCCAGGCATTTTTTATTGCTTCTATTTTAATTTTGTTTCCCCCGTCTTTCCCTTTCAATACAAAGTAGAAAAGATTTTACTTAATATTAATATATATTGGAAAAGAAATTTTAACCGTGTAATACCCTTTTTTTGACAAGTACGTACCCGGTATTATAGGTACTTTTTGTAACCATTTATTAATTTATTTTATTTTATAGAATTTCAATTTTAGCTATGCTTACATATATTTACATGTTTCCCTTGAATTTCTTTCTAATCCATTACTTTGCCCCACACTATCTCTCTTCCTACATTTTTGTTTATCTTGCCTATTCTAAATTCTACTTAGCTACCTTTTCCAATTAATTCCCACAAAATCTACTCTAGTGTCATTTTTAGTTATGTTAACATCTTTTTTCTTAATTTTTATAGCAAATTCAAATACTCTGCTTTCAGTTGCTTGCTTAAATATGTATGTAATAGTATGCCCACATTATTTTATGTAAGTTTATACGTACTTGTAGTGTGACGTACATTCAAAAACATATAATGCTGACTCGTACTGAATTACTCAAACTCGCTTAAACCCAAAAGAACTATTATATGTAATTTTTATTTTGCATTACTGATTGATTATTTTATCACTAATTAGATTGACCCAGTTATCTATTCCTACTTCTAAATCCTATCACACCCTTTTTCTTGTCTCCTAAAGTATATTTTCGTTGAAGTATATTCGACCCAGTCAAGTTAAAAATCTATATATATAAAAATGAATGATTGTTTGTTAGTGACGCTAAGGCTCGAGAACGGCTGGACCAATCTTGATGGAATTTTCAGAGGTTGTTCGTTGTGGATCTGGGAAGGTTTAGAAATAAAAAAAACCTTATACTTCTCCTGAACAAAAGTCGGAAAATTTAAAAAATTTCAAAAAGGACTTTTTTCCACACAAAATTTTTTTTCTTTCAAATTTTTTTTTCCAATTGTTTCTTGCAAATCTATCGATCTCAAAACATTCGGAAAAGTCGGAAAATTCGGAAAATTCGAAAATTAGAAAAACCTAATCTCACTTTTGTTCTAATTTTTTTTGTATGTGCCTGGTGTTGCACGCGCACATTTAGTTTCATATTGGTGTTGTAAGCACTGACTGATACTCCAATAACTCAACAGATGGAGCTGTAGACGCTTATTTATTTTGACAGCTGCGTATATTGTGTGTTCTTTCTGATTTGTTTATTCGAACAGTGCGGACACGGTCAATTGACTTTCTGACATTTTTCCAAATTTTAATTGATTTCTCGAGTTAAATTCATTACATTAAATTGTTAAAATTTTTACATTCACGAAATATTTGATTTTAAATCTGCGGATCATCAGTTTTTGAGTGAAATTATTGACATTTCAAACAAAAAAAGTGAGTTCATTGTTTCCGTTTGTTGGTGAATACCCAACCTCATTTCCATTGGAATTTATTTGTGTTATTTCTTCAGCTGATTTGTAAATTATTTGAATCGTTCAATTTCGGTCGTTTGCTTTCTTTATTTCGGCTATTCAAAAGGTAAATTATTGAAAATTATTCCGTGAAAACTTTATGTGTGTTTCATACAAAGTGATCAATTACAGATTGAAATTTGTTACGATGCCACAAAGAGGTCGCGCTAATATCGGTCGGCGTTCCCGACATACAACGGACCAACGTAATTATACAGCACGTCGTACTGAAGAGGAAAATGCTAATGCAAAGGAATCTGTTCGAATCGGAATGATTGAACATCGTGCGCGACAATCACAAGAGGCTCACGAAGCTTACAATGAGCAACAAGGATTGAGAAGAAGACAAGTTCGCGCTCAGGAAATTCATGAAGCAAGAGAACAACGTTTGGCTGCTCACCGACAACGCCAGCAACAACAACGTTTGCCTTATTTGAATATCGAACGTGCAGCCTTTCGATATGAGCCGGACATTGAATACGGTGTGCACGCATCAGTTCGATTTGGTTCGATGTCTGTCGTTTGCCCGCATTGCGATGCACTGAAATTTCCAAAAGAACTGGCCGGATTGTGTTGCGCAAGCGGAAAAGTGAAATTACCAGAGGTACTTCCTCCACCAGAGCCATTGCGGTCGTTGCTTTACGGTGAATCACCAAATTCAAATCATTTTTTACAAAATTCCAAGATATATAACGATTGTTTTCAAATGACGTCGTTTGGTAGGGAAATTGTGAATGAACATAATTACAATCCCACATTCAAGGTTAGTTCAACAACAATCTAACACTTCTTATCTCGCCAATAAAATACATAAATTAACATATTTGTCTGCAACTATACAGATTCAAGATTTATCATCTTGCTGGATCGCTGTTGCCGCATCCTGATCAAGATCACAAATATCTCCAAATATATTTCCTTGGAGATTCAAATGAAGAAGTGAATCGACGTTGGGCAATTTTCAATGCGACGAAGAGAGAACTTGTGCAGCAATTGCAAGAAATGTTGCATGAACACAACGAACTAATTCGATTATTCAAAACTTCGTTAGAAAGGATGCCATCTGATGATCACAGAATCGTCATAAAAGCGGACAAACGACCAGCAGGCACGCATGAACGGCAATATAATGCACGACGGCCGATGAAATATCAATTGTTGTTGTTGGCGATAATTTAGAATACCGTGATATTGTTATTAAATGTCGAGCTGGAGATGCATTAGAGCGAATCAGTGAAACTCATCGATCGTATGACTCACTACAATATCCGCTTATGTTCTGCCGTGGTGAAGATGGATATCACTTGAGATACAACATGATCAATCCTGCCAATGGTTAGTAAAAGAAAAACAAACACTCTTGATTTTAACTTCATTGTTTGTTAACTTTTAGGTGTCGATACAAATAAGAAGGTCAGTGCAATGAACTTTTACGCGTATCGATTGATGATTCTCTTGAGATATCGCCGATTATTTCAACAGTATGCAGTTGATGTGTACGTGACGATGGAGACAGAACGACTCAATTTTATTCGCTTCAATCAGACCAAGCTTCGATCTGAAGAGTATTTTCACTTGCGAGATGCGTTCAATAGCGATGAAGATGTGACAAACCTTGGCCGACTCACGATTTTGCCATCAACATACATTGGCCCAAGGCACATGCACGAGTACTCGCAGAATGCGATGACATACGTGCGGAATTATGGACGGCCGGATTTGTTTGTTACATTCACTTGCAATCCAAAATGCCCACAGATAACGGAATTTTTGAATCGCGGTCAATCAGCAAGCGATCGTCACGATGTCACAGCACGAGTTTTCAAACAACAGCTACGATATGTGATGGACTTTTTTCGTGAAGCAACGTATATATGGTGCTGTTAGATGCTCGATGTACTCTGTTGGGTGGCAAAAAAGAGGTTTGCCGCACGCACACATTCTTCTTTGGATGGTGGACAAGATTACAGCAGATCAAATTGATTACATCATTTCTGCGGAAATTCCTGATCCAGAGATAGATCCAGAATTATACGAAGTGGTGAAAACCAATATGGTTCATGGACCTTGCGGACACTACAATCCCACTTCGGTTTGTATGTCTGACAATAAATGCACGAAACACTATCCACGTGCTTTTCTTTCGGAAACGCAAACTGGAAATGATGGATATCCACTCTATCGGCGTCGCTCATCAGACAACAATGGCAGAACATTCAGCATTCAATTTAGAGAAGTGAATTTCGAAGTTGACAACACATGGATCGTACCATATTCGCCAATATTGTCTAAGACATTCAAAACTCATATCACTGTTGAGTATTGCAGTTCTGTGAAATCGATCAAATACGTTTGCAAGTACGTCACCAAAGGAAGCGACATGGCGGTTATTGGCCTTGAACGAGATGAGATCAGCAAGTATCAAATGGGTCGATACGTGAACTACAATGAAGCGCTTTGGAGAATATTTTCTTTTGTAATTCATGAACGTTTTCCGACTCTTTTGCTTCTCGCAGTTCATTTGGAGAATGGCCAAAGAGTGTATTTCAACCCAGAGAATGCAGTACAGCGAGCGGAAATACCACCAGCAACAACATTGACGAGTTTTTTCTCAACTTGCGCCAGTGGTCCGTTTGCGAGAACATTGCTTTATTCGGAAATGCCTCGATATTATACATGGAATGCATCGTCGAAGAAATGGTTACGCAGAACGCAAGGCCAACCAGTAGATGAACATTCAGGTGTGTTCTCAACTAATGCATTAGGACGAATTTACACAATCCACCCGAAAAACGACGATTGCTTCTACCTTCGGTTTGCTATTGATTAATGTACGCGGTTCAACTTGATATGAGTTATTGCGTACTGTGAATGGTACGGTGTGTGCAACTTTTTGAGAAGCATGCCAGCAATTACAATTGCAATCAAACGATGGACGATGCGATAGCTACTTCGCATGCCACTGAAGTGCGCACACTTTTCGCGATGATCATTTCGACATGTCAGCCTTCAAATCTGCGTCAATTATGGGATACGTACAAAAATTACATTGCCGAAGACATTTTACATCGTATTCGAGTGGCAACATGGAATTCAGAATTTCAAATGAACGATGACATCTACAATGAAGCATTGGTATTGATTGAAGATTTCTGTTTGCTTATGAGTGCAAACTATTGACTGAAATTCATATGCAAGCGCCAAATCGTCAAATCAGAGATGTACTGAATCGTGAATTGGAACGTGAGCATGCATACGACAGAATAACTTTGGAACAACAAGTACAAAGAAATGTTCCATTATTGAATGAGCAGCAAAAGAGTGCGTATGATGAATTGATGAAGGCTGTCAATGATGGAAACGGTGGACTATTTTTTCTTCATGCGCCCGGCGAAACTGCAACAATACGATCTCAAAATGGCATTGCGTTGGCTCTCGCATCTACTGGGATTGCTGCAACTGTACTAGAAGGTGGAAGAACGGCACATTCGGCACTGAAGCTTCCGTTAAACATGCAAATCAATGAAACACCTGTTTGCAACATTTCAAAGCAATCAGCTATGGCAAAAGTGTTGAAGAATTGTAAACTGATAGTATGGGATGAGTGCACAATGGCTCACAAACGGTCTCTAGAAGCACTTGACAGAACAATGAAAGATCTGCGGAATAATAATCGTCGCTTTAGTGGCGCAATGATACTGTTAGCAGGCGATTTTCGACAAACACTTCCTGTTATTCCGAAATCAACAGCGGCGGATGAATTGAAAGCATGTCTCAAGTCATCGTATTTGTGGCGGTACGTGAAAACCATACGATTGACTATGAATATGCGAGCGTTCCTGCAACAGGATAGCACCGCAGAAGTTTTCTCTAAATAACTGCTAAGAATTGGAAATGGGCAAATTCCGGTTGATACTTCCAGTGGTTTGATATCAATTCCACCTGCCATTTGTCAATTCACTTCAACGAAAGCTGAACTCATCACGAATGTTTATCCGAACATTGGCCAAAATTATAGTAACTACGATTGGTTGAGTGCACGCGCAATTTTAGCTGCCAAAAATACCGATGTTAATGACTTAAACTGGACGATTCAAAGTCAAATTCCGGGAGATTTGCGCTCATACAAATCGATCGATCGTGTTGAAAATGAAGACGAAGCCGTGAATTATCCAGTGGAATTTCTAAATTCTTTGGATTTGCCTGGCATGCCGCCGCATCATTTGCGTCTCAAAGTTGGATCTGTCATTATTATGCTTCGCAATCTTCATGCGTCGAAACTGTGAAATGGAACCCGACTGATTGTGACGCAGCTATCGAATAATGTGATAGTTGCAAGAATTTTGAAAGGGACTTACAAGGGGGCAGAATGCTTGATTCCACGAATTCCTTTGAGTTCCAACGATTTGCCATTTCAGTTCAAACGTATTCAGTTTCCAGTGAAACTTGCATTTGCGATGACAATCAACAGGTCACAACGACAGTCGTTGGAAGTATGTGGCATAAATCTGGAAATGCCATGTTTTTCACACGGCCAGCTATACGTGGCGTGTTCACGAGTTGGAAAACCATCTTCTCTGTACATTTACGCACTGGAACAGAAAACAAAAAATGTTGTTTAGCAAGCTGCGTTACATTGAAAAAATATAGAAAAATCGTAAATAAATGGTTTTCAACACAATATAAATTGAACTTTCTTCTTTTTTCAAAACACATAATTTCATGCAGGGCAACGCCTGCGGGGTCAGCTATATATATATATATATATATATATATATTAGGGTGGGCCAATTTCAAAGCCAGCCCCTAGGATGTTTCTATGGAAAATTCTATGCGACTTTGGTGAAGGAACCATAGGTCTATCTCGATTTTCGAGTCTCCCACTTTCCAATCAATTTTACCGAAAAACTTGTAATTTTTCTCGGAAAATAGACGAAAAATAGTTAAAATATGCATGAAACGCCCTCTGGCGGTGGTCATAGGTAAAAAAAAGATCAGAAATGAATTCTCGACCCCAAAAACTCCCCATATACACATAAAAAAGATAATATAACGATGAATAAAAAATCGAATTTTGAATCAAAATGATGTTATAGGGAAAAAATCATTTTTTGAAAAGTGGGAGACTCGAAAATCGAGATAGACCTATGGTTCCTTCACCAAAGTCGCTTAGAATTATCCATAAAATCATCCTAGGGGCTGGATTTAATCGAATTTTTCGGCTCCATACGAGTTCGTGGTTAAACTGAAATGTTTGAAGATGCTGCCACTGTGAGCGTCAAGAAAAAATATAAAATGGCTGTTAAACAACCAAAATGACATCTGATTGCAACAGAGCACGTTGGCAATTTAGGGCATAAAATATGTCAAGACATAATATGCCAACTTGAACCAATTTGCAGTCTCCATTGGCAACTTGCTTGAAATTGCCAATGGCACATCATCAAAAATTGCCCGTGGAGACGTAGGGTAAAAGATGAAAAAATACATGTTAAATTTGTGTTTCATTTCGCTGATAGTGGATATTTTTTACAACTGCCCCATCATATGCTACAGATTTGAGTATAAATAACATCTAACGGGGACACAAAAATTTAAACCTTTGTTTGAGATGCAAATTTGTAAGAGTCTTGCAATCTGCCTATATGAGTGAAAATATGTATGTTAAATTTCTGCTTCATTTTTCGGCCAAAAGTTATTTTTAACAATTGCAATATGCAACAGATCTGAGTATGTATAACCAAATACTCTATAATAAGTATATGCGACATCCTCTCAGTTAGTAAAAAATCTTGAAATGATGCTGTCAAATATGGGCATCAACATTTTTGGAAAGCGCTTTTTAAAATGTATCTTGTGGAATTAGCTTTTAAGTTGACTTTACTTCTTTCTTTAGTTTGATTATTATTATCTTGATCGTTTTACTTTTTGTCATTCGTTGTGCTTTATATTGATGTCATATGGTATTAAAGCAATTGAAGCGCAATTTTATACGTACACACCTATGTATATATTATCGTATATTAATATGATTGTGAAAACTTATCATGAATTGAAATTTTTAATATTTAATTTTTTCATACTTTCACAGAAATTTGGAAACTTTTATAATCATTTATTTTTGAAACATTCACATATAAATACATTTATATTTAGAAATAATTGACATATATAGAATTTTGGAATTTTTATATATTTTTAATATGTATATCCATATTTCCATTTTCTCAAAAATCAGTAAAAATTAAATCAAATAAATTCTAAATTTCTTAATCACACATACGAGGGGTACTATTTATATTTAGGGAACTGGCAACACTAATGTCAATAGCTAAAATCTGGCAACACCATAAAAAAGTTTGACATTTTTTAACATAAACCTACTCACAACGTGTTGATCTACAAGTACTATTTGTTTTTTTTACAGTGAGTTAAGAAAATCAATTTGGCAAAAAATGGAAATTTCAAGAGAATTTTTATTTTTCACAACTTTCGACGTGGATTATCTCAACAAGAATGTATCGATGAACTCAGTTCTTTGTATGGCGACAAAGCACCATCAAAAACCATAGTATATCGCTAGTATAGTGAATTCAATCGTGGTCGTAGTTTGGTCGCCGACGAACTCCGTGAAGGTCGTCCAAAATCGGTTGTTGTGCCACAAAATATCGATGCAGTGCGTGAACTGATAATGCAAGACCGTTATGTAACATATCGTGAGATAGAGGTCGCCTTGGGCATTACTTCCACTTCCATACATTCAATATTGCATGAACATTTGGCTGTTAAAAATATTTGTTAGCGCGACAGTGTGGGTATTCCAAGACGAGCTAAATCCAACAAAAGTTGTTCGTGGAAGAAGCACAGTGAAGCAAATGGTCGCCTGTTTGTTCGGCCGAATGGGTCATGTGGCCACAGTTCCGCTTGAGCAACGAAGGACGGTCAATTCTGAGTTGTACACGACCATTTGTTTGCCGGAAGTCTTCGGAGAAATTCGTAAAACCAATCGCCAAAGACGAATCATTCTCCATCATGACAATGCGAGCTTCCACTCATATCCTCAAACAGGTGAATTTTTGAGCAGTCAAAACATCGAATTGATGACTCATCCTCCGTACAGTCCTGAATGAATTCTTCTTGTTCCCAATATCAAAGGTAAACTGCGTGGTCATCGATTTACGAGCGCCGAAGAAGCAATTAAAGCGTTCAAAAACCATGTTTTGGTGGTGTATCAAGAGGAATGGAAAAACTGCTATGACAAATGGTTTGAACGAATCCAAAAGTATATTGATCATCAATGGAAATATTTTGAAAATCAATAAAGCCATTTACATTTAAAATTGTTTGTTATTATTTACTATACCCGTATTCATGTACGTATAAAGTTGGGAAAGGATTTGATTTCATAAAATAGTGTGTGTTTATCTTTGCCTTTAAAAAAGGAAAATAGGGTATACTTATTTTGTGCTTTTGAGAGGGGTTGCTATTTTAAAAAGGAGACGCAGAAGGTATGGACATATATATACAGATATGATCAGAATCACTTTCTAAGCAATTTTTATTTTGTCCGTCCGTCTGTCCGTTTGTCCGTCAGTGGCCACTTTTTTTCTACACCGTTAGAGCTATCTTAATGAAATTTTGCAGAAGTATAGTCTGGACAAAGATACAGAACCAGATTGCTATATGGGCCGATTTGGACAGGAACCACGCCTACCTCCCATAAAAGGAACTTTCTTCACCCTTTTTAAAATGACTATAACTTCGGACCAATTGATTGAATCGTGAGTCAATTCGGTAGTAATGGAGATGTGGGTCCCACTAAACACTATAGAAAAAGTGGGCTGTATATATTAACTGCCACGCCCACTATTTATAAATATTCATAACTTAAGATCTGGTAGAGATTTATGGACGAAATTTTACGCGAGGGCACATGTGGACATTATAAAGCTATCTGCAACAAATGGGGCTGATCAGAAGAAAGACACGCCCACTTTTGATATATAGCACTTTCGGATCTAAAATTAAAATTAGCCTACCTATGCTCGTATTGATGCCAGCGGAATAAAAAATTGCAGAAATATACATGGGGTCCATAATAGTGTGTGTGGAGACTATTGAGATACGACTGCCACGCCCATAATTAGGAGTTGGATATATGTTTACAACTTGCATCTTTCTGGGTCAGCTGTTGCTCCATTAGAGGTAATTAAGTGACCCAGAAGTCTTTTGGAATGATAATGACCATCAGCAGTTGAAAATGCTGTTAAATGTCTTGACTCGTGATCTAAACTGATTTGATGAAAGGAGCTAGTCATGTCTAGCGTTGAGAAGGACTTGAATCTGCCTATCTTGTCAAGTATGTCTTCTAGTCTTGTAATCGGAAATTTGTCGTCGAATATTTTTTTATTTAATTGTCGGTAGTCTACTACTAGTCTCCACTGTTTTGAATCGTCTGAGGACTTTTTTGGTACAACAAGTAGTGGTGAGTTGTAAGCAGTAGTTGAGTGCTCAATGACTTGTTGCCGTTATATATACTTTACTTGCTCATGGATATTCTCCATTTGTGTATGTGGTAGGCGGTAGTTCTTGATATACACTGGTTTTTTATCCGTTACTTCCAAATGCTGTTCATAGAAATTGTTGACTGTAAGGACATCATCATCTAAGTGAAAAATATCTGTTTATTCTTCACACATTTTCTCAATACTATCTTTTGCAACAAGATCTTGCGTGTCAAATTGTAGCAGTGGTTGTATTCAATTCCATCTCTTTGTGTTATTGTTTTGTATGCTATATACTATGTGATTGTTTTTTACGGGATGGCATTCTATTTTTAGTTTATTTAACTCTATTGTGTCTTATGTTGTGTTCAAAATGCGTATGGTTTTCATGCCTTTAGATGGAATTATAGTATTGCTTAGGTATACTCCTGTTTGTATTTCATTGTTGGATACGAGCATGGCTTCAGCTATGTTCGCATTTATTGGGTGTATAACTTCGCATCTTGGTGGTATGGTGATGCAAAATATTTTGCTTGCTAAATCAAGTACTAGTAACGTATTATTGTGTGTGAATGTTAGTGTGAGTGTTTCGTAATATATCTCTCCGCTTAATTTTAGAAGGGAATCATCTCCTAAAATTACATCGGCTTTCACTGGAAAACTGTCTTCTACAATTTGAAAGGTGTGTTTTATATTTTCTTGTTGAACTTTTAGTGAAATTTCTGAGATGCCTATTAATGGACAAGAATATTGGCTGAAAATATCTTCACTGAATATTCTACCAATTTTTAACAGTGAGATTTCTGCCCCAGTGTCTACTAAAAAGTTTATGTATGTGTTCTTGTATTTAAATTTTACAAAGCGTCCTATATGTCTGTCTGAATGTGTATGCTACTTTGGGTAATTGTTTGCTACTCATCCCCGCACTACTCATATTGTTTTGTACCTCTAGCAGGCGGGGAGGTTGTCGTTTCCCTGTTGATTTAAGCAATTGGTTGTGTTTTGTGTAGTGGCTTCTACCAAAGACAATATACTATAAGACGTTACATTGCTCTCTTCACTCAGCGAAATGAGTTAAAAAACCGTGGCTGCCTATTGGACAAAAACCCGAAGTGTGCTCGGCAATGCAAAGGCAAAATATGTCGATACACATTCTGGTGTTTGCGTTCTATATGAGCGTGTGTGTTTACTACATATGCGAATGTTTGTATGCTTGCTTTCATGTTTACGGCATGCATATGCGTGGATGGATATGAATGCAAAAATGTTATTTATTTATTTGTTGGAATTGGAATGAAAACGAATTTCAATCATAGCAATCGAAGACGAGGCATTATTACTAATTATGGGAATATTTTTAAAATTTATATTGTAAATTAGTAAAAAAAAAGAAAAAATTGGTGTATAAAATTAATAAATAATAATATGTATTTATTTATTTTATTGTTTTATCCCCAAAAAAGCCACCATTGAATTGCACAGCAAAACTTCATGGCTGCACCAGAAGGTGCATAGCACCAATAAAAAATATTTTTTTAACTTTAATAACACCAATGTGATTAACTTGTATGCACATCCATACATACAGATCAATGTACATATGTATGTATGTATGCACATATTTGTCTTCTGATCATTTGTCAGGTAGCGAATTGTGCGATAAAAAGAATGAAATAAAATGAAAATAAAGCGCCTTTTGGTCTGGATTGGAGTTTTTGTTGTATGATGTGCGGTGTGGCTTCTTAAAATATAAAGTGAAGCAGAATTAGAATTCAATTTGTCATGAAATTTTGGATATGTGAATATTTTCAGTATGGACAAATATCAGCACAGTTGACTCTTTCGATCTTATGTATGTATATTTCATATTTTCGCTTTAGCAGCATGTGATCAAACATATTTTGAGTCTATCCGAAGAAAGAATAATTATGCACAAAAAAACTATTTTGCTAAAATTAGTGTTAGTATTTTAATATTCGTCTGTTGCCTATTCCATCAGAAAATGTATCTAAATAATTTTTAGATTAAGGGTACAATCAACAAAATCAAGGTTTTAAACGTTTTTTTTTCTTTGTCAGATCAGCTTGAAATACTGTAATCACATTTTCTAACAAATTAAACCACTTGTACGTACATGAATATGTGCATACATATCTATGAACACCGATTCTCCGCATTTACATAGTATATGATGTTCAGGTTTGAAGTAAATTTTATGAACTTCAATATCTACTATTAATTGCATATGTTCTTGTTATACATTGATTTACAAAGTTTTGTAAATAAAACCGTATACAATACAATAACCTATATATAAAAATTTATTTCCTATGGAAAAATGTAGTTCAACAATGATTGTGTCCCAACGCATAATAAACCAGTTCAAAATCTAAAATTATTATAATCAAAAATCTATAAAAAAAATTATTTCAAGTATTTAAAAATCCAGAAATTTTAAATTTATATTACGATAAATAATGTTTAGTAAAACATATTTTAATATATGGTGCGTCTTTTTGCCCATTACATTTGACATTTATCTCAAAAAATGTCTACATGAGGAATGCAGGGGTTACCCAAGTCGACTTGCTGGCATGTTTTTGCACAAACGCCATTCGAAATACTACAACCGACCACTCAATACATCACTCGCCTTGACGTGGAGACTTGAGTTATGGAAACTAATAAAAATGTGCAAAAACTTCTTACTGCTTTGTGCGTGTGAAGTTGTCTTTGGATGTGTATCCACTTATGTATATAGGAAATAATTTGAATGAAATTATCACTTTTGACCTACATTCGTGAATAATATTTGGGACTTCTTTTTAGTTCTATTTTTTAATTATTTTCTGTCTAAGTTCTATGCAACAGCATGTTTTTTTTATATTTTATAATAATCTACATTTAATTATATTAATTTAAGTTAATTTTTATTTTGTAAATAATGTATTATAAAATAAATATAAAAAATTTAATTCATCTGCAAAATTCTTCCTTTTCCTACCATAACAATAAAATCCAATCAAACAATTTATTTAATATAAGTACATAGCATATACGGGAAAACAAAAACTTCCTAAAATTGCACATATTCATTGACGAACAAAATGTTTGATTGGATTAGATTTTGTGATATTTATGAGCTTCGTCAGCCGAATTACGCAAAAGCATCAAAAAACTAACATAAACAAATGTATTGAAATCGTACAAAACTAACACAGTTTCATGCGCACATGATTTAATGTAGTATGTATGTGAGTTAAGAAACACCGTTATGACTATTTTTAGAAGATATAAATTTCTTTGCTGTAATGATCTGCTAGAGCAGCAGCAGTTCAATGTGGTTTAATAAAATTATTTAATACTGGATAATTTATGCTAAAATAGAAACTATTCTTATTATTTTTTATAAAAATAATTATTAGTTTGCTTTCAAAAAAAGGATGAAAAATTAAAAAAATATAAAAATAAACATATTTCTCAGCGGACTTGAACCCGGCATCATAAAATTGATAGACCAACGCTTTACCACTTGCACTATCGATCTTTATAAAAGATCCATAAAGATGTATATTTATTTTATATTGTCAAGTGTTCTAATATGCACGCATTATGCTTCGTCATGACATGGCAAATCTTTCTTATACGCAAAACCACAAATGCTTTGTTTTAAGCCCCACTTTCCGAATAAGAAACCTTTGCCATACAGAAAATTCATTCCTGTGTATTTTACCCCAGCCACACAGAACAGAAAATAAAAATTTGATTTCAAATTAGTCCCTTTCGCTGTGAGCACACACAAAAACACACACACTAAATTATTCATACGAATGCAATACAACAATAGCCACGTGTGTGACTGCCGATGGATACATATTGACGACTGCTTCGTGAAATTGCCGATCTGAATTCCAATGTGGTTGCCAGCACTTTCAATATGTTGATTCTCACTCAAGAGAGCAATGTAACGTCTTATAGTATATTGTCTTTGCTTCTACATACATTACTCTGTTTGGTTGAGTTTTAACTCAAATTATGCAGTCTGAGAACTGAGTGTTAATTATAGCTTTTTTATGTACTTCACTGTATAAATTCTATTTGGGATTTTTTTTAAAATGCCTAGAGTCTGTTCAATTTTTTCGAGCGAGGGAGGCTCATAATTTATTTCCTAGTGGCAATCTCGCTTAAGTCAAATATTGACTTTGCTGTTTTTACAGTTTGTTTCCTATTGTAGTCCCTTTACATAAGTAACAATGTTATTCCTAAATGTACTCCTACTATGATTATAATTATTAATAGCTTCACGTCATGATCTTCGAGGGTATCTGAGTATTGGATTTGAGTGTTTAGAATGGTTAAATTGTGGATCTCCACTATGATTTTCTATTTTCGATTTACTACTACCCATTTTTATATCAAATTTTCTTTTTCTTTTATTTAAATTTAAAGTTTTATATTTTACGGTTTAGAAAATTATTCTACATAGTTAAAGAAAATTTAAATTGTTTACTGATGATATAATTATGCCTTAGAATATTCTTATCAGATAGGATAACATTTTTCTATCATCATTCGCGTTTCCATGAATCGGTTGGTGTCATTGTAACAGTCAGCTACCGCTGGGGTTTCCTTAAACCATTTGTCTTCCAGAGCGAAACCATGAATTTTTGTTTCTGCTCCTCAGTCTGTTGGTTTAACCTTTGTACATTTACGCTGTCCATCGAAACGTAGCCTGTTTATGTTAGTTTTTATACTATTTTTGTCCGCTATAGTTTGAGCTAGATTGCAATCGTGGTACAAGGACCTAATCTGAATTTTCAGCTTTACTTTCTTACCCGCTTTCTTCCCACGTGAACGTGGCTGCTTCCTGGCGGAGTTTTGAATAGTGTTGCTGTCGTCCTCTGTACTCTGCAATTGTAATACACTTAGGGCCTGCCGCGGAGTTCGATGGTATGTAAATTGGTGGGATAGCACTAGTACCTGGAGTTTGCTGTGGAACGTATTCTTCTTCGCTTGCGGTAGTCTGTCTATAAAAGTAATTTAGTGCCTTTGTTGTCGGTACGGAATCTCCAAGAGGATAGAATGTTTCACGCTTCGGTGTGCTTTCTGGTCTATTATGTCTAAATGGTTGTCCTTTCTGGTCTATTATGTCTAAATGGTTGCCTGCTCTGTGGCATATGTTTTTAAATAGCGAAGGGAAGACTGCGTCATTCATTGCTCGCTCCCACTTTCACAGTTGCTTCTTGCAGGAAAGTTGTTGTAAAAAATGTTCAGGACTGTTGTTGGAGAAACGTAAAAAATTAGGATTAGTGTGTTCAGAAAATCAGGATCGGTGTGGCAGGATCGCCATGTAATACACGTATTCTATCTGATGGTTTTCCCTACGTAGATGATGGGCTCATATGAATATTTGTATTGCGCGAGAGCTTGCGCACTTAGCACTCGGCGCCTAAAGAGGCAGCCAGATCTTTTCTATATTTAAGCGACTATGGAAGTCAGCTCTTTCCGAGTTCATAACAATTTGAGTTGTGTTTTAGAACTGAACTTTATTTACAAAATTGTTTTCTTTTATACTTAAAATTTAGTATCAAATTACATTTTATTTCGATAAATATTACTATAATTATTTTCCAATATCCCATGTGTCAACAAATTTCACATGTGTAAGCAATAAAATGTGAAAGTGCACTTTATGCCTACTACAGGCTTTTGAGGTTCGAATTGCATGTTCACTGCATTGCTTGGGATAGAGGAAAGGTTTGAAAGAGTTTTTTTTTTTCTTGAGATGAAAAATCTTCAAAAGACACTGACACCCACAACAATAGTGTGGAACTTTAACCCACTAAAAAACATCTCGAATTACTTCAGCTTTAGAATTGCCCTGCGGCCTGACCGTTAGGTAATACATCGCAGGGCTAGCTTAGCCTATTGGCTAGAAAATCTCAAGGGGTTTATACTACATTCATGGATCTAGTCTCGCTGCTTCGCATCCGTTCCATTCTTTTTAGTTTTTGTAGAACCCTAGCGGTTAACTCTTTCACAATTCGCCAATTCTGCCTTGATTGCAGCATGTGCGGCACTATGTTTTCCGGTGTTACTCTGTCTCATATTTGGTTCTCTAAAAACTTACGTTCTGTATCGAATTTCGAACAGTAGAAGAATATATGATTTGCATTTTCATTACCACTCCTACAAAAATAAATGATTTCTCCGTCATCATGTCCATACTTGTACAGATACTCTCTAAAACAGCCACTCAAGAACTGCGTCATATAGAAATCAACATCTCCGTGTTTTCTTTCAACCCAAGTCTGTACATTTTTGATGAGTCTGTGGGTGCATCGTCTCTAGGAAGTGTTGTTGTACAGGAACCGTTAAATTTGAAAAAGCCGTTAAATTTTAAATAATTGACATTGATTTTGTTCTAGAAGCGACCTCTCACTCGAGTATTGTTTTCGTGGAGAAGCCGTTAAATTCAAAACAGCTAACACTCTTTGTCCTCTTCACCGCACTCGAAGCGACCGATCCATCGCCGACTCTTATGTGCTTCTCCTCTTACTCGTGTATTGGTTTCGTTGAAAAGCCGTTAAATTCAAAATAACTGACACTATTTGTCTTCTTCATCGCACCCGAAACGACCGATCCATCGCCGACTCTTGTGTGTTTCTCCTCTTACTCATGTATTGTTTCCGTGGAAACGCCGTTAAATTCAAAATTGCTGTAATTCGCCGCTGGTATAAGTATTAATGTACTGTGTACATTATTAAGTACTGCGTAAGCGCTCCTGTTTTCACCATGGTTTTAATTGGTGCGATTGGTATGAGAGCTGGTTTTTTTCCGCTTATGTTCCAACGTTCTCCTCTTATTGTTGGTAGAATTACTATGCTGGTGAGTGTGTATGCGTTTTGAGTGATCTAGGGTGGGAGGTAACTTTTGGTTTTAGCATTGTTCAGGGTGAGTTATTTTTTAAGCACCAGGCCCTTTTGCTAAATGTACATCTTTGATGCATTATATGCTTTTCAGGTGTGTATGATGAAAATACTTGCACTTGTATTTTTCATCTTCACACTTCCTCCCTATTTCACGGGCGAAAGAGAATGGTTGCTTCCCCACGGTAGAGTATTATTCAATATGGGTGTCTTTCAAATCGCAGACGTTTCTTCTTAATTTGGTTTTTACTCAGAGTAGCTGTTATCTCTGTCACCAGTGCCGTGGGTCAACCATTCGCCTTGGGGCTTGCTAGTTCGACTATGTCGTGAAAGTGGAGATCTTGCTTGGGGCTTTCATTCGGTGTTGGTGGTGTCATCGAGTGGTAATGATGAGTCCTCCTTCTTTTCCATATATTCTCATCGGCGCGTCTGGGTCACATTAGGTTCCAACGGTGGTGGTGTGCAATGAGGGAAGTATTTCTCCGGTCTTTGCTCGTTGTTTAATCAAAAGCTCCATTTCTTTACGTTTGTGTGTGGCATCCTGTGGGCTGAACCATGTTGTCAGGTCGGTTGCTTCCCATGAGTCTCCTGGAATGGGCTGTGTCAGGAACTTTTCCGCATTTTGCAGTACTTAGATGCCACAGTCAGTGTTATTTTCCTGTTGGGGAGTTTTTAACCGGTATGAAGGTAAATGGGTAGCAATCAGAGGTATTGGTGGCGTCTCCCCAAATATAGCTTAGTATTCCTCATATAGGTATCCCCGCAAAACTTCCACCTCGTATCCGTGCGTGCCTCGGTTTAAAGAGTAAAAAATCAGGATGGTAGTACCCTTCGTTCCAGTGACTATGGCTCTGGGGAAACACACGATGACTAAGTACCAGTGATTTCTCCCATTTATAGGGATCAAAATGAAATCCTTGTCGAAGATGTTTTTCCCCTTAAACCATCGTTTTACGCCTGCGTGTCTATCGGCTGTAGTTCCCGGTTGCCTGGTGAGTCCTGTGTAGAAGTGTGTACTGAATATGTGTACCCTCTCCTGTTTCCGGCTGGGCACCAGATTTTTCTGCAATAAATTCATGTAGAAATCTATCAGGACGTCGTTCAAGAGACAGTCTAACTGTAGGCGAGCGGTGTCCAACTTCCTGATGGCGATTCCTCCCACTCCTGGTGGGTACACGGTAAGTATCAGGTCGTCGGTTTGAACTTTGTGTTCCTTTACGCTGATACGCGCGTTATGGGTCATTTGTATTGCTGCCATCGTATTCTGTTTCCCTTGTTTGTTTATTTCACTTTTTGTTGATTAAGTAGAAAATTAATTTTTTTTGTTCTTCACTTGCGTACCGTTTGAAATCAAAGATATCTGATGGTCATCAGAGTACAGGTGATCTTGCTAAGTTATAATAATATGCCAATAGTGGGCGTGGCTGTAAAAATAACACTCCCATTTTTTGTGTGGTGTTTAATGTTAGTAACCGCAACCTTCCTGTGAAATTTCCTTGAACAATCTTTAATACGAACCTAGTAATGATTTTGGGCTAATTGTGGGCGTGGCAGTAGTAATAATCTGCCTATATTTGGAATGCGTGCTAGTACAGACCCAGTGTATACATATACCAATTTGGTTTCATATATCATCACTAGAAGCATAGATAGGGTAACTGTCTTTAAGTGGGGTCCCCAAAGTTCATTATATGGGAGGGAGGCGTATCCTTCATCTGATCGACCCCGAATCTTGTATATGGCTTGGTTGGGTCTACATACATACTAATATAAAATTTCGTCCACAAATATTGTATAGGTCAAAAGCTATAATAATATGCCAATAGTGGGCGTGGCTGTAGAAATAACACGCCCATTTTTTGTGAGGTGTTTAATGTTAGTACCCGCAACCTTCCTGTGAATTTTCGTTGAAAAATCTTAAATAGGAGCCTAGTAATGATTTTTGGCAAATTGTGGGCGTGGCAGTTGTATTATAATCTCCATATTCTGCACACACACTATTATGGACCCCATGTATGTTTATGCAAATTTTTATTCCGCTGGCATCAATACGAGCATAGGTAGGCTAATTTTAATTTTAGACCCGAAACTTCCTTATATCAAAAGTGAGCGTGTCTTTTGCCTGATCAGCCCCATTTGTTGCAGATAGCTTTATAATGTCCACATGTTTCTTCATGTAAAATTTCGTCCATAAATCTCTACCAGATCTTAAGTTATGAATATTTGTTAATAGTGGGCGTGGCTGTAAATATATACCGCCCACTTTTTGCACAGTCTTTAGTAGGACCCACATCTCCATAAATGCCAAATTGCGATACGATTCCATCAATCGGACCGAAGTAATAGTCATTTTAAAAAAGGTGAAAAAAAGTTCCTTATATGGGAGGTAGGCGTGGTCTTTGTCCAAATCGGCCCATATAGCAATCTGGTTCTGTATCTTTGTCCGCACTATGCTTTTGCAAAGTTTCATTAAGATAGCTCTAACGGTGTAGAAAAAAAGTGGCCACAGACGGACAGACGGACAGACGGACAGACGGACGGACAAAATTAAAATTGCTTAGAAAGTGATTCTGATCATATCTGTATATATATGTCCATACCTACCACGCCTCCTTCTCGAAATTCCAACCCCTCTCAAAAGCACAAATTTAGTATACCCTATTTACGTTTTTTAAAGGTAAAGGGAATAAATATAGACAGATTACTATTATTGACACGCCCGCAATTAACCAATATTCATTTCTGGGGCCTTCTGCAAGATTCATCATCGAAACTTCACACGAAGGAACAGATACAATCGGTACATTTTAAGAGCCACGCCAGTATTCTTGTTGCTCTGTTTCAAAAAACCAGTAATATTTTTTTTAAATGTAACAGGATTTAAAACCTATCCACGGGTCACTTCTGTATATTTTTTTTTAACAATTCATTTATTTATTAAATTCACTCATTTCGAGCCAAACAATAAGTAATTAAATCTTAAAGCACGTAGCTTTAATTATAAGTAAATTTTTTACTGATGGATTTGAGTGCTCTCGTAGTTTTTCTTTGTCTTTGAGCACAATCTCTGTCAGCTCACTTTCAACAAGAGGAATGTTGAGGTCCTTATGGATGTCAGCATTTCTAACGAACCCGGGAGCAACGATTGCACTCGTTGTATCAGCTCGGTGTTCACTGAACTACCATTTCCCCAAAGCTCAACTCCAAAATTGTTTGATCACTTCTTTGTATAATAGAAGTTTATGTTCTAATCGAAGCCTTGAGTAAGAGTTGAGAAGCCAATTTATTTTATGGGCCTTTAACTTTATATGCGTTCTTTTTGCCTCAATATGGTTCCGCCAAGTTATTCGTCTGTGAATGAATACTCTGTTGTCATTTACCCTAATGCGCCAATTTTCCAGCCACACTTCTATTTTCTTCAAATGCTCCTCAAGGCGTTTCGAAGCCACTATTGAATTGATATTTGTACTAAGAATAGCAGTGTCATCATCGAGTGTTGAAGTGACTAGATAATCACCAGTAAGGAGGTCTGCAGTGAATAATACATATAGTACAGGGACTAGAACACTACCTTGTGTAACCCCAGCATTCATATCAAAGTCTTTTCTGGTGTACTCTCCATATTTTACTCTGAAGTTTCGGTTATCTAAATACGGTTCCAGTAGCATGTGCACATTAACTGGTAACAGTTTTTGAATTTCATATATTAATCCTGCATGCCAAACTCTGTCAAAAGCGTGCGCAATATCTAAAAATATAGCCGAGCAGTATTTTTTGTCTTCAGAAGTATTTCGAATTGCACTAGAAATGCGGTTAATTTGCTCTATGGTTCTGTGATTTTTTCGAAATCCAAATTGATGGTGGGGAATAATGTTGGATTGGTACATGTATGGCTGCAGCTTTAGAAAAAGCAGTTTCTGAAATAATTTGGAAATTAGTGTGAGCAAGCTTATGGGCCGATAAGATGACGGTTCATTTGCGTCTTTTCGGGGTTTTGGTATCATTGTAATTTGTGATATCTTCCAGGGTTGCGGAAAATACCCAATCCTTAGTATTGCAATTATTTAACTGCGTCTCTATTTTAATGGCTATTTCAGTCAATTCCACAATCATTTTTGCGGTAATTAATCAAAATCCTGGTGCGTTTTAGGTTTTAGCTGGGTTTTAATAGCAAGTTGCACTTCCTTCATTTTAACCCTCATCGGGATTAGTGGTATTTCAGGGGCCAGAAATAGAATTTGAAAACTTTTGGTTTGTTGGTTAGGTTGAAATGCGGATTTTAAACGCTGAGGCTATCGTCTCGTTATTTCTTGCCCAAGTTCCATTATTTCGCATGAGTGGTGGATCACAATCTTTAGGAGTCTTTTTCTTTTTATAGGCTTTTCATAAAGAGTAGTTAGTATTTTGTGTTGGAGTTAGCGTCTCAGTATACTTTTTCAATCTATTCTCTAGCTCGCAGCTCAGTGCTTCTCGGAGGCGTTTTGTTGCTAATGCTAATTTCTGCTTGGCGTTGGGTGATATATTTTGTTGTCACTCTCTTCTTAATCGCCTTTCCTCCTTAAAGAGATTATCGATAACTAATGGACGTAGTCTTGAAACGTCATTGCATTCTTAATTTCTTGTTCTACATATAACTTCTTCTTCTTCGAACTCAGATTATTCTCTGGTTTCACCTCCTGCCTCTTTTTCTTCTTATTCTCGATAGCAATAACTTCCTCCACTGCTTGAGTATTCACTGGAACATCTAATTGGCTTAACATGTTTTGGTACGGTAAAATCTCCTCCTCGTTTTCTGAATGATCCGGTGAATCCGCATCTAAAATTAGTGGATCCCTCATAGTTACCTGTTTTTTCATTTTTTATTCCGCTTGTATAATTATTGGTACAACTGTTACTAGACTTATCTGTATTTTCTGGAGAATCCGTGCGTAAGCAATCGCTTCTTTTTTCACTTAAAATTTAAAAATTTTTAAAAAATTCGCGATTCTTTATACTAATATTTCTGATTATTTTATAGGACATAAAGACAAAATAACAGAGAAGATTTGGACGATTAACAACTTGTTATTGTATGATGTAAGATATGCGCAGTAAACCACTTGTTGAAATATGAGCAGTAAAAATAATACAACATTTCGACGACGACTGCCACGACGACGGATTGGTTGGCTGGGGGCAGCGCTGCTTTTTATGATCGCCATCGATCGGCTGTAATGTAATTTGTAATTTTTTTTAGTGTTTTCGGGATGTGACCCACTGTCATTTCCATTTTCATCATTATCACCAACAAGAGAGAGAGCTTCAAACTTGTTTGACGTGACAGTTTGACGCTTCGCATCAGGCTTTTTCGACATACCAGGTACGATGCTATAGTTTTTGGTTTGTGCTTTGCGTTTTAGTTTTCTTTTCCATCTTGTCGGTGTTTGGCGCGTAGGCAGTTTATTCTATTAGCCCTTATTGCATTTCAAAGAGGTGTTAATATGGACATTACTGAAGGGAACGAACACTATACAGGTGATGTAGTTGTTGTTGGGTTTGTTCCTGCGAGGGTAGTTACTGTTATGTTTTTTGTTGTGCTTCCGAGAGCAACCACAGCAGTGGCAGAATATTTATCGTTAGCATTTGTGGAAATTATACATTGCGGCGTTAGGGCTGGTCCCAGCACGAGTGCTAGTGGCGGCGGACGGTGAGGCTTAGGAAAATCGGTCTCTTGTTTGGACAGGGGGTTGATAGGGGAGAAACCTGGGGGAGGTGGTGAACACCCAAACAATGATTGTGGTTAGGGGGCGGGGGACTTCTCCGAGGATCAATCGGGAGAAGGCAGTAGAGGGGCCCAACAGCTCCAAGAAGGTTGCTGCGGTAGGCCAGGGGGAACCGAAAAAACATGTCCATCCTCCTAACCAGGCATATTATGATAGGAAGGTGGCCATGAGGGTCATGGCCAAATATGAGACTCTAACCACGGATCAGCTCACTGAGAAGCAGGCCAATAGATAGAGTGGGCAAGGGGTATGCTATCCAGCTTCGGTAAACCGGCGAGTGTAGCCCAAAGAGGTACCGTTCGGCAGAAAAGACAGGTGAGGTCGTTAAAAGGCAAAAAGTCGGCAGGAAGAAAAACCCGTCCTACAGCGAAGTTGTCAAAGGTGGGGCGAGATGCTAGTCATCATAGACAGGAAGGAGGACGTTTGTTATATTTAAATTTATATATTTCTGAAAAAAAATAAATTATAAATAAATATATATATATACTAGTATATATATATATATATATATATATATATATATATATATATATATATATATATATATATATATATATATATATATATATATATATATACTCGATATATATATATATATATATATATATATATATATATATATATATATATATATATATATATATATATATATATATATATATATATATACACAATATACACAAATATAAAGAAACAGTAAAGGCCTTCTCAGATACATTAAGGAAATCCGTTGCTACGGCAAATGCAACTGACAGCTCTCACCGTTAAAAGTATATGTCAAAACCAGTGTCAAATTGAATCCGTTGGCGCTTGAAAATATTCTCAGGTGTTCTCTCTATAAAAAATTTTTTTTTTATTAAACATTATGGATTCGGAAGTTGCAACTTGCCATTCATCTCCTTTACGTAGCGATCTCGAAGGAATCGCCTACGAGTTACACATTTCTTTTCTATAAAGATATTAAAAAACACAAATATTTATTTATATTATATTCCTTTATTTACTATTTACAAGTACAGCCCGCATCAACTGCCACAACCGCCCAAGCTTTTTCTTTTACAAGTTTCTTTCTTCGTACTCCGCCGTCATTGTGTCGCATGTACATAAGTATACTAAGCTGTCAACTGAATTTGCTGCAGCAACGGATTGAAGGACTGTATCTGAGAAGGCCTTGAGTCTTCAATAGAAAAAAAATACTCGTGCAGTCTTGCATTTTTTTCCCTCCATATATTTATTTATTGTATCTTCCAAGCTTAGACTAACAATAAGTAAGCATATCTTACAAACTAAATAATTAATAACAATACACCTTGCCAATGCTTAGTGCTTTGGCAAGGTGTTATATGTTAGTTACTGTAATAAATGTTATATTAGTGTTTGTACATGATTAATGTGTAGATGTTAGTTGTGGTGGTGATTTCGTACGTTTTAGGCGACTTGGAACCCTATTACATGCTAGTATTCTAGCTAGATGATTTGGATGCTCTTTCATTTTTTGTGCATATTTTAAGTTGGCGTCGAAGATTTCCTTTTTGACGAGCGGAATGTTCAGATCGTTGTGAATGTTGGTATTCTTTCTGAACCAAGGTGCGCCAGTAATGGTTCTTGGAATTTTGGATTGTGGTCTTTGTATCAATTCTATATTAGAGTTGTTTGCGCCGTCCCACAACTGGCTACCGTAAGTCCAAATTGGTTTTATAATGGCTTTGTGCAGGAGTGCTTTGTATTCTCGGCTCAACCTGGAATTTTTGAGCATGAGCCAGTGTAGGCTATTTGCTTTCAAAGTCATTTGTTTTTTTTTGGCTTCGATGTGGCGCTTCCAAGTCAAACGTGAGTCAAGATGAATTCCTATGTACTTCACCTCCTTTGCTTCTGGAATAGGAAGGTTATTCAGTTTTATGGCTGGCCATGTACCTTTTTTTATAGTAAAGGTAATATGCGTACTTTTTGATTCGTTAACGTTAATTCGCCAGTCAGGCAACCAATTTGTTACTCGGACCAGATGATCATCTAAGTCACGGGATGCGATTTTGGAATTTGAATGAGTGCTAAGGATAGCCGTATCATCGGCGAAAGTTGCTGTTGTTAAGTGTATATTGTTAGGCAGATCTGAGGTATATAGTAGATACAACACCGCAATAAGCACGCTTATTTGTGGTATGCCAGCTTTAATATCATAGCATTTAGAGTAAGCATTATTGTACCTTACCTTGAACTTTCTGCCTCTCAGATTCGATTATAATATTTTGTGTACTTTTGTGGGCAACAGTTTTTTGATTTTGTAAATTAGCCCCTCGTGCCAGACCTTGTCAAATGCCTGCGCCACATCTAAACAGACGGCTGAACAATATTGCTTTTTGTCGAATGCGTTTTTTATCTCGTTCACTATTCGATGTATCTGCTCTATTGTACTATGGTATTCGCGGAAGCCAAATTGGTGAGTGGGAATAGTGCATCTTTCTTTAATATGCGGCATTAGTTTTGCAAGAAAAAGCCTTTCTAAGAGTTTTGATAAGATAGGCAGGAGGCTAATCGGTCTATATGATGACGATTGGGAGAGCTCTTCTCCCGGTTTCGGGATCATTGAGATGACTGAAACTTTCCAGGCATTAGGAAAGTATCCTAAGCGCAATCAGCCATTAAATAGTGAAGTAAGTAAGATAATGGCCGTTTGCGGCAACTCTTTGATCATTTTTCCAGTAATGAGGTCGTGTCCTGGGGCTTTGTTAAGAGCAAGGTTACTAATTGCATTACTTACTTCTTTTGTTTTTAATTTTAAAGGTGAGCATGTTGTATCTGGTGAGTGAATTAATATTAGGTTATTAGTATTGCGAGGTGGGTTGTGGGTAAAAACATATCTTAAATGTTCTGCGAAAACAGCAGACTTTTCATCATCGCTTCTAGCCCAGTTTCCGTTTTTTGTACGAATCGGTGGAATTCCGCGTGTAGTTGCTTTCATTTCTCTGACGGCTCTATACAGAGAGTAGTTGGTGACGTCAGTCAGAGAAAGGTTTTGGAAATATTAGTCCAGACAACTATCTGATTCTAGACGCAAGGGTTTTTTATAATAACTTCCGTTTTAGGAAAGGGGACCTGGATTTTTGCCATTCACGACGTGTCCTCCTTTTTTCAGTAAGGAAAATATCGATTTGGATTGAGGTTTGTGGGCGCCGTATTCTGTTGCAGTTTGTCAGAATAAGTGCAATGAACAAAAACGCGACCGTTCAGTTTAGCATGTTTATTAGAAAGAAAGATGATTACATGCCACAGTAAGAACAAGAAGTTAGAGCTTGACAGCAGTTGGGTTGCCTATGCTTATATTAACTTTGGTACTATATACCGACATACTCTGCCTCTACCCAAATGCGATTACACAAAAATTTAATCAGAATCAAGAATTTATATACATAGTGGCAAAATTTTCACAACAATATAGTTCAATCGAAAATTAAGTAAATTCATTTTTTAACAGTGTACAAAAAATGTGATGTTTATCTTTAGTTAGACATCAGCTACATTTTCTGAAGATGGAATGTACTGGATACCTTCTTTCGCTCCCTGGCACATCGCGATATATTCCGCTTCCATGGAACTTAGCGAAACAACATGCTGTTTTTTCGACTCACATGCGATGGGGGTGCCACCAAAAAATAGAACAAATCCACTGTAGGATTTGCGATCAGTCGACTCAGAACCCCAATCTGCGTCTGTAAATCATACCAAATTTTTGTTATTACATGTGTATGTTAACGTACCTTTAGTGTTTGCTTTTAAATATCGCAAGACATGTATCGCCGCTGCGAAGTGCTCCTTGTGCGGATGTGCGTGAAACAAACCAATTTTGACACGATATGTGCGATGTCAGGTCGTGTTATTACCGCTAAATAGGTTACACCTCCAATGAGCGATTGATACCTCTTTATATCGAACCCTTCGCAGTCCTTTTCGCCGCACTTTTGCAAAACAGTCCCCGCTACGAATGGTGTAGTGGCTGGTTTGCACTCGTGCAAATTCCACCGCTCCAGAAGCTCACGTGTATACCGATTTTGGTTAATTGATATATCGCCGCGTAGTCCGTCTCGCTCGACTTCCATCCCCAAATAGAATTTTATAGGACTTCGATCAACAGCTTCCACCTGCGCACTGAGTTGCTTAACGATGTCGCGCATTGTTGATTCGAGAGAGCACGCCAAAAAAATATCATCAACATAAAGTGTTATGATGTTAATTTCTCCATCTCTCATCATGATGTACAAACATGAGTCCGCCTGGCATCGAGCGAAACCAATTTGAGAAAGAATAACGTTTATTTTGGTGTTCCAATTGCTTGCTTAAGCCCGTACAATGATTTCTTTAATTTGCAGATTTTATTGGGAAACTTTTCATTTGTGAACATCTCCGGCTGGCGCATAAAAACGTCTTCTGACAGCTCTCCGTTGAGATATGCCGCTACGATGTCAATATGGTTAACAAGAAGTTTATGTTTCGCAACAAGTGCAAGCATAAGCCGAATAGTTGAGTGCCTCATTACTGGTGAGTATGTGTCAAAAAAATCTTCAAACTTCCTCTGACTGCATCCTTGTGCAACTAAACGGGCTTTGCGCTTTTCTATCGTTCCATCAGCGTTGAATTTGGTTGTAAAAACCCATCTGCATCCGATAACATTTTTTCCTGCTGGACAGTCAATTAACTCCCAGGTGTCGTTTTTCATTAAACTATCAAATTCCACCTGCATCGCGTTCCGCCACTGTGTCCCATTTGCTGACTCTAGCGCTTCAGCTACGGTGATTGAATTTGTAATAATACCGTTCAATGATTCAGTGACATACAGTTTGTTCGGCCTGCCAGGTCTGCCAGTGCTATTTATTCGCGGTGTGCCTCTCTTTCGCTTTCCCGCAGCGACTTCCACCGCTTCCTCAGACGACCATTCCTGCTCTTGAGCCTCTTTTCCATCCGAGCTTTCGTGTACCTCTCTTGCATTTACGCCTACGCGCGTTGCAGTGCGCGCTATATCTGCGCTAATGCTCTCACCGTCGCTGCTAATATCTTCGCCGTCTTCATTACCTTTTCCTTCAATACCTGCGCTTTTCACGTTATCGCGCTCGCTACTGCTACTTCTATTGCTGGTCTCATAGTTTGGCTCTGCGTAAACGAAGAATCTATCCTTGGCGTTTTCCACTGCTTGATCTGCGACAGATGTATCACTTAATATAATTGAGTTTTCGAAGAAATTGACGTCCCGTGCAATAGTTATAGTGTTCGAAGCTGTGTTATAAAGCCTATAACCCTTCGTATTGCTCGCGTAGCCAACAAAAACCAGTTGTGTACCTTTTGGCTCAAATTTCGATCGATTCCGATTCTTTTCGAGTGCAACAGCATTACAGCCAAACGTTCGGAAATGTGCTACAGATAGTTTCCTCTCGAACCAACGTTCATATGGAGTTTCGTCATTCAATATCTTTGTAGGAGAACGATTACGTATGTACGTAGCAATACTTACAGCCTCCGACCATAAGCTTTGAGGAAGATTCGCTGTTTCCAGCATACACCGAGCCATTTCGACGAGCGTTCTATTAGCTCTCTCCGCTATACCATTCTGCTGTGGTGTGTAGCTAACTGTCTTCTGATGCACGATTCTATATTGCTTGAAGAAATTATTGATATTTGAGTTTACATACTCCAACCCGTTGTCGCTCCTTAAGCGTTTCAGCTTGCGTCCAGTCTGCTTCTCCATACGCGTTATGAAGTCCACGAATGTTTCATAGGCCTGCGATGTGTGCTGCAAAAATTTAGTTTCTGCATACCTCGAGTAATCATCAATGAAGGTGATGAAGTATCTCGAACCACCTTGTGAGCAAACGCGCATTGGACCACAAATGTCGGTGTGGACCACTTCTAGAGCACTAGTTGTATTTACATTAAAACAGCACCTAAACGGCTTGATGATAACTTTGCAAACTGCACAAGTGACACATTTAAAATATTTTGGATTGTCTATATTTAAGCCACGAACCATATTTTTATTACACAGTTTGTACAAGTCATTAACATTTATATGCCCATACCTGCGAAGCCACAGTTCGATTTCTTGCTTCTTAGTAAACGTGGTATACAAATATTCATTTTTACCACTTTTTAGAAATTTAGTACAGAAAATGCCGTCGTTCATTTTTGCTGAGAACACTAATTTATTATGCTGCGTTTTAATCACCGCTTCGTGTTTGCGAAATTGCACCTTATTACCAATGCGGATTATTTTACTCACTGACAAGAAATTATAATGTAAATTCGGCACATAAAACACGTCGCACAATGTAATGTCAGAGGTAACTGATTTTAGAGTCGCATTACCTATACCCATTGCATTCACACTTTCGCCCGAAGCTAATATTACTTTCTGCGCGCGATTCTCAATCGAAGAAAAAAACTTGTTTTCTCGGCACATATGCGACGATGCGCCACTATCGAGTATCCATACGTAGCTGCTTACATCAAGCTCGTTAGTAAGGCTTAATAAAACAGACGATGTTCTATTTCCATTTGTTCTGCATTCCGATCGTATATGTCACCGCTTACCGCACGAATAGCACTTTATATTTCGCCTCGCTGACAAATCTCTACAGTCACTGCGACTTGATTTAAAGCTCTTTTTCCAAGTGACGTCGACCTACTTGACCTTCAGCTGATTCGCTGCAGAACGCTTTCTCCGCTGACGTCTTTCCGCTCATCTCGTCGCTGCAGCACTTCTAATATTTCGACCTTCAACTGCTCGACATTTGGTGGCACGTCGCGACTCTCCATTGCCACAACAAAATATCTTCCGGCAAGCTGCATATTAGCAAGATGCTGAGTAGATCCTTTGGAACGTCGATTCCAATGTCTTTTAGATCATCCGCAAAGGTACAAAACTCATTGATTTGTTCAGCCCATTTTTCAACGATTTTGAATCGAAATCCTGCTAGTTTTCTGAACAAACTTACCTTGCGGTGCGTTTGTTTTATATAAATTTCTCAAAGTATCCCATGCGCCCATTGCGGAAGCACACCTTCTTATGTGGATTAGCTCCGATGACTTGACACACAATGTGATCGTTGCTAGCGCATTTTTGTCCGCCCAAGTTGTTCAGTCGCCGTTGCTGTTGCTGGACATGCGTTTTCCACGACATCCCATTGATCCAGTGTTATTAACAGACTTCGCATCTGGACCGACCAAGATGTATAATTTTCACTGTTCAATTTTTCGATTTGCGAAAACGAATTACTCATTTTTAATTTTAATTCGACTAACGAAAACTTTACAAAAAACTTCCGAAACACGTGTTTAGCTAGTGGCTTTTGGATCTGGGCCTATAACCTTTGGCAGAATAAGCGCAATGAACAAAAACACGACCGTTCAGTTTAGCAGGTTTATTAGAAAGAAAGATGATTACATGACACAGTAAGAACAAGAAGTTAGAGCTTGACAGCAGTTGGGTTGCCTATGCTTTTATTAACTTTGGTACTATATACCTACACAGTTGTTGACACGCTTGTGCGCAGAGTGGAGCACAGCTAATCTTAGGGTCGAGGTAAATTGTTCCAGAAATGTTTCAATGTCCTCATTAGTTTTGAGACGTGGATTTAGGCTGAGATGACTACTTATGTATTTTCTGTATTTCAGCCAGTTAGTTTTAGTGGGTGTGAGTTCGTAGGTAGGGCGTAACTTTTTGTTCAGATGTATTATAATAGGAGAGTGATCTGAAGAGAGGTCGTTAAGGTGTTCTACTTTGAGTTGCTCTCGTTTTAGGTTTCTAGCAACTCCAAAATCAATAAGGTCAGGTATCTTACGTGGGTCTGTCGGCCGGTACGACCATTGTCCTGAGGAGATAATATCAATCTTGGTGCCAGAAAGCATGAAGTTATATAATTGTTTTCCTTTTGGTGTTGTTAGCCGTGAGCCCAAGTAAGTGTGCTTGGCATTGTAGTCGCCAGCAGCTAGAAAACTTTTTCCAAGTGTGGAGAAGAAATCTGAGAACTGGTTACTTGTTATTTTAAATCTAGGTGGGCAGTACACAGCGAATATTGTTACGTTATCCTCCCATCCGTCAAGACAAACTGAGTTGCTTGTAGGTACTCCTTGTTGTATTCTTCCATAACGAAGTGTTTTATTCTTTGTTTGATTAGGATTCCAGTGTCACCATGGGCTTTACCAGCGAGATGCTTTGTATCATAGAATTTATATCCCGGTATGTAAAAATTGTGTTTTTCGGTTAGATGGGTTTCGGATATAAGAAGTATGTCGATTTCATTAGAGAGTAAAAATTTGTTGATTTCTAACTTGTGCTGGCTTACACTGTTTGCATTCCATTGACAGATCTTAAGGACGGTCATTTCGGAGATAGCAGTAGCTGCATGAGCTGTTTTTGGAATAATTCTCATCATTTTTTGAATCATTGTTTGTATGGAGGTCATGAACTGCGTCATTTATTGTGTGAGCGCTGCTATCAATCCTTCAAAATTGTGCAGATTTGAACCAGTCCCGGACTGCTGATCCTTCCCTACCTTAAGTTCCCCTGCATACGTCGTCCCTGTGTCGGGATATTTGGACTAGGTTGAGTGCGCTTATTCTTGAACTGAGGGCCATTGTCCTTAATTTCTTGTAAACAGGGCAACCTCTGTAGTTGGCAGTATGGTTCCCACCACAATTACTGCACTTTCTAGCAGCTCTATCAGTTTTAGTCTTCGTACATTCTGATGTGGAGTCTAAATCACAACAGGCAACAGATGCACCACGAAGAGTGCAGTAAGACCTTGTGTGCCCAAATTCTTGGCAATTAGAACATTGAACTGGGCCGTTTCGTTTGAGTGGCTCCTCCACTGTAATTCTACGATGCATAAGATAGCAGAATATATAAATACCATGCACTTCTCCTTTTTTAAGCTTTTGGGTTTCAGGCTCCAATTCTACGCGAAACAGGATTCAACAAGTGAGGAACACCGCACAATTGTTAATTTGGCAAACCGTCTTATGGTGGAAGAATCTCAATTAGGATATCAAGAAATTAATTTGAACGAAATTGGAGCTAGTGAGGCGTTCGGTGCAAGTCATAATGTTAATGTTGGGAAAAAATACAATAACTACAACGGCAAGCGCAAGGGCAAATGTTTTAAGTGTGGAGGCTTTGGGCATTGGAAACGTGATTGCAAATTCCGTTTCAGCGTCAAATTCCAGATTCTATGACAAAGCTTTTTTTGGTGACGTAGTTAAATCCTCAAAAGAAAGCGATACTTGGTATGTAGATTCATGAGCCACAAGCTATCTATTCCAATCAAAGACCCTAAGAATGATTGTAAACGCGCCCTATTATGTCACAAACAGCCAAATCCATCGTGACCTCAAAGTTCCTATAGTCGCTCAAGAAATAAAAAAGCTCTCTACTTCGCACAATCTGAGACTCCTAGTCCACCCAAATCCACTGATATCGGAACTCACTTCCAACCCCTTCACTTTCATCCGACTGAAGAGAAAATGCACAACAGATCTCCTGTGCTAATAGGCAATGGCTGCACCACTGGGTGTAGTCCATAAAAGACAGTAAATACAAAAATTAGTCTTAAGTTATTAAATATTGCTGAATGTGATTGAATGTAACAGATTGCAATAAAATATTTGGATATTAAAAAAAATATATATCTATGCAAATATCGTATACTGAATTTGACCATCCAATTGAAGTTTTACTTGGTGATGGAAAGACATTGAATGCAGTTGGTCGTGGTAACATGCAGATTTTATCCTTTACTAGAACAAATTGGATTAAAAAAATCTTAAAGGATGCTTTATATGCGCCGCAATTGTGCGCAAACTTTTTTTCGTCAACTTAGGCAATGGATAATGGGCATACAAGTTGGTCAGATAAGAGCTGTTTCAAATTGTTTGATGGAAACAAAATAGTTGCTGTGGGCAAAGGCAGGCATGTTTCAAATGAGCCTTTAATTATAGAGCCTACGTTAACGGTCAACGTGGCGATTAAATGTAGCTCGCTGCGACTTTGGCATGAGAGGTTGGGCCATCAAAATTTAAGACACGTGCGAAATTTCTTAAAGAGAAATAACGTTGATTTTATTGATGAATAATTCGATTGCGAGGGTTGTGCATTTGGCAAGCAACACAGGTTAAGTTTTGATTTACGAGCTGAGCGATCATCAAAATGTGGCAAAATTCTTCATGGTGATGTTTGCGGGCCAATGGAGCAGAAATCTTTTGGCGGTTCGAGATATTTTCTGGTATTTAAAGACGACTTTTCTCATTTTAAGGTAATAAAGGTAGCAAGTGACGTACAGTTTTTAGCTGAAAAGCCAACGACAATTACCATCATTGAAGATGAAACTGATAATGAATTTCATCATGATGTTGGAATAGAAGCTGAGCAGCTGTCAAATACTGAAGAAATTCCAGAGCGTTCAACAAAAATGGATCATATCGATGAAAACAATATTTTAGAATCGCGTTTACGCAGTGGTAAAGAAAGTGCTTTAATGGCAATGGCATTAGTATCCATTATAGATGAGCCAAAATCTTACGAAGAAGCAAAACAATCATCAGATCATAAAAAATGGTCAGAAACTATGAAAGAGGAATACGATTCGCCCTCTACTCCTGCCAATTGGAGACGAGTCGAAATGGCACTTTTACCAATTTTCGTTGAGATTATGTCCCTCAACTCTGGTCCTTCACCCAGCTGCCGTGACGCAGGTGGTATCAAGCACATATTAAGATCATATCTTGCTCGGACTAACGCTCGGCGGATCTATATAAGTTAGCGTGGTAGGTAAATGGGAGGTGGTTCAAATACAATATTAGGTTTGGGTGCGTCTGCCTCCTCAGCACTTTGAAGTAGTGCGAAGCGATTATTACTAGAGAGTAGGCTCTCGCTAGTTTTGCTGATTTTTGTGATGTTAGTTTTGACGCCAATTGATTTTGGGCTTCGCTTTCGCTTGTTTATAAGGATATACCTATCTAAACCAGTTTGTGATGTTCCACTTTTCCCTTCTGGGTTGCTTAAACAATTTTTGGTTGAGTGGGTTGCATTGATGGTTGGTGCATTTTCAGTATTGAAAGTGCGCTCAGCCACTGTTGACGAATTTGTTCTAGCACGATCGGACGAGTGAGAGAGAGACATGGATGGAACTTGTTAGCACTCTTTAGTTGTGGACGCCGTTGGGCTGGGTGCTGAACATTGAGCGCTCCAAGAGGGCGCTTGCGCAGAGAGTGCCAGAGACACTTTTGGACATTGGTTCAGGTTTGAGTGCGAACTGTGTGTACTTGCACTTGCATTGTTAAGTGCAGTGGCAATTGAACGCTATGGAGTTTGCAGTCGCATGAGGGCCGCCGCCCGGCCGCCCGCCGTTGTTTGACATGCTACCCTCTCTCGCTTGTCTCTGTTTTGCAGGCAAAGGTGTTGAGCGAACCACATTCGTCTTCAAACCGCTATCGAGAGTCATGCCGAGATCATCCGACCTTGCATTGGGGAGAGAAGGCAACATTCTGTACTCACTCAGTTGCGCGATTACCGGACGATGCTGGGAAAGCGACTGAGGCAGATCAGGTGTAGGTGCAAGTGCAGGCACACTTTGAGAGCACATGCGCTGAACAGAGGAGCGCACTGGGTGAGTGGGAGAGCGCAATAGTTCCGCCTCCTTACTTAGAAGCTAACACAAATTCAAATTTTAAGTTTAAAAACTGATATTTGATATTTCGCACAAACTGCCTTTGCCAATTTCACTCACTGACCTTTATTATGCGTCTATTTCGCTGGACTTAAAACTCGAAACATTAAATTATTTCACTTTAAATCACCATATAATTGAGGGGCAACCGAAAAACACATCCGAACTCTCTTGCTTTCTGTTTCTTTCTCCTGTGGGGTTCCTGCAATGGGTTTTGAATGGAATGTCCATTTTTTCAGCGCGTGTGCTGATAGTCCAATGATCCGTGCAGACAGATATAAGGTTGCTAATTGTGTATCTTGGTGTATTGGGAAGATGGTTAGCACGGTCAATAAGCGAAATTCTCGAAATGACACATGTGGCAATATTTTTCCACCTCTCGCGAGCCTAACTGAGAAAGTGATTATAAATATTTGCCTTAACAACAGTTAGGAGGGCGCCCACGTCCATATAGGAAAAGATTTAATCGGTTTTTGATAAGCCTCTTCGTGCTAGTTCATCAGTCCTCTCGTTGCCTTCAATGTTGCTGTGCCCCGGAACCCAGATAGTCGCTTGCCATTAAGCCTCGGAAGTTTGAAGAATAAAGCTTATATTTTTTTAAAGAGCAACAGTTCCGTTTTCTAAGAATTAAGCCGGAGTCCGGATGCCAAGACTGTTATGTTGTCAGCATACGCAACCATATTGACTCCTTTGGTGCTACTCCTCCTGGGGTGCAACTCGTCGTAACTATAGCACTAACTTTTTATCAGAACGGATGAAATCCAATTACAATTCGGTCCTTTCACCCCTACCTTGTCAAGATCAAATTTTATAGCTTCAGCCTATATGTTATTAAGTTGCTTAAAGTGATAATAACACTAATTACCTTATTTTTTACGATTATGTTATTCTTTTTTTTTAAATTATTATGCGAATTGCTTATTATAAAATAAACCGAACTATTATTATATTTTCTGATTTTTTGTACGAAACTAATAGTATAGGAGTGAATACAAACTCAATGCAAGTAAATTGCTTAAAGTTATAATAAGACTAAATACCTTATTTTTTACGATTATGTTATTCTTCTTTTTTTTTAATTATTATGCGAACTGCTTATTAAGAAGAGTTTTTTTTTATTATACAATAAACCGAACTATTATTATTTTTTCTGAAATTTTATACGAAACTACTAGTATAGGAGTGAGTACAAACTCAATGGAGGTTAACTAATAGCGGTTTCTTTCTACATAAAAAGGTAACACTCCTTCAAAATAATGCTCTCAAAATTGCCAGAGGGTTACAATTTTATATTAAGAAAAGGGCACGAAAAAATCAGTTCCGTTCCGCGGAGTGAGACAAAAATTATGGTCATCTCTGCCTACCATACGTATATAAAGTGCCATTTATTTCACACAAGCTCAATCAAAGTGTAACACTGTCAAATCAAATCAAAGTAGTACCATGTCGCCGAAAGACAGAGCGCGAGGCGTGAGCTAGTCATGCGGACCATAGCGCCAGCCATATTTACACAAAAGCAAAAATGCAAAAGAACCATTAAATTAGAAATTTTTTACAGCTGATTACTTTGACAAATTGTCTCGCACGAGAGCGTGATTAGTTTCAATTTTTTTAGAAATGCCAAGGCTCTTTCGATCGCAGTACGCATTATTGTATATGGCCACATTGGGGAGAGGCGGGGTTCCTGTGTGCGTAATTGGAGGAGTACCGAATGGATGAGATTAAATAATGATAGTGGGAAGTGGGATTGTAGGTCAATGACGGATTTTGATAAGGTGGGTGACCTACTAAGCGCAGTTGTTGATATGGCTGCTGTTGAGTGGGTCAAACAAGGAGAATGGATGAAAAGTTGGATAGGTGATAGGAGGAGAGGGAATATGAGGGAGACACACAGAGGTGGTGTAGCGAGAGAATGGAATTTACACTGAGGAAGCCAAAACGGAAACTTTTTTTTAATAAGTTTGGAAATTATTTAATTGTGCTACGGGTTTTTGATGAGTTCGAAAATTATTTAATAATGCAACGGTTTTGTTTTTTTGACTTTAAAAAAGCAAATTTCAGTACAAAAGAATACGTGCTGAAAAGTGGTCGCATAAAACAGAAAAATTCCAATTGGATAAACTATTTAACTTTTTAAATGGGTGTGTATATCTAATGAAATTCACTGAAAATCAAGTGTTAAATAATATTGCTATATAGTTGAAGAGAAAAAAGAATGGTGCTAGTAACGATTGCCGCCCGTCCCATCTGGAGATGGATAAATAAAGATAAATGCAGCTATTATTAAATTTATAAGAGTATGTTATTAGGCATATTCTTTAAGCAAGCAAGCAATACGAATCCAACCAGGGAATAAGGGAATAACAGAAGAGAAATTGGAAATAAGTATAAGCAAATAGGATATGCTTTCGGTTCATTTCATTTTCAGCTAATAACTTTAAATTGTTAAATTGATCGGGAGACGTGTGCCGCAGGCGGTGATGAAAGCATTTATGTATGAAAAGAAGAAGTTCTGAGGAAAACTATAATTTATGCAAATAAATTTGAATTGATTAGTGTTTTTTTTTACCGTATAAAAAAAGGAAGATCTTGGCATTGCCACTTTCTCAAACAATAAAATTAAAAGTGAAAATTTAGAGCTTACAAAAATAAATTTATCTAAAAATATTTTTAAAAAAAAATATGGCCATAGGGAACACACCTGAGGAATATTTACAATTACAAGAATGAGCGAGGGAATGTCGATTTGTGGATCTGTAGGGGACAATAAGTACTAGAAGAGAAGGGGTAGAGCCTCAAGTGGTGGTGCTATGGTGCTATGGGTAATACATATAGTACAGGGACTAGAACACTACCTTGTGGAACACCAGCATTCATATCAAAGTCCTTTCTGGTGTATTCTCCATATTTCACTCTGAAGTTTCGGTTATCTAAATACGATTCCAGTAGAATGTGCACATTAACTGGTAACAGTTTTTGAATTTCATATATTAATCTTGCATGCCAACCTCTGTCAAAAGCGTGTGCAATATCTAAAAATATAGCCGAGCAGTATTTTTTGTCTTCAGAAGTATTTCGAATTGCACTAGTAATGCGGTTAATTTGCTCTATGGTTCTGTGATTTTTGCGAAATCCAAATTGATGGTGGGGAATAATGTTGGATTGGTACATGTATGGCTGCAGCTTTAGAAAAAGCAGTTTCTGAAATAGTTTGGAAATTAGTGTGAGCAATCTTATGGGCCGATAAGATGACGCTTCATTTGCGTCTTTTCGGGATTTTGGTATCATTGTAATTTGTGATATCTTCCAGGGTTGCGGAAAATACCCAATCCTTAGTATTGCAATTATTTAACTGCGTCTCTATTTTAATGGTTATTTCAGGCAATTCCACAATCATTTTTGCGGTAATTAATCAAAATCCTGGTGCGTTTTAGGTTTTAGCTGGGTTTTAATTGCAAGTTGCACTTCCTTCGTTTTAACCCTCATCGGGATTAGTGGTATTTCAGGGGCCAGAAATAGAATTTGAAAACTTTTGGTTTGTTGGTTAGGTTGAAATGCGGATTTTAAACGCTGAGGCTATCTCTTCGTAATTTCTTGCCCAAGTTCCATTATTTTGCATGAGTGGTGGATCACAATCTTTAGGAGTCTTTTTATTTGTATAGGCTTTTCATAAAGAGTAGTTAGTATTTTGTGTTGGAGTTAGCGTCTCAGTATACTTTTTCAATCTATTCTCTAGCTCGCAGCTCAGTGCTTCTCGGAGGCGTTTTGTTGCTAATGCTAATTTCTGCTTGGCGTTGGGTGATATATTTTGTTGTCACTCTCTTCTTAATCGCCTTTCCTCCTTAAAGAGATTATCGATAACTAATGGACGTAGTCTTGAAACGTCATTGCATTCTTAATTTCTTGTTCTACATATAACTTCTTCTTCTTCGAACTCAGATTATTCTCTGGTTTCACCTCCTGCCTCTTTTTCTTCTTATTCTCGATAGCAATAACTTCCTCCACTGCTTGAGTATTCACTGGAACATCTAATTGGCTTAACATGTTTTGGTACGGTAAAATCTCCTCCTCGTTTTCTGAATGATCCGGTGAATCCGCATCTAAAATTAGTGGATCCCTCATAGTTACCTGTTTTTTTTCATTTTTTATTCCGCTTGTATAATTATTAGTACAACTGTTACTAGACTTATCTGTATTTTCTGGAGAATCCGTGCGTAAGCAATCGCTTCTTGTTTCACTTAACATTTAAAAATTATTAAAAAATTCGCGAGTATTTATACTAAAATTTCTGATTATTTTATAGGACATAAAGACAAAATAACAGAGAAGATTTGGACGATTAACAACTTGCTATTGTATGATGGAAGATATGCGCAGTAAACCACTTGTTGAAATATGAGCAGTAAAAATAATTCAACATTTCGACGACGACGGCAACGACGACGGATTGGTTGGCTGGGGGAGCGCTGCTTTTTACGTTCGACATCGATCGGCCGTAATGTAATTTGTAACTTTTTTGAGTGTTTTCGGGATGTGATCCACCGTCATTTCCATTTTCATCATTATCACCAACAAGAGAGAGAGCTCCAAACATGTTTGACGTGACAGTTTGACGCTTCGCATCAGGCTTTTTCGACATACCAGGTACGATGCTATACTTTTTGGTTTGTGCTTTGCGTTTTAGTTTTCTTTTCCATCTTCTCGGTGTTTGGCGCGTAGGCAGTTTATTCTATTAGCCCTTTTTTCATTTCAAATAGGTGTTCATATGGACATTACTGGAGAGAACGAACACTTTACAGGTGATGTAGTTGTTGTTGGGTTTGTTCCTGCGATGGTAGTTACTGTTATGTTTTTTGTTGTGCTTCCGAGAGCAACCACAGAGCTGGCAGAATATTTATCGTTAGTATTTGTTGATATTGTACATTGCGGCGTTTGGGCTGGTCCCAGCACGAGTGCTAGTGGCGGGGGACGGTGAGGCTTGTGAAAATTGGTCTCTTGTTTAGACAGGGGGTGACGCAGGGAGAAACATGGCGGAGGTGGTGAATACCCAAACAATGATTTTTGTTAGGCGGCGGGGGACTGCTCCGGGGATCAATCGGCAGAGGCAGTAGAGGGGCCCCACAGCTCCAAGAAGGTTGCTGCGGTAGGCCAGGGGGAACCGAAAAAACATGTCCATCCTCCTAAGCAAGCATATTATGATAGGAAGGTGGCCATGAGGGTCATGGCCAAATATGAGACTCTAACCACGGATCAGCTCACTGAGAAGCAGGCCAATAGATAGAGTGGGCAAGGGGTGTGCTATCCAGCTTCGGTAAACCGGCGAGTGTAGCCCAAAGAGGTAACGTTCGGCAGAAAAGACAGGTGAGGTCGTTAAAAGGCAAAAAGTCGGCAGGAAGAAATACCCGTCCTACAGCGAAGCTGTCAAAGGTGGGGCGAGATGCTGGTCATCATAGATAGGAAGGAGGAGCAAGGGGTCATAGCCAAAGCGAAGTGAAGGTGGATGGAGCAAGCGATTGCCGAAGTCTACCTCCAATTCTCGAAGAGATATTTACATCTTGCAATAGGGACCTGCCAACTCATAACTGGAGGGTGGGAAACTTGAGGAGTCAATAGAGGGTAGAAGACAGGTGATGTTGATATTCAACGCCGAATCCCTTGCCCCACTGGTAGAGAGGAAAGGAGTAGTCAGGTTCGGGTTCGTTGACACAACCATTCGGATCTACCGCAGCGACGAACAAACTTTGGACCTGGAGGTGATAGAGGTTGTCAAAGCTAGCGTTTCTTACGGTGGTGAAGAAGGGTTACCCAGCAGCCAGAGGTTGTCGGACTTAGAGCAGCTGCCCGAGTCCGGGCAATTTGAACTGAAGAATACCTTCTTGACTACACAGAAGGAGAGGAGTGCGCGGACGTGACATTTGTGGAGGTAAGAAGGACAGATTTCTATGAAGCTGATCCAAATCAACCTCCATCATTCTAAACTCGCCTCCGCTAATTTTATGAAACGCCTGGGTTGCGGTGGTTTCGACGTAGCCCTCATCCAAGAGCCGTGGATATGTGGGAACAAAAACTGCGGTCTAAAGATGAGAGGTTTCAATCAGATAGCTGCTCAGAGCACAGGTAAGCTTCGTGCTCGTATCTTAGCAAAGGATTCTATTAGCATCTTCTTACTCTCTCAGTTAAGTAATGGCGATACGGTGGTGGCAAGCATTGAGATGCAAAATAGCAGTTACTGGGTAGCCTCTGCCTACATGCCCCATACAAGGACGCCCCGCCGAAAGAAGTTCGGGCATTGGTGATGGAGGCAGCCACAGCCAACAGGAACTTGATTCTCTCCAGTGATATTAACGCCCACAATACACTGTGGAGAAGTTTTGACGCAAATATAGGAGGTGTGTCATTTTTACACTTCATCATAGATAATAAACTTAGTGTCCTGAATTTAGGCTCAGAGCCGACTTTATAACACAGAATAGAATGGAAGTTGTGGATAGTACCCAGACCTGAAAGTCAGTTCGCGAATAATGTAAACAAAATGGAGAGTTTCGAATGAAAATGTCTACACTGACCATCGTTATATAGAATTAAAATTGAACTTCCCAGTACCTTCAGTTATTACGGAGAATGGCCTGGGGAAAGTATAGGAAGAATCTCAGGAATTCACTGCCAAAAAATCCCCCGCCTGACCCCACAGACCTTGTAGAATTAGTCGGGCTGATTAATCTGGTAACCAGGGCCTTGAATAGTTCACTGAAAGCCGGGTGCCCGGTTATGAAACTGAGAGGCAAGAAGAAACCACCTTGGTGGTCGATGGAAGCTGTTATTCAACAGAGCTAAAATTTCGGGTCTGGCCTCGGACTGGGAAGCCTATTAGAGTCCTGGCAAAATTACTGTAGAGATGTGGAAAAAAGATCGGAAACAGCCAGACAAAGGAGAATCCTAGCGATGACACCATCCAACCTGGGCTACTTAAAAAGTCAGGGAGATGTGTGGAGCGAGCCAAGGAATATTTGGCTCTTTTCTTAGATATGCATTTTTCTGGCAATAGGACGGTGGAGGGTAATAACTCGGCAGCTATGGGCAGGCAGTCTCAGATAGGAAATGCGATAGTTACAGTCGAGAAAGTTGCGTGGGCCATTAACACTTTTGATCCATTCAAGTCTCCGGGTCCGGATGGAATTTACCCAGCAGAATTGCAACAATCGCGGGACATAATTACCCCCCGGGTTGTGGCTGCAATTAGAAGCTGTTTTAACCTGGGCTATCCCCTCAGATGGAGAGAACCGAAAGCCATAAAGCAGAGGTACTTTACACTAACGGCCTCCATTGACATAGAAGGCGCTTTTAATAATATAACTGCGAATGCCATTAGGGGGTGTGAGCGGGAGCTCTGGTCGTTGATCCTAATATGGTTGCACTGATAGAGACTATACTCGTCAGCAGAAATGTTAGGTACTTATACTTTAAGCAATGAAGTCTACAGAGTTACTCCTCAGGGACGAGTTCTCTCCCCCCTGCTCTTGAGTTTGGCGGTAAATTGCTTACTGCTTGCCCTAGAAAGGTGTGGTTGGCACATCATCATATGCTCACGATTTTCCAATTGTTATCAAAGGGAAATATCCAAACACTCTTATGGATATTTTGGGCTTTAGCATGGCTACGCTTACTTGTTGGACGGAAAGAAGGAGATTTGGATTAAACCCCCATAAAATTGTATTAATCCTCTTATCTAAGAAAAATAGATCTCGTACGGTCTCCCCGCTTATATACAAAGGTGTGGAAATTCCGATGAAGGAGACAGTCGAATTTTTGCGAGTAGTACTAGATAGGAAACTTACCTGGAAACCCAAGCAAAACTTAGAAAGGGCAACATTGCTTTGTACACGTGTAAAAAAGCGCTCGGAATCCGGTGGGGGCTATCCCCATAAATTATGCACTGGCTGTATCTTTCTGTGGTCAAACCTATATTGCTATATGGAGTACTGATATGATGGCCAGCCACTCAGAAACAACCCCATTTGAAGTTTCTGAGCCAGGTCCAAAGAACGGATTTTCTGTGCATTTCTGGTGCTTTACGGACCACTCCAACTAAAAAATTAGAAGTGATACTCAACCCACCTACATTAGAGCTGGTAGGGAAACAAGTGGCTTAAGTGGGTTATGGCATGATCAGCAGATTGGCCACTCGACTATTGTGCATACCTGGAGTAGTTTTATCCAACACATTGACCACTCTATATCTAATCTCAACTTTGACAGCAACTTGCAGACACATATTCCGTCTAGAAGAGAGTGTCAAACACTCATGCCATGGAGAAGGGAGAACTGAATTTCTGCACCGACGGATCCAAACTTGACGATAGAGTCGGCTTTGGAGTTTTCTCAAAAGTAGTGGAACTGGAGCTTTCTTTCCGTCTCCCCGACCACTGCTGTGTTTATCAAGCAGAGGTAGTAGTCATATAAGAGGTAGCCGTAACAAAGTATATTATAAATATCTACTCGGATTGCCAGGCGGCCATCAAGTCAATGAACTCGGTGGCACTGAAATCAATGGTTGCTCAGGACTACCGGGCAGCCCTAAATGGTATCAGCACCGTTTTCAGAGAACGACTAATATGGGTTTCGCAGCATAGGGATATTGAGGGAAACTGTATGAGCTAGCCAGACGGGGCACCAACCTTCCTTTATGCACGGACAGATGTGAGGTTGGAATACCAATTCCCACCTGTAAACTGATGCTGAAGGATAGGGTCGTGCGTAAGGCCAAAGGGTCTTGAGCATACGAGCGCACTTAATTAACGACTAGGCTAATTTGGCCGGATCTTAATAAGAGGAAAACACGAGAGTTGCTGTCGAGAGGAGATATCTCTAGAGTCGTGACTTGTATAACTGGTCATTGGCTATGCGGCAGGAATGCTTTCAGGCTGGCAGTATTCTCTCATGAATACTGGAGAAGCTGTGGGGATGAGGTGGAGCAGGAGACTGTGAAAGATCTCTTCTTTAGGTGCTCAGCTCTGGCTGGAATCAGAGTGGGCTCCTTAGACAAATATGCTTTTAGCTCTCTTACAGAAGAGTCTACCGCGAAGGTCCAACAAATACTGCCCTTTATTAGGGCTTCGAAACGGGTCGACGAGTGAATCGTAGGTGCGTTTTTTCGGGGTGGTATCACAGTGGACTTATGGTGGTGTGAGTGGGTTGGTCTGTAGACCGGTTACCAGGATAACTTAACCTAATCCAATACCGGCAAAGAAGTGGCACTCTCTAGTAGTGGAGAGCGCCTCACCAAAATTTTCGGAACTGCAGTATTTGTTTATATATATATATATATATATATATATATATATATATATATATATATATATATATATATATATATATATATATATATAAGTTAAAATAACTTGCGTTAATTTTATTAAAAAAAATTATTTTTTTGGGAGCTTACTCCTTTATTTCTCCGAATTCAACTTAGAACTAACTTAACAGAATTTTAAATACTTAAACCTAAGCTTATCGTCGCTGCTTCACCTGGGCGTCGCTGCTGCAGCTGCTCACGTTGTACCTGCATGCAACGTTTAAGCGGCGCGTGTGCCATGTCAGCACAAAAGAATGGGAACACAATTTTGTGGAGTTTCGCAAGATGAAATACGAGACTTTTGTTTTTCGGTTTATCATCAAAGTTTAAATGTGAGGTGTGTTAACTACTCCCCCCCTAAATTACAGACGTCCTCGTTTGAATCAGACTGTTTGTTAAATATTTTGTTTAAGCCTTCTATTGCTGTGTTGGATAAGTGTAGATTTAATGAATTACTTTATGTTTTTTTGATGATAGGCCTTCCGTTTCTGTGTAGTAAGTATTGGTACAAGCAGGCAATTGTGACAAGGATAAGTATTATGGATCCTAATCCGAAATTCAGGCCAATATTAGTTTCTTCGCTCTCTTGGAGTAGATTTATGAAGTTAGAGTTGTTGATTTGTAATTCCTTCATCATTTGTAATGAGAGTATTTCTTCAATGTTGTTTGGATCAGATGATGGTTGTAACACTGCCGGTAGTGGTTTACTTGCTGATATTTCCGCATTAAAGAATGTATCTTGATCAATTTTGATGCTGGCATTGTGGTAGTGTATGATGAATGTTCCATTTAGAGTTAGGGATTCTTCATTGATTACTGCAATACCATTGAATCTGTTCAAAAATAGTATTCCCGGTGATATTTCCTCGATTGTAGGTATATGTTGATTGTTGACTTCAGTGCAATTAGGTGGGCGACTTTGTAGCAAATTTGCTATACAAGTATCATTATTTAAATTAACTAGGCTACTAATTGGACATATTTTTAAATTATTATAAGTTTTACAAATTTCTTTAATACCAAATATATCTTTTCCACATGAGAGCGTTGAATCGAAATTTATTTTATTTATTCTTGAAAACTTTTTTACGCTTCTAATTTTTATTGTTTTACAAATGCGATTTTCAACTGTTGGTAAGCTTATTATGTAAATTATAAAATTATTATTTGAAGCAATTTTAATTTCGGAAAATTCAAACGCTTCATCTATATTTATAAATGGTATATATTCTTTGCTTATTATTTTTTTTGCTAGGTCAATTTCATTATTTGACAATATAAAAGAATTTATTATATTGGCTTTTGCCCAGTGAATAGCATATGCAACATTTACGATCTCTTCTTTAATTATTTCTAATTTATATCTCAATTCTAAAAATAGTTCATTTTCAATTTCTTTATCATTTTTTAACATTTTTGTTATGCTATTTGTAATATTTGAAATTTCATTAATTCTTTTTAAGGTTAGCCTATTTATTATCAACTGATTATTGTTATTTTCTAAAACATCATTCAGCTTCTCTACTACAATGCTATGATCGTGGTGGTCAGGAGTTCCTGCTATCCATTTCCACGCACTACCTAGAAAATCGAGTGATCTCTTATTTTTTTTATTGATTCTTAAATTGTTGATGTGGGATTTTATTTGGGATATCAGAAGGATTATGAAAGGATAATGTGGGTTTTTATCGCGTTTGTAACTGTTCGCTGTCGCTTCGATATTATTAGTTATTTCGCTATATTTATCAATGTCAATTTCATGTATAATTTTAAAAATTCCTGTTTGTATTTTCGCAGTTCCTTCTTCTATTGTAACTAACTGTGAATTACTGTAGTCCAGTATCTGTACCTCTGCAATGCATATCGGAATAATTAGGCTGAAAAAGGGAAATTGTATGTTTAATATATAAGGAATGATAGGGATTGGATCTTAATTTCGTATTCGGCTTTTGTGTATTAGTTGATTCTTCTCTGTCAACACAGTACTGTTTCTATTTTCTTTTACTATTTCCTTAGTGTATGGTTTGGATAGTTAAGTTCCTAATCTTTTATTTCGTTTTACAAAAATAACCTGTACGGGGAGATACGTTTTTGGTTCCTGTTTATTTTTATTATGGTATTCAATATCTTTCTTCTGTTTGTTTGCTAATTTTCCTATATTATCTTGTCTCGTTTTTTCTATGTCGTCGGGAGTAAATGAAACATTTCTATTAAAATATAAGTCAACTGGTCGTTTTCGCGTAATTGAATGGTTATATTCTGATACTGATCGTTCTAGGAGTTCTTCAAAATTTCTATGTCCTCCATTTTCTTTAATGCAGCGCATTATTTCGACAAGTGTAGAATGGAACCGTTCTACTTGTCCATTCGCCTGACTCTTATATGGTGGCGTACTATAAACTTCTATTCCTAGCTCGTTCTCCATCATAAATTTAATTGTGGCGGAATTAAGTGAGGGTTCGTTATCTATGACTATTAGCTTGGGTACGCCAAAGTAAAATATGATGTCTCTTAATGGTCTTCTAATATCTGCTATTGCTCTGCTAGCTAACATTTTGGTTTGCGCATATTTAGTAAATTTATCTACCGCAGTCATAACTATTTTTCCCTCGGTTAAAAATATATCAATATGGACTGTGTGACTGGGAAAGGTGGGAAGTGGCGTTTCATTTAGTTTTGGTTGATTTGATTGCCTTTCATATTTGTTTTCCTTACAAGTGTTGCAATTTGTTATTATTCGTTTGATTTTACTAAGCATCCCTGAAAATAATGCTTTTCTAGTATTTGAATTTTGTTTTCTGTAGCGTTCCTGTGTGCTCGTTTATGAAATTCTAATATAATATTTTCTTCTTCTTCATTTGTAACATCTTCAACTAATTTTTGCGTATATCGATCTTTATAACTACTAAAGTGCTGCGGATAAAAGTTTTGAATTACACCCATAATTCTCTCTTCTGTGTGAATTCCATTTATGACAGATGGACTAAGAAATCGTTTCAAATGGGAAATAAGGATCTGTTCGTTGTATTCTGGTTCTGTTATAATATGTCTATGGATTGTAGGGAATATAATCTTGAACTGGTGTGTTGACGTATCATCTTGTTAAAAAAATATCTGGTTTTTAAATACATTAATGGGCACTTCTGCACATGGAATAAGGTCATGTGAAGAGCTTTCGTCACTATGAACAGTTGGTGTAAGTGAATTTATCTGAATAGGTATCCTTGAGAGAGCATCTGCTACTACATTAGCGTGTCCAGGCTTGTACTTTAATTCATAATTATACTCTTCTAAAATTGATTTCCACCGTTTCATCTTACTATTCGTATTTTTCGAACTTAACGCGTATGTGAGGGGCTGATGATCGGTGTATATTTTAATCTTTTTTGAGCCGTATAAATAATTTCTAAGAGAGTTCAATGACCATATGATGGCTAGCATCTCCTTCTCATTTGTCGAATAATTCTCTTCAGATTTATTGAGTGTTCTGGATATAAATGTGATTGGTCTATTATCTTGCGATAGTACGGCACCAATCGCATAATCTGATGCATCAGTTGCTAGCTCGAAATCTTTTGAAAAATCTGGATGAATGAGGGTGATGTCTTTTGATATCAAGGTATTCCTGATTTTATTAAATGCATCTATTGCCTCGTTGTCTAGTGTAATTAATTTCTTTTTTGATGTGTTTTTTGAAACATTCTCTGCTTCTCCTCGCAGAAGAGCAGTGAGTGGTTTGGCTATCTTTGCGTAGTCTCTGATGAATCTCCTGTAGTAGCCAGACATTCCCAAAAACGATCGGAGTTCTTTTAAATTTTTGGGTATTGGAAAATTCTTAACTGCTTCTACTTTTTTCACATTTGTCTTGATTCCTTCGGCACTAACAACATATCCTAAAAATTCCACTTCATTTTTTAGAAAAGCGCATTTGTCTAATTGGATTTTCATGTTTGCTTCCTCTAGTGTTTCAAATATAAGCTCTAAATTATGTAAAAGCTCTTCTTCATTTTTGCCAAATATTATTACGTCATCAATATAGACGTAACATCTTTTGCCTATATGTTGTCGGAGAATGTCGTCTAAAGCTCTTTGGAACGTAGAGGGCGCGTTTTTGAGCCCGAAAGGAAGGCGCAAAAATTCATATTTTCCATTGTTTATGGAAAATGCTGTCGTTTCTATATCCGATTCGCGGAGGAGTATTTGGTGGAAACCGCTTTTTAAATCAATAACTGTAAAAAATTTGTTTTCACCGAGGTTGGCTAAAACTTCGTTAATTTCTGGTATCGGATATCTATCGGGAATGGTTACAGAATTTATTTTTCCGTAGTCGATTACCATACGATATTGCTTCTCACCGGAGGTATCCATTTTTTTATCGACTATCCAAATGGGAGAGTTATATGGAGATTTGGATTTCCTTATTATCCCATTGGCAAGGAGTTCTTCTACCTGACGTTCGACTTCTCCTTTTAATGCCATTGGGTAAGGGTATGGCTTAGAATATATTGGTGTATCAGAAGTAGTGCGGATTTCACCCTTAACTAATGTTGTATAGGTGAGTTTTTCATCCGGATCCGAAAATAAATTTGGACAATGTTTAATAATGTTATTTAACTTAGGCTGTTGTGCCTGTGATAAATGTGGTAACCTTATGCAAACTGTATTAACTTCTTGTGAGATTTTTTATTTTAGAGGTATTTTAGTATTTGGGAATATGGTCATGAAATTTTTGTCGGTGTGAATAGTGGCCTTTACTTCCTTAAGGGTGTCGTTCCCTATTATTCCGTGGAAGGAGGATAATGTAGGCAAAATATAAAATTTTAGATTGTCTGTTCTTGGGCCGAAAATATTCAAATATGTATGATACTTTATTTCTATCTCTCCTGCAACAGAGCAAACTTTAAAAGGGGTTTCGTTCTTAAAAAATTTCTTAATTCTAGTGGATTGAATGTAATTTATATTCGATCCTGTATCGATTAAAAATTCTATCTTGTCTCCGCTTCTAGTCGTGTATTCAACACATGGAAGTGAAGACGGACTTATTCTAAAAAATTAACATTATCTTTTTCAGGAAAAATGTTATTTGGATCGTCGTTAGGTTGTATATCATTTTCTTGTTCATTATTTGGACAGCTTGCATTAAGATGAAATTCGTTGTGGTTATCTGGTTCTGTGTATAAATTCGGATAATATTTTGGACAATTTGCATTATAATCGAACTCAATGTTGTTACCTGACTCACTTGGGTAGTCTGTGTTTAGATAATAATTGCGTTGTATTTTCCTCGGTGTCGGATGCTTCATCTGACTAACTCCTGAACGCTTTTGAGGGAAATTCTGCTGTGGCCTATTTTGATAATTTACTTGTTTTGTTTGTAAAGAACTATCGATGTCCATTGGGACCGGTGGCTTGGGTGGTAGGTTGGGTCGATTGTTAAATCCAACAGGATTTGTTTGGAAATGTCGATTATTTCCAAACCTATTGTAATTTGCTTGTGGTGAGTAATTTTGTTGGAACGGGATAGGTCGGTTATAGTAAAATCTATTATTGAATTGATTAAAATGTTGTTGAGATCTATGGGAACGTGGTGGAGGAGGTGGAGCGTAGGCTAGTTCTGGATAAAAACGTTGTGCTTTAAAGTTTATTGGTTGCCGTGGAGGTCGTTGGGGTGTTGGCATGTTAGTAAGGTGTCTGTTTGCGCCGTGCGCATAGTTTAACCTGAAGGTCATTTTTTCCAGTTTTTGACAAAGGTGCAGTGCCTGTGGCAAAGTAGAGGGTTCACGAATACTTAGCAATCGTGGTAAGTCGCCGTTAAGCCCACGAATGAAGGTGTCCAAAGCCTTCTCTCTATAAGAGTTGGTCATGGCACGAATTGCTTCTTCGCTAATGTCAAGGCATGATATTTTATCACGGATCAGCGACAGATGCTGATATACCATCTGATAGAATGTCGCTATATCCTGGTGACGCTGAGTCAAGGTCGTTAATTGGTACTCAAGTGTACCTATATCCCGCTTGTCGGAATAATGTAGCATCAGACACTTCCTAATTTGTGGCCAATCTAATGGAGTCCGATAGGATTCCAAAGCCGTGTCGGCATCACCGATAATTTTGTGTCTTATTGTGTGCAGGATTGCAAAATACCTTGGAGTATTTTGAAAACTTCTGTAAACATCGAGAATTCGGTCTACTGTTTTGTGCCAGGAGTTGAATTCTCCTGGTCGGCCGGAAAATTCCCTCAAGCACTTTACCATGTCCGGTACCCTGTCAAGTTCGTTAACGTTCGTCGCGTTTACGGTTATTTCTGTATTACGCATGTTCCCATCGTCACTGTTGGTCATGCGATTCATGACTTGCTGTACTATTTCCTGAATAAATTGAGTGTTTGATAGTTGGGCGTTTGGTTGGGAAGTTTGTGGAGGATTTGGTTGTTGGGAAGTTGGTTGATCAGTTGAAATTCCTAATCTCCTAAATCCCTCTAGGATTTCTTCCTCCATTTATAAAAATGTTTTATTTATGGTTATTTATAAATATATATAAAAAAAATTTAAATTCTATCCTTTAATAGTTTTCTAATATTCAATAATAAGAAATATTTAATTAATTTGTTTCCTCAAATTTCTTTTCAATAAAAGTTTTCTCAAGCTTTTCACTAATATTCGTTTAATAAAAAAAAATTTTCATTATTTTTCTTAATTCTAATTTTCAATACATTTTTCTCATGAGATATTCCTTCAATTCAATTTCAATTTGCTTTTACTAATTTGAACACTTTTAAATTTTAATTAATTTCTCTTATTTGATATTTTTTTTAAATTAAACTTTTCTTTCAATGAAATTCTTTCTAAGTCTATTTTTCAAATTTCCTCTAAGTAAATTTATTTTCTTATTTTTATAACTTACATGAAACAAATTACTGTTAGTCTTAACATTATTATGTCCAGCGGTGGTCTCCTGGGGTTATTAAGTACGTCGGCTCTGGTCCTTTTTGATAATCTCTACTTGGGGGCCTCTTTACTATTTAATTTCCAAGATCTCCAATTAGTGCGTCTGCTCAATAGTTTACTTTTTATTTTCAACCTTTACCTTGAGTGTTTCACTTTTTATGTGCACTGTTACCGCTGGTCCCTGCTCGGGCGCCAGTTAAATTAACTTGCGTTAATTTTATCACAAAAAATTATTTTTTTGGGAGCTTACTCCTTAATTTCTCCGAATTCAACTTAGAACTAACTTAACAGAATTTTAAGTACTTAAACCTCAGCTTATCGTCGCTGCTTCACCTGGGCGTCGCTGCTGCAGCTGCTCACGTTGTACCTGCATGCAACGTTTAAGCGGCGCGTGTGCCATGTCAGCACAAAAGAATGGGAACACAATTTTGTGGAGCTTCGCAAGATGAAATACGAGACTTTTGTTTTTCGGTTTATCATCAAAGTTTAAATGTGAGGTGTGTTAACTTATATATATATATATATATATATGGAATAAATTTAAAATATATATATATATATATATATATATATATATATATATATATATATATATATATATGTATATATAAACTATTGAATATTCAAGACGATTAGTATTGTGTACTTCATTGTATAAATACCTGTTTGATGATCAATGAAAATAAGATCACAATATGTTACAATTTATTTTGTTACTGGGTTAAACAGTTTATAGGTTTTCGACTCGTTGCTGTACCCAACCAATTCTGTAGATCTGGTGTTTCTTTTGTTTCATGGACCCTTCTCTTGCTGCCATACACATGAAGATGGGCTTTTTGTTCGTCTATATCTCTTGACCGTACTTAAAATTTTTATTTTGTTTGATGCTAATTTTATACCAATATTAAAATTTTTTTAAACTCGACAAATACTACATGTTTGATTTTAATAGGATACACGAAAATGTTGTGAGCTTAAACAAATATCAATAAATATTTCATGCCAGAAAACGATTTCATTTTCAACGGTCCATTTACATCGGAATGCACGAAACCAAGTTAACCTTCAGCGCGATAAGAAGCTTCATGCTGAATTTAGATCGTGTTTGTTTCGCCTTAATGCATATTATGCATTTATTGGAGTGAAGGGCATTCTCACAAAGATCACTATAAAATTTACCATCTTGTAATAATAGGTTATTTACTACGTCAATGCTCAATTTTCATTTTGAGTTTTCCATGGCCATCACTAGCGAACGGAATTCATCCGGCAGGTCAGGTAATATTAACGATGCGGTAATATCTTCGTCCATATTTAGGCCTGCATTTTGCACCTTTATCGATTTCATTACCGTTTTCCTAATGTAATCTTGCAAGAATCCACAATCAACAAGCCTTATCCGTACTAGTTGCTTCAGCAACTCTACGTGACAAGTTAAGCAGTATATTGATTCGCTGATATTAATGCATTATATGCTTCCTGTGCACCTTCCGCTGTCGCTATATAGGCTAAAACTCCTGGCTCGGTCATCAAAGTTATTTCCGCGAATGCATACTCGTTTATTTCCAATTTCTTAGCAGTCTCAACCAGATCCAACAACCTATGATGATTAGCTACGACATCGCGTGGGGCTTCCAAATGTCGAAATTTTCGCGACCACGAAGCTTTTGAAATGGAAAAGCAATTGCACCCGAAGTCGTTTTGACAAAAGAAAATTATTATTTTAATTAATTAAATTTAATTAATTAATTATTAAACAATTTAAATATGGTGAACTACACACTATTCTATTTCTTAAAGAAAACATTTTTCGCTCGAAATGTGGTACATAACCTCTTGTTAGGTAAAAAGAAATATATTTAGTGACTTAAAACAGAAAGAACGAAACGTCAGGAGTTAATTCCTGTATTTTTACTTCCTCATAATTTATGAGCTTCACAATATAAGGGACAGCCGCAAAACAAATGTACAGATGATTCAAAGGACACAATCTAAAATACTACGTCAATAGCAAATGAATTTCACGACCCCGACATTGACACGGTAAACGAAACTATTAAAAAATTTAGAAGCAAATATACAGAGCGGTTTACAACTGATCAAAATCGGTTTAAACTAAATATTTAAATAATATCTAATTAATGTTCTGTGGCAATTGCAAACCACTATACAAAGCTTTTTTATTTCCAAAACTTGCGTTCTATAAAAAGATTGTAACTCAAACTGGAATAAATTTAAAATAATAAAAAGAAATTATCCTCACGACCTGAAGCAGTATGCGAAAAGGAAGTCACCATAATGACCTTGAAGGGTTCTCCTATATTGCTACTTCACCTAGACTGTGTGCTCAAACACAATTTTATGTGTGTGGAAGGGCAACATTCAATATCCAGAACTTTTATTCCAGTCAGAGATCCTCATTTTGGTGGTTTATGGGGCGCTGAAGTGAAATCCGCAAAATATCTACAACTACATATGAGAAACTGGAAATGTTCACGGTATAAATCGAAGCTATTCTGAACTCCAGACCATTGAAACCACTTTCCCATTCTTCATTACAAAGCTATCTGCAAGGTTGATCAGGAAAAAGACACGCCCACTATTGATATAAGGAACTTTCGGCTCTAAAATAAAAATTTTCCTACCTATGATGCCAGGGGAATAAAAAGTTCGCTATTCGGAATCCGTCTCCTCTAATTGAAGCAGATAATATGTTCACTGTCTTTGGAAGTAGCATTGGTGTACAGCGGAAAAACCTGCCACCAGTACCCGCATCATTTGCGATGGCTGAACTACAGCAAGTTATGAGTAAACACATTATTTCAGATTTGCAGCTAAGGTATTCGGAGAGGGTTGAAATGGTTGATGGCGAATTTATTGTGACGTCCTCTTCTTATTATGATGTACAGTATTACAGCGAGGATATAGATTTTGCTCCAGAGTCGTCAAGCTCTTTTCAGACCTCATCATCTGAGAAACTGCGTACTGCTATCTATGATGCAAATATTTGCGAAGATGCAAATATTTGCGAAGATGCAAATATTTGCGAAGATGCAAATATTTCCGACGATGCAAACATATTTCTTTAAGTGAGTTCATGAATGTATTTGTAAAACGCATAAGCATATTTCTATTACTTTTAATTTTATTAGTGCCAATGAACACCATCATCAGTAAAATGCAGTCTTACGGCAACACCACACAACACCAATATCCAACTGACAGTTGCAGCTGCAATAAATAATAGCGGAATTCGCGAAGTTGGACAAGTCTGCTCTTACATTACAACATTGCTATGAATTATGGTTATGTTAGCTTCACTTTTTTTTACTTAATACAATTTTTGTTACAAAACTTTTTATTAATTTTTATATTAAATGAATTTATGCTCAAATTCTAATAATTATTATTCACCACCTGCAGTTAGCGTAGTTGTCTAGATGGATTACAAGAGCTGTAGGCCCAGGTACGATTCCTGGGAGGGTTCATAATTGGTGTGCTGTTGATTTCTGAGACATAATTAAAAATGCTTGGGGAAAAATTGCCTTTCATTGAAAGATCAGACAAAATCAAAGATCATATAAAATCAAAGAATATCTTTATTTAAAATTTTTTTGAATTTTCTTCCATTGGTAAGGAACGTCTCTATCAGTCAATAGATATTTGCATAAATTATCTCTGTACCGACCAGAGTACTTATAGCCAGCTAAATTTTGCTTTGCCAATGGTGTAATTGTTTCCGGAGGACTCCAATTGCCGGCTTCTTCTGTGCTCGCGACTGCGTTTGCATTCCTGCTCAAATAATTGCGGAGAACACAAAAAGCTTTAATAATCAGATCACAATTATTTAGAGACACTTCAATCGGACGGTGATCTACCGCCGCGAAGAACAAGCTTTGGAACGGGAGGAGATAGAGTGTGCCAAAGCTAGCGTGTGCGGCAGTGGTGAACACGGGTTGCCCAGCCATTAGATATTTGTATAAATATCGACTGACTCAGAGGAGCTGCCAGGGGTCGGGCAACCCTTTGAGGAAAACGACCTCCTCGACTATACCAAAAGAGAGGATGACGCAGACGTGAAGATGGGGGAGGTAAGAAGGACAAATTCCCATGAAGCTGATCCCAATCAACCTCCATCATTCTAAACTCGCCTCCGTGACTATGATGGACCTCCTGGGTTCCGGTGGTTTTGACATGGCCCTCATCCAAGAGCCGTAGATATGCGCGTAGCGTGAGCATAGGCAAGCCTCGTGCCTTTATATCAGCAAATGATACCATTCACATCTTCTTACTCCCTCAGTTCAGCAATGGCGATATAGTGGCGGCAAGCATTGAGCTGCGAAATAGCAGCTTTTGGGTAGCCTCTGCCCCATGACAAGGACACCCAACCGAAGGAGGTTCAGGCATTGGTGGTGCAGGAAGTCGCAGCCAACAGGAACTTGGTTTTCGCCAGTGATATTAATGCCCACTATACATTGTGGGGAAATACCGACAGAAATGCAAGAGGTGAGTCAATTTTGGACTTTATCATAGAAAATAAGCTTAGTGTCCTAAATTTAGACTCAGAGTCGACTTTTATAATAAAGAAAAGAAAAGAAGTTTTGGATAGTACAATTGTCCTTCGATCAGTTCGCGAACAATGTTCAAAGATGGAGAGTTTCGAATTAAAATTCCTACTCTGACCATCGTTATATAGATTTCGAAATGAACTTCCCAGTATCTGCTGTTAAGATGTATTGAAATATACGAAGAATGGACTGGGGAAAGTATAGGAATAATCTCAGGGCCTCACTGCAAAGGAATCCCCCGTCTGACCCCAAATAAGCTATGAAATTTGACGGGCTTATTGTGGAATAGCGGGCAAATGGCATTCAATGAAAGGAGATATAAGGCGCAAAGGGAACAAAATAGGACGTTATTTTTTTTAAAGAAATCTGTGGGGTCAGTTGAAGATTTTAAAGTGTTTGAGAGATTGGGGTTTTTGTTTGGTTGGTTTTGTGACTAGCACTGAAGTTGGAGAAAAATAATCTTACATACGTTCAGAAAAAGCCGAGGCGAGTAGGAGGATAAGGCGAATAAATTCGAATCAGGAAAACCTCCAGCCCCATCTATGGGTCTTTAATAAATATAAGTGTAGATATAAGATATGAAATATATGTATATGCATAAACGTTAAGTATTAATAATCTGGAGAAATATGGTAGCTCAAGAAGCAGATATATAGATATGTTATTTATAAAATATTAAGAAAGGTACGAAATTAAAGAATACTCGTAGATAAAATTAGGGGAATCTGGGTGTAAAGTAATAAATATGGAGTAATTATATTTGATAATGTTCGGCTACGGCGGAAGCGATGGGACGGGCTCGCTGGACGAAGATAACGATGTCCGGCTCCAGCTGAAAAAAAAATTTTTTTGAGTTTGTATCCCAAGTAAGAAATAAAAAGAGCAGATAGATAAGGAACTTATTTACCTTTTTTTCTTGTTGTCCCTCCGATGCAGTGTGGCGGCTTGAGAACCACGACCGCTGCTGGGAGCTAGCCGCGGCCACCACATCGCATCAGTGGGGGTTCGTAACAGCTTATTAATAATTATAATTGTATATAAATTACGAAAATACTATATGATTTTACAGTACTTTCTTTTATGTACCCTTTTTATTACTAATGTTTCTGCAATTGTAAACTTAATGCTTATGTTTATACGTTCTGTATATACAAAATGGAATTATTAAGAAGCGTTGTTCTACACAGCAGCAGGTCACATTTCATTAGGCCGATTTACCCCTCTATTCACGCGAGCTGCCTTACTAGAGTTCTGTCTCAAGTGAGACACGCATTTTGTCACTCAATTTTGTGACATCTATTCAGAGCCAACTGTCTCAAGCGCAAAGCTGGTTAAATTCTCCATACAGTGCTGAAAAAGTTTCGCTGTGTATTTTTTCAGCTGATTCATTAAGTTGGGCACATTGAATTTGAATTTAAAAAATGTCGGCACAAAATATGTCAGTATTTGCATTTAATTTTAAAAATTACAAAAAAATTGTAATTATCTTTTATTTAAAACCGGGAGAAGTCAAAGGACCACGCAGCAGCAGCTGCAATTTTATGTCGCATTTAGGAAAAGGCACGCGGGGCTGCAGGCTGCAAATTTGCTTTTACAATATTTTTATATATACTATGATATATCTGTATTATACTTGTGTTGTATCTCAGTTCAGTCTGTTACATTAGTATAGTAAATGTGTCCGGACCAGTTTGGATTTGCATGCTGGTCGCTGCCTATGAAGGTGGCAAGTCAGAGGACTGCCCAAATGTTCATATATTATAATAATGCAAAAGGCAAGTTCTAATCAACTGCCGAGGAATTGAAAGACTCTTGTGTTCTGTTTGTAAGCAGGACTCAAAGTGATCATACTCTGAGTTTTTATTTTACAAGTAACCTCGGGTGTTATAATAATCTATTATACAGTTTTTTGAATCTAAAGTGTTATATGATTTACTTACCCTAAGTGCAACGCGCATGTCTGTAGTGCATACACTTTCACGAGTGTAGAGCACGTACCCTATTGGTGCGCTCTATTTACTTGCGACCATATACTGCATTAGATGGAGTATATGGTCAGCAGTGTGGCAGACATGTGCAACAAGATCGTCTGTCTGTCGTTCTGCACGCTCTTATGACTGTACGTCATATCGTCGAACTCAAAGGCGTGAGAAAGCATTGAGCGACAGTTGTGCCACGAGTATCGAGTGTCGAACTCTGTCTGGACAGTCCGATACTCGTTTCTTGTTATCTCATAACGATAAAAAATCGTGGGAGAATGACAGACAAGGGATAGTGTGTGCCGTTTAATTGTTGCGCACATGATATCACTCGTGAAGGCTGTCTGTATCTTTGGGTGCATTAAGGTGCATCACACGGAGTGCTTTTGAATGCATTAAGGTGCATTTGCATTAAGTGTTTAGAAATGCATTACACCCTCACCCTTTAGAGAAAAATGATTTTGTTTCAAAGAATAAAACTATTTTTAAGATTGTACTAGGCGTTTGTTGCACTGCGGTTTATATATTTTAAATTATTTATTAATTAGATAGGAATATATTTATTTATGTAAAGTAATGTATTTTAATTAGGTAATAATATTTATATTTAGTTTATTTAATTAAATATGTGCTGAAATAAATTTTTTTAAATTATTGTTATGTACGGTGTGATCAAAAAATAACCGTTATTTCGTGAGTTACGTATGTTTGATGTTCGCATTTTTTTTCTGTTATGTTGGTACACACGTTTGTTATATATGTTGGCAATACCAACCATTTTGGATTGTCAGTTTGTTTTTGACAGATTAAAAGGTTAGTCGTGTTTTGGTGTGCTCCTCGATTTTGTACTATTCAAAAAAATGGATCAAAAAAACTGTATTCAGTTTTGTGTAAAAAATTAAATTAAATGCGCAAGGACATTTGAAATGTTGACTGTGGCCTTTGGCGAGTCTTGTTCAATTGTTCTATAACCGGTTTAAGGAAGGCCGAGAAGATGTCAATGACGATGCTCGTCCTGGTCGCCCGAGCACGTCAACAACCGATGAAAACATTGACGCAGTGAAGAAAATGATTTTGGATAATCGTCGAATCACTATCAGAGAGGTTGCTGATGATGTTGGCATATCGTTCGGCTCATGCCAAGCAATTTTTACGGATGTTTTAGGCATGAAACGTGCGGCAGCGAAGATTGTTCCAAAATTGCTAAATTTGGAGCAAAAACAACGTCGCATGGACATCGCTCAGGACCTGTTGGACATCGTCAACGACGATCCAGATTTCCTCAAAAAGATCATAACTGGTGACGAATCGTGGGTGTATGGCTATGACATTGAAACCAAAGCCCAATCATCCCAATGGAAACGTCCACATGAGCCAATACCGAAAAAAGCACGTCAAGTTCGGTTTTGCTGACAGTTTTCTTTGATTGCAAAGGCGTGGTGCATCATGATTTCTTGCCACAAGGTCGTACGGTCAACCAGGAATACTACCTTTCAATTATGCGCCGTTTGCGAGAAGCAATTCGTCTGAAACGCCCATAATTGAGGAAAAACCAATCATGGATTTTGCACCATGATAACGCAACAGCTCACACATCGATGCTTGTGCGTAATTTTTTGGCCAAAAACAAAACCGTTATCATGCCTCAACCACCGTATTCACCGGACTTGGCCCCCGCTGACTTTTTCCTCTTTCCAAAACTGAAGACACCGATGAAAGGAAAGCGTTTTGCTACGATTGAGGAGATAAAAGAAAAATCGAAACAGGAGCTGTTGGCGATACCAAAAAAAACGTTTCAGAAGTGTTTCGAGCATTGAAAAAAACGCTGGCATAAGTGTATTATATCTGAGGGGAATTACTTTAAAGGAGACAAGATAGTTGTTGATGAATAAATAAATACTTTTTGAAAAAATTTAAAATAACGGCTATTTTTTTATCAAACCTCGTTTTGTTTTTTATTTGTATAGTAGAATTTACATTGTTTCTTTCAATTATTTTGTATGGTCCCTCATATGGGATTACATGTTTTCTTTGGTCGCTGGTTTTTAAAAAGACTAGATCACCTATTTTAAAATTACTACTATTGCATGTTTTATCATAAATTTGTTTACGTGTGCATTTTGCATTCCCGAGCATTCTGTTTGCTGCATCTCGTGCATGTAAAATTTTTGTTCTAAGTTCGGTTAAATAGCTTTCTAAGTTATAAAATTTTCGGTTGTTGATTTTTTCGTTTGGGAATGTTGCTAATTTCACAAAGATGAGTTCAAATGGTGAATAGTTAGTATCTGTGTGTGGGGTGGTATTGTAAACGAAAGTGTAATAAGGAAGCCAGATTTCCCAATCACCAGTGTCTGAGAATGATAATAAATATTCATTCAAGACTCTGTGGTTGCGTTCAATTGAACCTATTTAGCTAAATGCCTTTTTAGACCATTCTGCCGCCCCTGTCTTTATCGCCAAATCCCTCTTGGCATCTTCCAATATATTCCTTTATTGTAGTAGTAAAGCGTTGCAGCTGCCGCTGTTGAAAATGTAGTCTGTTTCCTTTCCTACTACTAAAGTATACACTGATCGGAATATATTGAAAGCACAGATAGAGAGCAAACTGCTTATTATTCGAATCTCCTCCCGAGAGAGCTTACACGGCAACGAAAGTTCGAAAGCTTTCTCCCTAATTTAATATTCGTTTTCCTTTTTTTGGACGAGGGCTTTTTTCTTTTTTTTCTGATCTGACCGCCCAACGAACACGTCTTTCTTAATTTTGTGAAATATATATTAAGTTTAAAATTGAATTAAACAGAATTAAATTTCCTCCTCTTTTTGTGAAATATATATTAATTTAAAAATTGAATTCAACAGAATTAAATTTCCCTTTCTTTTTGTGAAATATATACTAAGTTTAAAATTGAATTAAACAGAATTAAATTTCCCTTTCTTATTGTGAAATATATATTAATTTTAAAACTGAATTAAATATTGGTTCTTCGAGCCGACTAGGAAGATCAGCGACAGAGACATCCTGACAGTCAACAATAGCGAGGCAAGAGAAAAAATATACATACATAAAAAACGTAAGTTATTTCTAACTTCAAATAATAAAATTCTAATTAATTCCGCATAATCCAAGTACATATTAACCCACTAAGTGTTCTTGGAGAATATTATACATACATACACATGTATTTCCCTATATATGTATATAAAGGGTTTTTCAAAAGAAACGCTACAAAAGTAAATTGATAGTGACAGCAAACGACGCCATATTTTTTCCCGCTCTTTTGACATTTCTCTTCAGTAAGGTTTGCCATTTCTTCATGCAAAGATATACGAGCCAACAACGAGTCGAAATTATTAAAATTTACTACCTAAATTCGGAGTCAGTCGCCTCAACTTTAAGAGCGCTACGTCCAATTTATGATGAGGCTCATTTCTGGCTGAATGGCTTCGTCAATAAGCAAAATATTAGTTAGACAGCAATCCACACGTACTCCATGAGTCATCATTGCATCCGGAAAAAATTACGGTTTGGTGCGGTTTATGGCTGTGACATTGAAACCAAAGCCCAATCATCCCAATGGAAACGTCCACATGAGCCAAGACCGAAAAAAGCACGTCAAGTTCGGTTTTGCTGACAGTTTTCTTTGATTGCAAAGGCGTGGTGCATCATGATTTCTTGCCACAAGGTCGTACGGTCAACCATGAATACTACCTTGAAGTTATGCGCCGTTTGCGAGAAGCAATTCGTCTGAAACGCCCATAATTGAGGAAAAACCAATCATGGATTTTGCACCATGATAACGCAACAGCTCACACATCGATGCTTGTGCGTAATTTTTTGGCCAAAAACAAAACCGTTATCATGCCTCAACCACCGTATTCACCGGACTTGGCCCCCGCTGACTTTTTCCTCGTTCCAAAACTGAAGACACCGATGAAAGGAAAGCGTTTTGCTACGATTGAGGAGATAAAAGAAAAATCGAAACAGGAGCTGTTGGCGATACCAAAAAAAACGTTTCAGAAGTGTTTCGAGCATTGAAAAAAACGCTGGCATAAGTGTATTATATCTGAGGGGAATTACTTTAAAGGAGACAAGATAGTTGTTGATGAATAAATAAATACTTTTTGAAAAAATTTAAAATAACGGCTATTTTTTTATCAAACCTCGTTTTGTTTTTTATTTGTATAGTAGAATTTACATTGTTTCTTTCAATTATTTTGTATGGTCCCTCATATGGGATTACATGTTTTCTTTGGTCGCTGGTTTTTAAAAAGACTAGATCACCTATTTTAAAATTACTACTATTGCATGTTTTATCATAAATTTGTTTACGTGTGCATTTTGCATTCCCGAGCATTCTGTTTGCTGCATCTCGTGCATGTAAAATTTTTGTTCTAAGTTCGGTTAAATAGCTTTCTAAGTTATAAAATTTTCGGTTATTGATTTTTTCGTTTGGGAATGTTGCTAATTTCACAAAGATGAGTTCAAATGGTGAATAGTTAGTATCTGTGTGTGGGGTGGTATTGTAAACGAAAGTGTAATAAGGAAGCCAGATTTCCCAATCACCAGTGTCTGAGAATGATAATAAATATTCATTCAAGACTCTGTGGTTGCGTTCAATTGAACCTATTTAGCTAAATGCCTTTTTAGACCATTCTGCCGCCCCTGTCTTTATCGCCAAATCCCTCTTGGCATCTTCCAATATATTCCTTTATTGTAGTAGTAAAGCGTTGCAGCTGCCGCTGTTGAAAATGTAGTCTGTTTCCTTTCCTACTACTAAAGTATACACTGATCGGAATATATTGAAAGCACAGATAGAGAGCAAACTGCTTATTATTCGAATCTCCTCCCGAGAGAGCTTACACGGCAACGAAAGTTCGAAAGCTTTCTCCCTAATTTAATATTCGTTTTCCTTTTTTTGGACGAGGGCTTTTTTCTTTTTTTTTCTGATCTGACCGCCCAACGAACACGTCTTTCTTAATTTTGTGAAATATATATTAAGTTTAAAATTGAATTAAACAGAATTAAATTTCCTCCTCTTTTTGTGAAATATATATTAATTTAAAAATTGAATTAAACAGAATTAAATTTCCCTTTCTTTTTGTGAAATATATACTAAGTTTAAAATTGAATTAAACAGAATTAAATTTCCCTTTCTTTTTGTGAAATATATATTAATTTTAAAACTGAATTAAATATTGGTTCTTCGAGCCGACTAGGAAGATCAGCGACAGAGACATCCTGACAGTCAACAATAGCGAGGCAAGAGAAAAAATATACATACATAAAAAACGTAAGTTATTTCTAACTTCAAATAATAAAATTCTAATTAATTCCGCATAATCCAAGTACATATTAACCCACTAAGTGTTCTTGGAGAATATTATACATACATACACATGTATTTCCCTATATATGTATATAAAGGGTTTTTCAAAAGAAACGCTACAAAAGTAAATTGATAGTGACAGCAAACGACGCCATATTTTTTCCCGCTCTTTTGACATTTCTCTTCAGTAAGGTTTGCCATTTCTTCATGCAAAGATATACGAGCCAACAACGAGTCGAAATTATTAAAATTTACTACCTAAATTCGGAGTCAGTCGCCTCAACTTTAAGAGCGCTACGTCCAATTTATGATGAGGCTCATTTCTGGCTGAATGGCTTCGTCAATAAGCAAAATATTAGTTAGACAGCAATCCACACGTACTCCATGAGTCATCATTGCATCCGGAAAAAATTACGGTTTGGTGCGGTTTATGGCTGTGACATTGAAACCAAAGCCCAATCATCCCAATGGAAACGTCCACATGAGCCAAGACCGAAAAAAGCACGTCAAGTTCGGTTTTGCTGACAGTTTTCTTTGATTGCAAAGGCGTGGTGCATCATGATTTCTTGCCACAAGGTCGTACGGTCAACCAGGAATACTACCTTGAAGTTATGCGCCGTTTGCGAGAAGCAATTCGTCTGAAACGCCCATAATTGAGGAAAAACCAATCATGGATTTTGCACCATGATAACGCACCAGCTCACACATCGATGCTTGTGCGTAATTTTTTGGCCAAAAACAAAACCGTTATCATGCCTCAACCACCGTATTCACCGGACTTGGCCCCCGCTGACTTTTTCCTCGTTCCAAAACTGAAGACACCGATGAAAGGAAAGCGTTTTGCTACGATTGAGGAGATAAAAGAAAAATCGAAACAGGAGCTGTTGGCGATACCAAAAAAAGCGTTTCAGAAGTGTTTCGAGCATTGAAAAAAACGCTGGCATAAGTGTATTATATCTGAGGGGAATTACTTTAAAGGAGACAAGATAGTTGTTGATGAATAAATAAATACTTTTTGAAAAAATTTAAAATAACGGCTATTTTTTTTATCAAACCTCGTTTTGTTTTTTATTTGTATAGTAGAATTTACATTGTTTCTTTCAATTATTTTGTATGGTCCCTCATATGGGCTTACATGTTTTCTTTGGTCGCTGGTTTTTAAAAAGACTACATCACCTATTTTAAAATTACTACTATTGCATGTTTTATCATAAATTTGTTTACGTGTGCATTTTGCATTCCCGAGCATTCTGTTTGCTGCATCTCGTGCATGTAAAATTTTTGTTCTAAGTTCGGTTAAATAGCTTTCTAAGTTATAAAATTTTCGGTTGTTGATTTTTTCGTTTGGGAATGTTGCTAATTTCACAAAGATGAGTTCAAATGGTGAATAGTTAGTATCTGTGTGTGGGGTGGTATTGTAAACGAAAGTGTAATAAGGAAGCCAGTTTTCCCAATCACCAGTGTCTGAGAATGATAATAAATATTCATTCAAGACTCTGTGGTTGCGTTCAATTGAACCTATTTAGCTAAATGCCTTTTTAGACCATTCTGCCGCCCCTGTCTTTATCGCCAAATCCCTCTTGGCATCTTCCAATATATTCCTTTATTGTAGTAGGAAAGCATTGCAGCTGCCGCTGTTGAAAATGCAGTTTGTTTCCTTTCTTACTACTAAAGTATACACTGATCGGAATATATTGAAAGCACGGATAGAGAGCAAACTGCTTATTATTCGAATCTCCTCCCGAGAGAGCTTACACGGCAACGAAAGTTCGAAAGCTTTCTCCCTAATTTAATATTCGTTTTCCTTTTTTTGGACGAGGGCTTTTTTCTTTTTTTTTCTGATCTGACCGCCCAACGAACACGTCTTTCTTAATTTTGTGAAATATATATTAAGTTTAAAATTGAATTAAACAGAATTAAATTTCCTCCTCTTTTTGTGAAATATATATTAATTTAAAAATTGAATTAAACAGAATTAAATTTCCCTTTCTTTTTGTGAAATATATACTAAGTTTAAAATTGAATTAAACAGAATTAAATTTCCCTTTCTTTTTGTGAAATATATATTAATTTTAAAATTGAATTAAACATTGGTTCTTCGAGCCGACTAGGAAGATCAGCGACAGAGACATCCTGACAGTCAACAATAGCGAGGCAAGAGAAAAAATATACATACATAAAAAACGTAAGTTATTTCTAACTTCAAATAATAAAATTCTAATTAATTCCGCATAATCCAAGTACATATTAACCCACTAAGTGTTCTTGGAGAATATTATACATACATACACATGTATTTCCCTATATATGTATATAAAGGGTTTTTCAAAAGAAACGCTACAAAAGTAAATTGATAGTGACAGCAAACGACGCCATATTTTTTCCCGCTCTTTTGACATTTCTCTTCAGTAAGGTTTGCCATTTCTTCATGCAAAGATATACGAACCAACAACGAGTCGAAATTATTAAAATTTACTACCGAAATTCGGAGTCAGTCGCCTCAACTTTAAGAGCGCTACGTCCAATTTATGATGAGGCTCATTTCTGGCTGAATGGCTTCGTCAATAAGCAAAATATTAGTTAGACAGCCATCCACACGTACTCCATGAGTCATCATTGCATCCGGAAAAAATTACGGTTTGGTGCGGTTTATGGGCCGGCGGCGTTATTGGGCCGTACTTCTTCCGTGATGATCAAGACACAAGACACACACGGCACATTACTGTGAATGCGAATCGCTACCGTTCAATGATAACGGAATATTTTTGGCCCCAATTGGATAATATGGACTTGGAGGACATATGGTTCCAACAGGACGGCGCCACAAGCCACACAGCGAATGCCACAATCAGTTTTCTGCAAACCAAGTTTGGTGAACGTGTTATCTCACGAAATGGCCCAGTCGATTGGCCGCCTCGGTCGTGCGATTTGACGCCGTTAGATTATTTCCTGTGGGGCTACGTCAAGTCTATGGTCTATGCCAACAAGCCAGCGACGATTGATGAACTTCGTACGAATATCGAACGTGAAATTGCAGCAGTATCGGCCGATTTATGCTTGAAAACCGTTGAAAATTGGGTTCAGCGTCTGGACTTCTGCAAGCGTGCCCGTGGTGGCCATGCAAAAGAAATCGAGTTCCATACATAATGGCATCGAACGTACTTTCACAGGAATAAAGAATCTCATTGATATGTAAAACCGGTTTTGTTTTATTAAAAGAACTTTTGTAGCGGTCTTATTGAAAAACCCGATATATATATGCACATATAATATACCTTTCACAATACGGTACTAACTCTGTACACAACTCTATATTGTAACCCATTGTGTATTAGTATGTATACATGTGTGTCCCATACGGATTTTTAAACGTTTTTTCGTGCAAGCATAAAGTCTGCATTCAAATTTAAAATTTGCCTGGCACAGTTTTGCATTCTCTCTTTGTGCATTTCTGGATGTGCCGTTATATATGAATCGTGTGCACTCAAAAAAAAAAAAAAATTTTTTTTCAGTTCTCAAATTTTTTTTTTAACTTTTCTAATTTTTTTAACCGGTTCAAATATAAATCCATCCCGTATTTCTGTTCCGTGTATTAAAAAAAAAAAATAAAAATTTTTTCTATATCCCATATACTCGTATGTAAAATAAGATTTTTATATTAATTAAATCACAAAAAAAAAATTATCCCACTAATCAATTTGTATAAAAATACTACCACCATCATTAGTTTGGTGAAATTATTCTGGATTTTGTTTTCACTTCAAAATTGAAGCAATCCCTCATCTTTTTCCAGTGTACTAAACAACAAGCTCTGGTAATACACTGAAAAAATAGATATATTGCATTCCATATTTTGATTTCATTGGGTGTTTTTTTTTACAAGTTCTTCATATCATATCTGCTGTGACCATCCCAAAGAGTCGTTTTTTATCCCAAAGGAGCAAATTATATCTATGAAGTACTGTTGTTCTCTTCCATAAATTTCGTAGCACAAAGCTTTTTTAACTTTTAAAATTAGTACACAGCTTTTAGGAAACACTAATTAAAAATGCCATTGAATAGAACTCCAGAGAAAGTGTCAAGCGAGGAAGACGATTCCAAGAGAGGGCTCACCGAAATTGATGCACCAGCTGAACATGGTGCGGAAGGTGGTGGGACAATTCCAAAACGACTGACGACAAAAAACTCTACAAATCTACAAAAAACCAAAAAGAAAAAGATTACGATCCTTCTATGAATGCATTCATATTTGAAGCCGACAATTTGGTGCATTTCTGCACAAAATTTACTTCATTCCCAATTGAAGACTTCACGTTCCCCCTATTTCAGGCCTACCTCAGCGACTTGAATGGATACTACGATGATGTAAAGCGTGCGTACCGTCAAGTTGGACTAGCAAACGATGAAGAGCTACCCAGTGGCTTCAAGATGGTAGCGCGAAAGAAAATGGAGCGATCCCAAGACCGTGCATATAGCACTAAGGCCCAAATCTCAGATCTTTTGGAACTACACAGGCCTCAACAAGTTGAGACACAACGTCTAACTGAGCGAGCCCCAGCGCCTGCAATAGAACAAGTTGGAGCTGCGCTATGCTTAAATGTGCCCCCATGTGACACCGAAATATTTTCCGGAGGGTATGAAGAGTGGCCGTCCTTCCGAGACATGTTTACGGCGGTATATATTAATCACCCTAAACTCACTCCCGCACAAAAGTTGTATCATCTTCGATACAAAACCGCCGGAAAAGCTGGAACAATAGTCAAACAGTACAGCTTAAGCAATGAAAATTTCGAGTTGGCTTGGGACGCACTAAGAACAAGGTTCGACAACAGGCGTATACTCGTACTAGTGGACAAACAAGTAAAATCCATTTTGAACCTCCCTCAAGTAAATTTTGAAAGTAGCGAGGCACTACAAAGACTTCAGAGTTCTATAAATAACTCTTTGTCAGTCTTGAAGTCACAAGGAGACCCGACAGACAATTGGGATCCAATTCTGATCAGTGTTTGTTTTACTAAACTCCCCTAGGAGACCCTAGAGTTGTGGGAACAATCTCTTAGTTCCCGAAAAGAACTTCCGACATGGCATCAAATGAACGAGTTCCTCACTAGTAGGATCGAGATTGTGGAGCGACTGCAGAATGCGAAACCATGTAGGACCATACAACAGCCGAATAAGGGTCACATGAGAATTCAGAACTTTCACACAGAAAGCAGTATGGCCTACTCGTGTCCAATCTGTCGCGCAACTCATGCGATCAGATACAGTCAAAAGTTCAAAAAGTGGTCCGCTCGTGAAAGAGTGAGAGTCGTAAGAGCGAACCAGATGTGTGAGAATTGTTTTGCATTTTCTCACACTAAACAAGAGTGCTCTAGTCAGCACACCTGCATGCATTGCCAAAAAAAGCATCACTCAATGCTCCATCTATAAAATGATACCGTTCCGAACCTCCAACGGAATGAGACGCCCCCGAGACATCAACGAAACCAATTTCACAACACCAACAGCGAGCAGTCCCGCTCAACAAAATCAGAGAACCAATCACAAGTGCAATCTTTATTCACTACAAATGAAGAAAGGGTGTTGCTTCTCACTTTCATTGCCTCCAAAGTTAAAAAACGGCTGAAACTCCCAACCGAACGAGCTCAGTTCGAAATTTCTGGTATGGGTGGGAAGACCATTCAGAACGCCAGTCACAGTTGCCCTCTCACGCTGTGTGCCCACAAAACTGGAGAAAAAATTCCAATTCAAGCAATAGTACTTCCTCAATTAACGAAACTTTTAACGCCTTTCAGAATAGAGCAGCCAGATTGGGAACACTTAGCCACACTGGACTTGGCAGATCCTAACTGCTTCATGCAAGCCCAAATCGATATGGTCATAGGAAGTGACTTGATTCCACAGATTCTCCTGGAGGGAATTCATAAAAAAGTGTGCGGCCGTCTACTAGCGCAAAACACCATATTTGGTTGGATTGTAAGTGGTCCACTGACCCAGAAAGTCGCTACCTTCTCGACGCAAGTGGAGGAAGTATCCAATGAGCTACTTACTTCTCAGTTAAAACAGTTCTGGGAGCAGGAAGAAGTGTATCAACATGTTCCTCCCTCCGAAGAAGACAGAATATGCGAGGAATATTACAAGCGAACCACACTTTGGTCAGACTCCCCTTCAAGATAGGTTTCCCGAATTCGCCGAGTTTGGGACCCTCACGTGCTACAGCTTACAGCCAATTGTTAAGCATGGAAAAAACCTTTCCAGGAAAGAAGAACTAAAAACAACGTACGAAGGGGTGCTAAACGAATACCTCACTCTTAACCACATGGAACCGACAACTTCGAAAGAAATTGTAACTACAAGTAGCCAATTGTCACGCTGTAATCAGACCCGATAAAGCGACAACAAAAATACGCGTCGTCTTTAATGCTTCTAGGAAGACAAGGTTCAGGGCAATCTCTCAATGATGTCCTGCATATCGACCCGGACCCGCCCTACAACTCGATCTCATGACTCTCATACTGAGATGGCGTCTATACGAGTTCGTCTTCAACGGAGACGTAGAGAAGATGTATCGGCAAATTCTTGTCCACCAAGACGACCGCGAATTTCAGCGCATTCTTTTCCGAAAGTCCAACAATAGCCCAATACAGGATTTCAAACTAAAAACAGTGACCTTTGGCGTTAATTGTGCTTCATACTTGGCCATCAGAACTCTGCGTCAATTAGCCGAGGACTCTGAAGATGTGTTTCCACTCGCAAAAAAAGTTCTACTCAAGGAAACTTATGTGGATGATATTCTTGCAGGCAGCCATACCATAGCTGATGCAGTTGAATCACTATCCCAAGTAATCAAAACTCTCGACTCCGGAGGATTCCCACTACGCAAAATCACAGCGAATCATCCCAAAATTTTAGAAAATATCCCACAGTCAGAACTACTCGATTCTGATTTTTTTAAATTTGAGAATGCTAGCTCTACAAAAACGCTAGGAATACGATGGAACGCTCTAGCGGATTTTTTTCGTAATCCATCACTCCAATAACAATCACTACGGTGGCCACAAAGCGAAAAATACTCTCCGCGGTCGCGAAACTTTTTGACCCGGCAGGATGGCTCTCGCCAATCATGACCCGCGCGAAGCTGCTTCTGCAGGAATTGTGGATGGAAGGATCGGACTGGGACGAATGTGTTAAGCCGCTCTCCCTGGCCAAATGGAACCAGTTCCTGTGGGACTTACCGGCAATCGCCAACATTCAGATCCCTAGATGGGTACGGTTTTCCCCCATGAAGCAAACCCAACTCCATGGGTCTGCGATGCCTCTGAGAAGGCAAACCGCGCCGCACTCTACGTGCGCACTCTGGATGCAAAGGATTCGATCACGTGCCATCTATTAGTAACATAAGGCAAAGTGGACCCTCTACAAACGGTGAGTCTCCCGCTCTTGGAGTTATGCGGGGCAGTGTTGCTGTCCCAGTTGATCAAGTCCGTCCGAACAAACTTAGAGATGCCCGCTGAAGGTGTGTTCCTCTGGTCGGATTCGCAGATCGTTTTGGCATGGCTCGAAAAACCCCCACACGCTTGGAAGACCTACGTCGCCAATCGCACGGCCCAAATACTTAACAACGTCAGCAACGCCACTTGGCGCCACGTCGTCAGTGGTGAGAATCCTGCTGATCTGGGCACTCGCCGGTGCAGAGCCGAGGATTTAATCTCCAATTCTTTGTGGTGGAACGGTCCAGAGTTACAAAGCCCCGAAGATTTATGGCCTCGACCCCGCAACGCATCGACCACGCCTCCGGAACAAAAGAGAGTGGAAGCGAATTTGACACTCGAAGCGCCCATTGATATTTTCGATCGGTTTTCGTCCCTTCCGCGGGCACTACGCGTGCTCTCATACATGTTCCGCTTCCTTTACAATGGAGTCGCGGCGCGAACAAATCTCCCTCGGATGGAAACCTCTACGCTTTCCCAAGGTGTAGTCCAAGAAACCAGAAGAAAGCTTATCCTATTAGCTCAGGGTCCCTAGTTTCCGCTCGAAGTAAAAGCGTTAACAAGCCAGGTTCCCATTCATCGGAAAAGTTCTCTACTCACTCTCATCCCATTCCTGGACTCGCACAATCTCCTAAGAGTTGGATTGTAAGTGGTCCACTGACCCAGAAAGTCGCTACCTTCTCGACGCAAGTGGAGGAAGTATCCAATGAGCTACTTACTTCTCAGTTAAAACAGTTCTGGGAGCAGGAAGAAGTGTATCAACATGTTCCTCCCTCCGAAGAAGACAGAATATGCGAGGAATATTACAAGCGAACCACACTTTGGTCAGACTCCCCTTCAAGATAGGTTTCCCGAATTCGCCGAGTTTGGGACCCTCACGTGCTACAGCTTACAGCCAATTGTTAAGCATGGAAAAAACCTTTCCAGGAAAGAAGAACTAAAAACAACGTACGAAGGGGTGCTAAACGAATACCTCACTCTTAACCACATGGAACCGACAACTTCGAAAGAAATTGTAACTACAAGTAGCCAATTGTCACGCTGTAATCAGACCCGATAAAGCGACAACAAAAATACGCGTCGTCTTTAATGCTTCTAGGAAGACAAGGTTCAGGGCAATCTCTCAATGATGTCCTGCATATCGACCCGGACCCGCCCTACAACTCGATCTCATGACTCTCATACTGAGATGGCGTCTATACGAGTTCGTCTTCAACGGAGACGTAGAGAAGATGTATCGGCAAATTCTTGTCCACCAAGACGACCGCGAATTTCAGCGCATTCTTTTCCGAAAGTCCAACAATAGCCCAATACAGGATTTCAAACTAAAAACAGTGACCTTTGGCGTTAATTGTGCTTCATACTTGGCCATCAGAACTCTGCGTCAATTAGCCGAGGACTCTGAAGATGTGTTTCCACTCGCAAAAAAAGTTCTACTCAAGGAAACTTATGTGGATGATATTCTTGCAGGCAGCCATACCATAGCTGATGCAGTTGAATCACTATCCCAAGTAATCAAAACTCTCGACTCCGGAGGATTCCCACTACGCAAAATCACAGCGAATCATCCCAAAATTTTAGAAAATATCCCACAGTCAGAACTACTCGATTCTGATTTTTTTAAATTTGAGAATGCTAGCTCTACAAAAACGCTAGGAATACGATGGAACGCTCTAGCGGATTTTTTTCGTAATCCATCACTCCAATAACAATCACTACGGTGGCCACAAAGCGAAAAATACTCTCCGCGGTCGCGAAACTTTTTGACCCGGCAGGATGGCTCTCGCCAATCATGACCCGCGCGAAGCTGCTTCTGCAGGAATTGTGGATGGAAGGATCGGACTGGGACGAATGTGTTAAGCCGCTCTCCCTGGCCAAATGGAACCAGTTCCTGTGGGACTTACCGGCAATCGCCAACATTCAGATCCCTAGATGGGTACGGTTTTCCCCCATGAAGCAAACCCAACTCCATGGGTCTGCGATGCCTCTGAGAAGGCAAACCGCGCCGCACTCTACGTGCGCACTCTGGATGCAAAGGATTCGATCACGTGCCATCTATTAGTAACATAAGGCAAAGTGGACCCTCTACAAACGGTGAGTCTCCCGCTCTTGGAGTTATGCGGGGCAGTGTTGCTGTCCCAGTTGATCAAGTCCGTCCGAACAAACTTAGAGATGCCCGCTGAAGGTGTGTTCCTCTGGTCGGATTCGCAGATCGTTTTGGCATGGCTCGAAAAACCCCCACACGCTTGGAAGACCTACGTCGCCAATCGCACGGCCCAAATACTTAACAACGTCAGCAACGCCACTTGGCGCCACGTCGTCAGTGGTGAGAATCCTGCTGATCTGGGCACTCGCCGGTGCAGAGCCGAGGATTTAATCTCCAATTCTTTGTGGTGGAACGGTCCAGAGTTACAAAGCCCCGAAGATTTATGGCCTCGACCCCGCAACGCATCGACCACGCCTCCGGAACAAAAGAGAGTGGAAGCGAATTTGACACTCGAAGCGCCCATTGATATTTTCGATCGGTTTTCGTCCCTTCCGCGGGCACTACGCGTGCTCTCATACATGTTCCGCTTCCTTTACAATGGAGTCGCGGCGCGAACAAATCTCCCTCGGATGGAAACCTCTACGCTTTCCCAAGGTGTAGTCCAAGAAACCAGAAGAAAGCTTATCCTATTAGCTCAGGGTCCCTAGTTTCCGCTCGAAGTAAAAGCGTTAACAAGCCAGGTTCCCATTCATCGGAAAAGTTCTCTACTCACTCTCATCCCATTCCTGGACTCGCACAATCTCCTAAGAGTGAATGGTAGGCTAGCCTCCTCGGGTCTAAGTTACAACGAGCGACATCCCATCATTCTCCCTGATACCTCCCGATTTTGTACTCTATAATCTCAATTTTATACACACCCTCTTCCTGCATGCTGAGCAACGGCTTATGTTTCGGATAGCTCGCCAGGATATCTATATCCCGCGCCTAAAGCCGCAGATAAAAAAATTTATACATTTGTGTAAAGTGTGTACCGTCTTCAAGCAGAAGGTCCGCTCGCAAATCATGGCAGCCTTGCCACCCGAACGTTGTAGCTTATCAGTTCCCTTCACAACCACCGGTGTTGACTTTGCGGGTCCTTTCCTCATTAAAGCATCCCAGCTTCGGTCAGAGACGTTCCTGAAAGGTTTTGTTGCTGTGTTTGTGTGCTTCTCAACGAAGGCTATACATTTGGAACTCTGCTCTGAACTCACGACCGAAGCTTTCCGAGCAGCGTTCGCCCGCTTCGTTGGCAGGAGAGGACTGCCTCGCAAAGTCAAGTCTGATAACGGCAAAACGTTCGTCGGTGCTCAGAGGGCGCTTAGCCGAGACTTCCTCAAGTTCTCGAAGGAGGTATCTGCAGACATCGTCAAACAGTACGCGCCACAAGGCTTGAACTGGGATTTCATCCCGCCCAGCGCACCCCATATGGGTGGTCTTTGGGAATCCGCGGTCAAAAGTTTCAAAACCCATTTGAAAAAGACTGCCGGCGTTCATAAATTTTACTATGAAGAATTTACCACCCTACTTTGCCGCATAGAGGCGGTCCTAAATTCTCGGCCGCTTTCTCTGCTCTCCCAGGATCCTAATGAACTTTTAGCTCTCACTCCAGGTCACTTCCTACGAGGCGCCCCCCTCCTGGCGATCCCCGAACCCAATTTGGAGAACGTGTCTCTCATAAAGCGTTGGGAAAAGCTGAAGGCTCTCCATCACCAATTCAGCCGGAGATGGAAGGACGAGTACTTGAAGGAACTCCATAAGCGATACAAATGGCAACATCCACATGAAGAGTTACAGACGGACCAAATGGTAATAATCAAAGACGAGCTGCTGCCTCCGGCTGATTGCAAGGGGTTCTTAGCCATGGGTATGAGCCAGCGGAGAGCAGTGGTCATAGCGCACAAATATTGTAACAATTGCCTTGCCCGGTCGCACACTGTTGCGGCATGCCAGTCTACCAACCGATGCCGAATATGCCACAACAAGCACCACACCCTTGTGCATCCGGATGAGAGCCTCGTTTGCGGCCTTCGTGGTGCCAAAAGGAGCATGGCGCTCCACTCGACCACCCAGCAACGACCATCGCTTTCCAGAGGACGCGCGCGCCAGACCCCACGGGAGACAACGGCGCCCTAGACGCACGGACGAAGGCAGCAATCACCGAGCCCTCACCGTCTCGGCAATCGTACCGGAAATCGACAGGTTTCATCAAAGGCAAGGAAAGCATCGCAACCAGGCTCACGTTCTTCTGGCCCACGCGCACTCTCCCAAGCGCCACGCTCTATCCGACGTCCGATGTCTCCAGACATCGACGTCCCATCGACCAGCCATCCGCCTCACATCCCGAGGTGTGGAGACGGGAAGTTACCGGGAGCGGACAGCGAAGGCACTCATAGATCGGGCCATCCAGTCCCTCACCCAGCTAAAGGTTGCCCTCTAATCATGCACGAGTGCATGCGGGCCCAGGATGGCTAAATCCCTTTTTAGACCATTCTGCCGCCCCGGTCTGTGTCGCCAAATCCCTCTTGGCATCTTCCAATATATTCCTTTATTGTAGTAGGAAAGCGTTGCAGCTGCCGCTGTTGAAAATGCAGTCTGTTTCTTTTTCTACTACTAAAGTATACACTGATCGAAATATATTGAAAGCAACACTGCTTATTATTCGAATCTCCTCCCGAGAGAGCTTACACGGCAACGAAAGTTCGAAAGCTTTCTCCCTAATTTAATATTCGTTTTCCTTTTTTTGGACGAGGGCTTTTTTCTTTTTTTTTCTGATCTGACCGCCCAACGAACACGTCTTTCTTCCTTTTGTGAAATATATATTAAGTTTAAAATTGAATTAAACAGAATTAAATTTCCTCCTCTTTTTGTGAAATATATATTAATTAAAATTGAATTAAACAGAATTAAATTTCCCTTTCTTTTTGTGAAATATATAAGTTAACACGCCCGTAGCCTCCAATGTCTTCACACCTGTCCCCAAGCAAGCATGAGCGCAGCATAGGTAAATGCACCGAATCTGCTGACGTAGCGTCTGAATGCTTGCACGCGTATCCGGTGCAATACCGCTGCAGCGTGGGAACGGTACCGCGGCCAGGGAATGCTGACGCAGTCAGTTTTAGGCCCAGCTTAGAATTTATAAGTTATGAATAGAGGTAGTCTTAAGTAGGACCTGGAGTTGTGAAGACATTTTAATTAAATTGTAATAAATCTAAATATTATCCAATTGTGTGTTTAATTCAGCTAAGGGATATGTAAGTATGCCGCTGTTGGCTGCGGCTTAAATATTTTTTTAATCGCAGTCCTTCCGACTGCGTTAACTGGCGCCCGAGCAGGGACCCGCTAAAGGAGCGGGCTCCCCAAAAATCGGAAGGCTTATTATAAAACTATAACAAATGTGAGAAAAATTGCTCAGCGATTCACCACCTTCGGGGGGACCCTCCTGGCAATGTAAAAGTGAACTAAGATTGAAAGGTGGAAAGTAAACCAAAGTCTTCCGATGCAAATATAGTGGCCCTTGAAGGGTATTGTGCGAACATGGTGATATAAAAATTAAAACAAATAAATCCTTACGTCTCCATCCTGAGATTCCCAAGGGACCCTCCAGGATATAACAAAAGAAAAAGGTTCTGTGACCCCGAAGATCCTCAGACCTAATATGAAGAAATTATTGATTCAAATTAAAACAAATAAATCCTTACGTCTCCATCCTGAGATTCCCAAGGGACCCTCCAGGATATAACAATAGAAAAAGGTTCTGTGACCCCGAAGACCCTCAGACCTAATATAAAGAATTTTACTTTACTTTTATTTTTCATTCAAAATTCGCTTAAGAGCGATGATTGAAAATGGGACAGAAGTTCCTTAATTAAAATATAATATTCACCATGATGTGCATAATCGGGTCACGGGGTACGCACATAGTGTACACCTATAAAATGAAAAATTATATTTTAATATATAAAAATGGTGAAATTGTAAAATGTATTTGGCAAATTGCTGGGTGTCCTCGATTGTGGGCGACACAAGGTTCAACCCCTTGCCAATTTTACGAAAGTAATATTTTACGAAAGTAATATTAAAAACGAAGGCGACAAATTGTCGGAAAAATTTAAATTTATAATCTTTGGCGAACTGGTGGGTGCTTTAATTAATTGTAGCACAAGGTTCGACTCCTTGCCATGATTTATAAAACTGCATTTCAAAGCGTAAAATACGCAAAGCAATAAGCAGCTGTGCTGATGTTATTTTGCAACGCCTGTCCATGAATGATCGGATACGCCCTATCTGGGTGCACGTTGTCGTTCACATGGGAACACGACAATCATTTCCTGATCAAGGCAGCGCATTGTCGACTGGTTATGGTCAACGGTATCGGTATTGCATAGTAACAGCCGCCAAATGGTCAGATACTTGTCGCTACTGGCCATGGCAGCAAAATGTGAAGTTGCGTTGAATGCCTAGCACCGCGTGAAGGAAGTGTCCTGAGTCGGTTGCCCGTAATCCGATTACGGACGACTAAAAAGGGTTCCCGCGTCCCTTCCTTGACCTAAGCCAGACATTATGTCAAGAATTTTTGAATGTTATTTTATGATATACTAAAACATTTTACATTTCAGCAATAACATAACCAATGCAATCAATCTGCCTGTGAGTCCAAAAAAATATATAAGGAAATTGCGGCATCAGCTCAGCGAACTCAAGCTAAAAGCGACAAAGGAAAGCAGCGAAGGAAGGAGTAAGGGAAAATTTTTTTTAAAAATAACAAGGAAAACGAATTTGGTGAGTCAAAAATTTTTATTATGGATTCCTTGACCCGTTCGGTTACCGAGCTGACTGGCTCTGTGGGTGCACTAATGGTCGAGTTGAAGAAGGCGGAAAACCGCATTCGTCAACTGGAACAAATGAATGCACTTACCGTGACCCCAGCTGAGATCCCGTTATGTGGGCCAGTGAGTGAGGAAGATTTGAGGGAAATAGGCAGGTTGCCAGACTCAGTTAGGGACCTCCAGGCATTCGAGGGAAACCCAGCCCAATACGTGTCCTGGGTGACATCAGTTGAGGGAATCTTAGACGACTACAAGATCGTCCGGACGAAGCCAATTTATAGGGCAATCCTCAAGAGCATTAGGGGAAAGGTTAGGGGTAACGCTGATTCTGCTTTAATATCCCACAATATTTCGGAAGTCGACTGGGCAGGAATAAAAGGTTGCCTGTCGCTTCATTACGCTGATAAAAGGGACATCCGTACCCTCGAGCATCAGCTGGGTCAGCTAACTCAGGGTAACTTGAAGTTGGACGAGTTTTATGCTCGTGTCAACCACCAATTTTCCTTAATTATAAATAAATTTAAAACCGAAAACTACTCTGCCGAAACCGTAGATGCACTGATAGAAACCTACAGAAATAGAGCGCTGGATGTTTTTGTAAGGGGATTGAGTGGCGATCTTTCCCGCATGATTATTGTCCAAAGACCAAGATCACTACCCGAAGCCTACACAGCTTGTCTAGACATTCAGAATTTGAATTTTAGGAGCCATCCTGTGCACGGTGGTATAAATAGGACCTCGGTGACTGTTCCGGTAAACGAAATGAATAAGGACAGTAATCCTCGTCCGTCGTTCTCGAAGTTTAACAATTTCTCACCTGTTGGAAACAACCATAAGTTTGGATTTAGGCCGCAGAGTGGTTCCTTCCAGAATCGGCATTTCGCTCAAAGGACTGAAGAAACAAGGCCAGTGGTAAAAATGGAGGTGGACCCTTCTATACAGACGCGTCGGGCGAGCTTCTCAAACAGACCTCAACAAGGATTTCCATTCAAACGGAAATCCGGCTCAGACAACTTCCGCCAAAAACAGCAGAGGATGTTCCATATGGAAACTGTGAATGAGGACTATGCGAATTTGGCTGAGGAGAATTCCGAGGATCAGGTGAATTTTATGACAGGAGCCTATCCAGCGTACCTTACATAGAGTACGTGGATAGCCAGGGCACTGTGTTGAAATTCTTGGTAGACACAGGTGCGAACAAAAATTTTATAAACGCATCTCTTTCCCTAAATAGCAAAAAGCTTGCAAAATCCTTTTTTGTAAATTCAGCCGGTGGACGCATTCAAATCAGCGAAGAAGTTAGCGGTAGATTTTTTGAGCGCGTAGGTAATAATACCTTGTTAAAATTCTACGTACTGCCAGGTCTCGAATCCTTTGATGGCATCATTGGCGATGATACCCTAAAGGAATTAGAGGCAGTAATAGACCGAAAAAAAAACGTTCTGACCCTTAAACCAAATATAAAAATTCCTCTTCAAGAAAAAGTATCCAAGCAAATTAATCAAATTTTAGACAGTAACCTTTCTAAGAATACCCAAGAAAGACTCCGCAAGATAATCGAAGACCATATGCAACTTTTTGACCCAATAAGCAATAAGGAAATCGTTAATACTATCGTGAAGGCAGAAATCAGGACTACTACTAAGGAGGCGATTTACACAAAAAGCTATCCCTATCCTGCCTGCATGAGGGAGGAAGTTGAGAGGCAGATTGAGGAATTGCTTGAGGAAGGCGTCATACGTCCATCAAAAAGTCCCTACAATTCCCCAATCTGGGTAGTCCCCAAAAAACCAAAGCCCTCAGGCGAGAAACAATATAGGATGGTAATAGATTTCAAGCGCTTGAACGCTGTAACCGTACCTGATACCTACCCGATCCCCGATATAAATTCTACTCTTGCAAGCCTAGGTTCTGCAAAGTACTTTACTACGATTGACTTGACTTCCGGATTTCATCAAGTTCCGATGAAGGAGTCTGATATACCGAGAACAGCGTTCTCAACAATGAACGGAAAATACGAATTTTTGAGGCTTCCGTTTGGTCTAAAGAATGCTCCTGCCATTTTCCAACGAATGATAGATGATGTGCTCAAGGAGTACATAGGGAAAATTTGCTATGTATACATTGATGACATAATCGTCTTTGGAAAAAATGAAGAGGAGCACCTAAAGAACGTTGGCACAATTTTTGCAACATTGTTGAGGGCAAACTTAAAAGTCAACCTGGAAAAGACCCAATTCATGAAAACTAGTGTAGAATTCCTTGGATATGTTATCACACCCTATGGTATTAAACCTGACACAAAAAAAGTGAGTGCAATTCAAGGTCTAGAACCGCCGAGTACGTTAAAGGATTTAAAGCGTTTCCTGGGAATGACGTCTTACTATCGAAAATTCATTCAGGACTATGCCAAAGTAGCCAAACCTTTGACTAATTTAACACGTGGAGAAAACGCTCAAGTAAAGGCCAATTAGTCGAAGAAAGTGACGATTGAGCTTGATTCTGTCGCCTTGAAAGCGTTTGCTGATCTAAAAGAACTCCTTGTTTCCTCTGATATTTTAGCTTTCCCAAATTTCCAGAAACCCTTTAATTTAACCACAGATGCATCAGATTTTGCGATAGGAGCCGTGCTGTCCCAAGGTGAGGTTGGCAAGGATAAGCCAATTGCGTACATTTCCCGCTCATTAAGCAAGACGGAGGAAAATTATGCCACCAATGAGAAGGAAATGTTAGCCATTGTGTGGGCATTGGACAACCTACGTTCCTACTTGTATGGGGCAAGAAACATTAAAATTTACACTGACCATCAACCCCTTACGTTCGCGCTCGGAAATCGCAATCACAATGCCAAATTAAAAAGATGGAAGGCACGTATAGAGGAATACAACCACGAGTTGATTTACACTCCTGGTAAATCAAACTATGTGGCTGATGCCTTATCAAGGATGAAATGTCGAATGGAAGACCAAGGAGGACTCAACGTGATGGCTGTTGAGAATGGTGACGACACGACTACAGAAACTGCTAGTGAAGGAGCAACTGACACATCAAGAACTATGACAGTCGCTAGAGGCTCCACTACTGAAACTGCTAGCGAAATTGAAACTGTTCACAGTGCCGAACAAGATGCTTCCGACCTTATCATTCACGTTGAAGCACCCCTGAACGTATTTAGGAATCAGATTGTGATCAGGGAAGGACGAGAACTTTTTAGTGTCGAAAATCCTCACGATGGGTACACCCGCCACTATGTGACCTTAGACAGCATTGTCCGCGACGCGCTAATAAGAGTATTGAAAGAACGGTTGAACCCAGCGGTAATTAACGGTATTAAAATTCCCGAAAATAGGCTGCAGCTTCTCCAAGAAGTGTATCTCGAACATTTCCTTTATTATAAGATTAGAATAACGCAGAGATTAGTAGAGGATGTCGCGAACGAAGAAAGAATTTGCAGAATAATTGAGGAAGAGCACAGGAGAGCCCACAGGAATCCTGTGGAGAATAAAGGACAAATTTTGGAACGATACTATTTCCCCAGGATGGCAAGCTTGATAAGACATTTCACGAAAGCTTGCGAAGTGTGCCGGGTAAACAAATATGATAGGCATCCTTTCGTCCCAAAACTAAAGGATGCTCCTATCCCAAAACATCCTTGCGATATTTTACACATCGATATCTTCGAGATTAGTGGGGAAAAATTTCTCAGCTGCATAGACAAATTCTCTAAATTTGCAAAATTCTTCCACATAAAGAATAAGTCCGCTGTACTTTTACGTAAAAAATTTGCAAAAATTATTCACTATTTTACAGTCCCACAGATTATAGTTACTGATAACGAAAGGGGCTTCGTCAGTCCTTTAGTCTCTAACTATGTTAGAGGGTTAGGAATTATACTTTATCAAACTCCTATTCAACGGAGCGAAGTGAATGGGCAGGTCGAAAGACTTCACTCCACCGTTATTGAAATATACCGGTGTTTACAGAGAGAGATACCCAACACATCCCCAAAGGAATTGTTGTACATAGCTACCGATCTATATAACAATACAATTCATTCCATAACTAAGTACAAACCGAGCGATATATTTTTCAATAGGGTACAAAGAATAAATTATCAGGAGTTAGCAAATTTTCAAAACAAAATTTTTAGCGAAGTGAGGAATCGGATGGAGAAGAATCAGGAATCACGAAATATCCGATTAAATGAAAAAAGGCAGGACCCTAAGAAGTATGCACAGGGGGACGTAGTGTATGTGAGGAACAAACAAATTAAGGCAAAACAACGCCCACTTTATAAAAAAGAGGTTGTAGGCAGGGATAACAGGGTAACAGTAACCACGAACGATGGGAAAAGGATCCATAAGGCTCAAGTAAAAAATTTGTAAGAGAATGATTTTTTTCAACCCAATTCCACCTTCCTTCGCTGGCTCGAAGATAAATATAATTAATTCAAAAAACAAAAGAAAAAAGAATTGTTTTATTTAAATATAATATAACAGTAATATTTAAATATAAGGAAAAAATTTGTTTTAATAATTTGTAAGTTGTAAACTGCAAAAAGAAAATTAAAATTCCCAAATACGGAAGCTATCTCTCTGGAACAAAAGTAGATTATACATATGATATAGAAAAAGAGATCGAATTGTTAAAAGTTAAGAAAATATTAAAAGTTTGTTCTTGAAGATATGCTGTACTTGTAACGCGCTTCTTTCGAGGAAGCTATCTGTCCTTTCGTGACTTGAATTTTTCCAAAATGAATAAAGTTGTTCGCATAAGTCATGTTTTTCCTGCAATCAAGGACATAGAGCTCCCAGGAAAAGAATACGCGACAATGGCAAATGTTAGTTAAGCGCTGAAGCCACGATTTTTTTTTTAGATTCTTTTATTTTATATTAAGAGAAAATTGTGAATTTTTACTTGAAATTTTTGTCAAAATAGATTGCTTATAATTCCCTGCGCTTGCGGGTTCAATGTTTTCAACTACAAATCTCCGCTGGTGACAATCGAACATGGAAGTGGATGGATAATCAATGGTCACTTCAAGCTCTTACATACCATAGACCTCACTCAATTCGACGAAATTATTTTGGAACTGATGGGTGTAGTGCAACGCGCGCTTGAGGCAACTCCGATGAAGACGATCATCGAACTTCATCTCAGCCAGACGAAAATGCGTCTTAACGAATTGCAGGGTACCAAATCGAGAAAACCTCGCTCTATAAATTGGATTGGATCGGCGTCGAAATGGGTAGCAGGATCCCCTGACGCCACTGATTGGGATTGTGTTCTGCGTAACGAAAATCAATTGGTCGACAACAACAATAACCAGCTTTCCATTAACAGGAAAATCTTTAACGCCACGCAAGAAGCTATAAAGAGGGTTAACAACGTGGTTGATTTTGCAAATGACGTTGATAAAAACTTCAATGCGGAGAAGCTCGAAATTTTGTTGGCTAACAAGGTTCTCGTCCTAAAAGAGCAAATTTCAGAAATAGTCCGAGCTTGTCAGATGGCAAAAACTGGAATCGTGAACACCAATCTTTTAGACCAGGCCGAAACCGAGCAGGTTATTTCTGAAGAAGAGGCGTTACCTTATCAAAATCTGGTAGAAGCAATGGAATATGCCAAGCCATCTATATATACGAATGGAACTATGCTCGTATACGTGCTCTCGGTGCCAAAGGTGAAGCCGGATAAATATCGACTAATACTGGTGAGGAGCACCTCGTCAGGAGGCAAACGTGTCGATGTCCTGTACAAAAGATTGCTGATGAATACTGAAGAAACTTATGGTATTACTGGCGATTGCCTCTCTATCAACAACGCGACAATTTGTGAGGAGAGCCTGATAAAGAAGCTACCCGAAGAAGGATGTTTACCAAGATTGCTGAAAGGTGGCGATGCCAAATGCCAGTTTGAAACAGATAGTGATGAAGTCGTGGAGATGATTAACGGAAACACAATTTTTCTAACAAACTTCAATGGAACCGTCCGTGGCGGAAAAGAATCAAGACGCCTGGAAGGCTCCTTCCTCATACAGCTCAACAATGAAACAGTGCAAATTGGCAATAGAACTTTCGTCAGCACGGAGACCAGAAGCCTTCAAGCCTTACCATCGGTGCTGAGCAACATAACCAATGAGGGCCTTAAATTAAACCTGGAGTATGTTCATGACCTTAGCCTTGAAAATATCAATCGTCTCAGCAAGCTCGGTGACAAATTCCATGTTTCAACTGCGATAGAAGCTGCAATGTTACTCACCTTAGCCACGGCCTGCTACATAATCTGGAAACGAATAACGGTGAACATTCGAATCCCTGGCATGCATCAAAGCGCAACAATGAAGCAGGGCGAATCCTCTCCGAAAAAAACCAACGAAGTTCCTGCGGTGACCCATGTTGATCTGCGGGACGCAGACATTTAAGGGGGGAGGAGTTAACACGCCCGTAGCCTCCCCTGTCTTCACACCTGTCCCCAAGCAAGCATGAGCGCAGCATAGGTAAATGCACCGAATCTGCTGACGTAGCGTCTGAATGCTTGCACGCGTATCCGGTGCAATACCGCTGCAGCGTGGGAACGGTACCGCGGCCAGGGAATGCTGACGCAGTCAGTTTTAGGCCCAGCTTAGAATTTATAAGTTATGAATAGAGGTAGTCTTAAGTAGGACCTGGAGTTGTGAAGACATTTTAATTAAATTGTAATAAATCTAAATATTATCCAATTGTGTGTTTAATTCAGCTAAGGGATATGTAAGTATGCCGCTGTTGGCTGCGGCTTAAATATTTTTTTAATCGCAGTCCTTCCGACTGCGTTAACTTATATTAAGTTTAAAAATAAATTAAACAGAATTAAATTTCCCTTTCTTTTTGTGAAATATATATTAATTTTAAAATTGAATTAAACACTATTGTTTCATGGTGGTAGGGAGTGGAAGTTATGTGCTTTATATTAAATAATTTGCATATGGAAGTGAGTAATTCATTTTTAAATTCGGTGCCTTGGTCGCTTTTTAGTGTTTTAAAAGTTCCGTGGCGTAAAATGAATTTCTCTACTAATGTTTTTGCAACTTCTATTGTTTCTTTCGTTTGCATCGGGAATGTTTCTATGTATTTTGTTAGTTCACATTGTATTGTTAGTATGTATCCATTTGAAATATTAAGTGGACCGACAGTGTCGATTTGAATAATTTCAAATGAGCTTGTTGGTGTAAATGTTATCTCTAGAGCTTCTTTATTGTGGCGAGTTGTCTTATTTTTACAGCATTTTTCGCAGTTTTGAATAAAATGTTTGACCATTTTGTTCATACCGCGCCATACGTATTTTTGTTTTAGTTTATAAATTGTTCGTTTTACACCGACATGACCTCCTACCTTTGAATTGTGATACTCATTGATTAATCGTAATTGATCAGTGTGTTCTGTCACTGTCATTGGTTGGTCATAAATGAGAATTTTAAAAGGAGTTTGCCGTCCTGATTTTATTATTTTCATATGAATTTCATTATATGTTCTCATTAAATTTTCTTTGTCATGACATTTAAATATATAATCATTTGATTGCAGCACTACATTTTCTATATTTTTCTTCTGTAAAACAGTGATTAGTTTCTCCAAGACTGTACCTAAGTCCGAGTTTGGATTATCGCTAATTTGCATTACTATTTCTGTGTCGGTGATTTTTATATTAGGCAAACTTTTATTGTTATTTTTATCTGATAAGCTTATCTTTTTCCTTGACGCGTTTTTAATTTCTTGTATAAATTTTAACTTTCTTAATATTCGAACTTCTGATACTGAAATGCAATTCCAAATAAACAGTTGGCCAGTCTCCATTATAGAATTTGCTTGTGTATCGTTGGGTTCATTTTCTATCCTATTTTGATTTTTACTTCTAGTTGTTATTAAAACTGAAGGTATCATATCCTTAATTATATTATAGTCTAATCTAATTCTAATTAGAGCATCGGCATTTGTTTTTATGCTGCCTTTTTTATATTCTATTTTAAAATTATAATCCATTAGGTCTAACCTAATTCTAGTTTATTTTGATGATGTGTCCTTATGTGAAAATAATGCCACTAATGGTCTGTGGCCTGTTACAACTGTGAATGTATTGCCATATAAGTAAGGTCTAAAGTGGCTTATTGCCCAATGTATGGCCAATAATTCTCTTTCTATAACTGGCTTTTTCTCCTCGTGCTTGTTTAAAGTGCGGCTTGCGTATGAAATTGGCAAATCGTTTTCAATGATACCTTGGGAAAGTACTGCTCCTAATGCATAATTTGATGCATCAGTTGTTTAATAGCCGGAAATAATCTACGCACGTCTGCTCTGTTTCACGATCAACTCAAAACTGATATTTATTTCATTGCTTATACATACACTATTCTCCGAGTCGCGGCCAACGGTACCGCATTCCACGCCACGCTTATATACTATGCTTGTACTTATTGCTAATTGCTCACACACTATACATATATACACTTATTGCTCTATACTTATGATCTATTGATATACATACACGCTTATTGCTACACTTATTTACTACATATTCTTAACACTTAACTAATCCTACGACAATTCGGATTTATTGCTAATTGCTCACACACTATACATATATACACTTATTGCTCTATACTTATGATCTATTGATATACATACATACACGCTTATTGCTACACTTATTTACTACATATTCTTAACACTTAACTAATCCTACTACAATTCGGCTATCCTGACTGTAAAGATCCCCTGATCTTCTGTTAATCACTGACAGAACCTTTGCGTTTCTTAAAATACGGTTTAATAGGTTCCACTGCCCACACGCCCTTATATGGAGGTCTTGACTGTTGAAAGTTTTCTACATCTTGCAGTAAGTATCGAGCGTTTCGTAAAACTTTGACAACTTGATATGGGCCTTTAAATTTTGGTATGAGTTTTCTGGGCACACCAACGTGTGAGTAAAAATTAGTTACCATTACATAGTCTCCCTCCTGATATACAGTCGGTCTTTTTCGCTTTTTGTCAACATAATTTTTATTATAGTTCTGCATGGCTTCTTGTTTTAACGCCGCCTCCTTTCGTACTTTATCTAGACTTTTCGTTTCTACGCTTTCGCTAATTTCCACTAGATTTTCTTTCAACATATCTACTTTACCTCCTCTCTGTTGGACACCGAGCAACATCTTACTAGGATACTCATTCAACGTTCTATGTATTGTATTATTAAGAGCATATTCCTCTGATTCCACCACTTGGTCCCAATAAAGATTTTTACTCGGCTCTATCATTTTCGCTATCATCTGCCCTAGGCTTCTGTTGATTCTTTCAACCTGAGCACTGGCCTGTGGTGAGCCTGTAGCTATTTTGATATGTTGAACACCATTTCCTTCCAGAAACTCCCTAAACTCACTTGACGTAAAACTGCTACCCCTATCGGAGATTGTACACCTTGGCCGACTATATGACCGAAAATAGTCAGATAACGCCTGAACCACCTCTTTCGTGCTTGTGGTCTTAGCTGGAAACAGTCTGACAAACTTGCTACTCGCATCAACAACAACCAACAAATATTTTTTCGCTGTCGCCTTATCTATTGGCCCATAATGGTCAATGTGTACTACGTCGAAAGGAACATTTCCTTTGGGAATATTATGCAGGAGACCCTCTGTCTTACCAGGCTTATACAAGACACTTCAAAGAGTTTTGAATATGACCTGCCAGTTTTTCTTTAATGTTCGGAAACCAGTAACTTTTTGATATTAAATCAACTACTTTGTCTCGCCCTACATGGCCCATTTCGTCATGATATTTGTACAAAACGTTTACTTATATATCTTCGGGCACACAGAACAAAAGACTACCATCATTCTTTTTCCTATAGATCACACCATTCCTCATTTCATAAAATGTTTGCTCCGGCTTTTGTAACACTTCGCGTAATTTCTTTAATCTTTCATCTTTTCCTTGGCATATAATTAGGTTCTCCTCAAAAGTATTAGCTTCTAACACTTAACTACATCTACTCAAGGTGTCGACATGTTGCATCCTAATTCTCGCTCTATGTTCAAGTACATAATCAAAATTTTGTAATTCTAATGCCCATCGTGCAATTCTGGGATTTAATTCCTTCTTATTTAATGTCAATGCGAGCGAATTACAGTCCGTTACGATTTTAAATGGTTTTCCGTGTAGATAAACCCGGAATCTCTTCAAAGCACTGACTATTGCAAGAGCTTCTAATTCGAAACTGTGATATTTTGATTCAACTTCAGTAGTACTTTTGGAGAAGTAAAAAATAGGATGCATTTTCCCGTCACTTTTCTTTTGTAACAAAAAAGCTCCTAGTCCTATAGCTTACATCGCAATGTAACTCTGTGTGATCTTTTGCGTTTAGCAATTTTGACTTTAAAATTTCGAAACACTCTAATTGTACTGCACCAAATGAAAATTTTTTCTTTTTCCTTGTCAAATCAAACAACGGTTTTGCTAAAACAGAAAAATCCTTAACACACCTCCTGAAATAGGAGCACAACCCTATGAAACTTAGTACTGCAGTGACATTATTTGGCACCGGAAAATTTTTTACAGCTGGTAAACCCTTGTCATCAGCTCTTATCCCTTTCCCATCAATAACATAGCCTAAATAATTTACACTGTTTTGTAGAAACTCGTATTTGTCAATTCTTAGTTCAAGTTTATTTTTAAAGATTTTTTAAAGACCCCATCCAAAATTTGAAAGTGCTCCTCCACCTCTTCTGTTGCAGCCATTATATCGTCCAAGTACACACCTCCCCACCTCCCCACCTCCCCATCTTTTATCATTTTCCCAAAAATTGTATGTATAAGCCTCTGAAATGTCGACGGGGCATTTTTAAGCTCAAAGGGCATTCTCGTAAACTCATACTGTCCCAAAGGAGTCACAAAAGATGCGTACTTTTGGGAGTCTGGATGCACATGGACGTGAAAAAATGCGTTTATTAAATCAAGTTTTGTGAACACCTTTTTGTTTGCCAGTCGGTCTAGTAAATCTTCAATCAAGGGAATCGGGTAGCTGTCGTTAGCTGTCACTTTATTTAACTTTCGAAAATCGACGCACATCCTAAGATGCCCTGTTTTTTTTTTTACTAATACGATTGGTGACACGTACTTTGACTCGCTTGCTCTGACATACCCCTTACTTAAATATTCATCTATTAAATTTTGTAATTCTTCTTTTTCCGCATACGATAATCGTCTAGGTGGACAGTGAAAAGGTTTGGTGTCATTAAGTGTCAACTTTATTTCACTTTTGCACTCTGGTACACAAGGCCTGATGGCTCTAAAATAACAATTTTCAAACATTTCTTCAAACCTAACTCTATTATCGTAGCTAACCTCACCTATTTTCAAAATCCAATTCTGGAGTATCATCCAATTCAATCACCATGAGCGGATTTTCAAAAACTTCTTCCCAACCGATTGCATTTTCCTGGCACTTTTCAATACATTTTTCTTCCGTTTCATTCTTACCTTTACAAACTATTTTTTCGGCTTTGTGTACTTCTCTACTGATACCTAGCTCACCTACACCCCGACTCCTCTCAGCACTTTCACAATCCGTTTTTCCTACGTAATTCTCACAGATTTTTCTCGTGGCCACCAACTCCCTTTCTGTAAAAAGTTTAAAATTGCTTGCGCTTAAAAAGTCTCTTCCCAGAATAGACTCATAGCACATCGATCCATCAGATACAACAATAAAACACATTTTCACTTTTCTTTCATCAACAATGACATAGCATAAAAACTTGCCAATACAATTTAATTTTGTATTATTTAAGCCAGTATAGGTTGAGTATACCTTCGATAACTCGTCTACATGAAAATTACGTTTTATTTTCCCTCTCAGGACCGATTCCGAAACCAAACTGACAGGGCTTCCGGTGTCTATGAGGCATTCTTGAAAAAATTTACTTCTAACATTTTTTCTTAAAATAAATTTAAATATTCTTACGTATTCATCTTCGAAGAGCAATTGTACAGATTTTCCCTTTCCGGACACTTAGCAACACGATGATCCTTACTACCGCACCCATAGCACGCATCTATTTCTCGTTTCGGTTTACGACAGTCCGCGGCAATATGTCCTTGTATATTGCAGTTGAAGCATTTCAAAACACGGGGCTTTGGCTCGGGTGGACGTGCAGAAATCTCAATTTTAGAAAAAGCTCGAAGCAGTTGAGCTTTTGTTGTGTAACACTGCATGTGGGCCTGTGTACGCAGGCGATAGTCAGTTATGCCTTCAATGGCATACTCCACCAGTTCTCCTTCGTCTAATTGGATTTGATCTGCAAGTATGTTTTTCTCATTAAAATATTTTGCGAAGTCCTCGCCAGCTTTCCACTTTCTGGCCTCAAACTGACGACGTAAGACCACTCGGCTTTCTTTATTGCCGAACACATCGTTCATCTGGACTAACAGACTGGTTACCTCCTGAGTTAAGAAATCCGCTTTGTTATACAACCAAGCTTGTGCTTTTCCTTTTAGTTTGCTCAGAAACAATACTCGCAGCTCTTCTTCACCAACATCGTACGCTGCAGCAATGCTTTTCAACTACGCTGCCCACACGGTTATATTTTGTTCGCCGTTGTAATCTGGTACCAAGTTTTTTATAATTTCAACTGAAATTTTCGGCTTCGACGCTTCACATGGCTTCTCGTTCATACTTAGCTGTTCCTGCAAATCTGCATTCTCTCTTACCAACAATTCTTTTTCGCGGCGCAACAAATCAACTTCGAATTTTAAAAAGTCGAACTCCATTTCGACGTTGTTTGCCACCTTCCCTTGACATGGGTTTGTAGCGTGATCAGAAGCTTCCTCTGCTCCCTCCTCGCCATCACAGCTCGCCTGTTCGGCCTGTGCCGTACCAACGACAGCGCCGTCTTGTGAAGTTGGCACATTTTCTTCAACAGCGATACTACACTCGCTTGCCGGTGGGGGATGCTCGCCGCGCTCGTCAGCAGGAACCGCACACATCCGAAGGACAAGCGCACTTTTGCTACCGCTGGTAGGCCGTCCAAGTTCACGCAGCCACGTTCGAAGCTGCATCACACTATACTTAGTGAGACTCTCCACATCTACACTAACTTCTCTATAGAAGGAGAACTCATTTTGACAATTTAAATTTGCGGGCGTTATAGAAAAATAAAAAAAATTATATTTTCGTTTTTATTCGTTATCCCACTTCTGAATTTTAGTAGCCGGAAATAATCTACGCACTGATCTTTATTTCATTGCTTATACATACACTATTCTCCGCGCCGCGGCCAACGGTACCGCATTCCACGCCACGCTTATATACTATGCTTGTACTTATTGCTAATTGCTCACACACTATACATATATACACTTTTTGCTCTATACTTGTGATCTATTGATATACATACATACACGCTTATTGCTACACTTATTTACTACATATTCTGAACACTTAACTAATCCTACTACAGTTGTGAGTTCGAATTCTTTGTTAAAATATGGGTATTGCAGTACAGGTGGTTGTGTTATTTGTAAGTTTTAATTTTTGAAAGGCTTCTTGGCATTCTGAACTCCAAACAAAAGTATTTCCTTTCTTTAAGAGTGAATTCAAGGGCTTTGCTATTTCGGCGAAATTTTTGACAAAGCGTCGGTAGTAGTTGCAGAATGCAACGAATCTTCTTACTTCGTCTGCATTGGTGGGTGCAGGATATTTTTCGACGGATTTGCATTTTTGCGGATTGGTTGTTACACCGTTTGCTGTAATTAAGTGTCCTAAATAAATGACTTCTGTTGAGATATACAGTTCTCTGTTTCCTCTCTTAACTTTGCCTCATGCCCCTTTTAATTATTAGCGTTTTTCATCAGTATTGGTATCCTATTCTTGATATACTGGAGTTTAATTCTATTATTGATAACGAGTCAGCATTCAAAATTTATGTTACCCTTTTTTTATAGTACGTCAAAATCAAAATGGCATTCTTGTCATTGTAAAAAGTAATACTAATGGTTAGTGGCAACTATAAAAAATTTTTTTACTATATGAATTGCTAAAATATCTTTTCAATTACTGGCTTAACTGCACATATTTTCTTTTCAAAACTTAAATGTAAAATTTTGTTTTTGTGAATTTACTATTAAAATTAAGCCCAAAATTTATTTCATTTTAATCTGAGATTTTGCATAACTAAATTTTGTTGTTGTTTTTGCAATATTTTGCAACTAATTTTATAATTTTTCTTGGCTTCCTAAGACTTTTGTTTAATGTTTCTTTCTTTCCATTACATATGTATATGAATTATCAATTAGTTTCTGATGCGAATTAATATTCTTATAATAATAACATTTATGGTATATATGGTCTGTAAATTAAATTAAAAGTCACGTATGTATACGTATATAAAAATATTAAAGATTCTACACTAATATTATGATGTATTAAGTTGCTTAACTATAATAATAAAATTATTTGTAAGAAGTTTCGCTTACTCTGTTTCTAAAGTCAAAATTATGTAAAGCTAAAATTATAACCATTTCATTTGTTATTATTTTTTTTAAATTTATGAACATTTACAATTAAAGTCAAAGATATATATATATATATATATATATATATATATATATATATATATATATATATATATATATATATATATATATATAAATATATATATATATATATATATATATATATATAATTTTTTTTTATATTAAATACAAAAAATAATTTAAGAAAATGAGACGCAAAAATAGTTTTAAATGTGTACAGCGTTTTAGCACGCTCCAAAAGATCACTACTAAATTTAGATATTTCCGATTGTGGTCGTTTACAGACTGACAAAATAATTTAATGATATGAGATATTCTTATTGCATCTGTGTCAATATCTAAAATTTCATCGTTGTCAACCTAGAAGGCCTCGCCCGGTGGATCAAAGAGTTTCTGCAGTTCATCATACAGCCACATCTCCAAAGCCAGTCGCTTTCGTATTATACTCATCTGATGGAAACCATATTTGGCTGTTAGGAACTTCTCCTGTCGCTTCTTCACTTCGGAACTTCTCTCATTAAAATTGATGCGTAAATTTTGTTGGTTCGGTGAACGCTCACAATTATTCATTTGTTTGAGACCGCACTGCATTTTGGAAACAACTTTGATCGATATTACATTGTCTTATTTCTGTATTTTTAATTAAATTCGGCAGAACCCAACATCAGAAGTGCCAGTTTGGCAGGATCGCCATATGATATATCTGTATTATACTTGTGTTGTATCTCAGTTCAGTCTGTTACATTAGTATAGTAAATGTGTCCGGACCAGTTTGGATTGGCATGCTGGTCGCTGCCTATGAAGGTGGCAAGTCAGAGGACTGCCCAAATGTTCATATATTATAATAATGCAAAAGGCAAGTTCTAATCAACTGCCGAGGAATTGAAAGACTCTTGTGTTCTATTTGTAAGCAGGACTCAAAGTGATCATACTCTGAGTTTTTATTTTACAAGTAACCTCGGGTGTTATAATAAACTAATTCTAATCTATTATACAGTTTTTTGAATCTAAAGTGTTATATGATTTACTTACCCTAAGTGCAACGCGCATGCCTCTAGTGCATACTCTTTAACGAGTGAGGAGCACGTACCCTATTGGTGCGCTCTATTTTCTTGCGACCATATACTGCATTAGATATGGGTCGGCATCCAGAGATATGGGTCGGCAAAGTTGCCAAACTGCCAAAAAATCGAGATTTTCAAAACTTTGAGGCCCCAGTGGCACGGGTTAACATCTTCCAATTGTGCTCAAACTTTGGCAATCTTAAAATCTAACAAAATGAAACATTTTAGGGGGGTACCCCCAAAAAAAATCCGACATCGATTTTTTAAAACCACCCCAATATATATATATATATATATATATATATATATATATATATATATATATATATATATATATATATATATAAATAATAGATATATATATATATATATATATATATATATATATATATATATATATTGTTTATTTGTAATTAAAATAAAGTATTAAATAAAAAATATTAAATTAATTTTTTATATGCATATTGCTGTGACCTGCTATCGAGGTTGTCTCAATAAAGCTCTTATGTGTCACTCAGAGAGCTTTCAGTTTCCTCTGTGAATAGCTCTGAGTCTCTACTGAGACTCGGCTGGCACATGTGCCTGTGTTGAGTTTTGTGACTGAGTAAGAATAGATGGTCTACTATGTACTTAAGAAATATCTATTCAGTTGATTCGTATTAATAAAACTGAAATTGTCATTAATAAAACCACAACCACAACAGCAACAAAAAAATTAAATAAAGTTTCGTATCTGTAACAAAAGGAAATAATAGCACTAAATCTCAAAAGCACCACAAAACATTACATCATATTTCCAACGAAAAAATATTAACTTAGTACAAATAAGCACAGCACCACACAGCAAGGCACAGCAATTTAACGCAAGTAAATAAATTATCGCTTTTTCAGCCAAATAAAGCATGTGATCATAAAATGTTATGGTTTGCTAGTAAGAATCGAATTGTACATAAAAGAATTTTATTTTTTGTATAACAACGAACGAACAAAGTACCCCGAAGAGAGCATGGAACATATACATAAAAAATTGACGCTATTAAGACTAGGACATAGTTTCTAGCAAAGAAGAAACACGCCATTATGCTAACTATGCAACACAAAAACAATCTCAATCCAGCATAATTTAGAAGAATGCCATAGCATCAAAAATAAGTCTCAACCTCTGAACAAACTATGCTGTATCTGACTTACTCTCTAATATCACAAAGAAAATATATGTTTTCTGAACATCTTAAAATTACGTGGCATGATATATCAAATTCAAACAAACCTTTAGGCCGAAAGCCTCTAGTACCTTAGACTTAAGTATACGAGGGCGGATTGATATTGAAGCTACCTAAGGAGGAAAAAAACATTTTTTTTTTTTTCAAAAACCATTTATTTCAGAACATAGTCTCCTTTTACTTCGACACACTTAGTAAGACGATATTCCAACTTTTTTATACCATCTGAAAAATACGACTTCGGGAACCCCTCAAAATAGCGTTATTTTCGGTCATCACTTCTTCGTTTGAGATGAATCTTTTTCCCGCGAGCCATTTTTTCAAGTTTGGAAACAGGAAAAAGTCACTAGGAGCTAAATCTGGACTATAAGGCGGATGATTAACCAATTCGAAGGGTATTTCACGTAATTTTAGCATCGTATCCAATGCTGTGTGAACCGGTGCGTTGTCTTGAAGAAAGAGCATTTTTTCTTCTTTATATGTGGCCGTTTTTCCTTGATTGCATCAATCAATTGATCCAATAATGCACGATAATACTTTGCTGTGATTGTGGAAACTTTTTCAAGATAATCGAGGAGCAATATTCCGTGTGCATCCCAAAATACAGTGGCCACAACCTTGACAGCCGATTTCACTGCCTTCGCCTTCTTCGGAGCACTTCCACCAGCTTCCACCCATTGTTTCGATTGATTTTTGGTTTCAGGTGTGTAGTTTCATCAACAGTTATTAATCGACGCCAAAAATCAACAGGATTACGCTTTATCATGTCCATACACCGCTGTGAAGTGGTCTGTCGAACTCGTTTTTGTTCGACACTGAGCAAACGCGGCACCCATTATGCCGATAGCTTTTTCATATGCAAATGTTCATGCAAAATGTTGAACACACGTTCATATGATATGTTTACCATATCTTATGAACGTGTGTATCTAAAAAACTTGCAGAATAAAAAATTTAAGGACATTCTTAATATTCATGCTGAAATGTAATTTGTTCCGAAATGGTGAAATGGTGTTGGTCGTTTGCAATAATACAAATAGCCAGAGTTATTAGTGATACAACCTTTTTAATAGTAAATATGTATATTGATTTTTATTAATAAAAGTGCTTTAAAATTAAAAGTTTATAGCTACGATACTCAACGAACTTTTGACCAGAGAAGACAGAGAAAGGAAAGTCTTTTTCGCTGCCAGCGTATGTGCGGACACACCACGATTTTGAGTTGATTCGCCACAATTTTGAGTGGATTCAGCTTGACTTTGAGTGGATTCACCTTTTTGTGATCTATGCCCAAATTCAGTTTATTTTGACATTGGCAATCGTTACAATTTGTAAATTGTTTTGTCGCAAGGAATAATATGCTGCTTTCGCGTCTTTCCAAGAAGCCGTGACCGGAGATATGGCACACACACATATAATGCAAAAGCTATGTTAATAATATAGTAATTTTTAACTAATCCAAAAAAAATATGTTTATTTTACCAGGCATGCATACCAGCAGGAATTTCGGTAGTGTCATTCTCAATACGTATATGATTCACTTCATACAGAAAATGTCATAATATAATGTCATAATAATGTCATAAAAACATATATTATACACAAAAATAATATATAAATAATTCTAACACAAGTTACAATTTCAAATTTGTATAATAAGTATTGAATAACTTCGCCAATAAATTTTTGGACAAGCCAAATTTCAAATCATATCATATGCTTAAAGATACATATATATATATATGTATATATATATATATATGAGGTGTGATAAAAAAATAACCGTTATTTTCAAATTTCGTGAGTTACGTATGTTCGATGTTCGCATTTTTTTTCTGTTATGTTGGTACACATGTCTGTTATATATGTTGGCAATACCAACCATTTTGGATTGTCAGTTTGTTTTTGACAGATAAAAAGGTGTGTCGTGTTTTGGTGTGCTCTTCGATTTTGTACTATTCGAAAAATGGATCAAAGAAACTGTATTCAGTTTTGTGTAAAAAATGAAATTAAATGCGCAAGGACATTTGAAATGTTGACTGTGGCCTTTGGCGAGTCTACTATAAGCAGAACACAAGTTCAATTGTGGTATAACAGGTTTAAGGAAGGCCGAGAAGATGTCAATAACGATGCTCGTCCTGATCGCCCGAGCACGTCAACAACCGATAAAAACATTGACGCAGTGAAGAAAATGATTTTGGATAATAGTCGAATCACTATCAGAGAGGTTGCTGATGATGTTGACATATCGTTCGGCTCATGCCGAGCAATTTCTACGGATGTTTTAGGCATGAAACGTGCGGCACCGAAGATTGTTCCAAAATTGCTAAATTTTGAGCAAAAATAACGTCGCATAGACATCGCTCAGGAGCTGTAGAACATCGTCAACGACGATCCAGATTTCCTCGAAAAGATCATAACTGGTGACGAATCGTGGGTGTATGGCTATGACATTGAAACCAAAGCCCAATCATCCCAATGGAAACGTCCACATGAGCCAAGACCGAAAAAAGCACGTCAAGTTCGGTTTTGCTGACAGTTTTCTTTGATTGCAAAGGCGTGGTGCATCATGAATTCTTGCCACAAGGTTGTACGGTCAACCAGGAATACTACCTTGAAGTTATGCGCCGTTTGCGAGAAGCAATTCGTCTGAAACGCCCAGAATTGTGGAAAAACCAATCATGGATTTTGCACCATGATAACGCACCAGCTCACACATCGATGCTTGTGCGTAATTTTTTGGCCAAAAACAAAACCGTTATCATGCCTCAACCACCGTATTCACCGGACTTGGCCCCCGCTGAATTTTTCCTCTTTCCAAAACTGAAGACACCGATGAAAGGAAAGCGTTTTGCTACGATTGAGGAGATAAAAGAAAATTCGAAACAGGAGCTGTTGGCGATACCAAAAAAAGCGTTTCAGAAGTGTTTCGAGCATTGAAAAAAACGCTGGCATAAGTGTATTATATCTGAGGGGAATTACTTTAAAGGAGACAAGATAGTTGTTGATGAATAAATAAATACTTTTTGAAAAAATTTAAAATAACGGCTATTTTTTTATCAAACCTCGTTTTGTTTTTTATTTTTATAGTAGAATTTACATTGTTTCTTTCAATTATTTTGTATGGTCCCTCATATGGGCTTACATGTTTTCTTTGGTCGCTGGTTTTTAAAAAGACTAGATCACCTATTTTAAAATTACTACTATTGCATGTTTTATCATAAATTTGTTTACGTGTGCATTTTGCATTCCCGAGCATTCTGTTTGCTGCATCTCGTGCATGTAAAATTTTTGTTCTAAGTTCGGTTAAATAGCTTTCTAAGTTATAAAATTTTCGGTTGTTGATTTTTTCGTTTGGGAATGTTGCTAATTTCACAAAGATGAGTTCAAATGGTGAATAGTTAGTATCTGTGTGTGGGGTGGTATTGTAAACGAAAGTGTAATAAGGAAGCCAGTTTTCCCAATCACCAGTGTCTGAGAATGATAATAAATATTCATTCAAGACTCTGTGGTTGCGTTCAATTGAACCTATTTAGCTAAATGCCTTTTTAGACCATTCTGCCGCCCCTGTCTTTATCGCCAAATCCCTCTTGGCATCTTCCAATATATTCCTTTATTGTAGTAGGAAAGCGTTGCAGCTGCCGCTGTTGAAAATACAGTCTGTTTCCTTTCCTACTACTAAAGTATACACTGATCGGAATATATTGAAAGCACAAATAGAGAGCAAACTGCTTATTATTCGAATCTCCTCCCGAGAGAGCTTACACGGCAACGAAAGTTCGAAAGCTTTCTCCCTAATTTAATATTCGTTTTCCTTTTTTTGGACGAGGGCTTTTTTCTTTTTTTTCTGATCTGACCGCCCAACGAACACGTCTTTCTTAATTTTGTGAAATATATATTAAGTTTAAAATTGAATTAAACAGAATTAAATTTCCTCCTCTTTTTGTGAAATATATATTAATTTAAAAATTGAATTAAACAGAATTAAATTTCCCTTTCTTTTTGTGAAATATATACTAAGTTTAAAATTGAATTAAACAGAATTAAATTTCCCTTTCTTTTTGTGAAATATATATTAATTTTAAAATTGAATTAAACATTGGTTCTTCGAGCCGACTAGGAAGATCAGCGACAGAGACATCCTGACAGTCAACAATAGCGAGGCAAGAGAAAAAATATACATACATAAAAAACGTAAGTTATTTCTAACTTCAAATAATAAAATTCTAATTAATTCCGCATAATCCAAGTACATATTAACCCACTAAGTGTTCTTGGAGAATATTATACATACATACACATGTATTTCCCTATATATGTATATAAAGGGTTTTTCAAAAGAAACGCTACAAAAGTAAATTGATAGTGACAGCAAACGACGCCATATTTTTTCCCGCTCTTTTGACATTTCTCTTCAGTAAGGTTTGCCATTTCTTCATGCAAAGACATACGAGCCAACAACGAGTCGAAATTATTAAAATTTACTACCTAAATTCGGAGTCAGTCGCCTCAACTTTAAGAGCGCTACGTCCAATTTATGATGAGGCTCATTTCTGGCTGAATGGCTTCGTCAATAAGCAAAATATTAGTTAGACAGCAATCCACACGTACTCCATGAGTCATCATTGCATCCGGAAAAAATTACGGTTTGGTGCGGTTTATGGCTGTGACATTGAAACCAAAGCCCAATCATCCCAATGGAAACGTCCACATGAGCCAAGACCGAAAAAAGCACGTCAAGTTCGGTTTTGCTGACAGTTTTCTTTGATTGCAAAGGCGTGGTGCATCATGATTTCTTGCCACAAGGTCGTACGGTCAACCAGGAATACTACCTTGAAGTTATGCGCCGTTTGCGAGAAGCAATTCGTCTGAAACGCCCATAATTGAGGAAAACCCAATCATGGATTTTGCACCATGATAACGCAACAGCTCACACATCGATGCTTGTGCGTAATTTTTTGGCCAAAAACAAAACCGTTATCATGCCTCAACCACCGTATTCACCGGACTTGGCCCCCGCTGACTTTTTCCTCGTTCCAAAACTGAAGACACCGATGAAAGGAAAGCGTTTTGCTACAATTGAGGAGATAAAAGAAAAATCGAAACAGGAGCTGTTGGCGATACCAAAAAAAGCGTTTCAGAAGTGTTTCGAGCATTGAAAAAAACGCTGGCATAAGTGTATTATATCTGAGGGGAATTACTTTGAAGGGGACAAGATAGTTATTGATGAATAAATAAATACTTTCTTTTTTGATCACACAATAACGGTTCTTTTTTGTTCACACCTCGTGTATAGATTATTTTTATATGTAATATATGTTTCTATGACGTTATATATTTTCTGTATGAAGTGAATTATATACGTATTGTCAATGAAACTAATGAAATGCCTGCTGGCATGGTAAACATAATTTTTTATCTCTGTTTACAAGTATATTCGTAGCCAACTTCATGTAAGAAAATATGTCTTTACCGTTTCATCGATATTTTTTGTCACACTAATAGTGTAAATGAATTTATAGTGTTTGTTGTACACGTATTCCATACGTGAGTTGTCTTTATGAAATGGTGAATATTCGATTAGATAAAATCAAATGATATCAGGGCTACGTTTATATTCAACTTTAAGGGTACACATCATTTGTATTTTAAACGAACTACGAAACTTCTACAAAAAAATTATAATTAATCCAACAAAAATATTATATTTAATTTGGAGTTGAAAACTCAAATATCAGCAAGTTCATTTTATATTTTATAACTTGTCTTAATCTCAAATCTGATCCAATTACCTTCCATTTACACTCTTGTTCACTGGAAATGCATCCATGCTAATTGTTACCGCCGTCTAAAACTGAACCGCGCATTGTAGGCTTAAGGCCCGAATACAGTAATGCGAGAGATCGAGGCGAGCGAGAGGCCGAGTCTCGGCCGAGATGTCGTTTTGTACTGTCTCGCATTCTAATATACAATAAGCAAAGTGCGAGACATATGTCCACAAAAGCAAAAATTTTAAAAGCTATGAAACTAAATGTTTTGAAATTTTTTAATTAATACAATAAAAATCGGTCTCGTTCTCGTCTCGGTCTCTCGCGTTATTGTATACGGGCTTTTAAGTAAAAAAAGAACTTACCTTCAGTAATAATTAAGGTGAATTTGCTTACATGGTGGCTGCAAGAACAAATTTTTTTTAACCAATTTTCCCTCAGTAGCTGTCAATCTTGAAAGTACAGAAAAATGCGATCAAAGCAAATATGCAAACAATTGCAAATAGTTTTGATTTTAATGAAAAAGAGTTTTTTTAATTATTATTTTTGTGAAGTTTGAACATTATGAAGAAATGATTAGTCTATTTAACTATTAAAAATAAGATTATATAAATTGTGTACCACTTTCAGCAGCTCCTATGCATTTCTCCAATCCTCAAAATTTCGTATATTTTGATCGCACATTGCTTATGTTTGACAATTCCGGAGGTACGAAATTCACCTTGCAGCCACCATGTAAATAAATTCACCTTGGGTGCTTGCATGCAAATAATATATTGCTTTTGCACTTGTTGTGAGAGCGTAAATGTAAATTTATTTACGTTCTTACAGTGCGTGTGTGTGTACGCAATTGGCTGTTGCACTTGTTGTGAGAGCGTAAATATAAATTTATTTACGTTCTAATAGTGTGTGTGTACGCTATTGGCTGCTGTTGACGACGCAGTCAATGTGGGAGCGTAAATATGAGCGGTCTGAGAATTTACGTTCTCACAATTCCCACATGGATTTTTTCCCGGAAAATTTAAGGGATACGAGTGCGGAGCAGGGCGAACGGATTTGCAGAGAATTGAGAGAAATTGCCAAGGTTTCTGGGACGAGGGCATGATGAGCCACTATATTTGGAGCCTATTACGTGAAACAGATCCACAAGAATACAAACGAGAAAATTACTCCGCACTTCATTTCGAAATATTGATTTATTATTGAATAAAATGGGTATATATGGTCGAAAATTGCAAACAATTGTCATTTCAAATATCACGGAAAATTGACGACCCAGGGAAAAACGGATTCCGGATTCGAAATCAGCATCAAAACTTTGGTCACTTTGGTTGCTCAGATACAAAACGGTATATTCCAGTGAAATTGATTCGTAATTATTCATATTATGACTATACACGTATATCATGAATATTTAGGTTAGGCTGCGTTAGACTTGCCGGCCGTTAAGGCCACACATAGACCTACAAGGTCCTTTGCGGTGCCAGATGGATATCCATTTAAGAGCTATAGTATGAATCGTTGAACTGGGTGACATTATTAGCAAATCTTAAGACAGAAACTATCCCTAGTTGTATGAACTCTTCTAGTCCTTCAAACCAGATGTGATAAGCTCGTTTTCGATATTGCGGGGTATAGGCCTAGTAAATGCTCCTGAGTTTCTCTTGTGCCTTGCTAACCACATTTCCTGCATTCATTGTTGTTTGTGAGCCCCATCCTTTTAGCGTGTACCGCCGTTAGAGAGTAACCTGTCAGCACTCCTACTACCGTTCTGCAATCCTTCCTCGGAAGTGCCAGTATCGATTTGGTTTGAATGCCGTACAGTTTGCACACGAGCTTTGCGATCTTACATGTGGCAATACATCACCGAAAAAAAATGTCAAAAACCAAAACTTCAAAATGTCTTATTTTGACCACCCAGCGTGTTACGACAGGTTTTTTTTCGATTTTTTTCTTTCAATTTTTTTCCATTTTGTATTGATTTATTTTGTTATTTTGGCAACAACCAAAAGAAGAATCAAATTTGAATGTAACATATCGTATCACAATTGAACTGTCAGATAGACACGCAACGTAACGCCATCTGTTATCGATCAATGGAGAAGCCAATTTTGTTTCATGTGTGGTGGCGCTGTTCACGTTGACTAAAAAACTGTTGACGTTGACGTTGTTCTCCATTTTACATGGACTTGACGTTTCGTTTCCCTCTATTTTTTTTCCTATCTCTACTGTGCCATTTGATTCAGTTGCGCAGTTTCTTCATTCGTTGCTGTTTCAGCGTCCATATTGCACTTTGCGAATTCGTGTTTTGTTCGATCAAATAACGTTTGCCGGCCATTGCGCATTACAGATTCGGATTTATTCATTGCGATTTGGTGAGTTTTTGTGAATTAAAATTGATAACGAGAATATATAGTAGAACTAGCGGACCCCGTTGCACTTCGTTGGATTATTTTCATTTCATTTGAACAGTGGCGATTGAGGCATTTTGCGAATTTGTTCTGTGTTGCATTGTTGGTTGGCTATTGGGATTTGTCTGTAAGAAGTGGTACGTTTCTATTGCTGTTCCATTGTTTTCAATTCTATTCGGGATTTCATTGTATTGCAGTTGTTCTTCATAATGCCACCAAAGAGAAGATCTAATTTAGACTGACGTTCAGCTGGTAGACGAGCAGTGTCGACTCATCGTGCGAATATGAGTCAGGAAGATAGAAACATTGCGCAACATCGAATAAATGCAAACCACGTCCAAATTCGTGCGCAACAAACAGAAGAACAACAGCAGGCGGTAATCGATTCGCGTAGATTGGCACAACAAAATCGTCGAGTAAATCGATCTGCTAATTTATCGATGCAAAGTCGACGAATAAATAATCAAAATAGACAACAAAGAATGGCAATGACAATTTGCTTCGAGTAGCATTCCGATATGATTGTGCATTCGATTATCGATCTCTTCCTGCCGTTCAAATTGGATCAATGGCTGTAGTATGTCCACATTGCAACGCATTGAAATTTCCAGGAGAAACACCTGGATTGTGTTGCCTTAGTGGAAAAGTTAAATTGCCAGCATTGCCATCGCCACCGGAACCATTGCGATCGTATCTAGAAGGCGTAACAAGAGAATCAAAGCAATTTCTTGCAAATGTTCAGAACTATAATGGGTGCTTTCAAATGACTTCTTTCGCTGCATCAATTATCAATAAATGCGGATATAATCCGTCGCTCAAGGTAATTCCTGCTCGAAAGAGTACTCATCCGTTTCCTTTGAATGATCGCATTTTATTAATTTTGAATTCGTCTCTTGGTAACCAGATTCAAGGGCAGGTGCATCATGGTGCTGGGTCGTTATTGCCGCTTCCTAATGGCGAATAGAATTTCTTACAAATCTTTTTCATTGGGATCGAGAACGATGAAATAAACCGTCGTAGTGCATTGTACAACAGAACGAAAGAAGACATCATCAGAGAATTGCAACGAATGCTTCATGACCATAATGAATTGATTGGATTATTTAAGAATGCGTTAGACAGAATGCTAACAGATGATCATCACATCGTGATTAAAGCGGATAGAAGGCCTAACGGAGCGCACGAACGTCAATACAATGCACCGACAATTGATGAGGTTGCCAATATTGTAGTCGGTGAGCAAATGGAGTCACGGGATATTGTACTGACGCGTCGAAACAATGGACAATTGCAACGTATTAGTGAGACACATCGGTCGTATGATGCACTTCAGCATCCGCTCATGATTTGGAAAGGTGATGACGGCTACCATTTTAACATCAAAATGTTAAATCCAGTTACTGGTTAGTAGACTTCTTTCTTTAATCATGTCACCAAATCAATCAATTAAATGGAATCTTAATTTTATTTTCAAACTTTGCATTTTTTTTGTTACTTTGGATTCATTTGTTATTAGGTGAAGAAACAACGAAGAAAGTAAGTTCGGTGAACTACTATGCATATCGTTTGATGATTCGTCAAAATGAGGATAATTATCTGTTGCGATTTCGCCGATTGCTTCAACATTTCTGCGTGGATATGTATGTCAAAATCGATACTGAACGGCTCAATTACATTCGTTTTAATCAAGCGAAATTACGTTCAGAGGAGTACATTCATTTGCGGGATGCAATAAGCACTGAAGGTGATGCGAGGAATCTCTGTCGACTAACAATCTTACCGGCAACGTATGTTGGCAGTCCACGCCACATGCACGAGTATGCTCAAGATGCGATGGCGTTTGTTCGACAGTACGGTCATCCTGATTTATTTGTCACCTTTACTTGCAACTCAAGATGGATTGATACTCAGCGGCCAAACATCGAGGGATCGACATGATATCATCGCACGTGTGTTCAGACAAAAGCTGAAGGTTCTAATGGATTTCATCGTTAAACATCGTGTATTTGGTGATGTTCGATGCTGGATGTATTCTGTTGAATGGCAGAAGAGAGGTTTGCCGCACGCGCATATTCTACTTTGGTTTGTTGAAAAGATTCGACCAGACGAAATCGATGCTGTCATTTGCGCAGAGATACCGGATCCAGAAATTGATCATGAATTGTATGATTTAGTCATCAAGAATATGATTCACGGACCGTGTGGCAACAATAACATGGATTCACCGTGCATGGCTAACGGCAAGTGTTCTAAACGCTACCCACGTCCTCTCACTGCGGAAACTATTACTAGCAACGACGGATATCCACTTTATCGACGTCGTTCACCTGATGATAATGGCAGAACAGTTATATTGAAAGTATGCGCATATCAATGTGCAGGACTGTAATTCGATTAAAGTAATCAAATAATTGCAAGTATATTACAAAAGGTAGTGATATGGCTGCGTTTGGTGGTCCGGATCCAAATGCCGATGATGAAGTAACGCGGTATCAAATTGGAAGATATGTTAGTTGCAATAAGGCTCTTTGGCGAATTTTTCCATTTCCAATTCATGAACGTCATCCAACTGTAGTTCATTTGGCGGTGCATCTGGAGAATGGTCAACGTGTTTATTTCACTGAACACACTGCCATTCAACGTGCTGAAAGACCACCAGCTACAACATTGACCAGTTTCTTTTCGACATGCGAGAGTGAACATTGCTCTACTCTCAGATGCCGCGTTATTACACTTGGAATGCTTCATCGAAAAACTTTCAACGGCGAAAGCAAGGCGAGCGAGTTCCAGATTATCCAGATGTGTTCTCAACAGATGCCATTGGTCGTATTTACACAGTGCATCCATCTAGAAATGCAGAATGTTTCTATTTGCGATTACTGTTGGTGAATGTTCGTGGGCCAACTTCATTCGAGTCACTTCGAACCGTCGATGGAGTACTCTGTCCTACATATCGTGATGCCTGTCAACGTTTGCAATTGCTGGAGAATGATACACATTGGGATATGACTCTTGCTGATGCAATTATGTGCGCTCCTGCAAATCAAATACGTTCATTGTTTGCAATCATAATTTCGACGGGAAATCCATTAAATCCGAAAGATTTGTGGGATAAATACAAGGACGACATGTCAGAGGATTTTTTGCATCGACTTCGTGCTGCAACCGGAGATTTAAATTTGGGAATGACTGATGATATTCACAATGAATCATTGATTGCGATTGAGGATATATGTTTGCTTATTAGCGGCAATTTGTTTTGTACTTTAGGAATACCAGCGCCTAATCGTTCAATGCACGATGCTTTCAATCAAGAATTAGACCGAGAATGTCAATATGATCGAGACGCATTGAGCCAAATGGTTTGTGATAATGTTCCATTGTTAAATCTTGACCAGAAAATCGTGTATGAAACATTGATGAAGGCGATTGATGACGGAAATGGGGGAATATTTTTTATCGATGCGCCCGGTGGTACTGGGAAAACATTTCTCATTTCTTCGCTTTTGGCTTCTATTCGTTCCAAATCTGAAATTGCTTTGGCAGTCGCTTCTTCAGGAATAGCAGCTACGTTGTTGGAAGGAGGCCGCACAGCACATTCAGCGCTGAAATTACCGTTGAATCTCCAAGTGGTTGAAGAACCCACATGCAACATTAGTAGAAATTCCGCTATGGGAAAAGTGTTGCAATGTTGTAAAATCATCATTTGGGATGAATGCACAATGGCGCATAAACGAGCATTGGAAGCAGTTAATCAGACCATTAAAGATTTACGCAATGATTCAAGACGTTTTGGAGGCGCTATGATTTTATTGTCTGGTGATATCCGTCAAACGCTACCTGTCATTCCAAAATCAACTGCTGCTGATGCAGTAAACGCTTCCTTGAAGTCATCGTCTTTGTGGCGCTTTGTGAACAAACTTAAATTGAATACGAATATGCGAGTTTCATTACAAAACGATCCCACAGCTGATGTGTTCTCCAAACAACTGATAGCCATCGGTAATGGTGAAGTTCCCGTCGATGTCACAACCGGTTTGATTTCATTTCCGTCGAATTTTTGTAATTTCGTTACATCAAAAGATGAACTAATTGGTAAAGTGTTTCCGGATATTGTTGTAAATTATTTGAATCACAGTTGGCTAAGTGAGCGCGCAATTTTGGCAGCGAAGAACAAGGATGTGAATGAGATTAATTTTAAAATTCAAAATCAAATTGGTGGTCCAATGCATTCATTCAAATCTGTTGATTGTGTGGTAAATGAAGATGAAGCTACGAATTACCCCAGTGAATTTTTGAATTCTTTGGATTTGCCCGGTGTTCCGCAACACATTTTACAACTAAAAGTTGGTTCAGTAGTGATTATGCTTCGAAATTTGCAACATCCTAAATTGTGTAACGGAACGCGTTTGATTGTGAATCAAATCATGAACAATATCATTTACGCAACAATTCCCAAAGGCAAGCTTAAAGGAGAACAAGTTATCATTCCGCGTATTCCTTTGATACCGACAGACATGCCTTTCGAATTCAAACGCATTCAATTCCCGGTTCGTCTTGCGTTTGCCATGACAATTAACAAGGTTCAAGGCCAATCATTGGATGTTTGTGGTCTAAATTTAGAAAATGACTATTTTTCACATGGGCAATTGTATGTAGCCTGTTCACGTGTTGGTAAGCCATCTGCTTTGTTTGTGTTGGCACCGGAACAAAAAACAAAAAATATTGTGCATCACAAAGTACTCGAATAAAGAGGATGGTTTGCTAAGAAAATTATTTATTTAAGAAAATAATTTATTTACTGTTTAGTTTAATGGAATGTAAATTTTTTTGTTTAGTTTAATAGTACAATGCCGACATATTTAATTCGAAACGTCATCTGCTGGATTATGAAAGTTGAAGTGGCATTGTTAGAATTGCATTGTCTTGCAATACCGTTCGTTATATTTTTGGGTGGGACGAAGTTCGCCGGGCTACTAGTAGATATACATATATATATATATATATATATATATATATATATATATATATGTATATATATATATATATATATATATATATATATATATATATATATATATTGGTTACACTTTATGTTTTTTGTTATGCTAAAGTCGATTAGATTTGGTATCTTTTTCGGCTGCATGAAATAACCCCCAAATGAAATAACCCCCAAGAAAAAAATGAAATAACCCCCAAATGAAAAAATCCCAAAAAAAATGAAATAAGCCCCAATGAAATAACACCCAAGCCAAATGAAATAATCCCCAAATGCGAAATGAAATAATCCCCAAAATTTTGGTGTTATTTCATAATGAAATAACACCCAAAATAAAAGTGAAATAACTCCCAATGCAATAATCCCCAAACCAGTTGAAATAACCCCCAAAATGACGAATGCAAACACCATAAATGAAATAACCCCCAAATTTCAAAATGTACCGAAAAAATTACCTAACCAAAGTCTATATACCAATACGAAACGCAATAACAATTTCAAATATTGCTGCAAGCATGGCTAAACGGGAAATGCAAGTACCCGAACTACTTCTGCCCTGGAGGCATATATGGAGGCATATGTGGTTATCGTATTACCTAAAGGTTATCAAAAAAATTTTCTGTAAAAGGCGCATTAAATATTTTGAAGAATATTATGTGCCTTTTACAAAAAAATTTTAGAAATATTTGAAAATTTGGCGAAAATTCTTTAATAATTGCTGTACGGTTAACGTATCACTAAAGGTTATTAAAAAAATTTTCTGTAAAAGGCGCATTAAATATTTTGAAGAATATTATGCGCCTTTTACAAAAAAATTTTAGAAATATTTGAAAATTTGGCGAAAATTCTTTAATAATTGCTGTACGGTTATGAAATAAACCCCAAATTTTAAATATGAAATAAACCCTAAATGTGATGAAATAAGACCCACATTTTTTTACAAAATGAAATAAACCCCAAAAAAATATTTTGGGGCTTATTTCATTGGGGGTTATTTCATTATGAAATAACACCCAAATTGAACAACGAAATAATCCCCAAAAAAATGAAATAAACCCCAAAATTTGGGGTTACTTCATAATGAAATAACACCCAAAAATGTATGGAAAAAATTTGGGGGTTATTTCTTTTTTGATTTGGGGGTTATTTCATGCAGCCTCTTTTTCGTATTTGTTGGCCAGTATGTGGGTTCACCTGAGCTTAAAAATTTGCAGTTATTTTTCTTTATAGCATTAATCACAATTCGTCCTTTTTTTATTGGTTAGCCTAGATCTCAAGTCAGTGTGTTTTGCATTCAGGTCTTTATGTAGTCATCATATTGATCCGTCGTTATTAGGTGTCTGGGGTGACCAGTTGTATCCTCAATTTGCACAGTAGAGGATTGAACATGTGGTGTTGCGTATGGTTGCCTTTCAGTATGTTTTTATAATGAATTTATTATGATAGTTGTCCCACCACGAGATTCATCATCAGGATGATCTGTCACATAAATTTTATATCCAGGAAATACAAAATAGTTTTGGTCTGTAAAATGTGTTTCTGAAACTAGTTCTATATCAATTTTCTTGTCAGACAAAAATTGCTTCAACTCAAGATAATGTTTTGTTAGGCCATTTGCATTCCAGGCTACAATTATTAAACTATTACTTTCGTGCTTTTAAGCTTGTTAGGAACATTGTAATGATATTCATCATATTAGTCATTTGAGTGATTAGAGATTTCACCATGTCTTTAAGTTCATTAATATCACTATCGTTTGAATTTTTTGTAGTTTCTTCAGTTTTATGTGGATTTGACGACCCTGCAATTTCGGCATAATTACGCCTGGTTTAACTACTGATCCATCCATATTTTTGGTCTGAAGTAATAATGGATCCTTTCTGCGTAAAGATGGAAATCTTTGAATTTTTATGGCTTTGTATATTTCACAGCCTTTGTAGTTTGCAGTATGATTTTCACCACATAAGGCACATTTAATTTCAGCTGCGTTGGTTATTTTTTGTTTGCATTCACTTGTTAGGTACTTTCATACATACTGGATCCCTTGTACAGTAGTTTTTTGTATGTCCATATTTTTGGCATTTAGTGCATTGCGCGACTTCTCTTTTATGATGAGGTGCCTCAAAAACTACTATGCAATGCATTAATTTGTTAATGCTATAAATATCTTTATTGTTAGTATTTGTTTCCAGTTCTATGCTAAACAGTTGTAGCGGTTTTTTTGTTGTCCGTTGAGTTATATTAGTTATGTTTAAAACTTTGTGACCGTTTTCACCTAGCTCATTTTTAATTTCTTCTTGGTCTGCGGAGGGGTGCATTTTGCGAAAAATGACTTTGAAACCTCTTTCATTTTTGGGTTTAAATGTGTACAGTTTCGTACCTTTTTGCTTTAGCATTTGGAATATTTTTGTGTATGTTTCCGAGTCATTCGATTGAACTCGTACTTCATTCTTTGTTAATATTTTAAATATGAAGTTACTGTCTGCAACAGCGGTTAAAGCATTTTTGAATGTCTTTATGCATTCTACGCCTTGTATGTATTTTTCGGGCTATTAGTTTTTCCTTTTCGGACTCATTTTGATCAACTTGTCCACTGTGCGAGGGTTCAGCAAGTTCGTCATCATCAACGGTCAAAGCAGCAAATCTGTTTTTTCTCTCTGAAGTAATATCGCTCCACCAGTAGTTTGATAACTTACTTTGGCTTGGGTTTTTTGCTATTTTTTGCTTTTTGTTAGTGTTGGACGTTCTTTTCGCTTTATCTGTCGTGGGTGAGGTTCGTGCTCTCTTTGGTAGCGCTTGCAGTTAACTTACCTGCACGCCTTTTGGTGGAATTTACACACAGGCAGAAGAACATGTTGATGTCGCAGTTGTAGTCGAGAATGTAGTTGTTGTACCGTACGTAGAGAAGGCAAATGTTGTTGTTGCTGACGAATTTGTTGTAGTTGTCGCACAATCCACTGCTATACTGGAGCAGGACATTATTGGGGGTTTGTGATGTGCACTCCACGAAATGTGGAATGACTCGCTCATGGATCTCGGTCTCTCCCATGGGGGAGAGGGCTGCACACTCATGGCGATTACCGACTATACTTTGTTTTTAGTTTTTTAAAAATTTTATTTATTATTATTTTTGCTATATTTTAATCTTATTTATGTATGTATGTAAAATATCACGAAAAAAAAAATTGTTTGGTGTGGTAACTCTAATCACTTATTATGGCCAGAGTACACTGTGGCAACACCACATACAACCGGGATTGTTTTATTTGTTGTCTCTTTCAACTTTTAACTCATATATGTATATAACTGTTCCTTTGTTTGTTTTATTGTTTATTTAACACTTTTCATAAAATTTAAAATTAGTTATTATAAGTATTTAGATTATCTAAACAGAACTAGACACTTTCTTGGAAATTGCACTTTCGTTTAGCGTCTCTTTCGGGGGTTTTGTAAAATTATTTATTTGGTTTTAAACAACGATAAATGTCACAAGGGCGGAGCTCGTGATAATATAATAAATATTAAATAATAAAAAAGGGGAGGTTCATTGAAGATAATTCAACAAAAAATTGATAAGAAATATGAAACATAAGTTATATACACACATGAATGCGAAATATGATGTACAGCATTAAAACCGGGTACGAGTTTGACGGAGTTGGTCATTATTTGAGTGAAGAGGAGCATAGGGGTGCGTGGCATGCAAGAAGAGGGTGATACTTACTGCTGACCTGGAAAAAATGAATATGGAATAAAAAAAACGAATGTGTATATTTTTTTCCTTTGTGTTTATTGTATTTATTTACAACGAATCACTATAAAACTTAAAAATAATTAATTGGCACGCAGGAGGGAACCCTGGAACCGTTAGTTCCTGTATGTGGTGCAACAGCACCACCAGTCGCCCTAGAGCCTTCTCGACGACCGCAGCCTCCGGTGTCAGCCTAAGAGTAAACAACACCCTCCAGGCAAGGTCCATCTCGCCCGGGTAGTCCCATTGGGTCTCCAGTTCCGCCAAACAAGTCAGAAATAGTGGCGACAACTGGGGGATCGTTCCCTCAGGGTCTATCTATTAGAGTACGAATTTCCGACGAATCCAACATTTTGGCAGCAGCGTGTACCATGGGCGTCGCTTCCTCAACCAGGGTATTCATCATTTGGATGTGATTGAGGGTGCAGCGCCCCAAATTGATATTAGCGTGTGACATGATGAAATACAACTATGAAAAGACGATGGACGATTGACGGCAATATTTTGCAAAAGCAGAGTTCCCATCGGAATTATGCTGACTAATAAAAAAGAATTGAACAAAAAAGGGTGTCTGACAGGGGAAAATGTAAACAACATGTGCTGAAATATAAGATAAATTCGGGACGGGGTCAGTACACGAGGAATAATGTAAAATAGCTGAGTTGCAATGCGGAAATGTTTTATGAACTCAGCCATAAAGGCAATAAGCAGGTTACCAATAACTTTTAAATACCGTAGGTACCCCACTTCCTCTTTTCGGACGCGGGGGGCCTTCACAATGTATATTTGAATAAGTAAATATTCTAGTATACTAGTAAAAGAATGAGTATTCTAGTAGAGGAATGAGTATAAGTAAGTATATTGGGACATACGATGAGAAATTGGGAATTTGAAGATATTTGCATACAGATATACATACTGTTTATCGCTGAGGAAATGAGCGTGTGGGAAGTTCAAAGTAATATGTATATACTCGTATGTGTTGAAATAGAAGATTATATTTAGCTTAATATTACAACATTAGGTAATATCCGTAGCAATTAATTGCAAACAATTAAAAGTGCCAGGAATGTATTCATGTAGTCATATACGAGCGAGTGAACTATGTGAGAAACATACAGCGGCCAGCGGTGCTGAGCTAAGGTATCGATGCAATGCTTCGGAAGGAATACAGGAAGTACGGGCAATAATAAGAAGATTTCTGAAGAAAGAAAAGTCATTGTCTCTACGGCGTAGAATACGCCGGTCACTAATAGACCCTGGCGGTGAAATTCTGAAGTGGGCGATAGGAACCATGGACCACCAGGATTAAGACCGCATTTATGGTCACCTACAGGAGCTCGATAATAAACAAGCGAAGACATCACTGCTACGAAAATAAGTGACCCTGATGATAACAGGGTAACAGGGTCTACATGAAGCAGTGAATAGAACCTTCCAAGAGGAGTCTTTCATGCTGTGAAAAGTTATTTCCGAGGAATTGATGAGCATACAGAATCACTAAAAAACGGAAATAGTGGTGCTTAACGACTTGCTACATAGCAAACTACATCCATTGTTCCTAACTTCAGACGAGCTAATCCATGCGGCGCCAACGTCGATGAGGGGCATAACGTAGTATAGCGAGGCGCCGGGGCGGTTCTACGAACTGGCAGAGGTTCGAACTGAAGAGGCGGAGAAGGGCTTAAAAGTGGTTATAAAAATTCCGGTACCATTACTGGAATTATTTACGATGCACAAGGTCTACCCTATCTCCAAACGATTGAACCCAGATTGGTGTGTATTAGCAAAGACAAGATACGACTATATATCAGCAAGCCAGCCACACGAACACTATATCGGGCTGTCCACATAGGAGGAGGAAAAATGCCGGGATGTGGACACAACAAAATGCTTATGTTGCCCTGGAAAATTAATAACCCGAACAAACAACTATTGCGAAATAGAAGTCCTGAAGCATGAACGGGACCAGTGCGATCACATGGCCATTCCAGCAACGGAAGGAATTCTGGTAGCTACCAGAACTATAAATAGGTGACTCTACCATTTTGACGACCCGGTGACATTTACAGCGGTGTGTTCAGATGTGACCACACGTTTGGAACTGATAGATACCAACATGACAATCGGAGCAGGGTGCAGAACCATAGGAAAAGGAGTAATTTAATACCAACCATTTTGGAGTGTCAGTTTGTTTTTGACAGATAAAAAGGTTAGTCGTGTTTTGGTGTGCTCTTCGATTTTGTACTATTCGAAAAAATGGATCAAAGAAACTGTATTCAGTTTTGTGTGAAAAATGAAATTAAATGCGCAAGGACATTTGAAATGTTGACTGTGGCCTTTGGCGAGTCTACTATGAACAGAACACAAGTTCAATTGTGGTATAACCGGTTTAAGGAAGGCCGAGAAGATGTCAATGACGATGCTCGTCCTGGTCGCCCGAGCACTTCAACAACCGATGAAAACATTGACGCAGTGAAGAAAATGATTTTGGATAATCGTCGAATCACTATCAGAGAGGTTGCTGATGATGTTGGCATATCGTTCGGCTCATGCCAAGCAATTTTTACGGATGTTTTAGGCATGAAACGTGCGGCAGCGAAGATTGTTCCAAAATTGCTAAATTTTGAGCAAAAACAACGTCGCATGGACATCGCTCAGGAGCTGTTTTTGGCCAAAAACAAAACCGTTATCATGCCTCAACCACCGTATTCACAGGACTTGGCCCCCGCTGACTTTTTCCTCTTTCCAAAACTGAAGACACCGATGAAAGGAAAGCGTTTTGCTACGATTGAGGAGATAAAAGAAAAATCGAAACAGGAGCTGTTGGCGATACCAAAAAAAGCGTTTCAGAAGTGTTTCGAGGATTAGAAAAAACGCTGGCATAAGTGTATTATATCTGAGGGGAATTACTTTGAAGGGGACAAGATAGTTGTTGATGAATAAATAAATACTTTATTTTTTGATCACACCTCGTATATATATATATATTATATATATATTATATATATATATATATATATATATATATATATATATATATATATATATATATATATATATATATATATATATATATATATATATATATACGAGTATATATATATATATATATATATATATATATATATATATATATATATATATATATATATATATATTATATATATACGTGGGAATTAGCCTAAGATGCGCCAAAGAGAGAAAACTGAAGTTAGTTGAAGTTACGATGCAAAGACGACACGACGTGCAAATTATAAAAGCGCTTCAATTTCATTAAATATCATTTATACTTTTAAAAAAAAGAAACTTTAATTTAAAATACATTTTAATAAACTATTTACTATTATTATTATTTAATAAATAAATGAATTATTTTTAAGCTAAATAACCATAAATTGGGGACTCAATCGAAATTTACTACGCAGTTGAAAATAAAATAGAGAAAAAAGGATAGAAACTTCACAAAAAATAAAAGAGAAAGAAAGAGACGAATTTGATATTCTGCAATAAAAAGAAAAGTGTAAAAAAAATGCGAATTCCTTTTGTGTAAAGCAAAAAAGAAATAAAAACAAAAAACCGAGAAAAACGGAGAGCCTCAGTCTAAAAAAATAAGTGCATAAAGCAGAATCAAATAAAAACAAAGTTTCTGGAATTCTCTGAGTATAAATTTCACCGTAAAGTTTACAGCTCCCAACATTTGCCCTTCAATCGCTTACCTCTTTACTGGCGCCCAACGTGAGCTACACCCACAACCCCGAGACTACGAGTCTGGTGCTCTTACTGTTTCAAATCTTTCGCATGGAATACCCCCAACGCCTTACCCCGCAAGTCTTTTATCCCATACAAATTACCTCCCAAAACTTTGCTCACCCGACATTTTACAAATTTCTTACAGAATTTTGCATTTATGTTCTTCCTAAAGTCGCTAAGTACGAAGTTCCGGTTGTACACTTCCTGCCCTATTACAAATTTAATCAGCCTCGCCCGTTGATTATAATACCTGGCGCCTTTCTCATATGCTTTATGCATATGAGACCTGATACTCTCGCGGACTAACTCCAGTTTGTCCTCAGGTGGTAATATGTGCAAATCACGATCCTCCAGCGCATTGAGCTGTCGCGCCAATGCATAGTCCGCGCCACTGGTAAACATCTGCTGACCGAACAATGTAAAGTACGGCGTAACCCCTATCGCTTGATCTACCGCACTGCGCAACGCACACTCGATCTCACTCAGGAATAAATCCCAATCGCGGTGGTCCTCCTTCAGGTAAGCCCTTATCGCTGCCAGAACTGACTGATTCACACGTTCTGCTGCATTAGATTGTGGGGCATAACACCCCGTCTTCACATGCTTAATAGCATAGGACTCCATCACTTTAGTAAATTCCTGACTCTCAAACTGCTTTCCATTATCTGAATGTATCGTTTCGGGTACACCGAATTTATGAAAAATTTCTTCAATTAAAAACCTTATTACATTCATCGCCGTGGCCTTACCCATAGCTTTTAAGAACACGAATTTCGTAAAATTATCCATTACCACAAACACGTATGCATGACCCGCCCTGGAGCGTGGATATTTTCCTAAAAAATCTATATAAAGCCGTTGGAATGGCCGTTCGGTGCTGACTTCCTTTCCCATAAAAGGTCTAGAAACCTGATTGCTATGCTTCGTCTCCTTGCAGACCCTACAATCCCTCACGTAATTCCGCACCTGTACCGCCATACCAGGCCAATAATAAAATTGTCTTACCCGGTGCAATGTTTTAGCGACTCCCCCGTGAGCTGACAACTCAGGCTCATGGGCTTGTGCTACAACTGTTGAAGTTAATGCTTCGGGCACCCATAGCTTCCAACTGGGACCCCTGCCCTCTTCCTCATTAGCAATAGTACGTTTATATATCTTCCCATCATGTACTTGCAGATCCAGGAACCTTCCTACATTCTCTTCAATAGTCTGCTTTCGCTGAACATACTCTTCCGAATCGCATTCAATGGTGTCCATTTCAGGAATATTGAGAGTCACTTCCTCCATCAATCGGGATAGCGTATCAGCTACTACATTTTCACTCCCCTTTCGGTGCTCAATTTGAAAGTCATATACCTGAAGCTGAAGAGACCACCTGGCTAACCTCCCACTCAAGTCTTTTAATGACATGAGCCACTTCAAGCTAGCGTGATCCGTGATCACGGTAAAAGGCATCAGCTCCACATAGGCTCTGAATCGTCTCACCGCTAGAATAGCTGCTAAACACTCTTTCTCCGTTACACTATAATTAAGTTGACAACTGTTCATTTTACATGAATAATAGGCCATTGGCCGTTCGTTCTCAGCTTCCTCTTTCTGAAACAGCACCGCCCCGACTCCATAATTGGAGGCATCGCACTGAATATAAAACCTCTTCTTAAAATCTGGGTGCGCTAGTACCGGAGCCGTGGTGAGAGCCTGCTTTAACTTTACAAACGCGACACTTGCTTCCGGAGTCATGACAAATTTCACGCCTTTCCTAAGAGTGTCCGTCAAAGGCGCGGACATATCAGCAAAATTGGCCACGAATCGCCTATACCAACCGGCCGTCCCCAAAAAGCTACGTACCTATCTGGGTGTCTTCGGCACCGGAATCCTTCTTATTGCCGACACCTTCTCCGGATCCGTCTTCAACACTCCATGACCTATCACAAACCCCAGATATTTCAACTCCTTACAGCAAAACTTTGACTTCTTCAGCCCCACTGTAAGATTCGCGCTGGAGAGACATTTCGCCACTTCCCCCAGCAAATACATATGTGTTTCGAAATCCGGTGATATAATCAACAAATCGTCCAGATAGACAAATACATTTTCTCTGAGCCGCTGCGGAATAATCTTGTCCATCAGCCTGCATAGCCTCTGTGCCGCATTACATAGCCCAAATGATATTACCCTGTACTGGTACAGAGGTCTTCCGGGTATAGTAAAGGCTGTAAAAGCTTTACTACCCTCCTCCAACTCAATCTGCCAGAATGCGAATTTGAGATCTATGCTACTGATGAACACGGCCTTGTCTATACGGCTCAATATACCTTCTATATTCTGTATAGGGTACGCGTCCTTCACCGTGCGCTCGTTCAATTTACGTGCATCTAAACACAAGCGATTCTTCCCCGGCTTCCTCACTAAAGTAACTCGGCTGCTCCAGGGACTCTCACTTTGTTCAATAACACCCAGCGCTAGCATCTAATCCACCTCAGCATACAACAACTCTTGCACTGCTGGCGATACGGGATAATACCGATCTTTTATTGCCTCAGCACCTTGCACCAACCGTATACTGTGTTTCTCCAAAGAAGTTCTGCCTAGCCTACACTCTTCGTACGCCCTGAATTCCTGCTTCGTTTTCTCCAGTTGCTCCTGCTGAGTCTCAGTTAAATCATGGCGCCCAGCGACATTAACCTCATCGCTAGAGTCCTTTTCTCTCGACTCTGTGCCCACTTCACTTACCCCAACAATTTCCGGAGCTAACCCAAAATCTTGCCAGAAATCCACTCCTAAATATACCTCTTGCTGCAATGTGGGACATAGGTAAAATAATACACTTTTTACTTCTCCTTTGAACCGCACTGGTACTATGATTCGCCCACGCACTTCCTGCTTATGCCCTCCAGCTGTGCTTACCAGCGTGAAATACTTTTGCACTTCTAATCCCAATTCACTAATTAATTCCCTAGAATTTTTCCCTAGGAAACTAACCGACGCCCCTGTATCCAGTACTTAACCTAGCTTTTTCCACTTTCCGAGAGATCCCTCTTAATTGGCCTTCTCTTAAACCCTTCACCTGTGCTTCACACTGTTCCCGCACCTTATCTGCTATCTCCAAATCTACTACTAATCCTACACTTCCCCCTACACCCTTATTACTATCTAACTTATCACTATATACTGCTCCGCGGGAACCTGCCGGGAGCACAACCTTCCCGCTGGCCTCATGCTCCTTCCCCCGTTTCCCAGCTTACATTTCGGACATTCTGGAGTCACCACATTATCCGCCCCACATCGGTAGCAAAATAGCCTCCGTTGCTTGGAGGTACACTCTCTAAAGGTATGGCCCGCCTGCTTGCAGTTCCAGCACCCCGTCTGAGACCTATTTGGCAGTCCTTCTTCCTTATGACTCGTACCAGCACCTTGCCGCGGTAGGACCTCTCGACTAACCTCCCCGACTTCGTCATCATCCGCTGTGTTCAACTCGTTCACGCTTCAGCCCGCCCCATATCTGGCGAGTGGTTGCACAACTCTGATCTCTCTCTTCAGGAAGAATCGTTCTGCTTCGTGACACTCGTACTTAAGCTGCTCTACGCTATAGCAGGCTATAGGGTAAACAATTCTCCCAACGGCATCCCGGATGTTCCTTTTTAGCAATTTAATGACGTCAAACTCCGAAATAGGGTGCTCCATCCGTGCTCTCATCTTAAGCACATCAAAGAAAAAGGACTCCAGGCTTTCTCCTGGCTGCTGTTTCCGATCCGTCAACTCTCGCAACAGTTCAAACTCACTTTGATGGGACCGAAATTGTCGTATTAGCGCATTTGTTAACGCCGGCCAACCGCTTACGTCGATGGTCCTCACACACAACCAGTACCATTCCAATGCTGATCCTCTTAGCAGTTGGTAAAAATCTCTTAAAACCGCTGACCAAGGCACCCCATACTGGGCTTGCAAATGTTCCAGGCGGAAAATAAATTCTTCTACTGACAGCCCCTCGGTCTTACCGTCAAATACTATGCCCCATTTATCTATCTTCACTTCTCTCTGTGTCACCTCCCTTTGACCATTCGAATCCCTTCTACTATCCTCCCGTCCTGGAAACATGTTTCCTGCAGATGCTGGGTCTGATATGCCCCCCCTTGTTCTTGGCTCTCTACCCCTTCTCTCTACAGGCTGGCTGTCATTCGCTGACAAAGCTTGGCTTCTCGTATGAGGCCCACCTATTTGTTCCTGCATCGTTTGCTGGGGTCTAACAATCTCATTTATCATTCTCATCAGCTCAAGGTGATTGGCTCTAACCGTTTCCATTACTCTATTGGACTCGACGTCCAACGCCATTCTATAGGTGTTGTGGCTCTCCAGGAGCATCAGATTTATAGCCGACCTATATTCACTTGGAAACTCATTCTGCACTTTCGCCTCTACCTCCACAGATCTCTTGGGTACTGCCCCAGTTCTACTTCGTTGCCCTCCCTCTAATTCTTCCTCCCCTCTTGGGGGTGAGTGTTCTAGTGGCATCTCTGTACTTTTTGTGTTTTCTTCCCTTTCGTTTCTCTTTCCACTTCTCAAGTGCATTCCTTTTTCCACTACCTATTTACCTAAAATAAACTTACGACTTAATAAAAATACTAATTATAACGATAACAACAATAAAAAGAAACAATTATTACACATAAATAAAAACTAAATACGAGTATAATTATTATTTTTCCTTTTCAATTAATCTTAAGAGGAGGGTTAGGATTTCTTGAGATCGGTGACCAATCAGTACTTTACTATCACCCGTTGGAATTGTGGTAGGTGAGTGGTTTTATCCTAAATTTCACAAACATTCATTCTCTACAAACACTTTCTTTCCGTTTCTCTCTCGCTAGGCCCCCTCTTGATACTATTATGAATGAATTTCATGTCACAAGCCACCAACAGTTTGCCTCTTGAGAGGGTATCCTGCATGTGGACTGCTTCCCCTTCTTACACCTCATAATCGGCAAGTGCAATTGAGTGGATGCAACGCCATCACCAAGTCACTTAAACCCATTACCGTGCCTAGAATAACGATCACACTTTCTTCTCCCATCCGCATTCATACCAAGCCTGTGCCTCTCAATGATCACTGGTGCCGATGCTATCGGATATTTCTTTAATTATCCAAGCCATCTTTATCAACGATCATTACGAAGCACTACCTATTTCTGTCGACAGCACAAATTACCCATGCCCTTACTCATCACGCTATTAGAGCTCAATCACTCTTGCCCCAAGCCGCCATGAACCAGACAACGGTAAACCCCTGACGACAGCCATTTTTTTCTTTCATGCACTACATATCCTAAAACAAAAATTTTCTTTCTAATTTTTTTATATTGGGCGCCATTCTGTTACGTCCCCATGGTCATCATACCTGGCACAGACACCCTGGCTAGCTCACTCCTTTGTTGTTCTTTGGTGGGTTCCCAACCCGCTGTGCCAGATCGTGGGGCAAACATGAAGTTCTACTCTAAACCTATTCTACGTTTATTATCTATTTTTGATACCACTCACCTCTCCACCGGATTCCTCCGTCCCGATCAGCCTCTCCTCATCCTCCCCCTCCTGTCTCCACCTTAGCCTACCATAATTTTTTTTTTTTTATACAAACACACACATACACAGACAATTACTACGGCCTCCACTAAGCTGCGTATAGGCTGCCTAATTCAGGCAACAAGGCCTAACTCAAACCCCGCTTTCGCTCTACCTCTATCTACTCTTAGGAGCTCCCTCGACCAATGTAGGCTATTCTTACCGAGCGCGCCACCGCTACGCTCTGTTGAGAGCGTATCACACTTTCCTAACGCCTTAAATTAATTCATAGATTCTACTTATTAACAGAACAAATAAAAACTTTATGCTTTACATCCAACAAAAAGAAAACTTAAATAAAGACGTAAATAAATACTTATATTTACGAACTTATGCTTATCTTAATACGCTGGACTTATCTTTATTTTTGCCGCTCTGGGTAGGAGGAGTCTGGTCTTCGGCGGTCGATCCGTATCCATTCACTTCCTTTTCTAATTCGTCGACAATGAAAGGAAATCGAAACTACCTTTTTTTATGCAGCATTAAACAACTTCAATACCATTACTTTTTAATTTAATAATTCTATATATTCAATTTATTAAAATATCGTATTCCAGCGTTTTCAACACGACACTAGCACAGAAATTCTCTCAAATAAAAAATTGCAATTGATTTAGATGAAGATAGACGACTCGAACGACAACGACCGTGAATTTTACTTTCCTTCTTGCCATGCAGAATCTGACTCTTTTCTCAAAATTTTCCGCATTACTTATTGACTTCCAAAATCAGTTCCTCCGGTACTTCAACTCCCAGCTCTCTCCCTCTGACACCCTACTTTTCACTATCCTATCCACAACCTGGCCGTCCGTCTCTGTCCCACCCACTAAGCATACCCCTGGCAACAGCTGTGCTTTGTGGGTCAACCAACCATTTCAAGGACAGCTACTAACCTTTCATCATCACTTTTCTTTTTCTTCTCCTTTTCCTTACCAACTCGCACTCACGTATTTACCCCACACTAACACTCGATCCACCCACACATGCACCCATGTTAGACCAGCTCTCGCGTATTAAAAGTTCCCCTCCACTCAACCTGAGCTTTCAACGCAAAAGCTGTCTAATCCTCTCACACCAAAAAAAATTAACAAAAAGTGATGATATAAACACTCTCCCATATACATACATATATACTCGTATAAATATACATATTTACATAAAGATTACCAACCGTAGTATGCAGACAGTAAACCGAAAAGTCATCTGATGCACCAAATAAGGTAGCAGCCAGCTGATAACAACACACGTGGATTAGAGCAAACAAAATCCCACACTAATCCGCGTGAAAAACGGACAGCTGCACCATCAAACGCCCATATTTACAACTACAGCCCTGGATCTAACCAGCATTTGACAGAGCCAGCCGAATTCCTCGCCCGGACCTTTGTCTAGGCCATATCTAGGCCATGTATCTTAACCTACAAACATTATACTCCTAAAACTTTGCTAATCTCTTTCACTCTTACAGATCCACTTCTCACCATTACGCGGACCAACGCCCCAGCGATGCAGAATTTCACCGTAAAGTTTACAGCTCCCAACATTTGCCCTTCAATCGCTTACATCTTTACTGGCGCCCAACGTGAGCTACACCCACAACCCCGAGACTACGAGTCTGGTGCTCTTACTGTTTCAAATCTTTCGCATGGAATACCCCCAACGCCATATATATATATATATATATATATATATATATATATATATATATATATATATATATATATATATATATATATATATATTGTGGGTGTAGCTCACGTTGGGCGCCAGTAAAGAGCGAAAACCTGTGGTCGTCTTCATCATCAAACAAAATTGATTTAGTCAGTCGGGAACATTCGAATTTGTGAGTTGTGTATTGTTTACTTAAAAAAATGTTAACAAAGCAGAAGAAATCATCGCAGATCAGATTAGATTTACAGCAGAAAGTGGAGATTTTAAAAAAAAGTGATCAGGGTATTCACGGAAAAAGATTGGCGTTGGATTATAGTGTATCTGAAGCAGCCATCTCAAAAATAAAGAAAAAACGTCATGAAATTTTGAAGGCTGTGGCGAACACATATGAAAAAGCTCAGAAGAAAACACTACATAAACCGGAATATGCTGATCTTGAGGCAAGCTTGTATAAATGGTTCTTGGAACAACGACAGCGTAATTGTGCAATGTCTGGTCCAATTTTAAAATCAAGAGCTAAGCACGAATTCGCATTAGTGCACCCTGGAAAAAAATTTAATGCCAGTAATGGATGGCTGGCAAATTTCAAGAAAAGACACGGTATTCGCTATCTCAAAATTTGTGGTGAAATTCTTTCAAGCGATACGTCGGATGTTACACCTTTCATTCATAATTTACGAGCAAAAATGGATGAAATGGACATCTCCGACTCGCAACTATATAACGCAGATGAATCTGGACTATTTTATCGTTTTTTACCGGATAAAACCTTTGTCACAGCAAACGAAAAGACAGCACCGGGCCGAAAAGTTGCGAAGGAGAGAATAACATTTTTGTTGTGTGCGAACGCAGATGGTTCACACAAGTTACAGCCGTTGGTGATTGGTAAATCCGCAAATCCACGTTGCTTTAAGGGATTTGAAAACCCATTGGAATACGCCAATTCGAAGAAGTCGTGGATGCATTGACAGTTATTCTTCAACTGGTTCCACAATTCATTTATTAAACAGGTGAACTTATTTTATTGGTTTCATTTTTAAATTGTTACTTACGATATGTAAATTTTTGCAGGTTCGCAAATTTTCTGCTGAAAATAATTTACCTTCTAAGGGATTGTTGCTTATTGATAACTGCACTGCACATAAGCCAATTGAAATGCTCACGTCTGATGATGGAAACATTGTAGCAATGCTTCTACCACCTAACGTAACAGCAGTTTTGCAGCCCATGGATCAAAATCCAATAAGATTGGTCAAGTTAGGATATCGAAATAAATTTTTATGCAACATTGTCGCGCAGAAAACGTTCCGATCGAAAATATTTTGAAGGCACATTCAATTCGTGATGCTATTTTGCTACTTAAATCAGTATGGGACGAATTGCCGCAAGCTGTTCTTATAAAAGCGTGGAATAAGATAAAAAAGTGGGATGATGATCAATACAATAGTGAAGATGACATTCCGTTGTCAGAATAGATTAATCCAAGTAATGCTTACGACGATACACTTCGAGAAGTTCAATTGTTGATGTCGAAAGTGGGTGATAATGTTGACATCAGTATTGATGACATTGAAAATTGAAACAAGGATCAAATTACGGAAGATAACGATGCTTTCGAAGTGTCCGATAATGAAAGCGATGAACTAATTATCGAGCAAGATATTCAACAAGCAAAAGTGAGCTTCTCGAAAGCAATTGAAAGCATCAATAACTGGATAAAATGGTTTGAAGACAATGACGATGCAAATCAAGTGGCAGACCTTGTCAATATTCGCACAAAAATGGTCAAGAGCTATTACACAAAAGAAAAAAAACAAACAAGCCTCGACTGCTTCTTTAAACCACTCCGCACAAATTAGTACATACATATGAAGTTTCTGCTCCAGGAAATGGTCAAGAGTGACTGAGAATTTTAAACCAGCCGGTACAAAATAAATCTTAGTTTCCTTTTTGTAAAATTGATAAAACCTAAGTCATTGAAATAAATTTAACGTGTTATTTTTATAAAATCTATGTTTATTATAGTTTTTTTTTTCTTTTTTGAAAACCTCTTAGAAAAGTTAATATTTCGAAAAAGTTAATTACCCTAGGAACATGTTGGTTAACTTTTTCGAGATTCTACTATATATATATATATATATATATATATATATATATATATATATATATATATATATATATATATATATATATATATATATATATATATATATATATATATATATATATATATATATATATATATATATATATATATATATATATATATATATATATATATATATATATATATATATATATATATATATATATATATATATATATATATATATATATATATATATATATATATATATATATATATATATATATATATATATATATATATATAGTTATATATATATATATATATATATATATATATATATATATATAGTATATATATATATATATATATATATATATATATATATATATATATATATATATATATATATATATATATATATATATATATATATATATATATATATATATATATATATTATATATATATATATATATATATATATATATATATATATATATATATATAATATTATATATATATATATATATATATATATAATATATATATATATATATATATATATATATATATATATATATATATATATATA